>OX392512.1:0-1200000 GCA_947623375.1 Apotomis capreana | reverse complement strand
CATTTTAGTCAAGCACCAAAGCAATTACCAAAGTGTGTCTGTACTTTACGTGTACTGTACTTACGTTAAGTTGATCAAACATGTTTCTCAACATACCTATTATTGATGTTACTACCTAGAAGAGGGCTATTGGGATTTATTGGAATATATTTGAGACGTACAGTTTGAGTTTTTCATTGATAATTTTAGTTTCAAAAACTACTCGAAATTGACAAAATTCACGCGGAAAATTAGTTTTTTCAACGTATTTTCGACTGCACGCAATTAAAGCATGAATTAGCTATGTTACTACCTAGAACTCAGGGAAAAGTATTATTATCAATATATTTGTCATAATATAAAAATAAATTTTAAAAAGAATAAGGCCTCTTAAACGTCGAGGACATCACTACTTTAAAATTAGCCCTAGTCTAATAACACATTTCGCCTTTGGCTTCGTTTGCTCACGTCAAAACTAGCCATTTGCTTCAGGGACATACTACGCGTAATCAATAGTTATGCTTTTAGGGTGCCTCTCCACTGAACCGGAGCGGAGCGGAGCCGTGCGGATACGACCAATAACCTGAGTTGAAATCTGTATCTCAGCCCACTTCACTGTTGTGATTGGTCGATTCCGGATGTCTCCGCTCCGCTCAGCTTAAGGGGAGACGGGCCCTTAAGGCTACCCGTCCATTAAACCGGGTCGGAGAAAATTAACCAATCAGGCTGACTCTTTATGAAGCTGTAGAGAGAGAGAGAGGCATTTAAATATTTACTAACGCCTCATGGTCAATAGCGTCACGTTTTGCACAAACAGAAGTCGGGTCGGTTTTGAAGTCGATTCTTTAAAAAATCTTTTTTTGTTTTTTAGTGATTCAAATATAATCACTTTTTCACAAAACAATAACCGACTTCAATGGCCGAAATGGAACGTACAATTACACTTATATGATTTTCTCTTGGCTGCCAGAACTGGACCAAATTTAAATGGGACCACACGGAAAGCACCAGTTTTCAAATAAAAAAAGAATCATCACAATCGGTTTACCCAGTCGAAAGTTCTGCGGTGGCCTCCTCCTCCATTTGAAGTCGGTTAAAAACAAATACAATTATGTAGTAAGGTAGTGTTTTTTTTGTGGCCAAGTCCGTGCGCCATATCGGGGTAAAACCAATATTTATCAGGACAACGCCAATCATCATCATATCATTTATTCATGAACAATTTACATTGTGTTTGAATTTTAAAATCACATTATAAAAATTACACAGTATTAAATTACACAGTACATAATAGTTGATAAAAGTAATTGTCAAAAATAATATTACCTAGTTTAAGTTTTCAAATTAAATGTCAGGGCAGTTTATATAAACATGCATTATATTATAATTATTGATAATTAAAATTGGATACAATGACAAGTATATGTGCTAAAGTTAAAATTGATCATTGATAAAGTCCTCAACTGAGTAGTACGATTTTTCTAACAGAAACTTCTTAAGCCTTGCATTGAAAATCTTACTATTTGCTATCGTTTTGAGCTCAGACGGCAATTTATTATATAGAAGCACCGATTGAAAATACGCCGCGTGTCTGACTACGTTAAGCTTCGGGACAATATTGCAAGCTATATCCTTTCGTCTTGTTGCCCATCTTTTTTCTCTGTCTTTTATGCTTTCCCATTTATTAAGGTGCTTTATTAAATCTGTGAGTAGCACGAGGATATAGAGGCATGGCACAGGTAAGATTTTAAGATTTAAAAAGTGATCTCTGCAAGATTCGCTCTGAGGGATGCGTACAATAGTGCGAATAGCCCTTTTTTGCATTTTAAAAATAGCGTCCACATTGTATTTATAGCTATTTCCCCATAATTTGATACTATAGCGCAGCTTGGATTCTACTAGAGCATGATATACCATTTTAAGTTGCTGAATTTGTATCACATCTCTTAGGCTACGAAGAGCATAGCAAGCAGCTCCTATTGAGTTGGTCAAAGCCTGTATTTCATGTTTCCAATTCAAAAGCGCATCAATATGGATCCCTAGGAATTTCACTACTTCAGTTTGCAGAATTTTAACCCCATTTAATTGTATATCTAAAGAATCTGAATTTTTTGTGGTAGCCTTGAACAACATGACACTAGTTTTACTAGGGTTCAGTTTCAAATTATTAACCGCAAACCATCTGTTAAATAGCAATAGAGCAGTATTAACTCTGTCATTTAGTTCTGTCATATTTTCTGCTGAAATAACAGCATTAGTATCGTCAGCAAACACAATTAAGTTGGTATTTGGTACTGAGTTGGAGATGTGGGGTATGAGGTCATTCAGAAATACTATAAAAAATAACGGGCCTAAAATCGAACCCTGAGGGACACCTCGATTTATAGTAACCATTTTAGATTGGACTACTCTTTCAGTACCATCTACCACGGATTTCAGTTCAACGTACTGTTTTCTGTTTGTGAGATAAGACTTAAATAATTTTAGTTCCTTGTTATGAATTCCATAATGCTCTAGTTTACTCAACAAAATATTATGATCAACCGTGTCGAAAGCCGAACTGAGATCTAAGAACACGCCAGCAACTTTTTTCTTATCATTCATTTGAGTAACAACATCATGAATCAGAGTATTAATTGCTTCACTTGTACCAATACTTTTTTGATACCCGAATTGGCGGTTATTGAGGACATTATTACGAACAAGATGTCTCTGTAGTCGTACTTTTATTAATTTTTCGAATACCTTAGATAGGACTGGTAGCAAGGATATAGGTCTGTAATTCAAAGGATCACTTCCTTTGCCTTTCTTAAACACAGGCAATATTCTTGCAACTTTTAACTGTTCTGGAAACATATTTAATTCGAAGCAATTATTGTAAAAACTCGCCAGTGGTTCGGATAGCAGATCTAAATTATCCTTAATAACGGTTATAGGTATCTCATCATAACCTACCGATGATTTCGGTTCCATAGCTCTCACAAGATTGTAAATTTCAAGTGCAGTAACACACTCAAACACCATAGACCGACCAACCCTCTGAGTGTTGTTTTTAAGTAACTCTGTCGACGTTAAAGTGTCACTCGAGATTGCTACGCTACCAATATCAAAAACGCTGGAAAATACATCCGCCTGTTCTTGTGGATCATGTACAAGTTTGTCAGTTTTAAGGATCAAGCTGGTCCCTACTTTAGGCTGTGACTTATTTCTATGGGTATTTACTACTTTCCAAATTTGCTTTGAGGATTTGTAAGCCTTATTAATTTCTAATTGTACAGCAAACCTTTTTGCATATCTTATAACGCGTTTGTAAATTGATATATACTCTTTACTATACTTTTCTACTGATTTGTCACAATTTATTTTATCTCTAGTATTTAAAAACCTATTCATTTTTTTTTTTTTTCATTTTGCCAATAAGACGCAGGCGGGCCTTTGTCCGCCAAATAGACTAATTTAACTACGACTCCTATGTTCCAAAACAGCCTTCACACTATGCGACTTAAATTAATCGGTCTAATCTATCTACTGGTGGAAATTTGGGTGCCGAGGGTTCCGAAGCTAAAGCGCTGTAACGGATATGCCATGACTTTCGAGGCAAGCGGCGCGGCGAGCGGTTGAGCGAGAGATCAGAACGTAGCGGCCATATGAGTGAGCGTGACACACGTCCCGCGCACCGCTACCGCTCGCCGCTAAGACCGAAGTCGTAGCCAGGCGGTAAGCGACTTAAATTCGTCATGAATCTATCTACTGATGCAATTTTGGGTGCGGAGGGTTCCGAATTTAAAACTGCTGTAAAATAACTTTGTTTTCTATTTAATATACAGCAGTACTTCTCGCTAAAATGGTTGATCAGTCGTTATACTGATCCTCTCATAACATTTCATGTTAAATTGGCAGCCAAGACTCACATGCTCATAACGAACGCTTTCGCTGTAAAAATGTTATTAGATCCCAGGAAAACCCAAGCCCCTAAGTCCTGACTTTACTAACCCTTTACCTTGGTTTCAAAAATATGGCCTGTTCGCTTCATAGATAAGAATTAACATTATTTTTATTAAACCAGTAACGTCTGCTAACGTACCCCAAATGTTTACAATGAAGCGAAAAATTGAAAAATTTAATGGTACACAGGTTTGAATCCTGTCTGAACCATTAATTTTTTTCAGTTTTTCGCTTCATTGTAAACATTAATAATTAACATTTATAATAATATCACAATTTTAAAGACAAAAAGTTTTATATATGTATACATAAATCAGACATATATTAGTCTCTACATAATACTATACTGTAATATGTTTGTAGACGTTATCAAACCTTAAATGTTTTCTTTCCTGGCTTTGTTTCAACCTGTCAATCATTTCGGTGAAACCACACATTTCAGCTATCTGCCAACAGTGCATATCGCCATGGATTTAATGTCGTCCGCTGTCAGGTTTCACACGATAAAGCACTTTTGTAGCATGATTTCCGAATGAGGTTTTATCAATGTTTAATCAGAAAGGGAATTTTTTACCGTTCCGCGGAAGTCTGATTTTTATCAATAATTGTATCGATCCCAGTTCCTTTTTAATCGCTAATAGGCTGGTGTCCTGTACATGTCGGGCCACGCTTAGCCCGAGGTTTAAATTACGAGAAAGATTTCAATATTCTATGACAAGGTCGTACACGCAAAAGTTACTGTAATTAATTATTACCTTCTGGAACTTATCGATTAAGCGCACCAGATTGAGCGGATTTTTTAAATGCAGTATGGCACTTAACTAATATGTGTAAAGTTTGAAGTATAAGGACACCGCGCGGCACTTACGTCATTTTATGAAATTTTGCGATAACTCAAAAACGGCAGGACTGATTACTAAAATTAAAATACTTATAATAATCTTTGGAGATGGAGACCCCTATTATTTTTAAAAGATCAATTCAACGACATGCCATACGGTAGTGTTGGAACGCAAAAAAAAGTCACCCCCACTTTAGGTGTACGAGAGGTACCCGAAAAAAGTTTATTTTTTAGTTTTTATTTCGCCGGTCCCTAGTAAAAAAGTCGGATCTACAAAATTGCCATTTTCGTTTTATTGCGTTAATGCTTATTAAATACATTAATCTTTAATCGTACATTTACATAATTTTCAAAATTT
This sequence comes from Apotomis capreana, assembly GCA_947623375.1. Lineage (NCBI taxonomy): Eukaryota > Metazoa > Arthropoda > Insecta > Lepidoptera > Tortricidae > Apotomis > Apotomis capreana. Next base: position 1,194,877 of record OX392512.1, on the reverse strand, counting down.
CATTATTTTCACGAATAATCAATGTCAAAATTGTCGTATCTTATACAGTGTCCATTTAATATTGTCAGATGTGGTACAAATCCCCGGGTTAGCTGAAAAGTTTTGTGTAGTATGTGGCACTTCCAACATTACTATTCGGAATTTTAAGGGTACCTTATGTCGTATGTACCACTTACGACATTTTATTACGGAATATAAATTGTATCTTATGTCGTATGCGACACATCCGATGTTTTTTGCCGGAAAATATATTCCAAGTTTGGTCGCATGTAACATATCCGACATTTTTTCACGGAAAATAAATTGCAGTGTATGTCATAACTATCACAATATCTTTGGATGCTTTAAATTTTGTCTTATTGTTTGAATTTTGCAATCAACAGTTTGAATATAGATATGGAGTTCGTGGTAATGTGCACAGTTTACTTGAATCTTACCTGAAAGGCCGAAAACAAATTACTCAGTTAGATTACGTATGTGTTAAAACCAGGAAGCAGATCACGTTCGCTTCAGATTACAGGGTAATAAAATTTGGGGTTCCGCAGGGTAGTGTCTTGGGTCCGCTGCTTTTTCTCATTTATATTAATGACCTACCACAAGCGATAAACGAATCTATGGTTCTCTTTGCTGACGATAGCACCGTTATATTTACTGGAGAGCACTTACATGCGTATGAAGATAAAATCAATTGCTCGCTAAAATCTCTAATAGAATGGCTGAACAGTAACAACCTCCGTATTAATTTAGAAAAAACCAATATTATGAATTTTAAACAAAGAGTTGACAAAATTACAAACCTGAAAGTAGCATATAAGGATCATACAATTGATGAAACGGACATCACAAAATTTTTAGGGTTAAGCTTAGATAGTAAATTAAATTGGAAAAATCAAATTGACATAATATGCAAAAAACTAAACAAGTACTCTTATGCTTTATATCAACTTAGTAAAGTAGTTAATCAATCCACAGTTATGACTTCTTATCACGCATACGTCACATCTACATTACGATACGGCGTAATATTTTGGGGTAATGCGACAGACAAAGATTTAGTATTTAAATGCCAAAAGAAATGTATTCGAGCCGTGTGTGGTCTAAAGCCCACAGAATCATGTAGATCTCATTTTGCTAGACTAAGTGTTTTGACATTTCCGTCTCTTTACATATATGAAATGGCTATATATGTAAAGAGCAACCTGAATCAGTTTGCAAAATTCAAAAGTGTTCGTATGCAGAGTAGGATAAATCACGAGCCGCATAAAACTGCTCTGTTCGATAAAAGTATATTTGGAATGGCACCTAAAATATTTAATAAACTACCAATTAGTATAAGAAATTTGCAAGATATTCAAATGTTTAAAAAATCATTGTATAAATTCTTAGTAAAAAAGGCGTACTATTCTACTCAAGAATATCTGTTTGATAATAATGTTAATGAATGTTGATTACTAACTAATTTCGACTACACTTATATTTTGTATTGCATGCTGCACTCTCAAATTTTGTATGCCTTTCGGCAAAACATAGTGATCCTGATTCATTCATAAAACACCTATGTAGCTACCTATGTTTTACAAAATAAATCATTCTTATTCTTATTCTCTTATTCTTATTCTTATTCTAATGAAATTGGGTATTTAGTAAACTTATTGATGGTTTCGAACGATAAATAATAATTGGGAGATGTTTACTCGTATGCCGAATGTGGCAACTTCAACCAAGCTCCTGATAAAAAAAAAACCGCCTGACTTCTGGTTCTTCTGAAGGAACATAACCAGAATAAGAACATAATGAGATAACGATTACTCGTGGCAATGCCGAGAACATTTCAGAATGTGTGTAATTAAATATACAGTTAAATAATAAGTAACGGCTCATGGGTCATGACTTTTTCTTTAGTCGACCACATATTCCTGAGAATCGTGATCACTAGATTTCATATCCCTTGTCACTTTTCTCTATTGGTCTCAATTGATGGTCGCCCTCACCGCTTGATAATTCTCTTACTTTTGGTCAGTTTATCTAAGTCAGTAGGAATCTAAGCTCTTTACCCCACGGTGAGAGTGAAACTAATCTTTCAAAAGAACCAGAAATATCCTTAATGGTGCCTTCGAACTCATAAATTAAAAGAGGCGATAAGTATGTTTTTGCATTCCCCTGACGATGCCACTCATTACCAAAGGTTCAACAATAGATCTCAGTCTTTAATTCGTGATTTGCACCAGTCCAATTGCAACGTGTTTCTAGGCGAGGTTGAGATGTCTTACAAACAGTTCTAAAGGTCAGGTTAACCCGACACTAATTTGAATAAATCCTAGATAGCAACCTATACGAGGTTGGTATGGCTATCAAATAACTTAATGCAGCGGATGATGCTGGAGCGATGTCTAAGATTCTGAAAGCAGCATGCAAAATGGTAAAGAAAACCCTGTAGAATTTAATCATGTTATAATCGAGGGCAAAACGATAGGAGCATGGCCGAAAAGTGTGGCATGTATACTGCTCATCTTCAGGGAGGTTTATATGACCCTTCTTATAAATTACAGACCCATCTCGCTTATGCATGACTATAACCTGTGTAGTCGACACTCTTATCACGAACCGTCTCGCACGCAGGTTTGACGACTTTCAGCCCCCCAACGCTGGTTAACGCTAACCCTAGGTACCGTAAACCACGTCCATATGTAAACTATATGTACTTCCATTTCTTTGTCTTATGAGAAGGCTCTCGATTCGACTACGACTTAGTTAGACGGTGCTGCGGTCTCTCAAGTAGTACTAATATCTCCAAAAAAAATCACAGCTGCATAGAAAGATTAATTCAAATTTTTGGTTTTGGACGGACTAGTATCAATCCCATCAAAAACATAAATGTAAAATGAGAGCCAAGTTCAATATCGCGTGCACTTCGCCGACAAAAGAATTGAGATCTGCAAGGGCGCCAAGTTCTTTGCCCTAAAATTTTTAGATACAAGGACATGCGACATACTCAATGCATTTATTTTACTTGGGGAGTAATTCAATATCAAGATTTGACTTGGCTAGTTTTCACAAACTAACTAAATTTTATAAAAGTAACATAGTCATAGTCATAGTTCATTATCAAGCTAACAGTATAAGTAACAAGACGAACACTAACTTGCGTACTTACCTTTACGAAAATAGGTTAATGATTTGATTGATTTTGATTTATAATATAAATTTATATTTTAAAACTAGCCAAGTCACGTCTTGATATTGAATTACACCCCAAGTAAAATAAATGCATTGAGTATGTCGCATGTCCTTGTATCTAAAAATTTTAGGGCAAAGAACTTGGCGCCCTTGCAGATCTCAATTCTTTTGTCGGCGAAGTGCACGCGATATTGAACTTGGCTCTCATTTTACATTTATGTTTTTGATGGGATATCATTACTTTTTGTACAGAAATTATTATGATGTGTAAATTACTTAATTATTATTTGTTAATTAGTTCTGTGTGCTATTCTAGTACATCTTTTGAAAGTTTTGAACAAACAAAGAATTTTCCAAAACGGTTAGTACGTATTGGATTTTTATGTGCATGTATGTGTAAGTGTGTGCGTGTGAGTGTATATGCTATTCTAGTATATCTTTCAAACAAAAAAAGAATTTTCCAAATCGGTTTATAAATGACAGAGTTCTGAGGCAACAACCATCAATAATAATAATAATAAAAAAACATAAAAAATCACTGTTTTAGATTTTTATATGTATACACACACAATTACTAAGCTGGATGCCAAATTTCACCTTTCTAGGTCACCTGGAAGTGGGTTAGGTTTTTGATTACTAGTCAGTCAGTCAGTCAGTCAGTCAGTCAGTCAGTCAGTCAGTGACAAAAATACCGTTTTTTGGACTTTAATATCTCAATAACTATTTAACCTATATTAATGAAATTTGGGGTTCTACTTGTTCTAAGGGATCTTAATACATAAGCCAAATTTCAATTTTTTATGTTAAATAGATTTGGAGTTATTGGGGGGTCAAAAGTGGCTCCAAACGGTTCGTGTAATATAACACACGGCTGCTGCTCGCCAGTTCCTGCGGTGAACTTGGCTGGACACGCTGCCGCGTGTCTAGATATCAAAAGCAAAGACGTCAGCCACCTTCTCTTTTCTGATGATATCGTCGTAGTAAATGACTAGTCATTGCTGAGGCTCTCAAAGATCTTGGAAAAATGCTCAAAGACTTCAGTCGTCTCCCAATAAGTGTATCTTAGAATTAACATTAAAAGACAAAAATTATGTTTATATTTTTTTTTATATCAAACTAACATAATTAAAAAACAATATTTATAAATTTTATTATACTGGGTAAAACTGCGGATTTTTATACCACTAACATGTCGTATCTCACCACAAAACACTGTGTACAATCCGAATATAATTGTAGTAAGTGACACTTGCGACATAAATAATAATGCAATATCCGATTATAAAAGTCGTTAGTGCCACATCCGACTAATTACTGCGAACCATATCATGCAAAAAAGTCGTATGTGGCAGTTACGACAGGTTATCGGATGACAATTTCCAGGTAAAAAGGTAGCATGTCTTATTTCTGGCATTTCTAATAAATAATTTATAGTTTTGTTTACACATACTCTAAAAGTACTTAATAATAGTAACTTTGGCCAAATTTTGTAACAATAGGACTTAAATTGACAATTCTATACACAAAAACATATTTTCTCAAACATGCAATGAAATATTGTCTTTGCGTTCCTTATAATAGGCTCGGAAGTATCGGTTTTTGGGCGCAACAACTCGAGAGGACTGTAAAGGGATTTCATACTGCTTTTCAGGCCTAGGCCTGCAAAGTAACTTTTTTTTGTTTCAACAACAAGGTCATTCACACAGCTGGCTGGTTTGACACAAAGCAGGTTTTGTTTTTAAAGGTTGGTTGTTAGACACTTGTGGAAAAAAAATCCAAGATGGCGACTTTTTTTTTAAATTTAATATAAAATATCGAAAAAAAAAAACGATTTGTATGGAGAAAATTTCGAATTGGTCCTAGGAGGCTGAAATTCGGTATCCGGGGGTTGTTGGGGCTCCTGAGTCAGAATCTGAAATCGGATTTTTAAAATTCGGTCAAATTCGGATTCAGGGGCTCTCGGGGCTCAAAAATATGAATCTGAAATCTTGTCCGAAAATTCGGTCAAATTCGGAAAATGTCGAAAAAAAACGATTTGTATGGAGAAAATTTCAAATTGGTCCTAGGAGGGTGAAATTCGGTATCCGGGGGTTTTTGGGGCTCCTGAGTCAGAATCTGAAATCGGATTTTTTAAATTCGGTCAAATTCGGCATCGGGGGGCTCTCGGGGCTCAAAAATATGAATCTGAAATCTTGTCCGAAAATTCGGTCAAATTCGGAAAATGTCGAAAAAAAACGAGTTGTTTGGAGAAAATTTCAAATTGGTCCTAGGAGGCTGAAATTCGGTATCCGGGGGTTTTTGGGGCTCCTGAGTCAGAATCTGAAATCGGATTTTTTAAATTCGGTATCGGGGGGCTCTCGGGGCTCAAAAATATGAATCTGAAATCTTGTCCGAAAATTCGGTCAAATTCGGAAAATATTGAAAAAAAAAACGATGTATGGAGAAAATTTCAAATTGGTCCTAGGAGGCTGAAATTCGGTATCCGGGGGTTTTTGGGGCTCCTGAGTCAGAATCTGAAATTTGATTTTTAAAATTCGGTCAAATTCGGAAAATATCGGACAAACAATATTAAGTGTTATTTTTTGAAGTGTATTTTTTTATTTCATTGTATGTTTGAGAAAAGCACTATACATGCCTCGTCGTGAAAACGGATTCCCGGCCTCGTATCACTATCCGTATATACCTACTTGGCCGGAAATCCTCATTTTCCCGGCCTCTGATGTAATGTACTATTAAAAAACTTTAACTGCCTCTCCTGGAAAGTAGTCATTTTGCAGATCCGACTTTTTTTACTAGGGACCGGCGATTTTACCGCTTTGTCGGCGTGATACATATACATACTCATACCAAATTTCAGTTTTCTAGTAGGTACTAATGATCACGGAGCTAAGCCGCGGACGGATGGACAGACGGACAGACGGACATGGCGAAACTATAAGGGTTCCTAGTTGACTACAGAACCCTAAAAAAACAAAAAAGAGGTTCTATGTTTCACTGTATTTATTTTTTGTTCTATGTATGTTCACCGATATCTTCGCCAATTGTGGACCGATTCTCAAAATGTTGTTTTAGTTGAAAGAGGTGATCCCATTGTCACCATGTCAGGATCTCAGGATCCCAGGGAAATCGAGGGAAACCCTCAAATGTTAATAAGCACTAGCAATGTTTTCACATTATACTTTTTGCTTGTCACCGACTTCAAATGTAATCTGTACGTGAACGGGTTATTTTCGGCTTTTCAGTATATTTTTAAGACGGCCTTTTCTTGGCTAATACATTTTTTTACAGACCAAATGAACGAGTATGGGTAAAATTGCGATCGAAACTCGTGACGTAACCTATTCTATGGTGTACAGAATACAGAATTTATTGGTAAAAATCACAATTACACGTCATTAATTATACAGTCGATATTCATAATACAAATATATTTCATTATTAGATTAGATTAGTTTTTATATTTGTTTTTGGTGTTTACTTGATGCGCAGGTCAGTGATTTGTCATTAGTTCATCGATGTCACTAGTTTTTATGCAAAACTGCGTCACCATAAAAGCTTTTCACTGTCTTTTTGAAGAAAAGTCAGCTACTTAAATCAATTTGATTTTACAATAGATCTAATAAGTTCCATTTATTTGTCATAGAACCCTTTGACTCTATGACGTCATCTCATTAGAGCAAAACAAGGTCTCTGCATCAAAGTGGTTGTATCGCGCTCTCGGATAATAAGCTGAAACTGCATAATACAACGTACACTCAGCAGCAAAAGTGGCTAAGCTGAATAACACACTCAGAATAAATAATATAATAAATAAATAAATAAATAAATATTAAGGGACAATCTTCCACAAATCGACTTAGCCCCAAACTAAGCAAAACTTGTTACTATGGGTACTAGACGACGATATACATATAATATACATATACAGGGCGTCCCAAGACTATGGGACATCAAGGGAAAGTACCTACCTTAAATATCGTAGATAGGATATTTTGCTGAAAGAAGACTTTATATTATTTTTAAAAGTAGTTCTGCATTTAAATATTTTCTAAGAATTACTTCTTTCGTCTGGGAATCGAACCGAAATGAGAAAAAAATCATTTCTAAAAAAAATTCTTCCTAAGTAACATAGTATCTTAAAAGAAAAGGAGAACGTAAAATGTTTGAGTCAAATTTCAAGAAAATTATTTATTGCCAACGACGACGTTCGAAAAATAGCGATATTATCATTCCATAGTTACATTCCATTCGTTTTTTCTGTTGGAAACTAGGCATCTCCAAGTTGGTGCCATAAATTTTGTAAATTATATTAAGATCGGTTGCGACGCAACCGCCCTTTATATAACTAACTCTCCCAAGAACAATAATTATTAATACAAAATCATCCCTATTAGGCTTCCGAATAATGAAAATGAAACGAAAATACAATAAACGCCTTAAAAATTGATATTGTGGCCGTTGTGAAAATAACAAATGATAGATGATGTCTATTTGAGAGTCATCAATAAAGTTTTATACAAAATCTTACAAAACGAAGTCTGCATGAAAATCATCTGAGAGTCCCTCCATAATCACAATCAGTGATCATACAAAATATATCTATAGCAGTAACAGATATAGGCCTCCCCCATATCTGGCTAGCAGGTGCGATCCTGTGCAGATCGCATGCATCGTCTCCCTGCGACCCTATCGATGTCATCTGTCCCCCTAGTCGGGGACTCCCACGCTGCGCTTTCCTATACGTGGTCGCCACTGCAGAACTTTGCTGCCCCAACGGCTATCCGTTCCCAGCCCATTGCCACCTCAACCCTGGTATCCAGCGAGATATAATTATCAGCATGATCTATAGACAGATAAGCAGGAGTTATAGACAGATGTACTTACACTTAATGTCGTAGATACACATGATTTATGCTAGATGGATAATAATAGATGTACTACTGTTGGTGTCCTATGCAAATTGTTTGAATAAAGACAATACAATTAATAAATTAATAAAAACAGTCATATAGATCTGACTGCGTTAGTGTCATATCATATTATGAGTCTTACCTAGGTTTCTTCTTAGACTTACAACATTTTATCTTATATTTACTTTGAAATCTTGTTTTTACTCCGTTTTATTGTCAATATAAATATAATTATATTTTAATTACTTTGTCTTTCGGCAATTTAAACGTGTGTTCATATTTAGTACCTACCTCTTTTCTTCATATGCTTTGATACATTCAGACTTACTAGATTGCAACTGAATAGGCACTTGAACGACGATTTAACTCGTTAATAATAATTATTGTACATACAAATAATACAATAAAGGCATAACAACAAAAACAATTGATGTGTACAAAGGCAAACTTATCCCTGTAAATGATTTCTTTGAGTTAACCTTTGAGCACATTAAATAAATTCACGCCTTGAATTATACCTCCTGAATCACCCCCTGAGGGCTTAAAACGATCGTGAAAACGCCACTGAGAAGTGTCAGAGCGAGGAAAATATCGCAAATAAATCCAAAGCTTCAATACAAAGAGATCCCCCTAAAGATTCAAATTAATATTAAACATCTAAGTAGGTAGCTAGACGCAAATTGGAAATGAAATTTGAATTGATTTGATCTTATACTTGTATTTCCTTTGTCAATTCTCAATCCAATTTGGAATACCAATATTTCCTTCACAATCTACATTACACAAAAAGTTAGATTGGTTTGCTTAGGGATTTTAATAAAACGGTACATCTAGTAACAAAACGATCTATACGCCTATGATTGTTATGGTAAGTTGTGCTATTTTATCGCGAGTACGAATTCTGTACTTGCTTTTGACACGCAGTTTTCGATATCTTAGGGCTTTATCACACTTGCGAGTTGCGAGCGAATTTTGTATGAAGGATATCACGCAGCGCGTTCGCCGCCACTGATATTATATAGAAAACACGTTCGTTACTCACATGTGAAGGGTACACGGAAAGAACATGTCTAGTCACCTTAACATCTTTTTGAGTTATCGCGATTTAAAAGTTTGGAACGATGTAATTATCCATATAATTTTCGTATACATGTTTTTTTAAAGTGATAAATTGACAAGTTACGTGAATATTTGTACCTATCTGTAATTGAGTGGTAATTTATAGTCTATAGAATGCTCTATATGTTGAGATTAAAATCTAGTTAAAAAAAAGTGACAGCTAGACATGCATGTTCTTTCCGTTTACCCTTCATGTGTGATAAGGCCCTTAAATGATACTTACTCTAAATATAATAGATGAATAGGTTTTATACATCGATGAAATGAATCAGTCGATGAAATGTTTGTCACGAAACAAATGTATCCCGGCCGTGAGGAAAAATGCGTCAAAATCGGTCTAGCTGTTTAAAATGTATACGCATAAACACACCCATTTATGTTACGTTAAACCTTTTATCTCACCTCAAACCGTATCACGGCAAAAGTTTTTAACCAATTAGCTAGAACACCAAGTTGGGTGATTCGATACAAGGCCGGCTATGGTAGACGATAAAGAAGAAGGTTTGATTAATTTTCATTGTATAAACGGTCTAAAACTTACGTAAAAATTGTCAGGAACGGAGCGATATGTCTCGGACTCGTATATAGCTCTTCATTAGGGACAACCGTACAGCCCCACCGTCGCAGTCGGTTTTGATAAATTATTAAAGATGTCTCACGAAAGTTTTAATAAGATTATTGATTACTTTTGTTTTCCGCACAAAGTTACTGGCGCCTTCTATAAAACAATGCCTTACTTTAATCTTGTAAAAGCGGTTGTTAAAGACAACCAATTCTCGTATAAGCGCGGTCGTCCCGAAGGTGCGTAATATTTTACTTCCCGTCCTCTGCAAAGATACAGGGCGCTTATTCGACATGGTAATTGTGATTTTAAAGTGCTATTGCACACATATATATAGTGGGATGAGGAATTTAATCGCCAGCCTTATTAATAGCTTTCGTGAGCTCATATGCCCATTTTTTCTCAACACCTTAGAAAAGAACCGTAAGAGCTGACTGACAATTTGTGTACCTTAAACAATCGTCATTCTTCGATAATCGTCATCGTGATTTTATTATTGTTATTATAAGCACCGATGCGACAATGTGCCACGTTGCGTTTTTGGTATATAATACCTACGTACCTATTATTTAGTTTTATAAAACGGAAATTTAAAGGATGATATTCTTGGCCTCCAACACAGATAACTAAGATTTGTTTAACTGTTACATATAGCCAGTATTTCTTCCTCCACCATGCTCTACGAGATACTATTTCTTTTTCATTTTTTTACTAAATTTCAATCAGATCGCTCAAGATCGCTAACACTACCGTTTAATAGTTACCCGGTCTTATTTTCCGAGAGTGGGGCACGCATGAAAGCGACAGTTTTACGTCCCAGAAGCAATATGCCCCTCGTGGAAAAATGGCTTATATGCAGCACAAATCCTTGGCACTTTCGCCCTTTTAATGCAACGCAATATGCAAATCTTCGAAGACTGGGATTACTGAGGGTTTTGAGAAAGGAGTTAAGTTTCTTCAAATTGCTATGGCGTTTACGCTCTTTGTTACTGAAGCTGAAATTTATCTTCGGCTTCAAGAATTTGTTCGAAGCTGGCCTGTACTGCGTGTGTAAAAAAGGCCGATAATCTGAGTTATGTTAGTGCTTAAATGGATACAAATATTGGTTCACTAGCACTTGGCTTTGACAGTTTCGCCTTAACCACCCTTAACGAGAATAGGCTAGTCGACTCATGTTAAATTGTATTCAACTAATGTTTATATCGTATAGTATTTGATAGGAAACCTAAACGTACATTTTTCAGTTCATAAAAGTAGAAGATGGCTTGTCAAATTGAAAATGAAAATTATGGTTTTTATTCTGTATTTTGAAATGCTTAATCGCTGTCTGGCATTTTCATCCTTAATAGTGACATCACCAGCCCAGTAAAGAAAATAGAACTAAAAATGTCATTCGCATCGTAGATAAGAGGGTACTGCCGTACTGGTCTTTATTTACCTACGGGAGCGCCTACGTCACGCCCCATAGATAAGCTAAAGACAAAAATGGCGGACGGCATTTTGGTCTATTGGCGTTGAGGTATTAACGTCAATGTTTCAATTAATAAAAATTTGGCTTTCTAGCTCAATAAAAAAAGGAATTTTTTTTAGTGCTTTTAAGATAATCATTAACCATTTGAAATATGGGTCAAGTAGTCTATTAAGTTAAGATAGATATAAGGTATTTATTAATTTATTTCAACACAACAAAAAAGGAAAAACAAAGAGACAGTAAATAAAAAACGTAAACACTACTAACGACTATGTACAAAATAGCTACAATTAAAATAAACCAATAAAAAATTTAAAAAAATGCTCCCCCTTTTTCTTTTCTCATAGGTTCTTAAAGGGTCGGCAACGCGCGTGTGATGCTCCTGGTGTCGCAAGCGTCTATAACCGGCGGTATAACTGCTTAACGTCAGGCGGGCCGCATGCTTGTTTGCCACAGTCATGGTATACAAAATAAAATGAAAATAAATCATGTTCTACGAAAAGTACTTGAAATTATTTGTGCTTAGCTTCCGACCCCTTAATGAGATTATTCGGCATGAAAGTTACAACAGGTAATCTGTGCTGCCGTTATTCGGTGATTTAGTGTTATTTTGTTATTTTAGTACTTAGCTGCCGCTAAGGACGCGTCTTGCTATAGGCGATTTGAAATATTTAAATAACTGTTTACATACTGTAGCCGAGACTGGAAATCTGAACAACGGGACATTCGTGTGCACGTATTTTTCTAATTGATTGAAATTAGGTACTCTACTAAATCTTGTTTTTTTCCCATTTACAGGTAACCAACATCATTATTTCGAAGGCAATATTCGCGTAAGTATTAAAAATAAAACAATAGAGCAACAATCAGCTAAAAAACATTTTATTTTTGATTCTTAAACAAATGTATATCTTTGCACTTTCATTTGTTTCTCGGGGTTATATTGTAATGAACTAAAGTTTAGTTCTTAAAGTATACAATGTTTGCGCTAGTGAGCCGTGTACCATTGAATAAGTAATATTTAAGACAATTTGCTAATAAAATCAACTCTGAAATAGAAACTTTCCTGTATCTGTAGTATTTTATTAAGTAACATCAAACGCAAACCCTTGAGTGACAAAGCTCTTTTAAAAAAAATCAAGAGCAAACGTTTGATGTGTGTAATTCTCAAAACAATTTTTACGTTTGGCTGAACATTTTTGCTCCACCGACAAGAGCCTAGCTCTTAAGTTAATGATGATGATGAACAACTTTTACTATTCATTATACTAAGATTTTAAGGAGCACTAAAAAGAAATGTGTTTGAGATAGTTTCCTTATTTTACAACAATACAAACATATTAAGATTTAACGACGCTTAGGATGCTATAAAAATCGACTCCAAATGCCTTTGTCGCGTGTTTACGTTCTCATAAATACAAGTATACTACAATTCCAATTGCCCTAGGGCAAGTTCAACGTGATACTGGGATGTCTCCAATTTAGTTTACATATTTTTTTTTATGTATTTAAAGACTATGGTATCACTACATACTTATAAAACAAATTTGCTTCCTGCTGTCTGACTGTCTGTCCCTATGTATGCTTAGATCTTTAAAATTACCCAACGGATTTTGATGCGGTTTTTTTAAAGATAGAGTGATTTAAGAGAAAGGTTTATAATTTACTAGCGACCCGCCCCGGCTTCGCACGGGTGCAATGCTGATAAATTATGCATGTATTATACATATGTATAAACCTTCCTCTTGAATCACTCTATCTATTAAAAAAACCGCATCAAAATCCGTTGCGTAGTTTTAAAGATTTAAGCATACAAAGGGACATAGGGACAGAGAAAGCGATTTGAAGTTTGGTGCAATATACCATTTTTCTTTAAATAATCATCAAAAGTTTTATTGACATATACCTTCCCATTATCACTTCGAAATACTTTTATCTTTTTATCCAGTTCATTTTCTACTCGACTTTTAAATTCCATAAATTTATTAAATACCTCCGCTTTGCTTTTCATAAAATACACAAAGACTTTACGTGAATAGTCATCAATAAAAACTGTGAAATACCTTGAACCTACAATTGATGTGGTTTGTAGCGGACCACATACATCACTGTGTATGACCTCTAGCAATTCTTTTGCCCGGGAGCCATTACTTGGAAAAGGTTTCCTGGTTTGTTTTCCTTCTAAACATGTAACACGTACACAACTTTCAGATTGCGGTGACAATTTCACGCCGGTAGTACAGTTTGGCATTTTATCAACATCATTAAAATTTAAATGTGCCATTTTTTGATGCCACAAGTAGGTATCAGTCTCTGTAGAAGCTGCCATCGCTCGGTTCTCATTATTATAAGCTTTAAGTCTGTAGGTATCATTTATCAGTGTAGCACTTACTACCATTTGCCCATTTTGATTTTTTATCTGACAGCCATCAACATTAAATTCTACTTTACAACCTGCTTTAATTATCTTACTCGCAGACAGCAAATTTGTGGATAATTCTGGTATAAATAGAACATTTCTCACCTGGATTGCTTCACTGCCAGTCTTATTGGGTACTTGTATTATAACATCACCACAGCTTTCGACATGTAGCACCTTGTTGTCAGCTATTCTTATGTGGTTAACAGGTGGAGCTGTCTCATTCACCAACTGGTATAAATAGAACATTTCTCACCTGGATTGCTTCACTGCCAGTCTTATTGGGTACTTGTATTATAACATCACCACAGCTTTCGACATGTAGCACCTTGTTGTCAGCTATTCTTATGTGGTTAACAGGTGGAGCTGTCTCATTCACCAACTGGTATAAATAGAACATTTCTCACCTGGATTGCTTAACTGCCAGTCTTATTGGGTACTTGTATTATATCATCACCACAGCTTTCGACATGTAGCACCTTGTTGTCAGCTATTCTTATGTGGTTAACAGGTGGAGCTGTCTCATTCATCAACCATTCCCGGTGCATCGTCATGTGGGTTGATGCGCCAGAATCCACGTACCAGTTCATTGTATCATTCACCTGCATGGCTGAAAAGGCTGCTATAAAACCATTATTATCTTTCTTATTTCTAACCTCAGACTTATTTTTCCTATGCCAACAATTCTTACTTAAGTGCCCATACTTATTACTCTGAAAGCATCGGGGGCTTTTTGATTTTGACTGGGATGAATAACCGGGCTTGACATTTTTGGAGTTTGTGTAAAAAGCGGTAGAGTCTGTTTTCGTTACCTCTTGCAAGAGCTTAGTTTTGATTAAATCGGCACTAATTTTTATACCCGAACTCTCTATGCTCATTATCATTGGCTTGTAAACATCTGGCAAGCCTGCCAGCATCAGTGTCCCGAGCCACTCATCATCCACTTGAAATGATATATTTCGCAACTTATGAGCTGATGACATTAATTTATTTACGTAATCTTCCACGCTTGTACTTGTTTCTAATGTAGTATTTATTAAGTCTTTCAATAAACCGACTTTACGGAGTAAACCTGAGTCTTGAAATGCATGTAATAAATTGTTCCAAACCTCTTTCGCTGTTTTTGCCTCTTGTATGTGAACATATAGCATAGGGTCCACTAAGATTATAAGCTTTGATTTCGTTTTAAGATCCTTCTTTGAGTCTGTTGTTTCATTTTCCACATATTCCCACAAGTCCTCATGTTGTAGGTAAGCTTTGACGGCAAAACTCCAGTTTGTCCAGTTGTCACGGCCAGTGAGCTTTTCAATTGTCATCATATGATTGCTTGATCCCATTATTTATACTTTATTATACGCAAGCTGAAAAAAATTTCGGCGACCGAACTAACTTTGAGGTTAAGTTAACAAATTATTTTCGTTACTATTTTAAAACTGCACAAATAGACTTTATAACTTTTACAGGTAGGGCTGGGCCCATAACCTGATAAATTAAACAAAAGAAATTAACTTTCTTCAAATATAATTATAAAAACAAAAGAAACCTTACAGAGCACACAATTACATGGCTAGATTATATTATAGCGCAGAGACAGTTGTCATAACGTCAGCTGAGGGCGTGATCATTGTTGCTATTAAATAAGAGCAGGGGCTATTCATACATTTCCATCATATAAGTACATCGCACGGGTGCAATGCTGATAAATTATGCATGTATTATACATATAAACCTTCCTCTTGGATCACTCTATCTATTAAAAAAAACCGCATCAAAATCCGTTGCGTAGTTTTAAAGATTTAAGCATACAAAGGGACATAGGGACAGAGAAAGCGACTTTGTTTTATACTATGTAGTGATTACTATTTTAAAACTGCACAAATAGACTTAATAACTTTTACAGGTAGGGCTGGGCCCATAACCTGATAAATTAAACAAAAGAAATTAACTTTCTTCAAATATAATTATTAAAACAAAAGAAACCTTACAGAGCACACAATTACATGGCTAGATTATATTATAGCGCAGAGACAGTTGTCATAACGTCAGCTGAGGGCGTGATCATTGTTGCTATTAAATAAGAGCAGGGGCTATTCATACATTTCCATCATATAAGTACATCGCACGGGTGCAATGCTGATAAATTATGCATGTATTATACACATAAATCCAACAATATGACCGACGCTAATAACGCAGCAGCACGGTTTCATCAATAAGCGGTCTACCGAATCAAACCTGTGTGAATACCTGGATTATATTATGAGCGCAATGGACGGAAATTATCAAGTTGATGCTATCTACACTGATTATTCCAAGGCTTTTGACAAAATTTCACATTCCACTTTGCTAAAAAAGATAGAACATTTCGGCATTCATGGCGATCTACTGCGGTGGCTTACATCTTATCTGCGGGATAGGACTCAGGCCGTCACTGTTAAAGGTTTTACATCCACTTTCGTTCCAATTACATCAGGTGTCCCTCAAGGTTCCCATTTGGGACCACTTTTATTCAATATATATATTAATGATGTTATTACCTGTTTTCTTCACTCTAACATTCTACTTTACGCGGATGATACTAAGATTTTTACAGCTATCAAGTCAGAAGCTGAATGTCTAAAGTTACAAGAGGATAGGCTAAACAACTATTGTCTAAATAATAATCTATATATGAATTTTGATAAGTGCTCCGTGATCACCTTCACGCGGAAAAATCAGCCTATTGAGTTTAACTACATAATTGGCAGCCATAAACTTAAGAGGGTATACGAGGTCAAGGACTTGGGTGTATATCTGGATAGCGAAATTAAATTGACATCCCATGTCGATAAGATCACGTGTAAAGCCTACAGAATGCTTGGGTTTATTTTGCGCCAAAGCAAAGATTTTAAGAACCCCAACACACTGGTCCTTCTTTATAACGCATTTGTTAGGTCATATTTAGAATATGCATCCATTGTTTGGAGCCCTTTCTTTTCAGTTCATATTAACACAATAGAGCGTATACAAAAAAAGTTCCTTAGTTATCTTAAATATAAATTCAGTTCCTTTGCCCGTGAGAATATTGAAAGCCTTCAGATGCGAAGAGAAAAAAGGGACGTTACATTTTTATTTAAATTGCTGAATAACATTGTTGACTCTCAATATCTTCTAAGTAAAGTATCGTTTCGATGTCAAAGCTTTCGAACGCGGTCCACGGATCTATTTTCAACTCCGTTTAGTCGTAAAAAATATGTAAATAATAAGTATTTAGTAAGAACATGCAAAATTTACAACAAGAAATATTCACATATAGACATGTTTCAGTTAAATCAACGCAAATTTGTTTCTGCACTGAAAGCCTAAACCGTAAAAGTCTACTTTCTATAATTTGTAATACTTAGATCTATTTTTAATTATTTCATAAAAATCAAGATTTTACTATTGTATTCAACTTTAACTTGTTTCTTTTGTTCATATATTAGACTCAAAATTTAAAAAAAAAAAAAAAAATTAGACATGCACATAACCAGTAACTTAACTTAAATATGTTTAATGCATGTTTTCTGTACTCTCAGAGCAATAATGTTTGAACCATTAGTGGAAACTGTTTTGGCTTCTGTGTTATCTATTTTTGTTAACTCTAAGTGTGATTGTATGCTGTTTGTTTCCCATTACAATAAATAAATAAATAAATAAATAAACCTTCCTCTTGGATCACTCTATCTATTAAAAAAAACCGCATCAAAATCCGTTGCGTAGTTTTAAAGATTTAAGCATACAAAGGGACATAGGGACAGAGAAAGCGACTTTGTTTTATACTATGTAGTGATAATATGTATAAAACATGCATACTTTATCAGAATTGCACCTGTGCGAAACCGGGCGGGCCGCTAGTGATTTAATAAAGCAGAGTCAGTTATATGACAGTGATTGTTGGTATTTGCAGTAATACGAAAAAATAAGTCACAAAATTGAACTTTATTCATATTTCTTAATATGTCATAATTAAGTGCATACCTTACCACGAAAATGCCCTTCTATCGTCTATTATCGTCTGCTAGAGAAAATCAAATGTTGCAAAAAAAAAAGAGAGATACTTTAAGCGGGATTCGAACCCACATCTCAACGGTTTTCTCGTTTTAGTACACACATCCAACGTGTTTGACAAGTCGAGTTAGGCCTCTATTCCTTTTGCCCGCTATCGCTTAACAACGGCCACGGCCTTACCCTAGATTATCAGGCTAGCTTTATTGAAAGATTATAGCTCTTTTATGGGCAGTATTTTATTACGATTCGGTCATAGATAAACTATTTTCGGGTTTACTGCTCAATACACTGTCCCGTTTCAATAAGGTCGTATTTAAGCGAGGGTTGGTATAATTCTTTTATTTTTTTTAAGTAAATTTATAGAAAATTGCAAAACTAAAATGGCAATAGGCAGAACACATTGATTGCTGACGATTTCTTGAGTGCTGACCACGCAAACACATTTTCTTAATTCAATTTCGGTAGGCCTCCTATAAGGTGGACCGATGACCTGATGAAGGTCGCTAAAGTTTGCTGGACACAGGCGCTGAAGAACCGGTAGAGGTGTTCTTGGAGGGAGACCTATACCTGGCAGTAAACGTGATGATGATCAAACCCATTAACGAAGTATGATGGTTCTGTACGAAATCTATCCTATTATAATTCTAAAATTGTATACAAATCCGTTCTAACTTAGATATAATTAATAAAAATCAGGCAGCATGGTGAGAGCCGTGCAGCGCTATCTGCTGGTAAAGTTTTATTTGTCCTCTCATCAAGCCGAAACGTCGGTTTTTTTTTTTTTTGGTACAGTGATAGCTTGATAGTGGATATTCAAATATGGTCATAGGATTTTTTTTACGCAACTATGCTAAAGAAAACAATTACGGGGATGAAGTTGCTTATGTTTGTATCCATACTAATATTATAAATGCGAAAGTGTGTCTGTCTGTCTGTTACCTCTTCACGCTTAAACCGCTGAAACGATTTTGATGAAATTTGGCATGGAAATAGTTTAAGATCCGAGGAAGGACATCGAATAGTTTTCATCCTGGAAATTATCGCTAAAAAGATTGAAAAGTGAGTAAGTAATTCATGATGACATTGATGACCCTGTAGGAAATGTAATTATTAGACCAAAAGCACAATTTCTCTTACATTTGCTTAGGCGCTTTTAATAATCCCTTTTATTAATTAAGGTGATTAGGTGGATATGGATAATATCTATCGTGTTGTACGAGGTTGCTTCCATACTTCCAAGTTCCACGCGGACGTAGTCGCGGGAAAAAGCTAGTAATTAATAAGCCACAGCATGAAAATACTCCTTAGTAAACGTTCTTCATTACAACACTAAAGATTTCCAGTAATTCTGGACTGAAAGTAAGGATAATAATAGTGCTGCTTTCAGTACTTATGGTAAAGCTTTGCTAGTTTTTAAATTTCCCCTGGGAGGCCATTTTTACGCCACTTAATCTAAGAGCGCGTACACACCGCATCCGATCTTTATCACGAAGTATAAAAACAGATTTATATTTACTATTAGACGCTGGGGCTATACTCGGTTTAAAGAATCTTTATTCTCATTAAGACAAATGTCACTTACATGAGAACTTACAGGCTAATGCAATGTTAGTCTAGAACAGTATAAATTTAGATAGTGATGTTAGTAATATACAATGGTACGGTATGGTTTTAGGTTAAAGTACATTGTAGTGGAAGAAGTCATAAAAAAAGAATTAAAGAATAACCAAAGAGGTTCTCTAACCTTATAATTATCGTTACTAATGATGATAGCTTAATGTAATGATTATAAATAATTCTAACTAATCATAATAATTATAATTGTAAAATTAGACTTTTTAATCTCATTCTATGTCCGATTACTGTTATAATGTCTACTTTTATACTTTTCAGATGACATCTATTTACCTTAAGCTCCTTAAGTGATGATGGGATTCATGAAAAAATCTTCTCAATTTTCATATGCACATAAGGCTCATATCTGTTCATAAATGCTGATTGTTTTAGACATTTTTCTCTACGATCAGACATGGTTCTTAATATGTCGTAAATGTTACTGGTCAGAACAGGGCTATTTCAATTTATTGGTATAGGTATATTTGATACCCACAGTTTGAAAATTTATAATAAAATTTGTTTCAAAAACTACTTGAAATTCACAAAATTCACGCAGAAAACTGGTTATTTTCGACTGCACGCAATAAAAGCTTGAAATTGCTATGTTATTATCTAGAACCCAGGAAAAAATATTATTCACTCTAAAAAGTTGATTGAGATCATCAATATATTTGTCATATTGAATAAAAATACATTTTAAAATGTATATAATTCATAAATTGTACTTTGCTCCAAGAATATGTTTTTTTTTGGTACAACCTTTTTCATTCAGTCAGTCGAATACGGTCAACATCTAACAACAATATTAGTTACAGCAATCAGAGATCGACACCTACTGGTGTTAATTCAAGTGAAACTTCTAATGCGACTTCCAACAAGGTTAACGCAACCGTTAAACGTTTAACGCTACCGTGGAGGGGGTGGGGAGGGGGAATAGAAAGAGACAGAGCGAGAGTGAAGAAGTTTGTCTAAAAGAAACAATATGAGTTCACTAAAAAACAATTTCTACCCCTTCCTATTTTCATTTCCACATTACGAAGTTTCACTTCTTCCGCGCGGCCTCCACGCACTATTTTTTTTAATGCTGCTTAATAGAATTTAGGTATTGACATACGAGTATGTAGAACTTTGAAATTACACCACCAGAATTTAAACATAAGTGAAAACCGGTATTTTGTATGGAGCCGGTATCTGATCCCAGACAGCGATAGCTGCCGCATCGTAGCCGCTACGTTTTCCGTCCTCCACTACGGAGCTACGAGTCGTAGGACCTCTACGTATCTCTTAACGCATTCACTACCGCGTAGCGCTACGGGCTACGCTCGTAGCCGATAACATGGAAAAACCGTATGTAGCGAAAACTTACTACGAGCAGAGCGCCCGGCTACCGGGTTGCTGGTGTTGAAAGTGTTAAGAAACATCATTCTGTTACTACTTCTTAGTTTTAAAAACACAGGCGCACTGCCTGTGCTTTTGTAACTAAGTCCGCGCTGTTAAGATTTTTCCTAAAATTATGAAATAGCTTGCCCATATAATAGTACATTACATCAGAGGCCGGGAAAATGAGGATTTCCGGCCAAGTAGTTATATACGGATAGTGATACGAGGCCGGGAATCCGTTTTCACGACGAGGCATGTATAGTGCTTTTCTCAAACATACAATGAAATAAAAAAATATAATTCAAAGAACAACATTTTATTAATTGTCAAATAGGACATTTTAGTCTAACAACCAACCTTTAAAAACAAAACCTGCTTTTTGTCAAACCAGCCAGCTGTGTGAATGACCTTGTTGTTGAAACCAAAAAAAAGTTACTTTGCAGGTCTAGGCCTGAAAAGCAGTATGAAATCCCTTTACAGTCCTCTCGAGTTGTTGCGCCCAAAAAGCGATACTTCCGAGCCTATTATAAGGAACGTAAAGACAATATTTCATTGCATGTTTGAGAAAAATAGTTTTACAACACAATAAAAATAAATATTGACCATGCATTACGACTATAATTCTCAATTAATATAACTGAAATACGGATCCCATAATGCTGGCTAAAGTATGTTTATCAAGATAGTTCCTTTTGTTTTCCAAAGCCTTTGTCACAGAAAAAGTTCGCCTTACAAAGAGAAAACGTGCTATTCCTCATTAGTTTGCTTAAAGGGTACCGAGGAATGTAGAGAAAGGCGATTTTCTCTTTGTGGCATCCCTATTAGTCAGCAATTTCTATTGAGCTGGACTTTAAATAACTATCTCGTGCGCTAGATTAAAATCCACTTAAGATTGGAGCCGATCTGAATCGCAAGTGCTTGCCGTTGGACGAGGCAGCCCTTTGGCGGTAGGGTTGCCACTTCTGGCGCGTCTATTTTAAATTTTATGACTTATTCAGGATTCAGGCGTTATTATGCCGAATTCTGACCGACTCGAGATAACAAAGATTAGTTCCGCCTCTATAATAATTAAAATAGCACTGACCGATCCCGATATAAAATGGCTTAACATACAACAAAAAAAATGGGCAAGTGCGAGTCCGACTCGCGCATGAAGGATTCCGTACCATAATCTATAACAAGTTTGTTGTATGTGAGAACCCCTTAAATATTTATTTTATTTTATTTTTAGTATTTTTTGTTATAGCGGCAATAGAAATACATCATCTGTGAAAATTTCAAAATTTCAACTGTCTAGCTATCACCGTTCTTGAGATACAGCCTGGTGACAGATGGACGGACGGACAATGAATTCTCAGTAATAGGGTCCCGTTTCTACCCTTTGGGTACGGAACCCTAACAATGACATATTTTTCTTTACTTACATTAAGCGATATGACTAGAACTCAATGATTATAACTGAATAATGGATCCCATATATTCTGGCTAGAGCATGTTCAGTTCCTTTTGTTTTTCAAAGTCTTTGTGACCGAAAAAGTTTGCCTTTTACAAAGAGAGAGAAAGAATGTTGAGAGAAGCGATTTCCTCTTTGAAGCATCCCTAATAGTCAGCTATTTAGGTTCAAAGATTATTTATATTCAAAAGAATTTTACAATTCACATGTATGAGAACGTAAACTATTACAACGAAAAGCGCAAAAAGCAATAAAGTTATACTTAGGTACTTAATAAATTCTAATGGAACTAGTAACTAACACAAATTGCCGATACATTATTTGTTTTGCACAGACATAAAGTTGCGATATCGGCAGATAGAATTTCTATTGAGCTGGACTTTAAGGATTCAAAGATTTATTTGCCAAGAATACAGTGTTAAAGGTGTTAAATACAATTAAAGTACCATGTATTCAGCCAACATACAGGCATGCAAATTTTTAAAAATAAAAGTAGATTAGTAGCGGAAACTCGTTAACATGTGTATTCTGCCCGTCCTAACCTACGGTGCCCAAACATGGTCACTTACTGAGAGCCAGAAGTCCAAACTGAAGGTTTGCCAGCGAGCCATGGAACGCAGCATTCTAGGTTTTAAAAGGACCGACCACGTCCGGAACACCACGCTGCGTTCTATAACGCGAATCTCCGATGTTGGAGTAACTATCGCCAGGCTGAAGTGAGACTGGGCCGGCCACGTCTGCCGCATGCACCCAGAAAGGTGGGCTAGCTTGGCCACTGAGTGGGTGCCACAAGATGGGCAGCGCAGGCGGGGCAGGCCTAGGCGGAGATGGTGGGACGACTTGGACACGTTCCTCAACGGCTGGCCGGAGGAGGCTTCTGATCGGGAGTCGTGGAAATCAAGAGGAGAGGCCTTTGCCCAGCAGTGGGACACTCAAATAGGCTACTAAAAAAAAAAGTAGATTATTAAAAAAATTATGTATAAGTAATAATAAAAATTTACTTTCAATATTTGATTACACTGTTAGTTACAAACAAAACAAACTAATTTAGTTACATTGAAGCTTATAAAAAGTAAGGTACATTTATTATGGGTCAAAAATAAAATATAAAATAACAAATTTATGGAATTAAAACTAAAAATTAAACTAAGATTAAAATATATTTATAAAACTAAGACCTTTCGGTAGGGTGCCCATGACGCAGGCAGCATTCCCACGCTGTATGGCTATGGAAAGCCTTTGCGCGAGAAAACTGCCCGCGCGTGGGTCCCCTGTTGCCTCCCTCAGGCGCTTGCTGAGCTCCCTGTGGATCCCACGCGCACCCTGGCCCCACGGACCAAGTGTCTCGACGCCAAAAGCGATGAAGTCGTATTGGGCGCCGAGACAGCTGTACTTACTGACTTTGATCCGCTCCCGCGCGTCCGCCGCCGCGTCCGCCCGCCTACTCGTGGCCGGGAGGTAGGATGCCGCTAGTGTGTCTGCGCACGTCGCGTCCCACACCAGCGCGCGCCCCATCCTCCACGGTATTAAGGACATCCCATCGGGGCGCTTGCCGTCATCCCGTACAATCTGAGGCTCGAGGGCAGCTGGGACGTTGACGCTGACGAGCGCCCTTCTAAGGATGTCATTGAGAGCGGCATGGCGAGAGTGGCGGCCGGCGCCCGAAGAGCAGACGAGACCGTGGTGACCGAGGCGATTCGCGTTGGCTCCACAGGCGGTGCAGGCATGTTCCTCGCGCACGTCTGCACCAAGTCGGAGACCTGCCGCTATGCGTAGGGTATTGGGGTCAATATACGTACCAGCGTTTGGACAAGGGTAGGCGTGTAACCAGTGTCCAGATTCTGGCCGGGACACTGCCAGCAACCTCGCCCTGTCTCTGCCAGAAGAATTGAGAATTAGTGATTCGAGAATTGCGTCAGAAACTAGAGTATCCCAGGCCCTTTGTTTTTTGGGTGCATCCGGTAAAATTGGGTTCGGTTCAGCCAGCCACGCGTTCTTAGCTTCAGCCAAGCATGCGATCTCGCAGTTTGCAGCCATATCGGCTTTAAGGATTTTACCTGCGAGATCGGAAGTGCTTTGGATTGAAGATAAGAACGCCGGCAGAGCAATAGAACATATTGTACGGGTACCCAACCCACCGTTCCTTATTGGTAAAGAAGCTTGGGTCCACGCCTGCTCGCTAAGACTGATATTAAGGATTGATTCAATTTGGAATTTTAAAGTTAGGTCAATGGATCGAACTAGGATGGGAAATTTCCATATAGGGCAACAGCGAAGCAGGTACGTAAATTTTGGAACGAGTAAGCAGAATTTCAAGATAAATAGGGCCGAATGGCTAGAAATTTTGGCTAGGCGGTATAATAATTATAATGTCAATAGCCTAATTCTACCTTATTCTACATGTCTCGAGAAAAACTTTTACACTGTAGAAACATCCATCGAGCAGCCATATATTTTAAATTTCTTTTAAAACTATTTTCTTCCATAGACCTTATAATCATTGGGAATGCGATCGTAAATGTCAATGCACATATTAAAGACATTTTTCTTATAAAGCATTGTATGGCAGCGCGGCTTTTGTAGCAGATGCCTCCTTTTAATCTAGTCTGCCTTTGTGTAGTTTGTCCACGCTTTTCGAAGTAGCTTAAATGAGTTTTTATGAGTTTTTAAATAACTACCTAGATCTCGTGCGCCTAAATTAAAGTCTACTTAAGATTGGAGCCGACCTGAATCGCAAGTGCTTGCCGTTGGACGTGGCATCCCTTTGCCGCCGGTAGGGTTGCCACTTCTAGCGCGTCTGTTTTTAATTTAGTAAGTTATTCAGGATTTAGGCATTATTTTGCCAAATATGAAATAATAGTGTATTTCTTTTGAACTGAATCAATAACATAGAAATGTTTGTTTTCTTTTATCGAGCCGCATTCCTAAAATAAAATAGGGGGCGTCTATCAAAATAGTTAAATCCGTCCAACCGCAAAGAATCATACAAAAGTATCACAAATGTTCATTCGACTAATTTGTCCTTCTAATAGCATTATTCACTCAAGTTTCTTAATTTATACAAATCCATAATAACAGAAATACAAGTCTGTAAAAATGTGTGAATGTTATTGCATATGCTATTAGGATGTTCGTTCTTAGCTTATAATTTACAATTGACTAAATATACAAAAGAAATACTAAATTTTACTATACACTAAACCAACCAATTATTAATAATTATGGTAAAAACAATAAACTAAAACGCGTAAACCATCAAATGAATTTAGATAAAACGAATCCCACAGATTGATAAGATATAATTATAGTCCTAACGAGGGCGAAGTCATGCGTTAATGCTAGTCCAGTAATAAATCCTTAATGATTTAAAATACTAGGACGTTGGGAATAATACGTAGCGGCCATATTAACACCCTAATGTGGGTCGCACGCAATGCAATAAAGTTGCAATATTGCATCACTAATGTACTTTACAATCCCGGAGGGCAAGTAACATTTACGGGCCCATGCCTATTAAATGAAAATCGGTATTTTTTGTACTGAAATTACCGGAAAACCGCTAAATTACCGGTAATTTGAAAAGAACACTTAGATACAGTCGGTAGCAAGTATAGCTACGTAATAACATACTCGCAATCAATTTGAACGCTAGTGGACCTACGAGTGTGAATGGACCCTCTCAAATCCAAATAAACATTATATAGGGTAAATCGCCAATTACTGCCCACCGTTCAGTAACTGGTCACCTCATACTAAAAATGAACTCTGTTCACCAACAAACATAATTCATTTTAGTATTAAGGTGTTAATTACTGGCCACCGTTCAATAACTGGCCACGTTATATTAAAATGAGTTCAGTTTGTAGGTAGACAGAGTTAATTTTTAGTATGAGGTGGCCAGTTATTGAACGGTGGCCAGTAATTGGCGATTTACCCTAATCTGTCACTGTCAGACTCACATGAGAGGAAGAGACGGGTACTTTGTCATTTATATATCGCGTGGCAACTTCGACCATCACACTCGTAGGTCCACTAGCGTTCAAATTGATTGCGAGTATGTTATTACGTAGCAGCTATACTTGCTACTAACTGTATCTAAGCAGGGAATGAAAACCGGCAATTTGTTGGGTCTATATTGATTCGTAGATTTTTTTTCATCGAATGTTTCATTTTGCTGAAAAGTCTTTTCGTAGAAAGACATTTTTCTTTGCAACCGTCAACTATTTGAGATTGTTATAAAACAAACCTAACCTAACCTAGTCAATAGGATGATATTTGCAAGAATTATGAAAATGGTATGACTACAGAAGGATTAACATTCTACGAAACGATATTTCGGCGAAATGATACATTCTTCAAAAAAAAAATCTACGAATCAAAGGGCTCCCGATTGTAGATTGGCTCTTGGAGTCATATGAAGGCGCACGATAGGGCTAATCACACACTCACAGAGCCCCTACACCAAGTACCTAGCAGTCACCGCAGCAGAAACCGGCAAGAGAGTATAATTATGAAGGGGGGACAATCATACACAAATCGACCTAGTCCCAAACTAAGCAAAGCTTGTACTATGGATACTAGATGACGATATATAAATAAATATTTATAACATCCATGACCCAGCAACAAATAATCGAGTTCATCATAATCTGTTCCAGCCCGCCGGAAAGCCGCGCCCTCAAAAGCGCGTGAAGATCGGGATCCTCCAAAAGAGGAAACCCCTCGCACCAGTGTGGACAAGGAGGGTTTCACAACGGTGTCAAGAAAGCGTAAGACATGCAAGAGTCAGTATGGTACTGCAGAACCGGTTGGTTGTGGTCTGCGGGTCTCCACACCGAGCAAGGCGCTGTACGTGTCGCACCTGCATCACACTGCCACCGCTGAAGAAGTGACGCAGTATGTTCGCCAGAAAACCGGCTACTCGCTGAGGGTGTTCCAGTTGCATTCGCGCCACTACGTGCACTTCAGCTCGTTTGTAGTGCGCGTGCCGCGGCCGCTCCAGGAGAACATCGCGTGTGCTGATTTCTGGCCGAAAGGTGTCGTGTTTCGTCGGTTCCGGGGCAACCTACCAAATTTAACACCCGAGATGTCGGAAAAACGGGGCCACGCCGTTTCGCCATCAAAATAAACATTGTTCGGTTCATGACGCATTGGTGAAAACTGCAATGTTATGTAACCTGTTTTTCAATAAATAAATAAATCAGACTAATATTTGCCTCGGCCGGTATTTGAACCCAGGACCGCCGGCTCAGTAGGCAGGTGCCAACGAACTGCGCCAAACGCGTCGTCGATATATCGCGTGATAAACGGAAATATCCTAGGCTACTAACCTTCGCCTTGTTCAGACACTGACGAAGACATCCGGTAAAGGCGTGGTCAAGGATGCAAGGATGCAAGGTGCAGTTACGTCGCCTACATCAAACTAGAATTAAGCTTTTCTAAAATGTAATTTTGTAGTTCACAGTGCCTTGGTTTATACTGTAATACTGTGTAACTAATTTGAATAAATAAATAAATAAATAATAAATAAGGATGAAAAAAGATCTTACATACAAACTGACATACGGGACCGCGTACCGAACGACACAGGGTGGAAAAACTAATAAACATATGATTTTGATCAGGGGGCCTATGATGGTTCCGTTTATCACGTGATAAATAAGTGATATAGCATCTGTCACTCACACTCGCATTTTGTCAAAGGTGACGGATGCCTTGTCACTTATTTATCACATGATAAAAAAAACCGGCCAAGTGCGAGTCGGACTCGCGCACCGAGGGTTCCGTACAAACACTTTCCATCCCTAAGTGTTTAAGTTAAGTTTGCACCTGGTATGTATAGCGCCCCATATAAATTAGGTGCAAACTTGCAAAGTTAGGTATTAAAAAAAAACTACTTACTAGATCTCGTTCAAAACAATTTTCGTTGGTAGTTTTTATAGTAATGTACATCATATGTTTTTTTTAGATTTTTCATTTTCTTATTTTAGAAGTTAGAGGGGGGGGGACCAACTTTTTTCCACTTTGGAAGCGTCTGTCACGCAAACTATTCGGTTTAGAAAAAAAATGTTTTAGAAACCTCGATATCATTTTTGAAGACCTATCCATAGATACCCCACACGTATGTGTTTGATGAAAAAAAAAATTTTGAGTTTCAGTTCTAAGTATGGGGAGCCCCCAATATTTATTATTATTTTTTTATTTTTGCATCAAAATCTTAATGCGGTTCACAGAATACATCTACCTACCAAGTTTCAACAGTATAGCTCTTATAGTTTCGGAAAAAAATGGCTGTGACATACGGACGGACAGACAGACAGACAGACATGACGAATCTATAAGGGTTCCGTTTTTTGCCATTTGGCTACGGAACCCTAACAACCATCATAGGCCCGCTTAATTATAACCATTCGATTACTTTGAGTATATTTTTACTAAACCTTGTAATCTACATTCTAAATTACTCAGTGAGTAATTTAGGAATTAAGGGTAAGTAATACTTTGCCCCTTTTAAAAGCACATCCCTTTAAAAGTCAACAACATGAAATACACATAAATATCAAAGCATACAATTAAAGTCATCATCATCAGCATGAAAAAACAAACTCAAATAGAACCGAATGTCATTTTCCAGTGGGCAGCACTGACCGCTATTTTCATTTAAAATAGATTAAAGACCCTGTCGCGACGTAATTGAGTTTTTCCCGGCCTGATCCCTTTGCGGGCCGGTCCGGTCCGAGGCATTAGGAAAAGGGCTTTCAATACATCGACATCATTTTATCGATCGAACTACGTATAGGCGTTGTTAATGATGAAGATAGCATCATCATCATCAGTCAAAGACGTCAAAGAACATTACCTATCCAGAAGCACTCACTCCAGTGCGTGCCCTGGTATATCTTCCCAATCTATGAAATGTCAGTACATTTCATTGATTGGGAAGGTATACCACGGCCGGTTTTGGTTTTCTTTCCATTTGAGGAAATCCCAGTCACTACCACTCTTGGCAAGCAGCTTAGCAATGGCACTTACAAGAAGAATTTATCCCACACCTCCACCAAATGAAGGGATGGAGGCTCTGGGAAACACATAACTAAATAATTGTAATTATGATCAAAATACAATTAATATAACATATGTTTATTTGGTGGCGACTTGCAGAGGAATAACATAATATTTTATGATATCGTTCACAGTGACATAATCTTCATTTAAACCAAAATCGTAAATACTTCTTTATAACCGGCCTGACTACAGTAAAGTGCAGGGCGGTCGCTGTCGCTGTTGTAGATGCGACACAGAATGACATGGGGTCGTACCTGCTATTCCACCGATAATAAACAAAATACTGTTGGAAAACAGACACCTCCAAGGATCTCCATAATGACTGACCCGATTGGATTGTCAGTCCGCCTTTTTGGAATCTTCCCCACGATGTTTGTTGCAAGACACATAGGAGTCTCTTTAGAACCTTTCTGCCCCATCTGCCGTCGGTTTTACGAGCAGCGCGCTCCGAAGAACTCATTACTTATTAAGTGAGTGAGAGTAAATTATGTTATCACGTCTCTCACGGGAATATATTTAAAATATACCTGTATCCTTTATCAAACCAAATTACTCTGCCGTTCCCCTTTGGACCTATCTAATAAACTGTCAGCAGCACAAAAATAATACAAAAATATTTCATAGCCGACATATTAATGTCATCAGCATCAGCATGACGAAACAAATTCAAATAGAAGGGAATGTTATTTTCCAGTGGGCAGCCCTGACCGCCATTTGCATTTAAAACAGATTTAAAGACCCTGTCGCGAGGTTTTTTCCGGCCTAGGGCAGGAATCGACGTTTCTAATGATACATTTCCGATCTATCATCAATATACCTAAGCAATAGTCGAAGTAACTGTGATGGCATTTCCTTCTCAATGGGCTGAATATGAATACCTATGTATGTACGTATGCTCTTTTATTTTTGTAATGCGTGTAAAGTATCTCATCTTAATTAAAAACTAGGCTTGGGATTACCTGTAGGTTTCATTCAAAGTTAACAACGTCAAACGCCCAAAAAGTCTGAAAAAACTCGTGAGAAAAAGATAAGAAATTATGCAATTTTTTGCCATATTTGTGTTTAATATCAACTTGGCAAAGGCAGTGCTCAAACTCTTACTAAAAATCGATTATTATTTTCTGATAAGACCGAGATAATCTATTGCTAAATTGGCGATAACCCAGTGCGACGTCGAATTCGGGCCCAGTCCCTTTGCGCCTCAATGCCGATCACCGGCCCAAGTCATTAGGAAAAGGCTTTCGATACGTAAATGTCCCCATTACCGGGGTTTTATAACCGTCTTAGAGACAAAATAGTATATTACATCAGAGGGCATGAAAAGGAAATTCTCCTAAGTGAGAATATTTGGTGGTGTCGGGTTTCTCGTTCACAAGTCCCTCGTTAACAACATAACTACCATCGACAGTGTGTCGAGCAGGGTGGTATACCTAATACTCAGAATATCCAAAAGATATTCGTTGAAGGTCATTCAGGTATACGCACCGACCTCGTCACATTCTGATGAGGAAGTAGAGGCCATACATACTTCCAAAACCTACTTCACTGTTGTTATGGGGGACTTCAATGCAAAGTTGGGCAAGAACAGCGGTGATGAGTTGAGAGTGGGGCAATTTGGATACGGGCAACGGAACCCTAGGGGACAGAGGCTGGCCGACTTTCTAGAGAAAGAGGAACTCTTCATGATGAACTCTTTCTTCCAGAAGCCGCCTCACAGGAAATGGACCTGGATAAGTCCCGATGGTTCCACGAGAAACGAGATTGACTTCATCATGACGGACAAGAAACGGATTTTCAGTGATGTGTCTGTGATCAATAGGGTCAAGACCGGCAGTGATCATCGAATCGTAAGAGGCACACTGAATATCAATGTTAAACTGGAAAGGTCCAGTCTGATGAAGTCTACGCTCCGACCTACTCAGGCCCATATTCAAAACCCCGAGAGCTTTCAACTCGAGCTCTCCAACCGCTTCGCTTGTCTGGAGAACTTTGTCTCAGTGGACGAGATCAACGACGGGCTGGTGGAAACTGTCCACACGGTAGGGTCTAAGTTTTTCAGACCCCGCCGTAAAGATAGACCTCATAAATTGTCTGATCGAACCTTAAACCTCATGGCTGAACGACGCTCGCTACAGTTGCAGTCTCCCGATGACGCGAGGTCATATAGGCAGCTTAATAGACGTATATCGAAGTCCTTGCGACATGATCTGCGGCTCTTTAATACGAACCGTGTTAAAGAGACCATTGAGCAGAACAAAGGCTCCAAAGTGTTCGCAAAGGACAAGTCTATTGGACAAAGCCAGCTGACCAAGCTGAAACGGGAAGATGGCAGCATAGCGTCGACCAAAGCAGAGGTTCTAGGCGAGATCGAGAGGTTCTATGGTCAGTTATACACTTCAGTCGCAAAGCCCGTTGACAGCTTGGTAGGCGATCCAAGAGCCAAGCTGTCCCGACATTATACCGAAGACATCCCGGACATCAGTCTGTACGAGATTAGGATGGCCCTGAAGCAGCTTAAGAACAACAAGGCGCCGGGCGAAGACGAAATCACCTCAGAACTTCTGAGAGCGGGTGGAACACCGGTACTTAAGGTCCTCCAGAAGCTCTTTAATTCCGTCTTGTCCGAGGGCAAAACGCCTGAAGCATGGAATAGAGGCGAGGTGGTACTGTTCTTCAAGAAAGGTGATAATAGCCTATTGAAGAACTACAGGCCCATCACGCTTCTAAGCCATGTTTATAAGCTGTTTTCAAGGGTCATCACGAACCGTCTCGAACATAGACTTGATGACTTCCAGCCTCCCGAACAAGCCGGTTTCCGAAGAAGCTATAGTACCATAGACCACATACATACGCTGCGGCAAGTTATACAGAAGACTGAAGAGTATAACTTGCCATTATGCTTAGCGTTTGTGGACTATGAGAAAGCCTTCGATTCGGTGGAAACATGGGCGGTGCTCGAGTCACTTCAGCGATGCCATATTGACTATCGGTACATTGAAGTGTTGAAGTGTTTGTATAGTAACGCCACCATGTCGGTCCGAGTTCAGGAGCAGAGCACAAAGGCCATTCCATTGAGAAGAGGCGTAAGACAGGGGGACGTTATATCCCCGAAACTGTTTACGGCCGTTATGGAAGACGCCTTCAAGCTCCTGGAATGGCAAGGACTTGGCATCAACATCAATGGCGAATACATCACTCATCTTCGGTTTGCCGACGACATCGTAGTCATGGCAAAGTCGATGGAGGAACTCAGCGTGATGCTCGATGACCTCAATCGAGTTTCTCAACGGGTGGGCTTAAAAATGGACATGGACAAGACGAAACTCATGTCAAATGCCAAGGTTGTGCCCATCCCAGTCTCTGTTGAAAACTCGGTACTCGAAGTTGTCTACCTAGGACAAGTGGTCCAATTAGTTAGGTCCAACTTCGAGAAAGAGGTCAACCGCCGAATCCAACTCGGCTGGGCAGCGTTCGGGAAACTACGCAATGTCTTTTCGTCCGACATACGAGTACCTCAGTGCCTCAAGACGAAAGTCTTCAACCAATGTGTGTTACCAGTGATGACTTACGGCACCGAAACGTGGTCCTTCACTATCGGCCTCATCTCAAAGCTCAAAGTCGCTCAACGTGCAATGGAGAGGGCTATGCTCGGGGTGTCTCTACGTGATCGAATCAGAAATGAGGAAATCCGTAGACGAACTAAAGTGACCGATATAGCTCACCGGATTAGCAAGTTGAAGTGGCAACGGGCAGGCCACATAGCACGCAGAGCAGATGGCCGATGGGGCCGAAAAGTGCTCGAGTGGAGACCTCTGACCAGCAAGCGCAGCGTAGGACGTCCACCTACAAGATGGACAGATGACCTTATAAAGGTCGCCGGAAGGCGCTGGATGCAGGTCGCTTCCAATCGGTATATATGGAAGTCCAAAGGGGAGGCTTATGTTCAGCAGTGGACGTCCTATGGCTGAGATGATGAGAATATTTAAACTTAAGATCTGACAATTAAGAAGAGAGTGCAGTGCAGACCGTGACTTGACTGTCTCACTGTTTCCACAGCTCACATACGGAAAAATTGAGGCTTTCAGTTCTTTGTCAGTCTTTTCAGATTTCTCTGCGCGTACTGAAAATCCACCCTTACATCCAAATCATATTCTAATATTTCTGTCTCTGTCTGTCTGACGTTCCTTCATGACTGAGTATGGTGGTCGTCACTGGATGGCTTATCTACACTTGGAGTGAATGATTTGATTCCTTCGAATCTTGTCCATTGCTTCCAAAACTTGGAGGAAGATGTGACCTTTACTTGATCGGTCCATCTGGTTGGGGATCGTCTACGTGCTCGTTTACCATCGGTGCTCCCAACTACGATTTTCTTTTTCAGACTATTTAAAAAGACATTTTATAATTGTGTGTCAATTAAAACGCAATCAATGTTACATTGTTCCTTTAGTAATGTGTCTCATAATGCTGTGTAATAAAGTGAATGATATAAATAATTTTCGAAGTCCTAAAGCTGATAGAAAAAATAACATGTATATATTGTAAGAAGACAACCTATTGGTGGTAAAGAAAGTCACTGGAAAAAGACCATGTGAGCGATCACCTACCCGCTGGTTCGGCAAAACAAGGAAGATAACGGGACTTACTACTGAGAAAAGCCGAAGACAGAGTGGCATGGAATCAGCTCGTCAACAACGCTGTCAAAATGTATCAGGGTGGACACAACCTTAAAGAATAAGAAGATATATTATATAATCAAGGTTAACATGTGCTTATTTCCAAAATGTAAGTGACCATTTTGTAAAACAAAGTTAACAAACAACTCCCCACGTTAGTTATTAAAATGGATTTTCATTCGTGTCGGTCTTATCACTTAATAAATCTCACAAAGCACTTAAAATGCAAACTGCCGCTTTCGCTCTAATCTGTACCTTACACACAAAAGGTCATAAAGGACTCGAGTTTATTAATTAAATACGACCTTTGCCGTAAGCACCGTAATGCGCTAATTAAAAATAAATCATAATTAATGACTCTTCTAAACTCACGTTAAGAGTTTGACAGTTCTCCGATTTCTCTTATTAATGGTAAACAGGAAAGCTGGACGGAACGGAGCGACGTCCGAAATAGTTCAGGGAATAGTTGTTTCTTTGAGTTCATAAAATAATTAACAAAATGGTTTATAAAGTTCATTTGGGATTAAACTATTACTAAGTGGGGAAATTGCGTTTGAGTTTGTGGAAATGAACAAATGTAGGTAGTAGGCTGGAGCCATTCCATTTTTATTTTATTTTAACGTCCCTGTTTTGTTAATGTTCAGTGAAATTAAAATGGGTGTGTGTAGGAACTTCAACGATCTTAATAAAACTAAATAAATATATAATGAAATTTCGTTTAAAACATTACAGTAGGTACAGTACAGTCAACCAATTTGATTCCTAGGCCATTTCGAACCTTGTCACAGTGCACGTCAATATGAAAGCCACTTGAAATCTCGTATCATTGTCATTGTGACAAGGTTCTATAGTGGCCTATAGATATCAAATTGGTTGACTGTACACACCAGGTCGGTGAATTGGTGAATGTCCCAGATCGCCGGTGTTTGTGGTGAGCTCCATAAATATGCGATCTTGGGCTTTACAAATTACCGCCCGTGGTTTATCGATTATTTTCAGATTTGTCTTGGCCAGCAAATGAGATGTTCTCGCCGCGTAGCAGGCAGTAAATCCCACGTACACGGGTGAAATAAAATATAATTATAAACGCGTTATAAAATGGACAGCAAGACAGAACTCAAGCCACCAGTGGTAAATAGTATTTAGTGGGTTACCCTCATCTGGCAGAATAATATTGGTCAGAAATGCACTTGGCATAACACGTTTTACAGAAACACTTTCGGTCGAATGGTAAGATGGCATAAAGGTATAGTTGGCATTACTTCTACCTCGCAGACAACACATTTTGCAGCACATTGTTTTGTAGAATATCTCTTTGGCCGACTTTGGTTTAGCATAATTTTATGTACCATAATAATCCTGTAGCATACGATTACAAGAGCATAATTATTTTCTACTAGCAGACAAGTGGGTTAGGTAAATTTTACGTAGTAAATAGAATGTAAGTCCCAACAAATTTGCTATGGCATTAGTGATTCCACCTTAGGGCAGGTCCGACTTGGATTAGGTTAGGTACGACGACGAGCGAAGCGAGGAGGAGTGTTAGGTTGAACTGAGACCCTAACGAGCGAGCGAAGCGAGCGAGCCGCGCGGCAACGGCCGGCTACCATACCACTCCATGTACAAAATGTGTAGTCACAACAATTTGTAATGCATAAATTAGGCTTGATAACTTTATGCCGCCTAAATATTATGCAAAAAAAATATCTGCGAAAGTACTATTCGTTTAGAAGACTGTTATGCTCATCAACATTATGCCAATATAAGATTCGGTATTATAAAAATCTGCGAAATGATGTATGCCAAAGCATACTGAGTCGGCGGTCCCGGGTTCGAATCCCGGCCGGGGCAAATATTTGTGCAAAGTATTTGTTCTTGGGTCATAGATAACATCTATATATGTATTTATATATTATGTATATCGTCGTCTAGTACCCATAGTACAAGCTTTGCTTAGTTTGTGACTAGGTCGATTTGTGTATGATTGTCCCTTAATATTTATTTATTTATTTATTTTATACTCTGCGTAGGATGTTTCTGCCAAACGTTACTTGTGCCAAGTATCATTATGCAAAACAAATATATGTCAAAAAAGTTTCTGCAAGACAATAGTCAACCGTATTTAGCTGTTTACGGACGCTATGAGAGCCTTGTCACGATGCGCGCTTGATATCCCATCTTTAATCCATGACTGCCATAATCAATAATAAGCAAACCCTCATGATTATTATTGATTAAGAAAGAAAGAAAGAAATATCATGTTTCTTTGCTAGAATACGTACATAGAAATGCTAGGTGTTAAATATTTTCACATATTGCAGGTTAACAGTATTCAGCCGATACGGCATGCAAACTGTGTGTTTGTCATAGTAAAATTATATATCAAATTTGAGGCCAATAATAATAATCTGAACATAATGATAATTTAAATTCTGCTGCATATTCTTCGTATCTAACTATTCCTTAACTGAGTAAGAACAATGTTCATGTAGCCATTTTGTAAATTTTGTCTTAAATTCTGGATTTTTCAATAATTTTAAATTGTCGGGTACCTAGTGAATTATATACTAAATACAGGTATTGTAGGCATTTCGTTTATAAGATATCAGCACGACAACGTGGCTGGTACAGGAGGCTCCTTACTCTATGATTTCCAGCAAAGACATTGGAACGTGATTTAAAATAATTTGCAGGAGTTTCAACAAATAAGTAAACATACCTTTTTTATGTACATACACGCCAAAGGTAGTATATTGTATTTCTTAAATATGGGATGGGTGGTCGTGGGTAGGCCCCCCACAAGGTGGACTGATGATCTGGTGAAGGTCGCTGGAGTCCGCTAATGCGGGAGGCACAGGACCGGTCATGGTGGCGTTCTCAGGGGAGGCCTATGTCCAGCAGTGGACGTCTTTTGGCTGATGATGATGATGAAATATGGGATTTTTTTGGATACCTAGCTTAGATATATTGATAAAATTGTCCCCTTAGATTTATATGATACCCTGCTGCCGATAACATCTATTCGCGTGTATCACCTGTCGATGGATGATATGGGTATTTGAAAAATTACTGTCCAATGGTATTTCCAGGCTTTTGTACTATTGTGTGGGAGTAATTATAGAAAATTTGCAATTTTTATAAATTGTTTACTAACTCCTTGATATATTTTAATAAGACACATAATAATCGCGGTAATCATAAAAAACCGTTTAGAATGCCTTTATTTAGAAATTTGTTTTTCACTGCTCCATGCTTTGATATTAATATCTGCTTGATTGCCACGCGTTCTTGAGAAAAAGGTTTTGACAAAGTGAGAGAGAGAGAGAATTGAGATACGGAACTCTAAAAAAACGGGATCGTGGTCGACGAGAAACCATCACGTCTGAACAGACATTCTTAATTCAGACTTGTAAGTTGATAAGATAAGGACAAAAACGTCCTCAATCAAATCACGTCTGCTCCTGTAGACAGGCTGCTAGATCTTGAGTTGCGTGCTATAATGCTTGGTTTTCCTCACTCAGTAATGCTTATGCTTGTTCAGGTACAATTTAACCTTACCTGGAAATGCAGCCAAGACACCATCTTAATGTTCCCCTTCCTTGATGTGACGCTCAGCTAATGGGGACACATTAAGATACCTCTTTCATGCGAGGAGGCGTTGGGGATGAACCATTATGACGTCATATCGCTTAGCAAGCTCATCGAGTTTGACTTGCTTAGAAACCAGGCACTTAGTAATACTCTTAGGAGCCTAAAACGTGTAGATATGAACTCTGGAGCTTTACTTGCATTAATTGCAATTTTTACTTTATAACGATGCCGTGACATTGTACGATGTAGCGATACTAGATTTAAAAATTGTTTTTTCTCAAACATGCAATGAAATATTGATGTTATGTTCCTTATAAAAGGCTGCGAAGTATGACGTTTCCGATGCAGCTTGACGAGAGGTCGTTAATGGAATTTCATACAAAATTGGAGGCCTAGGCCGGCAACATGCTCTTTTTAATTTCTATTCCACATAAGTTTGTGACATGGCATCATTTCGATCAGCCATTAAAAAAAAACAAAGCAACATTTGCTTTTTGGTTAACTATGACATTCTGCCGCCATGCTTATTAAAAAAAAAACAATTAGCGATTTGGTATCTTTTGATCAACTTAAGAAATAACACATAATTAAGTAATACTTCAAATAAAACAAAAAATAAAGCAACACATAAACCTACAGAAATTTAAATACTAACTATAAACTAAGAACTTAACAAACTAAAATAAAAGGCTAAAACAGAATAAATTTAATATTAAAAAAGACTTAAAAAATCGGACCCTTTTGGCATAGTCCCGAAGACGCTGGCAGCATTTCCTCGCTGTATAGCAACGCTAATGCGTAATAGTATTAATAGTAATACTATTAATTGTTACAATATAAATTGAAAATATTTATATATTAGCGATAAAATTGTCTACTCAAACCATAAAAAACGCGTAGGATTTTTTTTTATCATTTCGGAGGGAAACTTGAGATATTTTTTCTGTAATTGTTTTATGAGTTTTGTTGTGCGTTGTTAATTTTAGTATTCTTATAAAGAAATAAAGTTTCTTTGAATATTCTACAGCGCACGGATCTGTCGGTAAAGCAGAAGTTTACTTAGTAGGATAACAGCCCAAGTAGCACAATTGGGTCTAAATAGCTCGTATATCATATCTAATTAGATGCTTAAGTGAAATTTACCACCATGACTAAGTGCTATATAGGTGGCCAGAACCCTTATGCCACCAGTATAGAACCAAAAGGAGAAAAATTGCAGCCTATTTTTGGTGCTAAATAGAATCCATAAGAGATCTCACAATAACCTTAAGTGGAAATTAGAACTATGGGTGAAAGTTATGCGTCCATAAGAGATCTCACAATAACCTTAAGTGGCAATTAGAACTAAGGGTAAAAGTTATGCGCAGTGAACGAATGAAAACATTTCAGTTCGGTCAATGAGTGATAAATGAGTCGCCAAAATTATCTTTGAGTGGCGAGGCAACTGTCAAATTGAAGTAATACGTGATCTGCCATATTCATTTTGGATTTATATGTCTGTTTGATGAGTGATTAAAACTTTACGTTATACAAGCATCGAAATAAGCACGAAATTCTTGCGAATTTTTTTTTACTGTGAAACTATAGTATGTTTTCTTTGTAAATTTCGACGCGCCCTTCATTTGATCAGGAATATTAAAAAAGAGAGTGCTCAATTAAATAAGGAATAGATACTGATAAGAAATAAAACTGTTAAAAACCTGACCTAATGATTGTAGGTTACGTACAATGTTAAAGTAACATCGTCACAACTATCAAAAGTCTGTGATTATGCGTCAGTGTGATAAAATTCTGGTTAAAATAATCAATTTTCATAGGCTTCCATTTGTAAACATGGCGAAACAAAAACCGTCCAAGAGCATGTCGGGCCACGCTCAGTGTAGGGTTCCGTAGTTGGCCATCCTTCACAATAGACAATAAAATCGAATTTAAATTACGAGAAAGATTTCAAGCTCTATAAAAGGTCGTAAACGCCAAAGTAACTGTAATTACTTATTACCTTCTGGAAGTTATCGATTATACGCACCAGATTGAGCGAAATGTTTTAATGCAGTATGGCACTTAACTAATATGTGTAACGTTCGAAGTATAAGAACACCGCGGGGCACTTACGTCATTTAAAAGAAAATTATGAATTTTTGCGATAACTCAAAAACGGCTCGACCGATTTTATTCAATATAGTTTTCATTGAAAGTACTAATAGGGCCTTATTTTCATGAATTTTTCCATAATTTTTTGACCCGTGGTTGAGAAGTTAGAGGGGGGGGACACTATTTTTTGGATTTACCGAGCGAATATTTACAAAACTGCTGACTTTATCAAAAAATGATCTTTGAAGGCCCCTATTGTTTTTAAAAGACCTATTCAACGACACTCCACACGCTAGTGTTAGAACGAAAAAAAAAATCACCCCCACTTTAGGTGTATGGGAGGTACCCGAAAAAAAGTTATTTTTTTAGTTTTTATTTTACCGTTATGTCGGCGTGATACATACACATACCAAACTTCAGCTTTCTAGCACTTATGATCACGGAGCTAAGCCGCGGACGGACAGACGGACAGACGGACATGGCGAAACCATAAGGGTTCCTAGTTGACTACGGAACCCTAAAAAAGATCCTACAGTGTTTATTTTC
Organism: Apotomis capreana; assembly: GCA_947623375.1. NCBI lineage: Eukaryota > Metazoa > Arthropoda > Insecta > Lepidoptera > Tortricidae > Apotomis > Apotomis capreana. The sequence goes on along the minus strand of OX392512.1, from coordinate 1,154,771 downwards.
ACTTATTTGTTCCTTATTTGGAACTATCAAGTCTAATAATCACTTATTTGTATCTTGCGAGTGGCAAAGCAGTGAATGATATTACCAATAGTAATTATTTGCTCTTTTGTAGACTATTAAACAAGCAAGACTATTAAATATATTTTGACAAGGCGCAAATAGGAACAATAATAGAACTTTTAGTTCGTTAGTGGTTCGAAATAAGTGAAAATAACTGCTTTTGGTTCCAAGAACCTCCTACTGACACCTATTTATGCGTTGGAGTGGCAATAAGGTACTTCTTAGGCCTTAAAGTTGCAATATTTTTTGGTTCCAAAAGAGCCGTAAAATTATCCCTTTAGCCACTATTGGTGATATAATTCGCTATTGTACTAGTCATTTGGAACTTTTAGTTCCAAATAAGGGTATGTTCCCACTTATATGTAAAAGTTGCTTATAAGTGATTTTAAGGCCTTATATAGCACTATTGCTTCTTATTGAGTGACAATTTGAACCTGCATGCAACTTTAAGTAGCAAAATCGACTTTATCCCACCATAAGTAATAAAGTAGAAACAAAAAACGTTCCTATGCAACTACAAGTGATAGGATGAACTCATATACAGTTTTGAGTGGTGTTTAAAGCTATAAGTTGTATCAAACACTGTTAAACCACTCATTTAGAACTTAAAGCTATAAGATAAGCTGCAAAATTCACTAATGTGCTGCTTGGGAGATGGCGCTGTCACCTCCATAGCTTGTCTGTTAGTAAAGACATGAGGGTGAATAAAAATGGCAAATGTACTGTCATGAGGTTATGTTACGAGAGATTAAAATACAACAAATTAAATAGTAAAAGTGAATAATGGGAATCGACATGCCAATAAATATACTTTAAATGTCGTTTCTTTTGTTTACAGGTATGTTTTAGCCTGTGTAAAGTTATATGAGTTTAGTTTTTAATGTAAACTTTTGGTTAAATAAAAAATCTTTTCTTTACAGAGCAACACATTGAGTAATTCAATATGAGTTCCGATGAAAATACCGTCGAAAATACCGACAAAGAAATAGTGTTAATACGTGTTAGTTATAGTTTTTGGTAGCTTACTTATAATGTCTATCTATAGAAATAAATTTATGATTTTTTGAAGTGTTTTTTATTTCATTGCGTGTTTGAGAAAAGCACTATACATACCTCGGCGAGAAATGGGGTTGCCAGCCTCATACCTATCCGGCCTCGCTTCGCTCGGCCGGCAACCCCTCACTTCCCGGCCTCTGTAGTAATGTACTATTTATTTAATCGCAATGGACCATATTTTACGCAGTGTTCGAAATCTCTACTTATCTTAAATGAAAACAGTGTTACGTGTTTGCTCCACGTCAGTGATAAAACATTTATTTCTATGTCACAAAATCGCTACGTTTCACGTCACGTAACCGTGTTGTGATTTACGTTACCCAAAACAGATTTCGACGCCACAGTGATGCAACACACACTGATATAACGACTAATATATAATTAACCATGACAAACAAACACACAAACACACTCACAAATTTTCTCCTTCATAATTATAATATTATTAGTGTGATGTGATGTAACGAGTTTGCCAGGACAGCGCGCTATGCGGACGAACACTTTGTGAATACTTGAATAACTACGCTGTTTTCTTAAACGGCACCTAACGCAATGCTCCCTGTCCGAAAAAATTACAAATTTTAATTAATAAGGGTTCCAGGGCGTGTCATCCCGTGAAAGGTTTTACAGGACAAATGATTTAAATTCAAATTTGATTTACTCGCCTTAAATAATGCGAAATAAAATGACAAAACAACTTAATGAACGGCCGGGCCGAGTTTAATTCCACCCATTATGGATTAGCTTTATTATCATATTCCTAATTCTGACCACAATTTGTCATTTAGACCTTACTCCTCTGTTTGAAGGCTCAAAATGTACGGAAAATTTACGCACAATATGTGTTTGTTTGAGTTGAATCTCTTTTCTTCCTGTACAGGGTCGAAATTATCATGGCGTCTGATTTGTATGTAATTTAACTCTAAGTGGACTCCAAAATAATTCTGAGAAGGGTGTAGAGACGGGGAAAACTGGTATACTTTAGTCACCGTGACTTATTCCGGTTCCAAAAATAATGAATGAGCTTTGTTTGAAAAGCTGCAGGTGCGTTTGTTATTCCAAATGTAATGTCACTATACTTATAGTGTCCTACAAAGAAGGAAAGCACTGTGAAAAATCACTCTCATTTTATGTTGCTTGCTACTTATACCACGTTATGGTTACTTATTATAATCTTGTAAGTTTGTATTGACTTTACCATGTTTTTGTTACACTTAGTGCTACACATTGCTAAATAAGTTTCAGGCGAGGGATCTCGCTTACCTAACAAGGGTGGCAACAGGGTCACAACACAACCGAAAGAACGAATATAACACTAGGAGCTGAGGATGGGCTTATGATATTGTAGCATTGTTTTTTGTGAATTCACAGTGATATTTTCGACAGCAGATTGCTGTGATTTTTTCACTGCGACGTTACGTACCACATCTAGAAGGGTGATTCCAATTAATTTCGCTTTTTCTCGTAATTCTAAGATTACCGGTTATCAGGGTCTGTTTTTTGTGCAAATTAGTTTTGTGAAATTTTTCCTTTTCGGTAATCTTAAAAGGCTTTGCGGGTGTTTTTTTAAACAGATACCGCCATGACATCTGGACCGGCTATTTTTCAGTCTTTTGGTTTACGATAATACTTATTTTTTATAAACACAAAATAATAATTGGAAATCTTTGACTAATAAATAATAAAATTGAAATTATTGGTTTCAGGTAATACACCACACCCAGGAATAGTGTAACCTGCCACGACTTCGTCGTCGCACGGCTCAGCATCCCCCATCTTGCTCGCACGGTATTGAATAGTAGATATATTTGTGATATAAGTGCTAAAACTTAATAAAATTATCATAACTCTAACTCTTATTCGTATAAAAGGTGTTAAACAATATTGAAATGCATACGTTTATGGCCACACATCGATCAATATGAACTTGATCAATTTAAGACAGTTTTCAAACTAAAGTCTTTTTTATTCAGTGGCCTTTGTTAAATTGTGTGTAAAGACGCTACTTATAAGCAAATGTATTTTTCGCTTCTGTTCGACCTTTACGTCTTTTAAGGTTAACAACTCAGCAGTTACAGAGTGAACTCACACTACTATGAGCGAGCTGAGTGTTGTGAGTAACTTGTTTGCTCCTGTTGTACTGGCAATGGTGTTCAGATATTCATGGACGCCTACTTCGCTCCAACATGTATGATGACGACTGTACTGCTACGAATTAATTATGTCCTGGCAATGTGTGCCTCCTAGGCGCTAATCAATTCATAGTAATTAATTACGGTTATTGAAGCTCGCACTATTGCCAATCTAGCTTATCTGGTGCTAATATTGAAACATTAGTTTGTCACATCAATCGGTACACTTTGGCAACAATTAATGACGTAATCTAAGGTAAGCACGTCTTATATCTGATTCTTTAGATATTGAGACATGAGATGTTTTATCTAGTTTCAAAGCAAAAAGGTTTTGGAAGATGAAGAACACAGTATTTGCTTCACTATGAGAACATCATTTATTTATTCAAACTCTTGATTGAATGACAGATTACATTATCTACCAGAGCCAACTATATGGCCAAACGAAGATACTAGAATTTCCAATAACGTGGACGTATTCGCGGGTACTGTCGAAGCCATTACTAGAATATAACTATCTGCAGAGTATCTATACGTCTCCTTTACGTGTACCCGTGTAATTAGTTATAACACAAATGTATAATGTAATTGTTTTAAGTATTATTTACGAAAAAATGACTTACTTTTGAGTTTCTTTCGGCTTTCTTCTCAACAGCGGCGGTCTCCTCTTGCAAAATGCCGGTAGATTAAGAATGTGACTTGTAAAAGTGCCCTTGTGGCCTACTTAGTAAGTTGCGCTGGGCATTTTCCGCAAGTCGACATCCAACGTGCCTATTTTGCGTGTGGCCTACTTACTGAATGAATTATTTCATTTCATTTCAGTGCATACCAATATTAAAACCATTTTACAAATCATAATCCATCGGATTTGGTTCAAAAACAACAGCGGTCTTGTCGTCCGGAGGTTAATTTCATATTCATCTGACGACTCAAAAACTGAACAACTCCCAAGTAATTTCCCAAGTTGGAATGGTATTATAATCTCTTTGAGAAATTGTTAATAATTTATGGGTACGGACTCGGGAGTGCTAATCGACTCTGAGGAAACTTCGAGCGATTGTGTAGATGTTTTTAGCAATGAAATTTAATGCGGTTACAGTCGTTCAGAGTGAAACTTAATAGCAGTCAGAGGCTGTCCTTTAACGACATCTTAATTGGACTAATTGTGCATAAAACGTTCAGCACTTAGTTGGGATTAGAGTTTAAATAAATAACTACCTAGCGGTTTTTTATTTCTTTTTTGTTTTACCTCTCGTTATTGGAATATGTCACGCATAAGTTCTCAGCTTAGGTCATAGCTTAAATCGACTGGTATAGTAAATAGTGCACATCAGAAATAAAACAAACAGATAGTGATTTCTGATATATCATCAAAATATTAAATTTAACTCTTGATGATTAAATGCACATGAATCATCATAGGTCACCTCATTAATAATTATTATCCCATCCGCTTGTGTAACTAGCGAGATACACATTATTTGTTTATTAAATATTTACGAAACTTCAACCCAAATATTATGAATCAGCTTATCGACTTGGCGAATTTCCAATGTTCAATGTTTCCACGCTTGCTTCTCATTATAACAGATTAAAAAACCAAAGTTCCGACGTCGTTAGTTTGCTACAAAAGGCGTTCGGGAAGCAGAATAGCCATAACCCGTATTTTATGTTATCGTAGTTGGGTAAATGGAGCCTCCCAGCTATATTCGTATCAGACAGTTAAAATCATCCATTTTGACGTAAATCATGTGACCACAAAGACAGTGGAAGGGAACTTCTCAGATCCCTTTGATTAAATAGGTACAAAACAGGACACAAATCCATGTTACATTGACGTGACGTGGTATTGTGTTTTCATTTTCATCCTAAGTAAGACTCACTACGGGCCACAAACTGCCTTAGCAACCTTCGCAAAAGCGCACAGCATTGTGCTTGGTTCCACTTTCTACTTATCTTCTGGCAAAATCGGCATCGTCCGTAACCACACGTAGCAGCGCATACACGCGTCAACTCTGATGTCTACTGCCTCGGTAGCCAAGTAGAAACCGCACGTATTTCAAACCAGATTATTACTTCTCGTTTGGAATTTATGATCCTTTTCAATGCCGCTGTGAGTGGATCTATTGTGGCAGGAAACCCTTTATAAGTTCACTACTGAGGTCCGTTGAATCGAGGAATTCCCAGACTCCTTGAGCAGTAAATTGTTATATTATATCTCTTTTAGGGTATCCATTGATCTTCTTGTGGCGCGAAGATAATCCCATTAGGGGGTTATACTCTTAGACAAGTCCGACTCACTGGTAGTGAGTGCTAAACAGCCCAGATACAGTTCAAGAAATGTTAAATAAAAAAAAACCATTTATTCCCCGCTACCCTCACCATATCATCCGTTCATCTAGTCGGAGACCAACCCACGCTGCGCTTTCCTATACGTGGTCGCCTATCTAGGACTTTGCTGCCCCAACAGCTATTCATTCTCCGCATCACGGACATGCACGCGTGCATGGACATCATGCACGGGATCGCACTTGGTGGCGAGACATGGGGGAGGCCTATGTTCAGCAGTGGACGTCTGGGGCTGACAGATAGATAAGGTAACGATGTTGGCCAAGGCAAAACAGGCGAATGACACCAGTAACCTTCGCTTTCCATCAGGCAATCCGTTTGCTCGTTTGCCCCCTACGACGTGAAAAAAAGACCTACGCATCAGCTCACACCTTCTCGGCTCCGCCTTTTACCTTTGTTAGGGGTTAATCAATGCGTGATCCTCGCCAGCGGTAGCGGCACAAAGATAAAAGTCTCTTGAGTCTCTTGCGAAAATCATTGGAGAGAGAACCTTCTGCAGACTTTTGATTATAATTTTGATAAAAATTCTGGTCGATATTTGGATTCAGTGTTCGCTTTAAATAAATAAAACATAGGATTAGCATAGGAATTAGCTTACTTAAATCCTTAGTATTTCGAGCACATCTTTATTAATTACTCGGTATCTTAATGGATGATGCTATTAAAACAAACTTAGCTGCAATCAATCTGGATTTACATTGAAACAGCAAATTAATCCACTGGAATTAATCCTATGTTTACACACATAAATACATATATACAAATAATAGCACTGTTTTTCCTTCAACAACGTACTCTCATCCTCCCACATACGGTACATAAAATAACTTCCCCATTCAAAACGCCTTATATACCTAACTACATCTAGAAATTCTATCCTTAAACTTAAAACACTAAGCTTCAGTTTATGCCGACGAAAACGAAAATAAGCTTTTCTGAAATTGTGTCTGCATATCACAGGCAATCGAAAATGTACTTTAAATGCCAAATTTTAGGTATAAATTGTAGTGGGCCGCTAAATCGTCTCGCATGTCTTCATTTATAACCAGCCTGTTTCTCTCCCTTGTCACGCTTGCGGTTTTCTAGCACAAAACAAAACGACGTAACCGCCAGCGTTTCGTTAGTCTAATACACCCTTTTGAGTTAGTGGCTGGAATTAGGGTTCCCTAAGAAACCCGAATAAATTTTCGTCAACGAAACCGTTTGACATTGGGACTTGATAAGGTTTTGGGGCAGAAACAAGCTTAAGATGCTACAGGATCTTGTTCGCAAATGCGGTGTGGTCCCAGCTGATCACAATAGTATTTTATGCACCAGTTGTATAAGAGGGGTCAAAAAACGCGAGTGGCATAAAATAAGATGCCACGAGCATTTTTTGACTTACTTACGTTTCATACAATATGGTACACATATACATGGTATTTTAAAATAAAATTCAAATAAACAACAAAGAAACTATTTACAAATAAAATACAAATCATTTATTTCGGACTTTAAATCCATAGTATTAGAGGTACAAACTTAGGGCTATGGTTAGTATTATTACTATAATTAAGTTCACATAAACTAAATCAAATTAAAGGCGCCTGGGCGGCGGTATTACAGGCGCGTGCAGCTGCACATAACGCTGCAACAGCGGCGAGTCCCAGCGGTGGGCAAGCATGCTCAGGATACTATTCGAGCTGCCACGACTTCTATTGAGGAGAGACGCACACCTTTTCCTCATGATGGCAAATAAGCAGTCTGTGTGCGCCTCCGCGAACATTGTCGACGCACTGCAATACCGTGGCAGCCCGAACATCATCCTGAACGCATCGTTGTATTGGACGCGTATTTACATGTTCACACTCGGAACCATAAAAATTAAACAAAAGTCTAGTCTACACTTTTTATTGACGTTCATCTGCCAATGAAATATGAACCTAAACCTAACTTCACCTTGGCATTTGACTTTAGGACATTTCGATACCTCCTACGTATACTGATACAACTGACATTTTTACGATTTTCGTTTTTTTGCATATTTAGGATCAAAATACTTATATCTACATATTATAAAATTTTCATGACAAAATAACTGCTAGTTTTCGAAATAAAGTGACGTATACTAATACAACTAACACCGTTTTATTTATTTAGAACATCGTATACGAGTTCGAGATAAGTCGCTTGTACCACTATACGCAGTACACCTATCGGGGTAGGGCGGCGCGGGCGTGGCACAAGTGGCAGTTACCTCAGTATGCGTGCTCGTCGTCATTGCGGACGTAAGATGTCCAGTGGGCGCATAGTGATGCGCGACGGATAGTCGAAGCAGCCTACGTTTTTTCTACCTACTACGTATCAAATTAGGCTTACTTTTGGTTATGATACAGTTTTCTCCAATCAGTACCGATGGTTGTTTGGAGTACAATAAGAGCTATATGTCGCCATTACCTACAGATAAGTCAGTCAGATGGACAGATGACCTTATAAAGGTCGCCGGAAGGCGCTGGATGCAGGTCGCTTCCAGCCGGTATATATGGAAGTCCAAAGGGGAGGCCTATGTTCAGCAGTGGACGTCCTATGGCTGAGATGATGATGATGATGATGATGAAACCAGTCACCACTAGCGCTGACATCCGTCTGGGTTTCCCCGGATTTGTCCTAGTTTGAGGCCGTCCGGGGGCCATCCGGGGGAAAATAAAGCAATTATTTTTTTTATTTTATTATTTTCGGGGAAAATGCGAGTTACGCCAAATGTCCGGGTTTTTAAGTCTTTGTCCATATTTCGCGAATTTAGAGATGGCAGCTGCTTAGTTGGCACGACAGGCAATCGTAAAATAAAATAGCAAAAAAGATGTCGGTAACTTACGTGTAATTTAAATAATATGTGGATCAACGAACAAAGAAAGTAAAAATCTAATCATGAGTTTAAATAAAATAAAAATACGGGAAAAACAAGCCAAGAAAACAAACAATAAACTCGTAAGACAAAAATTACGTTAAATTTTAGTGTGAACGGATTTTTTTAAAATAATAAATAAATATTAAGGGACCATCTTACATAAATCGACCCAGTGTCCCAAGCAAAGTAAAGCTTGTACTATGGGTACTAGACGACGATATATACATAATTTATAAAGTACATAATATAGAGATAACATCCATGACCAGGAATAAATATTCAAGTTCGTAACACACATTTTTGCTGGCGGAAGTTTGAATTTCATTGAAATATATAATTTGTACAAGGAGCGGTTTAATTCTACCAAATACGAAGCGCAAGCTTAGTCCGTTCGTACAATACCGTGATATTTTAAGTCAAAATATTAAGTTGACGCTTGTCACATTTACGAGAATTTGAAAACACCTACTGAAAAACAAACAACCAAACACATTGGCACATGGAGGAAAGAGACTTGAAATAAATAGGAAAAAAAAACTCAAACTTAATAAAAAAAAGCGACTGCTGTATTCGACCTTCAAAAACCTTGTCATCTCCTCACGGTAATTATAAGCATGTTTTATTACAAAAAAAAACTTAATAATTTCACAGCATTTGGTTTGGGAATGCTACTTGTTTGGTACTGTTGACATGACTAAATGACAAATTATTTGACTTAATTAAATTAATACTTCAAGATGATGTAGATGAATTCAGGCTTTGGTCTTACAATTGTGATGGACAAAATAGGAACTGGAATCTACTATATATAAATGTTAAAACAGTAATAATGTTGATAATACAGCTGTAACAAAGACAAAAAACACCATTCCCTAAAGGCGGGCTGTGATTTTAATTACCTTTTAAATAAACGAAATTTTAGTGTAAATTTGCTGTATTTATTGTCTTTCAAAAGTAATTTTCTTAAATATCCTAAATACCAACTTCTGAACTTACTATATTGGACATAACATACAAAATAACCTTAACAGTATACTGGTACATAACGGATTCATTCAGGCGTATACTGGTACAAGTGACAAATCAGATGAAACTAACCAATCAGATCCATCCAAACACGAGGTTTGAGTTTGTTTATATATCTAATAAATGGTACATGTCGCATAATAGGCATAAAATAATATAATTATCCATATTCATCTAATCATAGTTTACGACGTATACTGGATCAAGTGGTAGTTGTCTCAGTATACCCGAAAACTAGAACTCGTAAATTTTACGTATACTGGTATAACTACCTTTTTTACTAAAAGTACAATTAATTTTGAAATAGTAAATTTGTAGATTTAAAGAAAATATATTCATTAAAATTATTTGAAAATTTCATTACATTATTTCAACGTATGAGTTAGTTATGGCACTTTATACCTTTGAACAGCCCTCCTGTAAAATCGTGATTTTGCACTTGTATCAGTATACGTAGGAGGTGTCGATTTGATTTATGGTTTTGTATATTATGTTATGACTCGTAAGTTTTATGTGTTAATAGATGAGTACAAAACATTTTAGGTATTTAGAGCATTAGGTAATATAATATTATGGTTTATGATCATTAGGATGTAAGATCATTATGGAAAATAATCATCATGACAAGTGATTGATAATATGTCAAGTGTTTAGAGTAAAAGTGGTATGGCATTTGACTTTAGGACATACGATATTATGGATTGCGAAGGAGACCCGTAGAAGGTTTCTAGGCGTCACGACATGCAATATAGGTAGATAGGTATAATTAATTAATGAAATAATTTAATTCCGTTGAGATATGTATAAGGTCTCAAGGGGTCAAAATAAATAACTGATGCAACAAAATAATTACTTAATTTAATTTTCTTAGAGATGTACATGGTCTCTAGGCGTCACACACACGAAACATGTACATGCCGGGAAGGGAAGCAAACAATCTTATACCAAACAGAATACTTTCTAATGATTTAGGTCTAGGACAGTAATACACTGATAAATACACACTTAACCTTATAACCATACCCCGGTATTTTCGATGCATGGATGATTTGACGACTACTTCCGGCCTATTCGTGCACCAAAAACCACGGTATTCTTATAACCCCTCTTTTTTCGTCAGTAGTAAAAACGGGTTACATTTTTCTCGCGATAAAAATTAGGTGCAAGTCTAATTAATAAAGTTTCGTCTTTCGCCTATCTCCCGCCCCACCCGAGCCTTCTAAAAGGCCTATAATTGGATTTTAAATTCTAAAAGGAAAACATTTCGCCTATAATCGAATTATGGAACTACGCCGTCGCCAGGCGCGATTGTCCGATATTTCGCAACCCACAACATTCTACCTTCGGAACTTTATGAAATCGAAGGAAACAAAGTTACAAGTACCTACTTATTTATATTTAATTCGGTATTTGATGACAGCTCACATCAGCTACTCTTTATGAAATGTCAAAAATGATTTGTTAGTATGGAGTTTCTGTGAAGATACTGGTTTGTGACGTCATAAAAATCAGGAGACAAAACACGAATTTTTGAATGTATGTTTAGTGGTTTCAATGACTTATATAGTATTTTATTATTGTACCCGACGACAAAAAAGAATTGAAAAAAGGGGGAACGTAAGTTTAACGTCTATAAGATCTCTTACTCCTACTATCCAGAATATTACTTTAATCACCTATTCATTGTTCAAAACGTTTTGTTAAAGTTACTCTAATTCGATTAAAATAAGATATTGTAGGATAGGTAGCCAAATAATTAGGGTTTATAAAATAAACGATCATTTATGTTTTTCTTTATTTAAGTTTGTAACTAAATGCATAGATAACAGAAGCCCTGTAGTTGTTGGATATGTCAAAAGCATTTGACTATGTAAATCACCAGATACTCATGAAAAAATTATTTGACTATGGAATTCGAGGAAAGGCTTACGATTGGTTTGTCAGCTATCTAGGAAACCGACAACAGTGCACAGAAATTTTGAAAAAAGTTGAGGGCGAAAAAGTGTGGGCTCGCCCCAAATTTAACCTAGCATCCTGGGGCCCTTATTGTTTTTCCTGTTTATGTAAAATGATCTATGCTGATTCCTGTAAATGGTCTTCCAGATATATGTTACTTTGCATAAATGTATATTATTCGCAGACTGTATTTAAATGTGAAAATAAGATTAATTTTGAAAATGACATTAATAATACACTTAGATGTAGTTAAATGGATGGACGAAAATTATTTAAAAATTCAATTAGTAAAGACCAAAGCAATTCAATTTAAAACTTATAAAGGTCAAAGACTGAGTCTAAATTTAAATTATGAGGGCCAACAAATAGAATTAATAGACTAAACAGTATTCTTAGGCATAACATTGGATGAACACTGTAATTGGAAGAACCACATTGACCGGATATGTAAAAAGATAAATAAATTTGTTTATGCACTTTACAAAATTAGAAAGATTGCATCTTTACAGACACCACTGCAAGCCTATCATGGCTATATCTCGTCCGTATCACGGTATGGCATAATTATATGGGGCAACTCAGTTTCCCTAGGCAGAGCATTTAAAGCTCAAAAAAATGTATACGAGCTCTCTTTAACCTAAGGAAAAGAGATTCATGTAAGCCAATGTTCAAAACCCTTAATATTCTTCCCTTACCCTGCATTTATATTGCTGAGATCTGCCAGTTTGTGAAAAAGCAACCGCAATTCTTTATGACCAAGTCTCTCCACTGACAACATGAAAAAGGCTTATTACGGATACTTCCACTCTATCCTTATACAGTGTGTGGACTTGTAGGGTCTGTCTGCACAATGCGACAGAGTATTCAAGCTGCAAAAGCGGGCGCTGAGAATAATTGCAAGAAAACCACTCGACCACCCAGCAAGGGACCTGTTTAAAAACTACAAAATTCTAACCCTACCATCGGTCTACATAGCGACAGTTCGCAATTATGTAGGGGCGAATCTCCCAAATTACCAAACCATCGCAATACAAAAAAGCAATAGCCGTAGGGAACCCTTGCTTCAAGTTCCTAAACACCGACTTGCCAAGGTTAAAAAGTCACTCAGCGTCGTTGGGCCCAAAATGTATAATATAGTACCAAATAGCATGAAAGAAGCCGAGAGAGAGAGAAGTATTTATTTATTTATTTAATATTCACAAGCAAACTCAAATCCTTGCTCTTAGACCATGCTTACTATACTTTAGATGAGTTTTTTGAAGGTGATCATTGACCTTGTATATTAACCAATTGATAATAATAATTAAATTGAGTTTGTAATAATAATTGAAAATGTATCATAGTAATAATTGGGAATTGTAATCATAATATGTAGATAATTGTAATTTATAATAATAATAATGTAATATGACTGACTTGTAAAATACTATTTTACCAATAAAGTATCTGTATCTGTATTTGTACCATAGGCCAGAGCAAATCTCATGCTCGAACTAATCGGCTGAACAAGCTAATTGTACGTAAAAACAACTCAGCACTATATCGTTACAATGCAATGGGTATGGCAGTCCAAATATACAATAAGATTCCATCACATGTAGCTGATCTTCCACAAAGAAATTTCTCCAATGCTCCACTAAAGTGGCTGGGTGAGCAACATTTTTAATCTGTACAAGAATTTCTAGCCCATACTTAGACTAAAAATTTAAGCAAGTTAATTATATAGTGTTTATTATTATTGAATTATTTATATTAAATTGTTATACTACGTTCATTTTCTGACATACGATTGACTTAATAAATATGAATTTTGCATGCCTAATATAAGGTACAAACATTACTGAGACTGTTGACTAATGTGATCCATCTTGTATACATTTGCGTATTATTTATCAAATAAAATATTTCATTTCATTTAATTAATAGCGACGGGACATGCCTTTTCTTTGACGATGAAGATCTAAATTAACAACATTTCATTATTTAAACGACATACCAGTCACTGTATGATGACTAATTACTTGGCTTTTAGAATGATACACTTTTCAAATTGTTTTTTTTTATTAATAGGGGTATATTCGAGAATGTCAAAATGTGGTTATATTTAATTTTATCTTTTATTTGATTACTTATATCGAAAAAAGCCTGGTCAAAATAATTAAATGTTGTCAATTTATCGCAGGCTGCATTGACACATTGACACTTAGGGTAGTGGCATACGCCGACTTTTTGCAGTAATTCAGTACTTCAGTAGCAATGCAGTCGCGTTACAGTCACGATGCTGTCGCTGAGCACATAACCTTGCACATGTAAACTCGATTCTGCATCAATACAGTAGCGATTCAGCATCGGTACAATCGTGATGCAGAGTTCATTCAGACCCGAATCCTTCTCGTTCTCGACTCATCCTATACCCGATGTCGCGCGTTAGTAGCAATGCTGAATCGATTCTGTGGCGGGTCAGCACCAATGCTAAATCAAAGCAGCGCTAAAGCATTGCTTCTGTCGCGCGTTGCATATGCGACAAAGGGCCATGCGACGTGATGCAGTCGCTCGTTCATAAATCTCGCCACGGCATCACTACAAAAAGTGGCTGTATTCAAACTCCTTTAACATTAGTTTCTCAGGCAGTTTATCGAGCGTTATCCACTAGGGTAGATACCCTAGATAGCTATTCAAGATGAGTGTTTGCGCCGAGAGTAGCATCTCACTGCGACATCGCTTGTCGCGCCACTCAGCATCATCTGTCATGCTCGCACTGTATTGAAATGAAAGTGACACGTACTATATGTTGCACGACAAAGAGTCGCATGTCACAGTTATGATAGAGGTGTTGTGCAGGGTCTGTCATAGCAATTACGTAGATATGAATAGCTTCTGCCTGCGACTCCATCCGCGTAAAGTCTTAAGTTGCCATAAAGGGTTAGTAAAACCTTTAGTGATTGAAAAACATTCTATCCCTAAACCATAGTGAATTAACTCTTCTTTTTCCCGCTTAAGGGATGATTTATGAAAAACTGTCCATCTACTTCACTGGGACTCCAACCCGCTATACCAAAATGCATCTAAATCTATTGCATAACGGACATCCAAACATCTTAACATTGCTTACTTGATTCCTAAAGTGTCTTTCCAACAGAATGTCGGGACAAAACGGGGAGTCGCGATAGGTATTAAGGGCAGATTTAGGTAAAAATCGATAACGGACAAGCTTGTTTAGATGCATATTGTACGATTTGTACGTACGACGTATAGTACAACTCAGACAACTCAGAGACACTGACAATCGTATGAAACAGCGCACGATAGTCTTAGTTTCTAATTTCGCAGATAAAGTTGGTCGCACTATAATCATACGTTTTCTTATGTTAAACTTGTTAACCTTTTTAAAGGCCCAATATATCTTGACCATTGATTTGGTGCATGTACGAGTACCACTGTTTAATGAGTCTAATTTACACCAAAGACGCAGTAAGTGCTGTTTTACGTGATAAATGTTGTAGTGCCGTTCCCGATTCCCGTTTCACAATGTAACTAAATATTGACTTGTAAGTAATTCAATGTCTACTTTAGTTTCATGTACGGTTTGCTCGAGAACAATAAACTTGAGGCTCCTCAGGAGAGTTTCCTTCATGCTCAATCTAATCAGTGCTGTGTTACGATGCTATGCTATAGTTCGGTTACCAGACCAAGCGTTTAGTTTTTATACACCACTGTCGATGTATGTATGTATGTAAACACTTTATTGTACACAACAACTGGTTATAAATACATTGATAACAAATGAAATATGTACAAAGGAGAACTTATCCCTATTAGGGATCTCTTCCATGGATAGGGATTCTTCTTCTTTCTTCTCTTGTATGAGTACGAAACGTTGTAATAATTTTTTTTTTGCTATCAAAATCTTTTCTTGGTAGACGTACGGTTGTCTTAAACAATAGCCGAGTACCATGTTTAAATTCCGAACAACCATAAAAGTTCTTGCATCTAGCGAGTGCTGTCTCTGTGTGCGTCCCATGACAAGCAGGGGGACCACCCGCATGATGTATCCCTTACTCAATCGTATGACGTCCAATGAAGTGAAATAATGAACTTTATTCTGTAAGTAGACGAGGGCACTTAAACATGTCGAATTTCACAATATAGGTGACCACGCTGTCGAGAAGAAACGTATAAAAATGTTGGACTAGGACCTTTTCCAAGGATCTCGGAGATAAACATTCTTCCGATACGACGATTTAATAGCTTCCCGCGACCTTCACACGATCTTCAAACCCCTTGTAGAGGGCTTCCCCAAGCTATGCCTTTCAGCACGCGGGCACTACTCAAGAACGAGATATATGCCCCCCTTTGCCACACAAGCTTTGCAATATTTTAAGCCTTGTCGATTACGTACTTTGGATCTTTATTCGTGAATTGTTCTCACAGAGAATCTCAGAGCACAGCCTTCTCCGTTGCTTCTGAGTGACTTTCCTGAGCGTCCACAGACTCAGTTCCATAAGTCATCACTGACTACTGGGGTGCACTGGTCTTACTTAAGATATTTTGGATGAAGATCCTCCTAAATGCTGTCCAGCCGAGCCAGATTTGACATTTGACATCCTTCCCGAAGTTGGACCTCTAGGTAGGTGCCTATATTACCGATCGATGACCACATAACGGAACCCAATTGGCTTTAACCGCACAACTCCATGGTTTGTTTTCTCCATTTTGTGTATGGGTATACAAATCAGTGCCAGAAGCAGGTAAGCGATAAATTTAAATCGATTCTCGCTTAAATGGGCCGTATTTTGCTCGACCACGCTGCATTGCAATGTGCAGGAGCTAAATGTTTAGGAATTTTGCATGATTGTAACTATGCCGTACGTCATGTGTTTGATGGTTTCGGGTGATTGGTTAACCAGTCCGAGCAACACGATAACTAAATTGCCAGGGCCATTAGGACTGCACGTCGGCCACGTAGTATTTAACGATTCATTGGCTACTACTAAATGATATATGAGCACGAAGATAATTATCTGTGCACATTCACATGCAACCGGAGACCTCGCGGAATAACAACACTTCTTTTGTTGTGCTTTGATAGGGATGGTCTAGAACATGCCGACCATACTCCAATCCTCCGTTGTATCCCTCATTTGAATTTCTCCGACGATCTTGATCGACCTTCATAAATTTTATTAAATAATGTCTTGGATTTTTTTTATTCAAAGGTGTATTGCGAAATATATTGATATTTAGCAGAGTGACAGCTACTTCAATGCTAGTGGGATGCCAGTGTTATACGGCGTACACTGAAAATTCTATTCAATTTGTTTGAAACAATGAAAATCTAGAAAATAACTTTTTATTGCTAAAGAAATGTTAGAAATCATTTATTGCTTCTATTACATGGCGCACCTGGTATAATAACCTGCTTAATCTCTTTAGCCAGAACAAAACCACTCTGTCACAAAAAAAATACTTCAACGACACGAAATCGCACATCCGAGAGTAACTGAACGAGTTGCTATAAAGAAAACCGAAATCATCATAAATGTGTCTACAATATTTGAGGAGTTTCTTTTATCTTTGGTCACAAGATCTTCACCAAATGAAATAGAAACCAAATTGAATATGTCTATTCTTGAACAAAAGTGTAATTCTATACTAATCCCGCATCGCGCTGTTAACATTTTTCGTGAAATAATTTCATCTCTCCATAGAATTACATAACGGTATCGATATCACCAGCTTATATTACAATAGGCTAGTAGACCCAGTTTTGAAATATATTAGAAATGGTTAATAATGATCTTACTAGCCTTAAAAAAATGTCCTGTATTTTTGTAAAAGCTAGAAAGCTAAATTTAATCAATCGAAAATTAGAAATTTCATGAACAGTCAAAAACGCCGTCCGCCATTTTTCCCTTTTGCTAATCTGTGGCGTGACGTAGTAGGGGCAAGTGCTGTACCTGTGGACACTTTCCAGAATTTGACCTTTAATCAGTTGTTAGACAAAAACTACGCGTATTACCAATAAATGATTTATTTTGTTTTAATCACAGTTAAACAATCTTTAAAGTGCACATATGTTTTCTACGCTAGCTATCCGGAGATGGCGAATAAAAGATTTTGTTTAAAAATACTCATTTTGTCCATAGGTACATCTACTGTTTGTACCTATGGACACTAACAACGTACCTGTGGACGGTAACGTACCTATGGACAATAATCAGCAACATTCTTTGAAACAGAATAACCTTTTAAAATTACGTAATTAACAACATACAATTAATCAACGTGTAATTATAAGTTGTTCTGCATATCATAATTACTTTTTTTTTCTTCTGGAAATGTAATATTCTTAGCAGAATCTCAAGTATAATTATGGGACTTTCAAAAGCCTCCATAGTCAGCAGAAGTATCATAATTATCGTTTGACGCTTTACATTCTTAAGGAAAAACCTCATTTTCTTTATGAAAAATAATCAACAATCAATAACAATATAATTTTAAGTAATCATACAGCTGTTGCTCCTCAGTATTGCTAAAGGTCCTCCTGATATCATTTTTGAGGAGTTCTAAGCCATCTTCACCAATATTTCGACAATAATTTATTTTTTTGTATTTCAAGATTATCGAATTTGGGATTTTAAACGTCTCTATGGCTTTCCTTACTGAAGTCAAAATGTCCAGGCATATCTTGTTTCTTTTTTCCCAGTTTTACTACGAGGCACTAAATAAAACAAAAATATGAATTTTACTGTCCACAGGTACATTCAGTATAATTTTACCTATGGACAGTCCACAGGTACATTTACGGAGGTGTCCACAGGTACAATTTTGGCGGTTTTTATTTTGAATTCATACCGGTCACTATTAATGCTACCCACGACCAACGAAATCTTGTAGAAATAACGTTTACACCACATAAATTAATATGCCACTGCAAAGACACCCGTAAAATTTGCAGATTTTGCATAAAAATACTTAAAAAGAAGGAAAAAAAAATACTTTTTGTCACAAAAACTTTCGGCAGCCACAAAACACTCAGTTTCTGCCATCCTTAAAGATGGCGACTAAAAATGCTTTTCAAATTAATAAGTGATTGCTATTGGTCTATGGTTATTCGTTTTCTTGGTATGAGTAGTGTCCACAGGTAAAACCGTCCACAGGTACAGCACTTGCCCCTACCTGTAAATATTCGAAATTCGACCGTCGTATAGTGCCATTCCGCTTACTCCAATATACTTTGACAGGAGATCGAGAGGGACGGCACTATTCGAAGTCGTCAAAGTAGACTTTCAGTTTTGTTTACATGACCGATGACGTCACTATCATAAGCGAAAATGGCGGACAGCGTTTTAAGCATTTCAAAATACAGATTAAAAACCATATTTTCAAATACCATTTTTACAGTCATCTTTCACTTTTATGAATTGAAAAATATATATTTTGGTTTCCTTTGCTAAATACTATACGGAATAAACATTAGTTTATTACAATTTGACATGAGTCAACTAGCCTATTGCTAGTATTGCTACAGCTGTCTCGGCGCCCAATACGACTTCATCGCTTTTGGCGTCGAGACACTTGGTCGGTGGGGCCAGGGTGCGCGTGGACTCCACAGAGAGCTCAGCAAGCGCCTGAGGGAGGCAGCAGGGGACCCACGCGCGGGCAGTTTTCTCGCGCAAAGGCTTTCCATAGCCATACAGCGTGGGAATGCTGCCTGCGTCATGGGCACCCTACCGAGAGGTCTTAGTTTCATAAACATATTTTAATCTTAGTTTAATTTTTAGTTTTATTCCCATAAATTTGTTATTTTTATGTTTTATTTTTGATCCATAATAAATGTTTTATAATATTGCTAGTATTTGACTTATTTACCAGTGCTTACATGAACTTTCACCTTTAGGCTCACATTTCACAAAGCAAAGCGACTCGTTAGTCGACAAATACGGCATAGTTATCGTTAACAATCCAATATTTACGTGGAAGCCAAACAATACTTCAAACGTGGCACAATGGAATATTATTGTTCGAATTGTCTACCTGTATACCGCATTATCATTCTTTAATATGAAGTGGAATATTATTAATCCAGAGTATTATAGAATCATAAAAGTTAAGTAGGTATCTGTGGCATTATCGGAGTGTTTTAACCGCCTCACCTACATTGACACATTTTAGGGTGGTAACGGGGCCTTACAACTAACTTAATTTTTTGCTACTCAAACTGCATTCAATGATATTGCCAATTCACCAATAGAATTACTTGCCTACACTACGGAAGCATTTTCGGCGCTCAGATTGTCAATGGAAAATTGGTAAAAAAAACGATTATCTTGAATTTTTGTTTATATTAAATAATATATCTTGAAAATATGTGCAAAGCCGGGGTGGGTCGCTAGTAAATAATAAATAAATATCAGACAGACAACCTCACACAAATTGATCTAAATTAAGGCTTGTGTTATTACTAAACGACGATAAACATTATTTTTTAAAGCAGTAACTAACGTCTGCTAACGTAAACCAAATAGTTATTTACAATGAAGCGAAAAATTGAATAATTTAATGGTTCGGACAGGATTCGAACCTGCGTTTCCAACGGCTTTCCGGGCCAACACGGGCGTCCTACCAACTGGACCACGAATCAGATGTCAGAGCCATTGAATCTTTCAACCAGTTGCTTCAACATGTCTTAGGGTGGCATCGGAGCGCCATCTACCGTAAAGATTTAGACTTTATCGTCGGCACCATCGTCTCATTTTTTTAATTTTTCGCTTCATTGTAAATATTTGACGATAAACATATACTAAATACATAGAACAACCATGACCCAAGCACAAATATGCGAGTTGATCACAAAAATATTTGTCCAGGCCGGGATTCGCACCCGGGACCGCCGGCTCAGTACAAAGGTGATCTACAAACTGCGCCAACCACGACGTCAAATAAATAAACTGATGAAAGAGTACTCTTCAAAAATTACATTCCACTGAAAGCGTTGTCTTGTGTGGGAAGCCAAGATCCTCTTCGGATCTCTGAGCCAATTAAGCAAGACCTCTATATTGTGGTTTGACATGTTGTTGATATTATATGCCAGCGCCATTTGGCTGTCAGACGTATCAATTAGTAGCCATTGGGCACACGCGGGCAGCAGATTGCGTTATAACGTGTAAAAATGGGCATTTGCTCCTAATAGGGTTGTCGGAAGCCAGGTTTATCGAGCGGATTTACATTTTATTTAGGTTAGGTAATTGCTTGTTGTGTAGCGATAACATTCGCTTTAGGGCTGTTGACAGCTGTGAAACATTCCCAAATCGGTTAGGTTGCTTGATACTATCCCAACAGATAGCATCTTTGACCTTAATTCGTCTTATTGAACAAGATAGTAAATATCATCAGTGAAGTTTACTTACGTAATCCAAATGTTATATTGAAGCGAAAAATGGAAAAAAATGATGCATTGAGCGGGATTAAAAGCAATGTCTCCACGGCGGCAAGGATGAAGCAACTGGTTGAAAAATTGCTCGAGCTAGTGACTTTAATAGAACAATGGGTTCTATTAAAACTTGGTTGATTCCAGTTCACGGGTCTGGCTCGGAAAGCCGTGGAAGCGTAGGTTAAAATCCGCTCAAACCATAATTTTTCATTTCAATATAAACATTTAATAGAACAATAAAGTGAAAATCCACATTATGTAAAATATGGTAAAATTTTCCATACAATTAAAACACAAAAAATAAGCCATTATAACTGATTATAGAAACTAATATTCCGAGTAAAATGACCACTATTTCAGACCACTACTTACAGTGCTTGATAAACCCATTTAACTGAGAACTGCACCTGAAACGCTTCAGCAGAATTTAGTACCAAACTCAATAAGTCCTCACAAAGGCTTCAATTCCCGAGGTAGACTTTACGAGGTAACGATGTACAATGCGCTTTTCATTTAGTAGGGATTTAAATAGCAAGTTGAATCCGTATCTTCGTTAGTGCGGTGCGGAAATTTATAACCTGTTGTTTGCTTCACCGTAGTCGAGTGAGAAGTTATAACTAGCTGTAGACATACATCTTTCTATGTAGGTCTAATAAAACATAGGAAACATAGGTACTTCTTTTTGACGTATTATAGCTACAAAGACAGTATATAGATAGTATGTGACACAGATATTTCTATGCTGTCGTTTTTTATTATAAGTCTAATGTTAGCTGTGATATTCTTTTCATTCTTCCTTTTTGTATGTATGTTCGTTTATGTATGTTTATATATATAGATACTTATTTGTGTAAGTGTATGACCTATCTGTCTTTAATATTTTTTATGTATAAATTACTTGAAGTTCTTATCTCACCACCTATTATTTTCTGTTTAATTTTGTTTTCTCCGCTACCCAAAGGTTGTCTGGAAGAGATCGCTCTTTAGCGATAAGACCGCCTATTGTCTACCATTGTTTAATTTAAGATTTCTCATGTTATATTTTTCTTGTTGCTGTGCAATAAGGTGTTGTTGTATTGTTGTATTGTATATTTAAACTAGAATGTGGCTCCAACTACGTCCGCATAATTTTATTTTCTTTGTCTTAATCATAGTAGAGTCGTTAGTCCGCTGTTTTCTAACATAATTGTGCGCATCGGGTTACAAGCATGAAATTTCTACCACAGATAGTGTTCCACGGTGATTATTTTCAGATGTGGAGGGAAGTCAGATTCGTCCCCTGTGAGGCGGGAGAGCGGAGTGAATACGGCCAAGTATCCCTCTTTTCTTTCTTTATTGCTGGTCAGTTAAGTCTACCAGGACGTGTTTGGTATCGTTTCCGTGTAAAACAAATATCAGAAATTCATTATTTATGTTATTTTCGTATAGTTCTATATAAAAATATGGGTGTAATAGCCGAAAAGGTAAAAATCATAACAAGTTTTTTTATTCAGTGAGGTAAATTAGTTCAATTTCGTGAACATTTTCAAATTGTTATTATTATTTCAAAAAGTTCATTTAATCTGGTTTCTAAAAATATATGCATATTGGGCACTTCTCATACAAACAGTAGCTTAAAATATATCTTTACGTCGGCGTAAGTGGCGTAACCAACGTAAATCTCCGAACGCATCCTATTTCGCTTCATTAAATACATTAAATAATGACTATTAACATGCTTTTACATATAATATTTACTATATACGTCCTAGAAAAACAAATTAATGTAATTAAAACAATTTTTTTTTTGCAAATGTATCACGAGCACGCGGGCTAATCTCAACATCAACAATTTATTTAACTTACTGTTTGTATAAAGAGTGCCCAATATTTATATATTTTTAGAAACTAGATTAAATTTGCTATTTTGCAATATTTTTCTTAGTTGTAAATATTCAGTAAATATAACTAATTTATCTCCCTGAATAAAAAAACTTATTGTGATTTTTACAATTTGGGAAATACAACCATATTTTTATATGGTACTATGAATAAATAACATGAAAAATTAATTCCTGATATCTGGGGGCACGGCAGTGCCCCCGCCAAGTCGAGCAAACGCGCTTCCCGGCACGCCGTAACATCCTTTTCTCGAATCCATTCAGACCATTTTCAAACTCCCAGTATTTCATTACGGACAAAGCTAGAAGCCTGAATTTTTAATGACCAGGAGAGCATGATATAACCTAGGCATATTCCAAATTTCATTCAATTTGAACCAGTAGTAAAAAAATATTGCCAGTCAAAGTTCCTTAATTTTGTCACTCACTGATTCACTCACTGACTCACTCATGATCATACGAATTCTAAGTTACTTCTAGAAGACACACAAGCTTGAAATTTCGTGCTCTATTACGGTTTGGTGTAGAAATCATTAAAAAACCTAAACATTACAAAATTTCCGTGTAGTTTTCCAGTTATGCGAGCTGCATAGATAAATTTGTATTTCCTTATGAACCCTATAAAAAATACACGATTACAAAGTTAACTTTGCGGTTCATATAACCTTCGGTTTAGATACCTCAGGCACAGAATACTTATTAGCTTATTACCTAATACATACAGAATGGACACGCTCATCGCCGTACCGAATTGAGTTACCTCACCCCGCAGGGGCAGTGAGTTGGAATCGTGATGGTAGCGATGATGATGATGATGATGATGGTGGTAACTGGTGGCGGTGATGGGGGTGCTGGTGATGATGATGATGAAGCTGGGGACTGGTGTTGGTAATGAGGGTGTTGGATTGTTCAGATGATGATGGTGACTGGTGGTGGCGATGGGCGTGTTGGTGATGATAATTATGATGGTGGTGGTGGTGACTGATTCTGATGAAGGTGGTATTGGTGATGATGATGATTATGATGACGACGATGGTGGTGACTGTTGGTGATGATGATGATGGTGGAGTGGAGGTGACCGGTGGTGATGATGGGGGTATTGATGGTAATGAAGATGGTGGTGACTGGTGGTGGTGAGGGAGGTGTTGGTAATGATGATGATGATGATGATGATGGTGGTGATTGGTGATGATGATGATGGTTTTGTTATAGATAATTAATGATGATAATGATGATGACGATGATGATGCCGATGAAGGTGATTAGGTATGATGATGGGGGTGTTGATTCAGATGGTGATGGTCATAGTGGTGATGGATGATGACGATTGTGATGGTAATGCTTGTGGTGATGGTGATGACGATGGTTATAAAATCAACATCCTCACCACATTACCACCACGACCATTACCACAACCACATCCCCAACACAATAACCACTACCATTACCGCTACCACCATCATCGCCGCCATCATCACCACCCTCATCATCACCATCGTCATGAGAGGAATCATGAGAAGGATCATTATCTATAATGAGAGGGGTCATTATGGATCATGAGAGGGAGTGACAAGTCTGTGTGGTTTACATTTAGTTAATGTCAACTTCGGTAGTGTTAAAGTGCAAAACTCCGCAATTTCGGAGTATAATAGACTAAGAAGTAATTACCGTCCTGGCTTGTCAAAAATCGCTTCATAAAAACTTTCGAGAAAAGCCCACAGAGACAGAGAGTGGGCTTTAAGAAAGACAGTTGCGGATACACAGCTAGTAGTCCTTAAAGGAAAAATAAGGAGGACCACTTACAAAAAGAAATGAGATCCCATCAAAAACATTACATGTAAAAAAATTGCAAGTCTCGCAACCTTCTACCGAAAAAGTTGTGAGATACAATATAAAACCAAGTCGGTTAATTTATTCAGTACCTATCAAAGTGACCCTTCGCCTATATGACAACATTGACATACATTTTCACCGGATTACATAACTAAAAACATATTACCATGACCGTGTTAGTATTAGTACCCGCATTAATATTAAACATATTTATCTTTATCATAAATGTAATGACTTGGCCATCGCACACGATAATACCTTCTACATTATAATAATAAAAAAATCTACCAAATTTTATTAACGCTTTGAATGTCACGCAATACAAACATAAATTCCTACTCATTGTTTCATCTTGGCCGTCCTTAAATAAAAGATGGATCTGGCCCGACCGGCAAAAGAGGACGGCAGAAGAAAATATAGGCAGACGAGATAGTAAAAACAGCTGAAAAGAACTGGATACGCACCGCTCCATACCGATCTATTGGTATGGATAAATAAAGCAAAAAATATAATAATCACTTTAATAAAATGAGATTTATTCGTATTATTATATACTTATGTTGTCGTGCGATGGCCAAGTCATTACATTTATGATAAAGATAAATATGTTTAATATTAATGAGGGTACTAACACGGTCATGGTAATATGTTTTTAGTTATGTAATCCGGTGAAAATGTATGTCAAAGTTGTCATATAGGCGAAGGGTCACTTTGATAGGTACTGAATAAATTAACCGACTTGGTTTTATATTGTATCTCACAACTTTTTTCGGTAGAAGGTTGCGAGACTTGCAATTTTTTTACATGTAATGTTTTTGATGGGATCTGTTTTACACGAAAACGATACGACACAAGTCCTACTAGCGTTACCTGATCAGTAATATAAAAAGAAAAAGAGGACTCCTTTGTCCTATTCACCCCGCTTTCCCGCCGCACAGGAGACGATTCTGACTTCCTTCTATATCTGAAAATAATCACCGCAGAATACTCTATCTGTAGTAGAAATTTGGTGCTTGTATCCCGATGTACACAATTTCGCGACTTAGCAAAATGTACTAGAACACGCAGGCTAGGCTTAACATCAACATTTTTTTCAAGGTACTTTTTGTATCAGATGTGCCCAATATGTATACATTTTTAAAAACAACAATAAATTTGCTGTTTAGTTATATTTTTTGAAATTGTAAATATTCACGATATATAACTAATTTATCGTTCTGAATAAAAAAAACTTGTTGTGATTTTTACCTTCTCGGCAATAAACCCAAATTTTTATATGAAACTATTCTTAAATAACATGAAAAATTAATAGCTGATATCTATTTTACACGAAAACGATGTCGCACAAGCCCTAAAGCCTTAACTGATCAGTAATAAAAAAAAGAAAAAGCTCCTCTTCACCCCGCTCTCCCACCACACAGGGGACGAATCTGACTTCCCTCCACATCTGAAAATAATCACCGTGGAACGTTCTATGTGTGGTAGAAATTTCATGCTTGTAACCCGATGCGCACAATTTCGCGGCTTAGCAACTCTACTATCAGGTAAAAAGTATCCAAAATCATCTTTGGATGTTCCGCTATCCTTCTATCAAAATTGGATAAAATCCGTCGAGCTGTTTTAGGATAATGAGTTATTTTTATCTGTATTATAATTAAGGAACAAATTCATACGATATTTTCCCTTTAGTTCCTGGGACTATAAATCATAAAGTAAATAATTAAAATTATTTTCTAACATAATCACGCTTAACATTTAACTGCCAATATTTTAGCCTCCTGAGTTCCAAAGTCCTACATATAGTACAGAAACTTCAATGAATAGGTAACCATCTAAAAAAAAATATTTGCTATATACGGCTTAAATTAAACTGACAACTTATGAATGCTGCCCGTCTTGCACAATAAGCACTTTCTGCCACGTCACAACATAACCTTAGCACGCAATTTAATACGATAAAGTTAAAATTATTATATTATACAAGGTACTTTAGCTGGTGACCTCTTGTTGCTACCGGGTCGCATATCTAATCGACTTGTAAATTTCTAAAAGGTCCCCCAAATAAGGATATCTATATGTCCATGTTGCTTTTCGGATCTGCACGCAAAGTGAAGCACTCATTAACTGCATGCAGCAACCGCACAAACCAGCAATTTTATTGTCAACTGCGGTAGTGTTTTAAATTATACTGTTAAGCTGCT
Source organism: Apotomis capreana (assembly GCA_947623375.1). Classification (NCBI taxonomy): domain Eukaryota; kingdom Metazoa; phylum Arthropoda; class Insecta; order Lepidoptera; family Tortricidae; genus Apotomis; species Apotomis capreana. The sequence goes on along the minus strand of OX392512.1, from coordinate 1,127,958 downwards.
ACCTGCATTAATGAACACGGTTAAAGGCTTAATAACCAACCAAAGGTTACATAGTAAATGAAATGTCATTATGCTACATTGGAAATTTGTCATGCTACAGTGAAGCAAGCTTGCAACACATGTTACATTCGTTTTTGTGCCACAGGGCGTATTGTAAGTCGTATTTTTTTTTGTCTGAGTTATTAGATAGTAAATGTCGGCAGTGCTTATAGACTATTGATGCAAACACATTTTAAGCTAAAATAAAATAAAATGACAAAATCATGATGAAATAAATGGTCAATTATTATCATTACACTATTAATGGTAAATTTAAATGACCGCCGGTAGAACATTCTCTGAGCTAGGCCGTTTTGTTTGACCTTTGGTGGGATAAATTTATTTTACGATTATGCATTTATGATGAATACACCAAGTTATTATTTCTAACGTCACACTAACGAGTCATCATTTTAATTACCATTATTAATTTTAAATTTTTATATAGCACCGAAATCACATATGCAACTTAAATATTTCAAATGCCACATTTATAACATTGGTGTGGATAATATTTATTTAGGAAAAAATTGAACGCGTCATATTGCAAAAAATTGCAGGTGCTCCAATAACTTTAGATTTTTTTCTCACTTTCGTTAAAAGTTATAAAATAATGTTAAAAGTTTTTGAAACAGAGCATGCTTAAAATCTATTTTTAGAGAAAATTGAACCACGTATAGGAAAGCGCAGCGTGGGTCGGCCCCCGACTAGATGGACGGATGACCTCGTGAGGGTAGCGGGGAGTCATTGGATGCGGTCTGCACAGGATCGCACTTTGTGGCGAGTCATGGGGGAGGCCTATGTTCAGCAGTGGACGTCTGTGGCTGATAGATAGATAGATAGATAGAGAAAATTGAATTTAGGAACACAATAAAACGTACCAATATACCGTGAATACTACCTAAAGCGTTAAAATTCATGAAAACCTTACAAAAACGCATTAAAAAGAATGCACTACTTAAAATTCACCCTGCGTAACTTGGGAGTAAACATACATTGTACTATATTATATTCAGTGTATTGCTACTGGTAACCTCGTGGAAAATCTCATTAAATAAATTATCCTATAAATTAAATTGGAAAAACTGTTTTCTTGAAAGGGATGAAAGCCTTTCGTTTACGCGCCACGATTGAAAGCGAATTTCTCGGCGTGAGAACACTTAAAAATGTGAAGTAAATTTAACTCAATCTCGGTAACTAAGTAATATTAGCGATATGAAACAGTAGATATAAAATAAAGCTTGAAATATTATTCTTTATCAAAAGCAATATAAATTTAAACACCTCTCTTTTTTAGGGATTAACAATAAGAGCAATAATCGTCGTCGTTTACGAGTGCCATTACACATGAGACTTTTTTTCCTGGTAGACGCCCGATATTCTGAACCCATAGCCCAATTAGCCAGTCCTCCATTTCATCCCCGAAGCCCAATTTTTATTTAGATTCCATACATTCATCAATGGTTCTTGCTCCTAGCGGGCGCTGTCTCTGTGTGCGTCCCATGACACGGATGGGTCATTGTCAGATTTAGGCGCGCGTCTTTCCGGTGGACATTTGCGAAATTAAGGATTCCAGGGCCTAATTTTCTGATTAAATGCCTGTGAGAATAAAGAACGTTCCCTCTTCTATAATCCGATGTAATAGCAACATAACCTAGATTCATACAAGCTCTAACTTTTGACCACCAAAGGGACAAATTTTGTTTTTTGAACTGACAATGACCCGGATAAGAACAGCATCCGCTTACATTTCATTTCATTAAATTGTCGAAAGGGCCTCTGCGCGTTGACTTCGGTTCCACGGACGCCTCCCAAAGGCCCGGGACACTATTGTCCCGTGAGCGGGTGCGACATAGAGTACTTAATAACATTTAAATTCATTTATTATGTACCTGACTTTTATTTACATATTATATATATGTTGTAAATTCCTGCCTCTTTTTCTCTCTTCTTTTTCTTTCACAGAAAGAAAATAAATGAATGAGTAAAAGTAAAACGATAAGATTCAATTTGATTTAAGATTTTTATCTCAACGAGCGTTTAATAGAATGTTATTTTATTTTCCAAAAAAAATGTTTTATTTATTTAAGCATAATAGAAAATATTTTGTCTGATATCGCTTAACGTTGTTATTATTATATAAAACAAACCCAACCTTTTTGGGTGGGATCGTGGGATCCTTTCGGGGCATAGTTTTGTTTTGTTTACAGTAATTTCTAGTATTTTATACACTTAAATAAATATCTTTGTTTCTTTTTTTAGGGTACCCAAAGGGTAAAAACGGGACCCTATTACTGAGACTTCGCTGTCCGTCCGTCCGTCCGTCCGTCCGTCTGTCACCAGGCTGTATCTCAAGAACGGTGAGCACCGAGATTAAAAGGCGAATCGGGATGGCAAAGGATGCTATGACCCGTTTGAACAACGTCTGGAAGAAAAGAGGAATTGGTATCAAAACCAAGATCCGTTTGATACGTGCTCTGGTATTCCCTATCTTCCTGTACGCAGTGGAAACGTGGACAATTCTGGCCCGAGAAAGGCAAAGGATTGATGCATTCGAGATGTGGTGCTGGAGACGTATGTTAAGAATACCATGGACTGCGAAACGCACCAATGCATCGATCCTGAACCAGCTCCAAATAAAAACTCGCTTGTCCACCACGTGCCAACAACGCATTCTTTCCTATTTCGGCCACACAATGCGCAGAGACGACGAAAATCTCGAAAAACTGATCGTGACTGGGAACACCGAAGGCAAAAGATCGCGCGGTCGTTCACCAACAAGATGGACCGATCAAGTAAAAGACTCATCAACCTCCGAATTCTACTCGGTTGTAAGAGACGCGCTGGACAGAAACCGGTGGAGGCAGATCATCCACGCCAGATGCAACCCTGAAGCTGACCACGATCCTCAGACATGAGGGACCGACTCCAGAGAGAGAGAGATAACAACAAATACTAAAAATAAAATAAAATAAATATTTAAGGGGGGCTCCCATACAACAAACGGGTTGGTTGCGTTAACTTTGCACCTCATTTGTATGGGGCGCTATACATACCAGGTGCAAACTTAACTTAACCACTTAAGGATAAACAGTGTTTGTACGGAACCCTCGGTGCGCGAGTCCGACTCGCACTTGCCCAATTTTATTTCTTTAACCATACCTAACAGTAGATACCTTCTCAGTAATACAGTTAATTACAGAAAAAAGCTTTTACACATACTTATGCAATTAAATATTTTATGAAACATTTGTCGACGTAAGCAATCACGTCATCTAAATAATTATATGACAAAATTCTTTATTTAAAATTCTTATTTTATTATCATTAATTTATCACATTTGTTTGGCACATAACTTGAGGTGCATTATTATTATTATAAAAAGCATTTAATTTATTCAATAAAGTGGATACATTACAAATAAGTACAATAAATTGTCATAAAAAAAAAGTAATTAAATTGTTCTCGAAATTTTGCATGGAGTCAAAAAGTTATGAAATAATAAAAAACATAATTTAATCTATAATATATTCATTTTCCTATATACATATTTCAATGTTGGTACAGATATTACATTTTATAGTTTTGTAATGGAGCCTATAATAGATGTGAAGAGAAAACGAGGCAGAACCTACTCTTCTTTGACACTTTCGCCGATGCCGGTCCTAATTATACCGTTATTTTCGTCTGTACACCGCGCCTTAAAAGGGAGGTTTATTTTGTTTGGTTACATGGAAATCACGTCGAGAAACGATATTTCTATCTCTTTCGTTTTTATTAATAGCTATTGGTAAAAGATTTGAGAGGAAAATAAATAAATTCACTTAAAAGCTTTGCTTCAAATTACTGTTTGGTAAACATCAAATATTGACTTTACCGTTTACTTAATGTTTATTGAGCATCGTTGGGGAAAACGACCATTTATCTAATTAACGATTCAATTCATCAACTCTGTTTGGATCAACAAATCTGATGGGGTAGGGTTACTCTGAATTGTCTTTTACCAATCCCTGAAATGTTTTTATTCATATCTTATAAATAAATATCAGACACACAAATCGATCTAGTCCCAAATTAAGCTCAAGAAGGCTTGTGTTATGGGTACTAGACGACGATATACATACTTATATAGGTAAATATATACTTAAATACATAGAACAACCATGACCCAAGCACAAATATTCGAGTTCATCACACAAATATTTGCCCCGGCCGGCATTCGAACCCGGGACCGCCGGCTCAGTAGGCAGGTTTCTACAAACCGAGCCAAACGCGTGGTCAAACTTTGAATACAATGCATCCCAAAATGGTCGCGTATTCAACAATTTACATTAATACAGTTTTTTTATTACACGGCTGAACAGCGTCCGATCTCTAACACTTGTCGATTCCATTTTATTTACTAATGTGGAATAATATTTTCCGACGTGTCCACATATTTTTTTAGGCACCGCCAGGAATCGTTATTACGTAATGTCAACAGAGAGGTGGAGGAGCTATACAGGGTGGTCAATCCAAATGGGCATGTAGGGAGAAGTTAGAAATTATAAGAGATAGGGAAATCTGTGCTTACTCCTGCGGCGTGGAGATAATCCCATTAGCAGATTATACTACCACAGAAAGTCCGACTCACTGGTAGTGAGGGCTAAAAAGCCCTGATACAGTTCAAGTCATGTCTAAAAAAATAAGAACCATGGCGTCGATTTTAGATTTAATAAAAGTTGCTTTCAACTTATTATTTTAAATCTCATAGTATAGGTATCTCACATAACAGGGTGTTAAACCTTACAGAATTTTGACCAGGTTAGATCGTTTATGCATAAGTATAAAAAAATTGAATGCCATTTGTATCAGGTAAATCTACACTCAACATCATGGTTCGTAAAAACAGATTTCGCTATCTCTCATAGTTTCTGACTTCTCCATACTGACCCATTTAGGTTGATCACCCTGTATACATTTATTAAAAGAACCAAGACCACCAGGGGCTAAGCTTAACGTATCTTTCTGTATACTTTAGCGATATACACCCTCCATAGACAACTGATTCTCAATATAAATCTAGAGTTAAGGAATGGCGACGGACCCTCCACAGTCACCCCATAACGCCGGCGCCAGACGGCACCCTGCTGCGTAACCATTGCGCAAACAACTAATGCATTCAAGTGTCGCATGGGAACGCAGGTGCAGCAATTAGATCACCAAATTTATGACAGGTCGCTAATGCACTCGGCGACACCGAGACGACATGCAAAAAACAAAAGGAATTCAAGATGCTTCTGCGTGCGTACGTGACGCGTCCCCACGCGTCCCTTCCAAAGCCACCCCGTGTCGCAGGGATAAAACCCCCGGATCCAGAGCAGAGCAGGCAGTTCGCACCCTACACTCATCACCGCGTCATTTGACTGAGCTCCGAATCGCTCGTCGACTCGTCGCGCTATTCTAATTATAATTCGAATCATTAATGTAAATTAAGTTTAAATAAAGAACTATCGCACATCGGTACTTTCACTGAAGAAGACTCCCGGCCAACCCCGACTAAGAATCAAAACTGGTGACAGCGGTGGGATACTCATCGCATCGAAGATCAGAAGGTTTCAACCTGAACAGCAAGACCCCAACTCCATGAAGACGGCAATTATTCTACTGGCCATACTGTGAGTCAATCCTTTCTTACCTATTCCTCAATCTTAATTTTGTATGCGCTATCGTGTCTAGTCATTTATTTTTGTTCCTGTTTCGTGTTTAGTTAAATAAAAATATAAAAAATGGCTCTTAACCACGCGATGATCGAAAAGTACATTCAAAGTTATGACGGAGACAAGGATACGCTAGACTTTTTCATAGAACAAATTACCATATTGGCTAGGGCAGCTGACGCAGACGCTAGGGTTCTCTTGCCTATTATAGTTAAAAGCAAATTAAAAGGTGATGCCATTAAAGCGGTAGCACATTCGCCTAATAGTACCCTGGATGAGATCGTACAGTCGTTAAAAGCTAAGCTTGGGGATAATCGATCCCTAGAACAAATTATCTCGGAAATATCCAGAATTCGTCGTACACCCTCAGAGGGTCCGCTCCAATTTGCAGACCGTCTAAAACACCTTATATATGCCGCCAAAAATAAATCCAATAACCAGCATTCTAATGTAATTATAGAAAGTATTTCAATAGAACAATTGTGCAAAAATTTAGATATTTCAACAGACAGGCTAATTAGAAGCGCGCATCACGATACGTTCGATAAGGCTTACAATCATCTTAGAGACGAAATAGAATTACATCCTGAGTATTTTGCAAGAAAACAGGAGAAATCGAATTGGAAACCGCGAGTAGAGTCTGCAGTAGGAGTCCCCAGCCGGTATTTCAACAAAATCCTATTAGACCCACTTGGGTGAACAATAGTAACAACAACAGGCCAATTAGACCTCATTGGCCAAATCAGAATCAACAAAGTAATCACTGGGCTAGCATGCCTCGCCCGACACCGGACCAGTGGAGACGTATGTATCCGCCGCGACCTCAGCTCGCACGCAACAATGACCAATTGGATACAGATGTTAGCATGCGTACAGCTAGCAGGCGTCAACCGTTCCACCGTCCAATACCGGTGGAAGTTAATAACATTGAGGCGCCCAGTGATGATCAAGAACAGGTAGATTTTTTTCAAGAAGACCAGCAGGGAGACGAATCAAAATAAAATTAAATTATGTAGATAAGGACCACTTACCCTATATCGAAATAAAGGAATGGGGAGGTAAAATTTTAATTGATACAGGTAGTGCTAGATCTTTAATAAAGCCGTCGTATGTTAGGAATAGGTCGGAATTTAGAAAAAATATTATAGATAAGGAATTTTCAATTAAAACCGCGCATAAAGAAACTAATCACAATGGTGCGGTTAACCTTAACCTACTGCCACTAGGCGAAGACAAACAACATGAGTTTCTGTTATTTGACTTCGATCCTAAATACGCAGGACTGATAGGGTTTGATTTGATAAAAAAATTGAATGCGGTAATTAACACTAACAAGTGCGAACTCATAACACCAAATAAAATCGTATCAATTTGTATAGATCATCCGGAGCGAGTCTTGAAAATCGACGCACTTACGGATAATCTAATCACGTGTGTAACAAATAAACCAGATGGAGACTACCTGCTACCAGAAATCGGAGGAGGTACTGTTCACATAAATGCGTCCCTTGTGACGGTGCAAGATGGTAAATATAGATTAGGTTTAGCTAACACAGGAAACGAATCACATCGAGTAAAAAATAATTTTGATCAGTTTTTACAGCCCATACCGGAGTATTGGCAACAAGATAAGTCGTTACCGTCAGACGTGGTCAAAGTTAATTGTACAAAAGAAGGAAAATTGATAATCAGGACTGATCATATGAATAGCGAGGAAAAAGCGAAAACTACCAAACTGATTCATGAATTCAAAGATGTGTTTCACACAGGAAGCGAACCTTTGACTTTCACTTAACAGACGATACGCCAATTTACGTACGTAATTATAGAAAGCCCCCAGTACAACAAAAAGAAATAGATAAACAAGTCGAGGAATTACTCAATAATGGCATAATCCGAGAATCAAATTCACCTTGGAGTTGCCCTGTGCATATCGTTCCCAAGAAACCTGACGCATCAGGCAAGATTAAATGGCGTCTCGTTATAGATTACAGACAACTTAATGCTAAGACGATCGAGGATAAATACCCGCTACCAAACATAGAAGAGATTTTAGACAAACTAGGTAAGGCGCGGTACTTTACCACACTAGACCTCGCAAGTGGATATCACCAAATTGAAATGCATAAAGATGATATTGAGAAAACCGCATTTTCCACAAACCACGGCCATTGGGAATTTTTACGTAAGTATGCCGTTGGGATTAAAAAACGCCCCGGCTACGTTTCAACGCCTGATGGACCTCATCCTACGAGATCTATTATATAACACAGGTCTTGTGTACCTAGACGATATTATCGTATACTCAACCTCATTAGAGGAACACTTGCAGAAACTAAGAAAAATTTTTGAGCGCCTACGTCAGCACAATTTGAAAATACAGCCAGACAAGTCGGAATTCCTGAAAAAGCATGTTGAATACCTGGGACATGAGCTAACACCTAACGGTCTTACGCCTAATCAACGCAAAGTACAGGATATAATAAACTTTCCAGTCCCAAAAACTGAAAAAGAAATACGGTCGTTTTTAGGATTAACAGGCTATTATAGAAGGTTCATCAATAACTATGCGGAAATAACTAAACCCTTAACTAGATGCTTAAAAAAACGAGCCAAGATTAAAATAGACGAGGCATTTTTAAAGTCAGTGCAGAAACTAAAGGAATTGATCACAAACGAACCCATTTTAAAATATCCGGACTTCGAACTTCCTTTTATTTTGACTACAGACGCAAGTGACATTGCTTTAGGAGCTGTTTTATCACAAAAAGAAGATAATATCGAAAAACCTGTAGCATACGCTTCTCGTACTTTGTCGGACACAGAAACTAGATACTCTACTACGGAAAAAGAGTTGTTGGCAATTGTGTGGGCTTGCAAGCACTTCAGACCTTATCTGTACGGTCGTAAGTTTACTATATACACCGATCACAAACCTTTAGAATGGCTAATGTCGCTTAAAGATCCGAATTCACGTTTAACACGGTGGAGACTTAGGCTTGCGGAGTACGACTTCGAAATCAAATACAAACAAGGGAAAGTTAACTCTAACGCGGATGCGTTATCACGCGTTAAGATTAACTATAACGATAGCGAGTCGATCCTAGCCCAAGATGGTAGCGTGACGGATGAACAAAGGGATGACTTGGGTGAAACGCAAACCCAACATTCACAGGATGACAATATTCATCCAGGCATACCTATAGTACAGGATGTTATAAATAAAAAGAAGCATCAAATTTATTTTAAGTTACACAATAGGCTAGATAGTATAGAAGTAAAGCAAGAAGATGGCAATGAAATAATCGAAGTTAGTTTATATACATCAAAGAGGCCAAAAGATGCACTTAGAAAATTTGTACGCGAGTATATGAAACCTGACATTAATTATTACGGTTTCTTCTATGTGGAAGAGCTCTACGAGGAAATGGTCAAAATTCTCACTAAGGAGCACAACACAAAAATTAGTTTAACGCGTTGTAAGGAAATCGTAGAAACCATACTCGATAGGGAAAGAAAAATAGATATAATAAAGAGTTACCACGAGGGACAAACAAACCATAGAGGCATCACTGAAGCAATGATGCATATAAGTAGAAAATTTTGGTGGAAAAATATTATGGAGGATATAAGAAACTTCATTAACAATTGTAACATATGTAAAGCAGCCAAGTACGAGCGTCATCCACATAAACCACCAATGTTATTACCGCCCATAGCTGTTAGGCCCTTAAGCCATATTTTTTGTGATGTTGTAGTAATTGATGGTAAGCAGTACTTGTCGATAGTAGATGGATTCTCACGGTTTGCTGTAATAAAAAAGCTGCGAGACAAAAACAGTTCGACAGTAATTGAAAGCGACAGCCTTCATCAACGCGGTCTCCTACGATAGCTCAACGTTCTGTAAAAGTTCTGATCGGATCGGCTCAAAAATCAACGCAAACCTAGCTAAACTACGTAACCTAAATAACCTAACACGTAGCCTAACTTATACTCGAAGGATCATTGAAAACTAATTAACACGAAATACTGACGATAATTAACTGATAAAAACTAACGAATTTACTGAGGACTAGATATAGGGGATCTGCCTCGCAACCTACAAATAAACTGCCTAAACTAATTATGACGACGTAACACAACTTATACTGAACTTAAGAAATAAGGTTACTGGGTAGGAAGGTAACTGGGATATACTTGGATCACGTAATAAAACTTCTTCGCTTGAGATCTGGAACTGTACTGTGTGAATTTACACTATTACAACTTTATAACACTATACTAACATAATAACAACTTAAAGGCGCGGGATCTTGAACTGTACTGTAATTTAATGGCTCGGTTCTACGCCTAATAAGCTATTTCTTATTTCTAACTTAGTCTATCTATCCACAAGCTATGAAATTACAAATTATTATCCAATAGGAACGCGTATTAGGCAAGACAAAGGATCTTTCGACCGTTTTTGGCCGTTATTTGGCGAGAGCAGGATCGGAAGTCCCTTACATAAATCATTGGTTCTGATTGGTTGACCACTTTTGGCTTGTTACAATTTTCCGGCTAATTTTCACTTCGAAAATCACCTTCACACATTTCTCTAAAATATATCGTTAATGGGATTGCAATAAGATTCTTATACATTATAAGGTTCAACTCTAGGTTTGAGATCACATAAATTTTAAGTACATAAGTTAGTCAACAAATAAATTATAACGTAATTAATAACAAACTTTGGCAAAATCTCTAATAATGGGTTCACAATTTTTACGACTACATTTAAAGTTTACGTTCAATTTTAATAAAAGTTACATATTTCGATAGGGTTCGGTTCAAGCTATTTTTTGACAATACTTTTATTAGGATCTATTATCATCTGATAATTGCGATATCAATTTAATCGCGTGACCAATAAAACTCGGCTCGGCGCGCAGGTAAGGGCGCCGTATATAGTCGCTAACATTTTTATGGCGGCGCCAGTCTATTGTCCGCTGCCGAGCAGATAAGCCGCTACGCGGCGCCGGCGCCATCTCATTATGTGCAGGAATTTATGGCCTAGGGTCTTATCTACTCGGTTAGTGGGTCAGCGCCTCAGTTGCGCAATTAGAGCAATTACAATGGGTTCGGTCAGTGTGTCAAGGTACAATGGGAGCGGGTTTTTACCTGCTTTTGGGTCGTTTTTATAGACCGTTTGTTTTCAAACTTTACAATAATGTTGAGCTCGACATGCTCGATCTATTTATAGAAAAATATCCATTATAATGTTAATGGTTATCTTGCTAGGCGATCTCTTTTATGGATCAGATAGTACAAATTACATTCACGGATCATAACTCAATAAATTATATCTAGGATCTCTTTTTGGATCAAAACTTAATAATTGTACCTAAGATCGCTTTTTTGGATCGAAACTTATTATCTATGAGATCAATTTACAATTAAATGATTCGATACAAATCAACTTAAAATTAGACGCGCAGCTTGTCCTCCTTGGTCATCGCGCGTCATGGGCAGCAAGGTGGCGGCGATCTTCAACATCCTCCCCCCGCTGTTGCGTCGGCGACAGCAGGCTGGATCGGCAAGATCGCCAACTTGCTGACAGGGCGCCGCATCAGTCCGCCCTTGGTGCGGACGTCGGCGCTGCGGATGCCGCCGTCTGGTCCCGGGAAGACTCGTGCGACGACACCTCGCGGCCACGTGTTGCGTGGCGCGGCGGGGTCGACGACCAGCACGTAGTCGTCCACAGCAATGGGCCGGCCATGGCCCGCAGAGGATCCGCGGGGCGCGAGAGTTGGTAGGTACTCTCGCACCCATCTGGACCAGAAGTGGCCCGCAAGCGCCTGGCTAGCGCGCCAGGTGCGGCGGTCGGCGTCGTCGCAGCGTCCAGTGAAAGGGACGCACGCCGGACCGCCCAGCAGAAAATGGTTCGGTGTCAACGCCTCGTCATCTCGCGGATCGACCGAGATGTGGGTCAATGGGCGAGCGTTGACGCTGTATTCGGCCTCGGCGAGGAGAGTCGCAAGCACCTCTTCCTTGGGCGCTCGCGACTTGAGGGTGACGGCCAGGGCGTTCTTCACAGAGCGTATGAGGCGCTCCCAGGCGCCACCCATGTTCGGAGATAGCGGCGGAATGAACCGCCACGCCATTTTGTGTTGCAGCCCGTACTCGCGCAGCTCGGGCAGCCACTCGGTGTAGGCGGCGCGCAGCTCGACGTCGCCGCCCTTGAAGCACGTTGCGTTGTCGGACCACATGACTCGGGGCCACCCGCGTCGCGCGGCCATACGACGTAGGCTCATTAGGGCGGAGCTGGTAGTTAGAGTGTGTACCAGCTCCAAATGAATTGCTCGGGTTGACATGCATGTATACAATGCCACCCATCGCTTTTCATGGCGTCGACCAATGGTGACTGTGACGGGCCCGTAGTAGTCGAGCCCGCAGTTTTCGAACGGCCTTGTGTGTGGCTCAATTCGAGACAGCGGCAGGTTCCCCATTGGCGGCGTGTTCGGCTTGGCTCGGCGTAGTGCGCAGAGGCGGCAGCTGTGCGCGATTGCGCGCACCGTTGGCCGCAGGCGCAGGATCCAGTATTCTAGCTTCATATCGTTGATCACGCGCTCGTTGCTGGCGTGATGTGCCCGCTTGTGCGCCCGTTGCAGCAGGAGGCGCACAAAAGGGTTGCGCCCGTCCAAGATCGGCGGCCGCTTGTTGATGGCCGCGGGCGTGGCGTCAATCCGCCCGCGCAGCCGCAGCACGCCGTCCTCGCCCAGCACTGGGTCGAGCTTGAACAGGCGGCTCCCGTGGTCTAGTGGCTCCCCCCGTGAGAGCTGCCGCAGCTCCTCCGGGAAATCATGGCGTTGGGCCCACTGTAACCACAAATTTTCAGCAGCAAGAATATGTTCAATGTTGATGTTCTTTTTGGTCTTACTTTTCACGATGTCAATAAACAGTAACATTCGCGCTGTGGCGCCTATAAGGCGATCATAATTAGAGAAGCGCTGAATGTCGGGCAGCGGCGCGTGTTTTTCTGTCGTTGCTCGGCACGCCGCTTTCTCAGACTTCTCCTCCAGTTCGGCTGGCTCGGGGGCAGGCGTATCGGGTTCTCTCGGCCATCGTTCGGGATCTAATTTTAAAAAATCTGGACCCGTATACCACCTGCCCGCTATGTCGACTTTTCTTGTTGGATCGGCTCGTGTCCCTTCGTCGGCGGAATTTTCGTGCGTCGGCACCCAACGCCACATCGTCACGTCTGTCGTTTCAGCTATTTCCGCGAGACGATGTGAAACATATGCATTATACCTTCTTGCGTCGGTTCGCACCCACTGCAGAACGGTTTTGCTGTCCGTCCACAGGGTGACTTGTTCGGGCTGCACTCGATGACCGCTCCTTATCGCGGTCATTAACCTCGTCGCGATTAATGCGGCTTGCAGCTCGTGGCGGGGCACGCTGAGAGGCTTGAGAGGGCTTACCTTGCTTTTTCCCGCGACCAAGCTGACCTCCACTCCATCGGGGCCTTCTGTGCGCCAATAGGCTACCGCCGAGAAGGCCTGTGTGCTTGCGTCCGCAAATATGTGCAGAGTTAATCGGGTTCGGGTCGCGGGAAAATAGTGCCTCGGTATTTGCAGTCGTGCGACGTGTTGCAGCGCGTTCATCCACTCGGCGAACGCGGCGGCCTCGTCGTCGGGTAAAGGCTCGTCCCAACCTATCGCCGCCGTCCACACGCGCTGCATCTGTATTTTCGCCGAGACCGTGTAGTGCGATAACATGCCGAGCGGGTCATACACGGACATAATGGCGCTCAGCGCCTCCCGCTTCGTGGGAGCGCGCGCCATGTCCCGTACCGCCGCAGGGACCCGCAGCATCGACGTGTTGAAGCCGATGGTATCAGACTCGGCGTTCCAGTACATACCTAATATTTTATTATCTTTGTCGCCTAACGGTGTGTCAGCGTTAGAGCGGTGTTCCTGCGGGATCTGGGCTAGCAAGCGGCACGAATTGCTAGCCCACGCGCGCAGCTCGAAGCCTGCTTCTTTGTTGCTAGCCGCGACCTCTGTGGCTAGCTGCATCGCCTCCTGCTCCGAGTCCACGCTACTTACGTAGTCATCCATATACATATTGTTCTTGATCTCGATTTCCGCTCTGCCGTAAGCGTCCCGGTTCAGTTCGGCGTTCTTGTTGCGGACGCTGTGGGCTAGAAATGGCGAGCTGCGCACCCTGAACGACATACTCGACATTACGTAGATCTGTGGCGGTCCCGACCGGTCCATCGCACGCCACAGGAACATCTGCGAAGGCTGGTCTTCTTTTCTAATCTTCACCTGAAGAAACATCTCCTTGATGTCGCTCGTCATCGCGTAGGCGCCTTCGCGAAATCTAAATAAGATCCCGGGCAGGGATTGCAGTAGGTCGGGTCCGTCTAAAATGAAATCATTTAGGCTCTGACGGCCCGCCTTCGCCGCGCAGTCGAATACCACTCGTATTTTCTTGTCCGGCTTGTTTATGTTTCTCACCGCGAAGTGAGGCAGGTACCACTGCTTTCCCGGCATCGGCTCGTCTAATTTGTGGGCGTATCCTTTTTCTAATAGGTTATCGATCTGCTTACCGTACTCCGCGGCAAATTCTGCGTCGCGGTCCATTTTTCGTTCGATGCCGCGGAGTCGGTTCAACGCCATGCCGTATGATGCCGGGAACTCGGGATCGTCTGTGGCCCATAACTGTCCTACCTCAAATCGCGGTCCGGGGATCTTTCTTACTGTTTCTTGAAATATCCGCTCCGCCCGCTGCTCCGCCGGACAGACGTTATCTTGCAGCTTGATGCCGAGCGCGTCGACGTCGAAATGCTTTTTTATAAGCTGATGAAACGCATCGTTCGGTTCGTAACAGTGCATCGTTACCTCGTTCGTTCTTACGGTTCGTGGTGCGGATCCGAAAATAGCCCATCCGATGGCGGTGCAGACAGCGGCGGGTTCATTTCGACCTCCCAATCGCATTTCCTGTGGCAGCATTAAATGCCACTGATCCGCGCCGATTAGTACTTTAGGTTCTGCTAGACTGTAGCACGCGTTCGATAGGTCAGCTAAGTGTCTATGCTTCAGTACCTGCTCACGGTTCATACGTTGTCTTCTTAGGTTCAGTTGCTCGACGGTTCGGAAGCTAACTTCGTGAGGCGACCCTCCGTCGCAACCGCGCACGGTTGCATTTACCTTTCGAGACGGCCGGGTTGTTTCCATGTCTCCCACGCCTTGTATGCAGAGGGCCGCCTCCGGCCCCGTTGCTCCGATCTGTTCTGCCAAATCTTTGTCGATTAGGCTAATAGTGCTGCCCTCGTCCAAGAGGCAGAACGTCACTATTTCTCCTTTGGGGCCGCCTAAAATAATTGGAAGTACCTTGAGTATTACTTCGGATCTGCCTGACGTTCCTGTGTTTGATGTAAACTCGCGCATCTGCGCAGGCGCGTGAGACTGGTTCGGTTCGGCGCCGCCGGGCGCATGCGCGGCAGGCGCGGGTAGCGGGGCGGGAGCGGCCGCATGACTTGGCCGGCGCGCGACCGCGTGCGTTAGTACCTGCCGGTCCGCCGCGCCGTTCGCAGGCACGCTCTGTGCCGTTTCGTGAAGCATTCGGTGGTGCGAGTGTGGGCAGCCGTCGATGCCGCAAGCCTGCGTCTTGCACAGCTCGCGGCGATGCTTGCTGTTGAGACACTTGAAACACACCCGGTTCTCCTTGGCCCATGTCCAACGGGCGCTCACTCGCATACCTTGTAATTTATTGCACGCGGGGGTTCGGTGCATGCCGCCACAGCATAGGCAGGCCTCTCCGCGATCTGTTGCGTAAGACTGATATCGGTTCGGCTGTGATCGGCGGATCGCCCCGCCGCCGGCGGGGGCTCCAGCCGCGTAATTGTTACGCGGCTCCGGTCGGCGGGGTGGGTTCTTCGGTTCGGTGAAGGTTCGCTTCGTGGGGGCCCGGGCGTGAGAGTACTGCAGCTCTTGGTCCGACTCGTCCAGCAAAAATTCGGCCATTAACATTAATTCATTGCTCGAGAGTCGGTTGGCCTTCGCATACGAACACCAGCGGGATCGGAGGTGTGGACTCAGACGTTCCGTTATCTCGCGGATCAAGAGGGGGTTTGTCGCGTAACTGTTTTTGTCCAAGTCCACTAATGTCGACACTATATTTACGATTTTTATTGCGAACGTGTTCAGGTCCGTTGCGCTGGGCCCCACGGGTGGCAGGCGTCGGAGGTCCTCGATGGCACGGTCGATAAGGAGATCTGAGCGACCGAAATTCTTCTGTAATATGCGCAGAATCATGTTCGGCCGCGTCGATGTAGCGATCAAGTGCTTAACACATTGTTGCGCTTCGCCGCTTAGGGCTTGACGCAGCCGAGCTACGTTCTCGTAATTACTGAATTTGTACCTGGTAGTCGACTGCGTGTATGCGTGATAAAACGTCTGCCACTCGCCGATATCGCCACTGAATTTGGGAAGCTCGTACACTTGCCGCGGTGGCGGGCGCATCATTGTTTCTAGACTCTCGGCCAGCCGTTCTATACCTCGGGATCTGCTGGCCGACCTGTCTCTCGGCGTCGAGTGTACGGTTCGGTCGGCGGCTGAAGGCGACGGGGCTCCGCGACGATGTGGTGACGTCGCTCGCTCTTCAGTACGCCGGGAGTTATCGAGCCAATTTTTCACCTTTTCGCGGCCGTCGACGACGGACCCTCCGGCTCGGGAACCCTCCTCCTCGATGCGGTCGATCGTGGCTGCCAGGCGCTTCTTGACCAGCTCCTGCTCGATCTGCAGCTCTTTTTTTCGGATTTCCGCCAACTTCTCGGCCGCCTCCAACTCGGCCTGCCTCTTACGGGCCTCGGTCGTGCTGCTGGCTCGGGAACGGACTGATGCGGGCGGCGCGGGTACGCTATCGGCGAACATGACCTCACGGTCCGCCGAGCGCCCCTGAGTGTACTCACGTTTGTTCATCGTGGATAGTAGCGCCTCTGCCCTGTCACCTGCTGACCTCATCGCCGCGGCGGCGATCGTTACGTCCACTTGCTCGTGTCGCAGTTGGGCGTCGAGCGAGCCCTGCCAGCCTGTTGTGTCCGTGGGCGACCTCGGCGGGTCGCGGAACTCGGTTATGGTGATGTCCAGCCTCGGGTCGTAGAAATGGACGGCGCCGCTCTGCTCGGGTCTCACTGCCGGGTTCGGGTTCGGGTTCGGGTTCGTGGGTTCTGGCTGTGACGACGGTTCGGGGTTCTCGGCGGCGCTGCCGTGGCGACTCTGGTTGCGCGTGTTAACCATTGTCGCGACAGTACAGTTCGGTTCGGTTCGGATCGGGATCGGTTCGTTCGCGCACTGATTTTAAATCCGGCTCGAGCTAGGACCAAACAATGAAAGCGACAGCCTTCATCAACGCGGTCTCCTACGATAGCTCAACGTTCTGTAAAAGTTCTGATCGGATCGGCTCAAAAATCAACGTAAACCTAGCTAAACTACGTAACCTAAATAACCTAACACGTAGCCTAACTTATACTCGAAGGACCATTGAAAACTAATTAACACGAAATACTGACGATAATTAACTGATAAAAACTAACGAATTTACTGAGGACTAGATATAGGGGATCTGCCTCGCAACCTACAAATAAACTGCCTAAACTAATTATGACGACGTAACACAACTTATACTGAACTTAAGAAATAAGGTTACTGGATAGGAAGGTAACTGGGATATACTTGGATCACGTAATAAAACTTCTTCGCTTGAGATCTGGAACTGTACTGTGTGAATTTACACTATTACAACTTTATAACACTATACTAACATAATAACAACTTAAAGGCGCGGGATCTTGAACTGTACTGTAATTTAATGGCTCGGTTCTACGCCTAATAAGCTATTTCTTATTTCTAACTTAGTCTATCTATCCACAAGCTATGAAATTACAAATTATTATCCAATAGGAACGCGTATTAGGCAAGACAAAGGATCTTTCGACCGTTTTTGGCCGTTATTTGGCGAGAGCAGGATCGGAAGTCCCTTACATAAATCATTGGTTCTGATTGGTTGACCACTTTTGGCTTGTTACAATTTTCCGGCTAATTTTCACTTCGAAAATCACCTTCACACATTTCTCTAAAATATATCGTTAATGGGATTGCAATAAGATTCTTATACATTATAAGGTTCAACTCTAGGTTTGAGATCACATAAATTTTAAGTACATAAGTTAGTCAACAAATAAATTATAACGTAATTAATAACAAACTTTGGCAAAATCTCTAATAATGGGTTCACAATTTTTACGACTACATTTAAAGTTTACGTTCAATTTTAATAAAAGTTACATATTTCGATAGGGTTCGGTTCAAGCTATTTTTTGACAATACTTTTATTAGGATCTATTATCATCTGATAATTGCGATATCAATTTAATCGCGTGACCAATAAAACTCGGCTCGGCGCGCAGGTAAGGGCGCCGTATATAGTCGCTAACATTTTTATGGCGGCGCCAGTCTATTGTCCGCTGCCGAGCAGATAAGCCGCTACGCGGCGCCGGCGCCATCTCATTATGTGCAGGAATTTATGGCCTAGGGTCTTATCTACTCGGTTAGTGGGTCAGCGCCTCAGTTGCGCAATTAGAGCAATTACAATGGGTTCGGTCAGTGTGTCAAGGTACAATGGGAGCGGGTTTTTACCTGCTTTTGGGTCGTTTTTATAGACCGTTTGTTTTCAAACTTTACAATAATGTTGAGCTCGACATGCTCGATCTATTTATAGAAAAATATCCATTATAATGTTAATGGTTATCTTGCTAGGCGATCTCTTTTATGGATCAGATAGTACAAATTACATTCACGGATCATAACTCAATAAATTATATCTAGGATCTCTTTTTGGATCAAAACTTAATAATTGTACCTAAGATCGCTTTTTTGGATCGAAACTTATTATCTATGAGATCAATTTACAATTAAATGATTCGATACAAATCAACTTAAAATTAGACGCGCAGCTTGTCCTCCTTGGTCATCGCGCGTCATGGGCAGCAAGGTGGCGGCGATCTTCAACAGTAATGTCAAAGCTTTTAACATTCTTCGCTCATTTTGGTGTACCACTTGAGATAACAACTGACGCTGGAAAAGAATTTGCTTTACTAAAGGAATTAGTAATATAACATTAAGGTTTATTTTACAACGCCATACAATCCAAACTCGCATGGAATAGTAGAACGTTTTCATTCTACCCTTCGCGAACATTGTAGGTTATTAGCAGAACAGTTTAAAAATAAGTTACCTCATGATGATAAGATGAAATTAGCAATGATCGCGTATAACAACTCAATACAATCTGACACAAAGATGACACCACAAGAAATACTTTTTGGTCATACGGATGTAGAATCCTTATTGAACTTCATTCACGATTCACAACTGTTGAACAGTTTAATGAGTAAGCATAGGGATTATTTAAAAACCATTTATGATTACATATATAAAATTAAGCGCGACGCACAAATTAAAAGAACTGATAAGTTTAACGAAAATACCGAGTTGCCGGAACCGCAATTAGAGACCCATGAAAAGTGTCCAAAAACTAATAATAAGCAAGCAAACGTTTTCTCAACACGCCGTAAAACTTACGTACGTGACGTTAAAGCCCCAAAAGTATACCTAGATACTCGTGGAAAGAGACGTTCAGCCACTAAACTGCGGCCTGTACTTGTTACAGGGCGGGCTGCAGCGCCGCTAGTTACCAGATCGAAGAGCTTGAAAACCCGAACGGGGTGTACTTCGAAGAAATAGGGACAATAGAGGAGATAAGCGGTTACTCCTACTATACGAAACGATGCAATCTGACCGAAATCCAGGATGCTATGGCGAAATTAATGGCTACCCGCTCTAGTGATGACAGTCATTACCTTAATAACCTATATTTGCATTTGCTGGGACGATTAAGTCATATAATGAACCCGAACAAGAGAGCGAAACGCGGACTCATAGATGGATTAGGCACCGTAGTTAAATTTATAGCCGGAAATCCCGATGCAAACGATCTACATAAAATCCAACATCACATTAAAATATTAACGAATAACGAGAAGATCTTGTATAATGTCCTTAATGAAACCATATCTAAGGTAGAGGTTAGAATGACTAGTATTAGGAGGGACCTAGGCATAATTGCCCAGAGAACCTACAATAACCAGATTAATCTAGATATAGTTACTAGTTTTATATTAATAGAAGATATAATTAATATCATAGATTTAGGTATAACCTTAGCAAAACCGGGAATAGCGTGTAGAGATATTTTCGACGAGATTAGTAATGTAGAAATAGATTCGATTATCGTTTATACAATAGATAACATAATTCACTTCGTAGCGAAAGTACCACAAATAGAATCTATAGGCGGTAGCGCATTCAAGATTATTCCTTTCCCTAATCCCCATGGACAAATATTAAAAATTCCCAAACCCATAATCCTAATCAAAGACTCAAGGTATGCATATTCGGAGGCCGAGCAATGCAAGAAGAGGAAAGACAGCATTCTGTGTCATCACGTGTGGTGGAAGAATGCCGAAACAACACCAGACTGCGTACACCAAGCACTACATTTGAAAAACAATAACACATGTCCTGCAACGACCATAGATGACAGCGAAGTAATCGAAGTTATCAACGAAGGGATGTTCCTGATGTACTCAAGGGACACGCAGCGAGCAAAAATAAAATGCAAAGAAACGCACTACGAGAATATCAAAGGACCCTACAAATTGCAACTCAACGCAGGCTGCGAAGTCACACTAGGAAGCTATAGCACTCGCGTGATAAGTCAAAGCGAAGATATATTCAAAAACGAGGTACAGCAAATCCAGATGCATCTGAAAGAAGAAATCAGCACATATCGCCCTACAAACGAACCAGAGCAAGAGATACACCTGCAACCATTGGAGTGGACCACGGACCTGGCGAACCATATGTGGATACCCAGCGTGTGGACAATCCTACTCATCATCATCATCGCGTGCCTGTGTGGATGCTCCATTTATCACAGGCGCAACAACGAGAGCCCGGGCATAACTCGTTACACCCTAAGCTCTCTTCTGAGGAGGGAGGAGTTAAGGAATGGCGACGGACCCTCCACAGTCTCCCCATAACGCCGGCGCCAGACGGCACCCTGCTGCGTAACCATTGCGCAAACAACTAATGCATTCAAGTGTCGCATGGGAACGCAGGTGCAGCAATAGATCACCAAATTTATGACGGGTCGCTAATGCACTCGGCGACACCGAGACGACATGCAAAAAACAAAAGGAATTCAAGATGCTTCCGCGTGCGTACGTGACGCGTCCCCACGCGTCCCTTCAAAAGCCACCCCGTGTCTCTCTCTCTCCTGAGCAATTATTATTCCCATCTGGTTGTGGGGTCTGCTTTCTTCGTCTTCTTCTTCCACTTCTCCCTATCCAACGCATCATCTGCCGATACGTCGCAAGAACTGAGGTCCAGCTTTATGAGATCTGTCCATCGCCTCTTCGGTCTACCTCTGGTTCTGGACTTGGGATGGACAAATTTAAAGCCTTTTGGCCGATGTAGTCTGCAGGCCTTCTTTGCACATGGCCATACCAACGGAGCCTACTTTCCTGTAGCTTGTCGGCGATGTCACGGATACCAAGACTGCCGCGCACGTACTCGTTACGGATTTTATCGAGCCTGGTAACTCCGCACATCCACCGCAACATCTTCATCTCGGCTACCTGTATGGTATGCACATGTCGCTGGGTCAGCGTCCACGTCTCACTTCCATACACCAGTACTGGCCTGATTATGGTCTTATAGACAAGGCCCTTTAGTTTGACAGGCATTTTTGGGTCACAGGTTACTCCAGTTACTTCCCGCCATTTTAGCCAGGCAGCTGCAATTCGGTGCTGAATATTGGCTTCTACTCCACCGTTGGAGTGTAACATCGAACCCAGGTATTTATATTCGTCACACTTCTTGACTTCCTGACCGTCAATTTGAAGCGGATCTTCACCTGAGTCCGTTTTGTTATACACCATGAACTGAGTTTTGGCCACACTCAACACAAGCCCTCCTGCTTGTAACTGTTGTTTCCACTCCCTTAATGCCTGTTCTAACTCATATCTGGTGTCGGTACAGATAGCCACGTCGTCTGCGTAGATAAAAGTCCACGGTGCAAGGCTTTGAGCGTTCTCAGTAAGGGCGTCCATCACCAAGCAAAAAAGATAAGGGCTGAGCACAGAACCTTGATGCACCCCTTCGGTAACTGCTATAGGGTCTGTTTGTCCTACTGTTGTACGAATGTATGATTTCGCGTCCTTGTACATGTCGGCTACAATTTCGATATACCTTTCTGGGATATTATTCTTGCGAAGACTCCACCAGATAGTTGGACGAGGCACCCGATCAAAGGCCTTTTCCATGTCAAGGAACGCGACGTACAGGGGTTTTTTCTTTGCTCCATATTCCTGTGCAACCGTGTTTATGGCAAACATCGGATCAATCGTGGATAAGCCAGGTACAAAGCCGTACTGGGTGGTGGACAGAGCACATTCCGATCTCAACCGTGCGTCGATGACTCTTTCGTACAGCTTCATAGTGTGGCACATCAGCTTTATTCCACGATAGTTATTGCAGTCGTATTTACTGCCCTTACCTTTGTAAAGAGGTACTATGGTACTAAGCCTCCATGCGTCTGGTATCTGCGCCTGATCCATGATTTTCACAAAAAGATGTGTGAGGAGACTGACACCTTTCTGTCCAAGGGATTTCCATGCCTCAATCGGTATGCCATCTGGACCCGGCGCTTTTTTATTTGCCATCTTTTTCAGGGCATTTTGCACTTCCTGAGGGTGTATTACTGATATAAGGCCTACATTTTTCCTCATCTCAGGAAGTACTACCGATTTAGATTTTTTATTTAGCAGCTCATCGTAGTAACTATGCCACGCCGAAAGGATGTCTTTATCCTTGTATACTAAGATTCCTTCCCGGCTTCTTACTACCCTTGATTTTATTGAATCTTGAGATGCTTTGTTACGAGCTTTAGCTAATTTATAGATCTCCTTTTGTCCCTCTTTACTTTCTAAGGCAGTGTACAATGAGCCCAGTGCGTTTTTTCTTTCAATGGCGACAACCTTCTTCGCTTTTCTTTTTAACTCCTTATAAGCCTCTCTATCGTTTTGAGAGTGAGTGGATTGCCAAGCCTTAAAAGCCTCTTTTTTTTCTTTTAGAGCTTTTTGAACCGCTTCATTCCACCACCACGTCTCCCTTGGTATTCTTTTTCCCGGTCTTGTACGGCCCAGTACTTTATTTGCCGCTTTCATGATGTGCGAATATAGTTGCCGCCATATGATATTAACCTCACCGTTCATGTCTATAGTCACATCTTCTAGTTCTTTATTAAACTCATCTATCTTATTACCTTTGAGTAACCACCACTTAGTGATTTCCGGCACCCTCTCAGGCTTGGCGATAGCTTTCTTACGGAAGATCATGTCCATGACTACTATGCGGTGTTGTGAGACTACACATTCCCCGGGAATCACTTTGCAATCCTTTACTCTACCGATATTTGTCCTGTTTGTTAATAAGTAGTCTATCTGCGTACTGTTTTGGCCACTTTTGTAAGTAATAAGATGCTCCGGCTTTTTACGAAAGAAGGTGTTTACAATGGCTAGATCATAAGCTAAAGCGTTCGATAGTATTGTTTTACCTGCGCTGTTTATGGTACCGTATCCATGGCCTCCATGAACTCTACCGAACGGAGAACACGAGCTTCCTACGTGGCCATTTAGATCTCCGCCTATTACTATAGTTTCACCATTCGGTATCGGCCGAACCAGTTCTTCAAATGATTCCCAGAACGCTTCTTTTTCTTGATCATTGCAACCTACTTGTGTGCGTAAACAGATACGATGTTAACAATTTCACCTTCGATTAGAAGCTTGATAGCCATAATGCGGTCACTTATCCGCTGTACCTCCACAATGTCGTCCAGGTGTTTTTGATCGACAACAATTGCAACGCCATTTCGTCCATTTGTTGAGCCGCTATACATCATTTTGTAGCCTTCTCCTATGTTCCGTGCTTTTGACCCGCGCCATTTCGTTTCTTGCAGACACGCAAAATCTATATTCCGTCTTCTAAACAGTTCTGCGAGTTCGTGCGTTCTTCCTGTTAGTGAACCTACATTTAAAGTGGAGAAGCGGACTTTCAAGTTTCGTTCCGGGACTAACGTCTTTAACCAAGCCCGTCCTTGACTTGGTAGCCCTCGCATATTTGTCGCAGATGTAGGGCGATGTCTCTGCGCGTCGTTTTGCGGCGACGCCCTAGCAGATAATCGCACTCTCGAAACTTGACTTTCCATTTCATTTCTGAAGAGGTGGCTTTTTTTGGGTTTATTAGACCGGGGTGTGTAAGGGGCCCCAAACCTACATCTCTCAGGGGCCCAAGCCAACCTCACCTGCTCGTGGTGCACGCTGCTGACCAACGGACGAGGCTCTGGCGACCCGCCAACCCGCAAACCGGACCAGCGTGGCGGGTTACGGTCCGAACCCCTCAAATGAGATGACAACTTTACCATGGCCCCAAGTACCCGGCGGCTGCAGTTGCAAAGCTGACGGAGACGGGCGTCGGCCGAGCACTGGAGCCAGGGGTGCTAAGAATCCCCGGGTAGGGCTCCACCGTCAAACGACCTCGGCTAACGATAGTACGGACAACCGACGTAGGCTATCACTGGTAACCTACAACACGCGCACGCTGAGGACGGACGAAAAGGTCACGGAGCTGGAAAAGGAGGTCAGCGGGATGCGCTGGGATATCATGGGGTTATCTGAAGTCCGAAGAGAGGGAGAGGACACGATAGCCCTGAAATCCGGTAACCTGCTGTACTACCGGGAGGGCGACCAGCAGTCCCAGGGTGGTGTCGGGTTTATCGTCCACAAGTCTCTCGTTAACAACATAGTGACAATTTCGAGTGTGTCGAGCAGGGTTGCGTACCTGATACTCAGAGTATCTAGAAGATATTCGTTGAAGGTTATACAAGTATACGCGCCGACCTCGACGCACCCGGATGAGGAGGTGGAGGCCATGTATGAGGACGTCAGTAGGGCCATACATGCTTCCAAATCGCACTTCACTGTTGTTATGGGAGACTTCAACGCAGAGCTGGGTATGAGAGGCGATAACGAGCTGAGAGTGGGGCAATTTGGATATGGGCAACGGAACCGAAGGGGCCAGAGGCTGGCCGAATTTCTGGAGAAGGAGGGACTCTTCATGATGAACTCCTTCTTCAAGAAGCCGCCTCAGAGAAAATGGACCTGGATGAGTCCCGACGGTTCCACGAGAAATGAGATAGACTTCATTCTGGCCACAAAGAGGCAAATATTCAATGATGTCTCAGTGATCAATAGGGTGAAAACCGGTAGCGATCACCGAATGGTAAGAGGCACATTGAATATTAATGTCCGCCTAGAAAGGTCTCGCCTAATGAAGTCTACGCTCCGACCAACTACAGCCCACATACAAAACCCCGAAGACTTTCAGCTGGAGTTAACAAATCGCTTCGCTTGCCTGGATGATTGCGTTGCAGTGGACGATATAAATAATAGGTTGGTAGAAACTGTCCACGAGGTGGGGAAGAAATTTTTCAGACCCCGCCGCAAAGATAGACCCCAAAAACTATCCGATCATACCCTCAACCTCATGGCTGAAAGACGTTCAATGACGCTGCAGACTTCTGAAGACGCTGAAGCATACAGGCAGCTCAATAGACGGATCCATAGGTCCATGCGACACGATATTCGTTCCTTTAATACCAACCATATTAAAGAAACGATAGAGCGGAACTCGGGCTCCAAAGTGTTTGCCAGGGACCTGTCTATGGGCCAAAGCCAGTTAACGAAGCTGAAGACAGAAGGCGGCAGTGTAGCGTCGACGAAGCCAGAGGTCTTGAGGGAGATCGAAAGGTTCTATGGGCAGTTATATACCTCAGTAGCCAAACCTATTGATAACTTGGCCAAAGACCCGAGAGCCAAGCTGACCCGACACTATACCGAAGATATCCCGGACATCAGCCTGTACGAGATTAGAATGGCCCTAAAACAGCTCAAGAATAACAAGGCGCCGGGTGATGACGGAATCACTTCAGAGCTTCTGAAAGCGGGTGGAACACCGGTACTTAAGGTCCTTCAGAAGCTCTTCAATTCCGTATTGCTCGAGGGAATCACGCCAGAGGCATGGAACAGGAGTGTGGTGGTGCTTTTCTTTAAGAAAGGTGATAAAACACTGCTCAAGAATTATAGACCCATCTCGCTTCTGAGCCATGTCTACAAGCTTTTTTCTAGGGTCATTACGAATCGTCTCTCAAGCAGGTTCGATGAATTCCAGCCTCCCGAACAAGCCGGGTTTCGAAAAGGCTTCAGTACCATAGACCACATACACACGCTGCGGCAAGTTATACAGAAAACCGAAGAGTATAATCTGCCACTCTGCTTAGCGTTTGTGGACTATGAGAAGGCCTTTGATTCCGTCGAGACATGGGCAGTACTACAGTCCCTCCAGCGATGCCGAATTGACCATCGGTATGTCGAGGTGCTTAGGAGTGTGTACAACAACGCCACTATGTCAGTCCGAGTACAAGACCAGTGTACGGAGGCGATTCCATTGCAGAGAGGTGTGAGACAAGGAGATGTAATATCTCCGAAGCTCTTCACCAACACAATGGAAGACGCCTTCAAGCTCTTGGAATGGCAAGGACTTGGCATCAACATAAATGGCGAGTACATCACGCACCTTCGGTTTGCTGACGATATCGTGGTCATGGCGGAGACGCTGGAGGATCTCGGTATAATGCTGGATGATCTCAACCGAGTATCCCAACAGGTAGGCCTTAAGATGAACATGGACAAGACGAAGATCATGTCGAATGTCCATGTAGCACCCACCCCAGTATTGGTTGGGAACTCGGTCCTCGAAGTTGTCGACGAATACGTCTATCTAGGTCAGACGATCCAATTAGGCAGGTCCAACTTCGAGAAAGAGATCAATCGACGGATTCAACTCGGATGGGCAGCGTTCGGGAAACTGCGAAGTGTCTTCTCGTCCAACATACCTCAGTGCTTGAAGACAAAAGTCTTCAACCAGTGCGTATTACCGGTGATGACCTACGGAGCCGAGACGTGGTCTCTAACTATGGGCCTCTTAAGGAAGCTCAGAGTCACTCAGCGAGCTATGGAAAGGGCTATGCTCGGGATCTCTCTACGTGATCGAATCAGAAATGATGAGATTCGTAGACGAACTAATGTCACCGACATAGCAAACAGGGTTAGCAAACTGAAGTGGCAATGGGCAGGGCACATAGCTCGAAGAACCGATGGCCGTTGGGGCAGAAAGGTTCTCGAGTGGAGACCACGTACCGGCAAGCGCAGCGTAGGACGGCCACCCGCAAGGTGGTCGGACGACCTGGTCAGGGTTGCGGGGACTCGCTGGATGCGGGTCGCTTCTATCCGGCCCATGTGGAGGTCAATTGAGGAGGCCTGTGTCCAGCAGTGGACGTCCTATGGCTGAAATGATGAGACCGGTGCCGATTGCCATCTGACGCACCAAAACCTCCATCTGACTGAAAGGGAAACCCTCGGATGTAAAAGGTGTTAAATCCGACACGGGAGTTTTGAACCCGTGTAAAAGTGTAGTCTGGATATACCGCCAGTATTTCGGTCGCCAGAGCCTCGTCCGTTTATCAGCAGGGAGCACCACGGCAGCCAATTTGCCACCGTTGCCCTTCGGCACGTGCAGGTGAGGTTGACTTTTGGATCGGTTAAGGTTTTGTATACCGTCCCTTACTCCCCGTGCCGCAGGGATAAAACCCCCGGATCCAGAGCAGAGCAGGCAGTTCGCACCCTACACTCATCACCGCGTCATTTGACTGAGCTCCGAATCGCTCGTCGACTCGTCGCGCTATTCTAATTATAATTCGAATCATTAATGTAAATTAAGTTTAAATAAAGAACTATCGCACATCGGTACTTTCACTGAAGAAGACTCCCGGCCAACCCCGACTAAGAATCAAAACTCTAGAATTTTATTATAGTATATATTAACATAGCAAGCATACAAAAAATAACTATAAGTACAAACCAAATTAGTAAAATTAGGGACATTCAATATTAGGGCACTAGGGCAATTCATCTTACAACCTATTAAGGAAAAAAAAACAATAAAATAATAGCTCGACTTAATATCGTAAGTCGATGAAAGCTCTGTCGCTAGTTACCTAAACTCACGAAAGTATATTCTCCTCCATCGAATATGAAATTAATTTTCTTGTAACATTTCTCATAACCATCTTTCAATGAAAACTTTATTATTCAAGAGGTCTCAAATGAAATGTATAAATTATATTTTATCATTTCAAATATTTAAATCATAATTTCAAGAACGAACATCCTTCAGCCGTAACGTAATTTTCAATGTCTACAATTTACCAATTTATTGGGACTCGAATTTAACCCCTTTAAGATAGTTTTCGTTCCACTTTCTTTGTAAAAGCAATTATTTTCCTCAGATTTCACAGAAATTCGAAGTTCAAATTTGGGGGAAGTAAAAGGATCAATTCGTCACAAGGTTTGACAATTACGTAGGTATACTCAAAGTAGCAACGGTCGAACTTATACAAATCGACGTAGTATTTAGTTACCTGGCCGCAATTCGACGTTTGATACTGTCACCTGTCCAAAATCTCTTGAATATATTTCTAGTTTCTCCTTCCTACATAATCGTCATTGCGTAATCCTCATTGCTGAGAGTCGTGACATCCACCATGGATGAGCTTCCTCCGAATGATGTTGCGCCACCTTCCACGGTCCTCGGCCATCTTGAGCGCGTCGTGGAAGTTGGAGTCAAGTGCAGTGCGGATTTGGTCGGACCAACGCATCGGGCTGCGGCCCCGAGGCCTCTTCCCCTGGACCTTCCCAGTGACCAATAGTTTTATCTCTTCTCTAGTCTATATCTGCCTAAACTATTCCAGCACTCTCTGTAAGATCATCATCATCCTTCTAGCCCATATCTATTTTTTTTGTAGAGAGTGTATTCTCAATCGGGGTCGGCTACCTAAAGCACTCTTTGTAAGATGATGATTGATAATCTGGTTTAGCGATAATATTCATTATTATTATGTTTTCATTCTCGTTGAAATAGCGAGTCATACTGCCAAAGTACAAAATGACAAGAGAGAAATATTCTTAGCATTTGATCGTTATTAATCATCACGATACAATAACAAGCGAAGACAAACATGTATTTTAATTTCTTGCTTTGGGGATATCGCAAAGCACGGTCGAATTTAAAATGCACCTAAATACATTAAAACAAACAGAATATTAGAAAATGTAGATATTCATGCTCGTCCTGCAAATATTTACCCTTAACGAAAATGAGCCTGGGACCCTCTTTATTTCTCTACAAATTAAGGTAATTGCGCTGAGTTGACAAAACCTTTCAAATGCTAATTAGAAGTCTTTTAATTCGGTCAGTGGTCACATTATGCTTGTTAAAGTAGGTTATTAAAATATTCAGCTTTTGTTTTGGTTTTTGGTCTCTATGCTTCAATTGAGTAGTTCCCTCTTCTTGTGTGGTATTCATTGTTGATGGTTGTTACCTCTACGTATTATTCTTCGGACGATGGCTCTTCACTTTTATCGCTCTACTGCAGAATGCATGACGTTGGAGAAACGTGAAATGTCCAGCGCTCACCACAGATAGTTACGTTCTTTCCAGATCATTATTTGTCTTTCTGGCTGTGTGAACGAGGAAATGAAAGGTTCTACGGAGGTAGATGGTGAATAATCTGAAAATGATTCCTAACTCATGGAGAATAATGAAATCATTAGATAATGAATTCTGTAAGTAGTCCTCAAGGGCACTGATGAGTCTCAGTTTACTGGCATTTCACAAGATACCCTACATTCCTAACATTCTCCTCCAGCACCACATCTCAAATGCACCAATACGTGAGCGGCCCGCTTTCAATTTCATCATCATCTAAATGACTTAAATTCTGAAGCAACAAACGTTATTTTGTAGTCGGTTGATAAACTGTGTCCAGCCGCTCTTTCTTTCCGCGTCGTGGATAATAACAACAATTATGTAACTACCAAAGTCCCTTCCCAAAAATAAAATCTCTTATTACAGCACTAATTTAATTATCTCCATCTTTTGATGTACTTTACCCTTTTCATAACAAGGTGTCAGTTTTCACAGTATCCTAAATCGTCCCAAAACGCTTTCGCAGACGACACGGCGAGCTGCCGAGCGCCCTTCTGACCCAATTTGTATGAAAGGGGTACTGCGAAAATATTAATACACGCTGTCACATCGGGTACACTCGACGCCGCACGTTGTGAATGGCTGCAAAATGTGGGAACGTTTTCTATAGGTTCTAAAGGGTACATTTCGCAGTTTCAAATCCCGAAATGAATTTTGAAATACCGTTCCATGAATGTGGACGTATTAGTCTTGTGGTTTATATATGGATATGTGGACCGTTGAGACCTTATACATCTCAACGGGATTAAATTATTTAATTGTATTATTAAATGCTGTAACGTCTAGAAACCTTCTACATCTATGAAGAATTTAAGGTGAAAGTTTGTTACTTCTTCACGCTCAAACGGCTAGACCAATTTCGATACCTACATTTTGGTATGAAGGAGTGTCACGAAAAATTTTAGGTGTCCCGTGGGACGAGCGGGTAACACCGCGTGGCACAGCTAGTTTTATATAATTACTGTAAACATTGATTTGGAGAATCTTGTACATCTCCTCTATTCTAATACTTATGTATCAATTACCTAGTTGTTGTAATATAATTGTAATAGTTACAAGTATAATTTACGAAAGGATTACCTACTGTTGAGTTTCTTTCGGCTTTCTTCTCCCGTGAAATGCCGATAGATTCAGATTCAGACATGGAAAAGTGCGCTTGTGGCCTACTTGCAGAATAAACATTTTGATTAAGATTTTTTGATTTTGAGTTAGAACAGCGAACAATGTGGCCACATTAGAAAAATAACGATAAAAGAATGTAACGATATGTGAATGTGCCACGTCGTTAATTAATAATTAATTAACGACGTGGCACTATTTCCAATTCGTCACCTTCCTTGAATCGAAGTCCTTGACCAATAGCCACACAGGTACCACAAGAGTGTGAAGGAGAATTATGTCTAGTACTAATACTAGTATACTACTAGTAATAATACTAGAAATAAGCATAAGCTCGCAGTGCCTGCCACTAGGCTCCATAAAATAAGAAAATCATTCATGGGTAACTGTGTAAGATTTTATAACAAACTTCCTAGAAGCGTAACTGACTTGTCTGTTGGTAAATTCAAGAACTATGTAAAACGTAAACTTATTTCTAAAGCTTATTATAGCACTCAAGACTACATGAATGATAACGTGTCGTGGGATTAGTGAAAATCAAGCAATGTTATGTGTAATTATTGTAACGAGTACCTACCTATCAGGGTACTGATATTTTAATTTTAATAATTCTTATTATAATTTTTGACATTTAGAATTTTATTCTAGAAATATTCTAGCCTCTAGTTTTTTATTTATATAATTTGTTTATCTGTTGACGATCCTTTTTTGGATTTTTCTTTTATTTCTATAATGTTGTTTTTATGTTTTTTTATTTTATTTTTAGTATAGGTTTATCAATAAATTGCTCTGCTCTCTGTAATCTTTTATATATAACAAATTGCTAGTGTGAGTGGCAGATGCTTTGTCACTTATTTATCACGTGATAAACGCAACCATCATACTGCTGTACCTACTAAGCTAAAAAGCGACCTTTTCGTATGGAGCCTCATACAAAAAGGTCGCCTTTCACCTTAGCATAGACCCCCCTAGGTTTTCAGACTAACGAGCCACGATGATATTGGGTAATGGGTAAAATTTACAGATACGTTCTTCTATTTCTAGTACAGATGTTCTGTTTTTGCCAATGCTGTACAATTTGTGAATTTTACTTTCATCCAATAATGCGAATGGTTACATACACGTCATTATGTATAATAATATGGCTGACTGTCCTGACGTGACCGGTGTCGCCCTACTTAAAAGTACGTTATGATTTATTATCACTCGTTCACGTAATGAGTTACATTTGTGACAAATACCCTGCTTCCTGTCGGGGCGTTTATTTAATTACTTATTAAGGCCCCTTCCAGTTTATTTTAATGTCATAATTTTTTCTTCGAATTGTGGTGTTAACAGGGGCGTGAAAGGTGTTTAAGGGTCGACAACACGCAATATGG
This sequence comes from Apotomis capreana, assembly GCA_947623375.1. Taxonomy (NCBI): domain Eukaryota; kingdom Metazoa; phylum Arthropoda; class Insecta; order Lepidoptera; family Tortricidae; genus Apotomis; species Apotomis capreana. Next base: position 1,095,887 of record OX392512.1, on the reverse strand, counting down.
CATTTATTTATTTAAACTTTATTGCACAAAACAAAAGTCAGTACAAATGGCGAACTTAATGCCTAATGGCATTCTCTACCAGTCAACCATAGGGCCAAACAGAGATGCTTCAAGTGGGTGCAGAGTAGAAAATTAATCACTACTTACTATGATCACGCGCAGAACCAGTAGTGGGATATTATTATGGCGGTTAGTACAAGCTTAGCATAATTTGTGACTAGGTCTATACCAAAAGAACGATTGATGGTCTCTTCTGCTAGGTTACGCATTTCAATTTTTCTTTCTACTTTGATCTTTGTATCAATGGTTTGAGAGGAATATTTATTTAACTCTACATAGGAGGCAGGTGATACAAGAATTATTTGTATGACTTCCTCTGATCGTCAGTCAATCAGAAGGGCTCTTGAATAGCCACTACGTATTGAAAAACGCAGCGTTACAGAGATTCCTCACAAAGTGTACCGAATATAGAATGGAATATTCTGTATTGCACGCACCTCAACGTGAAATGAATACAAAAAAACACAGATTACACTTAAATTCAATAGACGTAAACAACAGGCGGTTTTATGGCTAGAGAGCGATCTCTATCAGACAACCTCTGGGTAGCGGGTAGCGAAGTTTCAACACCAGATAAAGAGTTTCGTCGTATATATTTAATTCTTTATTGATTCAGTTACTTATAAAATTCAATCATAATTCAAAATGTACAGAAATAAATTTATGAAACATGTAATGTCTCATTTGATCTTTGTTTTAATATACAGAAATGTCTAGTAAATTTACCTACTCAATTAGTGTTCAATCAATCACTCCGTTATTACCCAATAATAATTTGTCTGAAGTATTTCAATTACCCAGGTCTTGGTTGGGTTTAGGTACGTCATCGTCACCTTGGCAACCTATGATTTAAAGCGTGTATACAGTCTCCGATTTGGAGTTGAGAAAACTAATTTCCAACGCACAGAACGTAATATGATTTTCCTATCTCAGCGGTGCCATTTTCATCATTTGTATGTGTATATGCCCCTTCACTTTACCTGAAATTACACAATAGTTGCCAATGAAACGTTGTAGAAGTATTACAATCATTTGAGTTTCGCTATTTACTAAATTTTAACAAGTTTGGGCGTACTTCTTTAGATACGATCGATTCTCAATGAAACTTTAGACGATGGTGCCCGATCAAAATATATAGAAATACATAAAAATGCGTATAAGAAATGAAAAACGGTAAAAAATTTGGATGTTTCAAGATTAGGCTTCGATACACCAACTGGTAGTTCATAATATTCTCAACTTTTCCCTTTAGAACGCTTTAATATAAACAATCAACAGAGTTATACCATCAATATACTGTCACCTTTTCAAAGTAGGTACTGTGTAATATGTACAAATTTGATCGTGTGGTTATATCTACTCAAATTAAGATCGTGCGCTGTGTAACGCTCTAATGTCTTATTAAATTAGACGTTTAATTTGGTACCTAATTAGATTACTTAGATTCAGAAAATTTTATTAAACATCGAACGATACTGGGATTTGTTCCAATAAAGTCCTTTTTACACAAGGGCTAGTCTCAATAAGAAATTACAGTGACTAAACTTTGTAAAAGTTATTCCGTTTGTGAATAAATTACCAATAGGTACCTATTAATGTTAACCTTTATGGCATCATTCTTGGAAGCTTCTTACATAATATATCCATGCTAGACAAAGCGGCACTTAATTGCTATAAAATATAACCGTTTAGGCCTTCAGAGTACTTAGGTTACTTAAGTAAAGATACTTATCAGTACTAAGTACCTAAAAGTCCGTTTCTCAAAGTGACTAGAGAAAAATGAAACGAAAACATTTCACAACTTTTGTAAATGAAATGATTTAATGCTCAATTCATGTCAAGGTATTACGCATCATTATCATCATCATAATTATCAGCCGATAGACGTCCACTGCTGGACAAAGGCCTCCCCCAAAGTTCTCCTCAACGATCGGCCTTGCGCCGCCCTCATCCAATTCCTGCCCGCCATCCGGTCCGCGGCCGCCACTCAAGAACCTATTTGCCCCAACGGCCATCGGTTCTACAAGCGATGTGCCCCGGCCAATGCCTCTTTAATTTCCAGTGTCGTTATGCAATACGTACCAATGTAGAATCCGTGAGCTGGCAAAATGTGATTAAAATTTTATACCTATCTCACTCTTATGCGATCCTCTTATGCAACTGAAATGGAACTAATCAAAATTTCATCTTTCCAGGTTAAGATGAACCCGCTTCATCAAACATCATGGACCAAGCATCTGATATTGGTGGCATGAGACAGACACCATGGTGGGCCACTGGCTGGCTGCCATCCCGCTGCTATTGCTGTTACACCACACCGAAATGAGACCAGAAGACGACCCCCACTCCACACACCACCATCGCCACCGACACAAATCAGACCCGACCCAAGACTTCAACATCCTCAGTCCTATCTACAGCTTCAATGATGATCTCGGCTATCTGAATCCAAATCTAGTATTAGACAATGAAAGAAAGCTTGATTGGATGAATATGTCCAATGACCAAGTCGGAGAAATGAAGGATAAGAAACATCCACATTGGCCGATAAAGAGAGAAGCGGTGATCGAAGGAGATTTAATACTAGGAGGCTTGATGATGGTTCACGAACGCTCTGACAACATGACGTGTGGGCCTGTAATGCCGCAGGGGGGCGTGCAAGCGTTGGAAACGATGCTGTATACGCTCGACATCATCAACGAACAGAAGTTGATACCTGGAGTGACGTTGGGCGCGCATATTTTGGACGATTGTGATAAAGACACGTATGGGTTGGAGATGGCAGTGGACTTCATAAAAGGTAAGCATATTCTCTACTTAGGTATAATTCAAATAAAAATATATAAGATTATAAGGAACAAATGCTGTTGTACTTGTTTAGAATCAAAAATATTGCTATGCGAACGAATAATGATGAGACCAAAAATTCAACAATAATAAGAATATTATAATTCTGTGGTCACTTAGAAAGCTTTATAACAAATTAAAAGTATTTTCTTATTCTCCTTTCTGGAATGAAAGATACGTTTTCCAAAAATGTACGTGTATTTAGATTGCCAAATCGTTCGATATTCATTAAAGTAGATAATAATATTTAAAAAAAAGTGTTAGTCATGTAGCCTAGTTAGCCTGTTATCTTATGTTTATTTTTATTGAGCTACAATTATCCCTATCCGAAAGTATCGTGACTCATATTGAGGCTTGTCTATTCAAAATGAACCAATCGGGTTGCGTTCTATATGAATCACAAAGAAAGTGCATTAAAATCTAACCGTTGATGATGGATGTGATTGGTCCATTTTAGAGATCTCCGCTCCAATGACAGGCAGCTTTGACCTACTGGACCTCAACTTATCCACTGTAACGCAGAGATCGTACAAATGCCTATGGCATCTGTCAAAGAAACACTCCCGCTCGACCAGAAAATTTCGTTTTATCTGCACTAGAACGTCGCATTCAACTCAGTCTCATTGTTTAATATTATCTAGATTCTAGACGTATTGCTGAGATGCAACTGGCAAACGTCCAACTTTTCATTTCCCTTAGTACCTACCAGGCATTCTAGGAATGCTATATAAGTATTTTTTCTTAAGTTTGTATACTTAAAATCTTGGTAGATATATTATCTCGTTTGCACGATCTGGTACTCTTTATTACTCTAAAATTTGACTAAAATTTGTTAGGCAACCCATATGCAATATATTTATTGACATTTTAAACTAAATATAAAATACATTTCATCAAATAAACATCTCGGTGAAGGTTATTTTATTTTATATCGGGATCTTAGTCTATAACGCTTAACGCATAACCTGCTAAATTAAGAAGTCGTATTTTTACCTCGATCGTATACTGAGATACGACTTTTTAAATTAGCACGGCAGATACGTTCCAAAAATATAAGTATTGCGAGGATTGACGTTTGGTTGTCAAAGGCGACGGTTGAAAATTTTATCAAATTTTATTTTATTTATAAGTTAATTCAGTTTTAGAGTCCTTTTCGCTGTTTTTGCGATGAGTGAGTCAAGTCGAGGTGTCGTGAGTGATACGTCACTTTTAGAATGTGGGCAGCGGGCAGCTCCGTCGTGGCTATCTGAAGTGGAGTTTGATAATAAGGCAGGGCCGAGTCAATCGGATATTGTATCGGACGCTGAGTCCATGTCGGATGTGCGGCATATAGCGGTGAAGCGTGCTTGTGGTCTGAGCGACGAAAGCTGTGGTTGTAGTGATAGATTTATCACAATAGGCAGGAAACCTAAACGCTTGCGGGTTTTAGCAACCGCCAAAACGCAGCTGGAGCCGGACGGTGTGCCTGACAAGTTATTTAAAGTTTATATAGTGTCAAAAGAAGATTTACCGAAACAGATTGGCTTGGCAAAGTTGCTGCAATTTAAGGGTATAAAAGGAATTTTATCCGTCAAGTTTATGGGTCCACGTAAAGTTCGCATACAGTTTAACTCTAAGGATGATGCGGAGAAGCTTCTGGCTTCTCAGGAGTTTAACAATAAGACGAGACGGTCTTATTGGTCTAATATGGCATGCTGCACTTATGGAATTATAAGGCAGGTTGAGTTGGAGGTTGAGGAAGACGAATTTTTAAAGAATATTGAAGGGTCTGAAGACATTTTGTCAATATGTAGACTGAACCGTTTGGATCATGATGGGCGTTGGGTTAAGGCTGAAGCTATTCGTCTGTGTTTTAAGGGAACTTCTTTAACGCCATATGTTTATGCCTACGGTTGCCGATTTAAGGTAAATCAGTACATTTTCCCGGTTACCCAATGTTCAAGATGTTGGAAGTTCGGTCATCTGAGCAGGTTTTGTCCTAGTACTAAAGTTACTTGTCCGAAATGCGGCGGGGAGCATGCCAATTGCGAAACGACTATTTTTAGATGCATTAATTGTAAAGGCAGCCATATGGCCTTAGATAAGTCGTGCCCGGTTTTTGTGAAGGAGAAAGAAATTCGCAGGATTATGTCTGCTGAGGGATGTATATATAAACGGGCTTTTTGGTTGTATATGCAAAATAAGGAAAAAAAGGATACGGATGTTTGTAGTCAGGATGCGCCATCTGTTTTTGAGAATGACTTAAGTTTTGGAAAGTCATATAGAGATGCTGTTTTATCGAAGCCGTTACAATCTAAAGAGTCTGAAGATTCTGTCTGTCAGGCTGAGGGCCAGCGATCAGTAAGTCAGTACAGATTAGAGAGCGAGCCACAACAAAAGGTTCGTAAGCCGCGGAAGTCAAAAAGAGTAACAGATGTGAAGAGGTCCGAGTGTCTATTGGTCAATCAGCCTACTATTGAGCGGGCTGATATGGAAGATCAAAGACAAAATAAGGACAAGAAGAAGTGACGTATTTTGAAAGGCTGGTTGAGAAGACGAATGATATTTTGTTTTCTACCGAAAGTTGGGAGGAGAAGTTCAAAACGCTGTTTGGAGTTGTTGTTAAGGAGATTTTGGATTTATTTAAGGATTTTTTTAAGGAAGGTGATTTTGTACGTTTGTTTTTGTCTAATGTAAATGGCTAGATCTAATACCAGATCTTTCTTGAATGTAATGTTCAATTCAATATTGGCGGAACCCTTATCGGAATCGGCTAAATTTGTATGCAGTTTTTTTTATGTAAATAGTGTATACAAATTTAGTTGTTTTCGTGTACATGTTATTTTTAAGTTTATACGGTTTATGTTTTTATTTATCTATGTCTTTTAGATGAATGATGTTGTGTATTAGGCCTGCTGGAGCTGGCATGTTCATAAAAATGATCAAAGCTCCTTAATTAATATCTTTAAAAAAAATAAAAAAGTATTGCGATACTACGGTAGAAAGGTCGTATCTTTGTATGGATTTCATAGTAAGATACGGTTTTTTTTCCGTAGCACTGCAGACTGTAGTAACTAAACTAGCCGCTCGAGGGCGCTTTACATCACGCTTCCTTATTTAGTTACTACTCATGATCTCTCCAATTTGTTAAAAATGAATCGGAAGTAAATTTTCCTTGTAAAATATTGTAATTTTGCTGTATATTATACTCGTATATTAATATTATGTAAGTGCCTACCTTCTCGTTCTTGTTTGCAGCACCCAACAGGGTACATAATGTGATACTTAAACTATTTACTAATCATTATGTGCAATAAACGTATTGAGTGTTGAGTATATATTTTATAATCGTTCTTAAGGCCAGGCGCGCACCACAATGCAAGATATGGGTTTATATGAGAGTGCACGCACCACGATTTTCATAAACCCAGAAGTACGCTTATTTCTGCGACAAAATTATCGCGCGACTAAAAAAAATCGTGGTGCGCGCCTGGCCTGAAGAGTAAACTCCAGTCGTGCGTCGGAGCTGACACACACACTTTTTTTTGGTAACATGTTGCGTTATTGAATCCCACGACACAGGCATCGTCTAGTAGTGTGGGAATCACTGTTCCTACTGTGACAATAGTTATTTCTGGTTAATAAACTATTTATGTTTTTTTTTTCGTTCACTAGCCAAATTTTCGTAACGATTGGTTAAGTTTCGGAGGAGGCAACAGTCGAGAACAAAATCTCAACTTGTATGGAAAATTTAGCAGTGATATATAATCTTAAAAGGTTATTTCTCAAACATGCAATAAAATGTCGTCATAACGTGCATTATAACAGGCCTCGAAGCCCTCTATCACGTTTCGGGCGGAATAACTATTTCAAACAAAATTGAAGGCCTAAGTCGGGAAATTTCGTTTAAACATGGCGTCTGTGTTCATGAACAGATGTTTTTTAGTGGTTTATTTTTTTATTTCATTGCATATGTTTGAGAGAATCACTATACGTGCCTAGCCGTGAAAAGGGCTTCGTATGACTATGTAATATTCCTTTACTTTTATGGAAACCCGAATAACTTATTCCCTTTTGACTAATATTCGCGTGTTACCTACAGGTTCGATCAGCAACATCGACGATGCAGAGTACGCGTGCAACGCCACGGCGGTGAGGAAGGTGATATCGGGCGTGGTGGGGGCCGCCTCTAGCGTCACTTCTGTGCAAGTCGCCAATCTGCTGCGGCTCTTCAGGATACCGCAGGTGATTGCGATTGTTATTTATTCCTTACTTCAGACTCGCCTGCTTACTTACCTGAAAAATGCCTATCCACTAGTTTTACTCCTTTTCTTTTCACTACGGTGCATGCTATCAATCTTCTGTTTGTCTTCAAAAAACTGGTGTAATAGAATAAAAAGCAGGACTCCAGATGCCAGTGGTGACAGGCTAGAGCTGCTAAATTCTCAAATGCGGGAAAAATTCAGTGATAGATGACTCGACATAACAAAAAGGAGAAGTACGTTTTCGTGGAGTGAGTACCACACAGAATACACACCAAATAATCTAGTTCACATTTTGTACTTATTTTTCTTCTTTATTAATATTTTAATTCTTAGTTTGTACAACTGTACCACCGTTGACAACCTAAACTTGTATAAAGCCGTTGTCTATGCCTATTGTAATACTTATTGAGTGTAACACTGATTGTAATGTCATGTATGGTTGTTTGTTATCTCTAAAATAAATAACGAAAATAAAATAAGATAGGAACAAGAATGATAACATCTCCCACAGATATTTTTGATTCAATTCCTCCTATTTCATAATCATAAAACAGCAGATTTGGTGAATCTAATTCCAATTAAAAATCAACATTTAATACTAGACTTGGGTAAGGTACAACTTAGTTTTTCACCATTTTTACCGCGTACCTATGTCAAAAATGGATTCGGACGATAGCCAAAACTCATAGCTAAGCTAACAATATATTTTAGTTAATAATGACTGGCTTCTGATACGTACCTCATTTTACTTCTGACTTGAGACTTGAGTTAAGATTGGGCTCTATTTCATGTTTAATTCGACTGAGTCAATGATTACTTGATTAAGTTTCACGAATTGGTTGGTGCCTGGAGCGAAGTGTTGAAAAGCATTTAAATACTTACCTATAGAAAAAATTTAATAAAAAACTGTTTCTTTAAAAACCAAAATAAAATAACACATTACAATTTTGTGCAGCGGTCCCACGTTACACTATGCCTGTCATGTGGTGACCAGATTCGGTTTAAATAATACAATTTGAAAATTTATTTTAACCGGCTACAATACAGCCAAAGTTAAGGTTTACATAAAATGGATAGTTTATTTAAACAATATATTTTAGTTAATAATGACTGGCTTCTGATACGTACCTCATTTTACTTCTGACTTGAGACTTGAGTTAAGATTGGGCTCTATTTCATGTTTAGTTCGACTGAGTCAATGATTACTTGATTAAGTTTTACGAATTGGTTGGTGCCTGGAGCGAAGTGTTGAAAAGCATTTAAATACTTACCTATAGAAAAAATTTAATAAAAAACTGTTTCTTTAAAAACCAAAATAAAATAACACATTACAATTTTGTGCAGCGGTCCCACGTTACACTATGCCTGTCATGTGGTGACCAGATTCGGTTTAAATAATACAATTTGAAAATTTATTTTAACCGGCTACAATACAGCCAAAGTTAAGGTTTACATAAAATGGATAGTTTATTTAAACGGTAAATTTAAATTGTATACAATATAAGTTGTGCGCAAGTGTGTGTATATGGGAGTGTGTTTGTGTGTTTAGTTTAGACATGTGCGTTCATGTGTCGAATATTTTCGGGATCAAATTATGAATGAAGAAATATGAAGAGAATACCATAGTAGCCGATATAGTATAGTACGAAAACATGAGTAACATAAATTACGAAAGGCAGGTCATATTACTTGCCTAATATCGACGATCATGAATCATTAATGACAAAATCAGAGTATGTCCTACCTGATAACGATGATGATGTGGTTATACTACAGACTCACAGGCATATTATCCGCGATAATGGCCGATTTGCCATTTTTCTATTAAAGCTTCTTTAGAGGACATTTACAAGTTCACTCTAAAGGTAAAGGGAAAACATACCTAAAGTGGACACATAGGATATTTCGAGGATTCAGAAATTTCAAATGTAGCGCCAGAAAACCTTTAGGCGAGGCAGGTCGTTTTCGTGGAAAGTCAATGGAGTGAAACGTCATTTTGTTTTACGTCTATTTCGAAGGACGGCTTTTACTGGGTTGGTCATCTTCTAAGTGGGTCTATTTCACAGGATATCATTTTCTAGTTTAGTCATCTTCTAAGTGGGTCTCTTTCGCAGGACGTAATTTTCAGGGTTAGTCATCGTCTAAGTAAATCTATTTCAACGAAGTTTTCTAGGCTTGTAACTAATCTTATGCTATTTACTCGTACTTTAGTTACACCTTTTTATCCATGAAAGTTGTAATTTTATTAATAAATATTAGCAGGGACCGATATTGATATCGAAAAGAACAGGCTTGTACAGGTTTCCTCTATAAAATCTTAACTACTTAAATATCTTTAATGCGAAATAAAGTTGAAGTTGTTAAACAAAGATGAACTACTAAGAAATTGACTAGCTAAGAACATGACATCCATCGGAATTGACAGGAAGCAAAGATGACTAGCAGAGAAGGTGACCAACTGAGAACATGACGTCCCTCGAAATTGACACGAAACGAGGATGACCTGCTGGTAACATGATGTTCCTCGAAATTGACACGAAACTAAGTTAACCTACTAAGAAACTGACTAGCTGAGAACATAATGTCCTTAGAAATTGTCAGGAAGCGAAGATGTTCTGCCGAGAAGGTGACGAATCGAGAACATGACTTTGTTCGAAATTGACTCAAAACCAGGAGGACCTGCCTCGCCTAAAACACACACTTTATTACCAAAATCACGCACTTACAATTCACACGAACTGTACTTAAAATCCACTAACTAACACAAACACACTATTACACAAATTTCGCACTCACTATTCACACGAACTGTACTTAAAGCGCACTAATCACTTGAGTCTTTCTCTCCGATTATCCTTTACTCGCACTGTATCGCAGTTAAAATGTAACTAACTCGCGCCGGCTGCTTGCGCCTTTTATATCCCTCGGGGCCCGCTTTCTCGACGCATTGTCCACACATATCGCGAATACTCTAGTAAAGTCCAGCGTGAGGGCCGAGAACATTCGAGGCCATATATGTCTCTCTCTAATGGTGCACTCTCTGTCACACCCTTCTCGAATGTTCCGAGTATAGCTATTTCTTTCTAGTAGTCCCATCCTTGTTACACACTTCTCGAATGTTCCGAGTATAGCTATCTCTTTCTACTAGTGCTATCTCTGTCACTCATACTGGAAATTTCGCCATATAATGATTTGTGCTTCAGAGGCCCATAAGGGGTCCTGAAAACGCCTGAAAACGGGTTTTCAGGTTATGGCGTCATCTGATAGAGGGTGCCCTGAAACGGACTGAAAACATGTTTCAGGCGTCTGAAAACGACGGCAACTTGGGTGAAATTTCGATCTTTTGATATGTGACAGAGCAACTCCTGAAACGGTCTGAAATGACTTTTCAGCCTGCTGAAAACGCCTATAAAGCACTGAAACTGACGTTCGAAGTTTTTGACCTAACCTACCGGCGTAACAATATTGTTGCCACTAACAAAATATGCAGGACAAATGGAAAACCTCAAAAATCTATCAAGTGAAGCTATTGATTTTATGACCCATTCTAAATTTAGACTAACCATGTAGTGTAAACTTTTGCCAAACTATAAATAAAAATAAATAAATAAATAATGGACGTTTAAACAAAACAAGGGATGCCAGTCGACTCTATTTATTTATTTTATTTTATTTAAACTTTATTTCACACAATACACAGGTAAAAGTTCAAATGGCGGACTTAATGCCGTAAGGCATTCTCTACGAGTCAACCATAGGACTAAACAGAAACATTTGTATGGTGCAGGGTCTTTTATGTAATCTGTTACATGATGTTCATGTTCTATTTCTTACTGTTATCAAATTTCTACATATATGTGATTCTACACTTCAGACTAAAAGATAGAAATGACCGTTAAAGTTCGAATTTCCGGGAAAACCCAAAAGGCGCTCCATACAAATAGCTATACAGACACGCGACGTTATCTCTTATTTGTATGGAGAAAATAAGTATCTTATTTGACATTTTAGCCATGAAAAAGTATATTTCAGCACATGGTTGTTTGGGAACCGCTGCTCTAATACGATTGTCAACAGCGGGTAGCGTCTCATTAATTCTGATCGCGTGGATCGATCGGGATCTGCGCCACTTATCTTGTTCTTACAACACACACGAACACGTTGGCTATACGAACTTATCTGTGAAACGGCGAAATTAGGAACTACAACTGTCAAGCTGCAATTTCATAAGATTATCAGTGTCTCTGTTCGAGTTCACAGAAAACTTAGTCGTACTGTTTAATAATGTTTTCTGGCCTTTAGGCGAGGCAGGTCCTCCTGGTTTTGAGTCAATTTCGAACAAAGTCATGTTCTCGATTCGTCACCTTCTCGGCAGAACATCTTCGCTTCCTGACAATTTCTAAGGACATTATGTTCTCAGCTAGTCAGTTTCTTAGTAGGTTAACTTAGTTTCGTGTCAATTTCGAGGAACATCATGTTACCAGCAGGTCATCCTCGTTTCGTGTCAATTTCGAGGGACGTCATGTTCTCAGTTGGTCACCTTCTCTGCTAGTCATCTTCGCTTCCTGTCAATTCCGATGGATGTCATGTTCTTAGCTAGTCAATTTCTTAGTAGTTCATCTTTGTTTAACAACTTCAACTTTATTTCGCATTAAAGATATTTAAGTAGTTAAGATTTTATAGAAGAAACCTGTACAAGCCTGTTCTTTTCGATATCAATATCGGTCCCTGCTAATATTTATTAATAAAATTACAACTTTCATGGATAAAAAGGTGTAACTGGGTCGTTCTTCTTTTTTACCTACAATAGTCCGTCCTTCGTCTTATTATGGCATCTCAGAGTAATCATATTCGGTTTTATAATGTTCGAAAAATCATCCATATTTTTCTATCTATCAATATTATGTAATCTGTCAGTTTCTCTAACCAGCATTTTTTTTTCAAACATTTGTTTATTATTTCGTAAAATGGCGTGACAGAGTGGTAAGCTAAAACGCGGTCTCCCCTTAAAAGGACCACTCTGTCACGCTATAAAAAAAAAACACAATAAAAAAACTGAATGGGCTGTAAAATAAATTTTAATTAGGTAATAGTCCTAATAATAACACAAATGCATTTTTTTTTTAATTCTACTCTGAAACCTCAATTATTGATAGTTCAAAAGCCCAAAAAACGGAAAACCTTCGATTTAATGTAGGTAAAAAAGAAGAACGACCCAGTTACACCTTTTTATCCATGAAAGTTGTAATTTTATTAATAAATATTAGCAGGGACCGATATTGATATCGAAAAGAACAGGCTTGTACAGGTTTCCTCTATAAAATCTTAACTACTTAAATATCTTTAATGCGAAATAAAGTTGAAGTTGTTAAACAAAGATGAACTACTAAGAAATTGACTAGCTAAGAACATGACATCCATCGGAATTGACAGGAAGCGAAGATGACTAGCAGAGAAGGTGACCAACTGAGAACATGACGTCCCTCGAAATTGACACGAAACGAGGATGACCTGCTGGTAACATGATGTTCCTCGAAATTGACACGAAACTAAGTTAACCTACTAAGAAACTGACTAGCTGAGAACATAATGTCCTTAGAAATTGTCAGGAAGCGAAGATGTTCTGCCGAGAAGGTGACGAATCGAGAACATGACTTTGTTCGAAATTGACTCAAAACCAGGAGGACCTGCCTCGCCTAAAGGCCAGAAAACATTATTAAACAGTACGACTAAGTTTTCTGTGAACTCGAACAGAGACACTGATAATCTTATGAAATTGCAGCTTGACAGTTGTAGTTCCTAATTTCGCCGTTTCACAGATAAGTTCGTATAGCCAACGTGTTCGTGTGTGTTGTAAGAACAAGATAAGTGGCGCAGATCCCGATCGATCCACGCGATCAGAATTAATGAGACGCTACCCGCTGTTGACAATCGTATTAGAGCAGCGGTTCCCAAACAACCATGTGCTGAAATATACTTTTTCATGGCTAAAATGTCAAATAAGATACTTATTTTCTCCATACAAATAAGAGATAACGTCGCGTGTCTGTATAGCTATTTGTATGGAGCGCCTTTTGGGTTTTCCCGGAAATTCGAACTTTAACGGTCATTTCTATCTTTTAGTCTGAAGTGTAGAATCACATATATGTAGAAATTTGATAACAGTAAGAAATAGAACATGAACATCATGTAACAGATTACATAAAAGACCCTGCACCATACAAATGTTTCTGTTTAGTCCTATGGTTGACTCGTAGAGAATGCCTTACGGCATTAAGTCCGCCATTTGAACTTTTACCTGTGTATTGTGTGAAATAAAGTTTAAATAAAATAAAATAAATAAATAGAGTCGATTGGCATCCCTTGTTTTGTTTAAACGTCCATTATTTATTTATTTATTTTTATTTATAGTTTGGCAAAAGTTTACACTACATGGTTAGTCTAAATTTAGAATGGGTCATAAAATCAATAGCTTCACTTGATAGATTTTTGAGGTTTTCCATTTGTCCTGCATATTTTGTTAGTGGCAACAATATTGTTACGCCGGTAGGTTAGGTCAAAAACTTCGAACGTCAGTTTCAGTGCTTTATAGGCGTTTTCAGCAGGCTGAAAAGTCATTTCAGACCGTTTCAGGAGTTGCTCTGTCACATATCAAAAGATCGAAATTTCACCCAAGTTGCCGTCGTTTTCAGACGCCTGAAACATGTTTTCAGTCCGTTTCAGGGCACCCTCTATCAGATGACGCCATAACCTGAAAACCCGTTTTCAGGCGTTTTCAGGACCCCTTATGGGCCCCTGAAGCACAAATCATTATATGGCGAAATTTCCAGTATGAGTGACAGAGATAGCACTAGTAGAAAGAGATAGCTATACTCGGAACATTCGAGAAGTGTGTAACAAGGATGGGACTACTAGAAAGAAATAGCTATACTCGGAACATTCGAGAAGGGTGTGACAGAGAGTGCACCATTAGAGAGAGACATATATGGCCTCGAATGTTCTCGGCCCTCACGCTGGACTTTACTAGAGTATTCGCGATATGTGTGGACAATGCGTCGAGAAAGCGGGCCCCGAGGGATATAAAAGGCGCAAGCAGCCGGCGCGAGTTAGTTACATTTTAACTGCGATACAGTGCGAGTAAAGGATAATCGGAGAGAAAGACTCAAGTGATTAGTGCGCTTTAAGTACAGTTCGTGTGAATAGTGAGTGCGAAATTTGTGTAATAGTGTGTTTGTGTTAGTTAGTGGATTTTAAGTACAGTTCGTGTGAATTGTAAGTGCGTGATTTTGGTAATAAAGTGTGTGTTTTCATTTGTGGATTAATTTGTGCTTTTCTATCAGATACGAACCCCACGCTCGTAACAATATGAATGTCCATAAATCATAATCAAGCCCATAAATGTAGTCTAGTTTTCTTGGATGAGTAAATCATAGGGCATCACGGCAACCTCCTTTCCGTTCAGATTCAGATTCTAGATTAATTTATTTAATGAGTAAATAACAGTACTTTTACAAACGAAATTACGAAGCAATTCGGCGGACGGCCTCATAGCAAAGAGTGTAGACAAACGCGCTAGGTACACGGTCCACAAGTCCTGGACACGGGGTATCGTGACGAGGTTTCTCTCTCTCTCTCTCTCTCTCTCTCTCTCTCTCTCTCGCTCTCTGCAGCCCAAACCACCGAAAGCTTAATAAGCACTACCGGTTACTCCCTAGGAGTTTTTAAAATCTATTTTGCGTCAACCTAGGCCGTAAGTGGGATTTTCTGCCCTTCACTTTCTGGCAAAGGCAAGACGCAAAGCTTAAGAGAAACCACGGGCCTCACCTTTGGTTCAGGCCACAAACACCTGCGATCTGGGACATTCAAGAATTCACCGCCCTGTAAATAATGTACTATTGATAAATGTATTTTCCTTTTCTTTTTGTGAAAATTCAAGCCTTATGTGCAAAAAGCAGGTAAACAATGTTGACATAATACCTCAATGGTAAACAAAGAAGAATAATAATTTTACAATGTCAAACACGTGGCGCACAGTTTGCAAACCACTGTATTACAGGATAAATTAGATTCGTTTGCGTTTTCGTCAAGTTATCGATGGCTCCCGGAGCGGAAAACTTCGTTGCATTTTTATCAGGATTAAAGCATCAAAACTTTTCAAAACAAATGTGGCCGTAGCGCGTTGGCAGCGGTGGGGGATTGTTGCTTTTATCCACTTTTAGGGTTCCGTACCTCAAAAGGAAAAAACGGAACCCTTATAGGATCACTTTGTTGTCCGTCTGTCCGTCTGTCAAGACCCTTTTTCTCAGGAACGCGTGGACGTATGAAGCTTAAATTTATATCAATTACTCAGGTCTACTGTCCCTTGAAGCTGTGAAAAAATCAAACTTCTAAGCCAACGCAATCAAAAGATACAGCCGTTTATGCCGCAAATTTTCGACACTTGCAAGGGAATCAAAACCTACAGGGTGCTTCCCGTGAACTCAGAATCTTGAAATTTGGTACGAAGCAACGTCTTATAGCATAGATAAAGGAATAATTACGAAAACCATAATTTTTTTTTTTAATACCTAACTTTGCACCTAATTTGCAAATTTTCGACACTTGCAAGGGAATCAAAACCTACAGGGTGCTTCCCGTGAACTCAGAATCTTGAAATTTGGTACGAAGCAACGTCTTATAGCATAGATAAATTTGCACCTAATTTCCTTGTAGCTGTTGTATAACAGGTGATTAATATCCGAAATGGTGGTGAGATTAAATCTGAGGTAGTCTACAATACAATACAAAATGCTTTATTACACACCATAAAAAAGCAGAAAATGAAACACAGAAAGAGAGCTACGACGTTGTGGAACGGTATACCTGATGTTTAAATTGAAGCGAAAAATTAAAAAAGGTTCCACGACTTTCCGGGCCAGATGGGCGATCTACCATCATTTTTCTGCAAAGTCACTAGCTAAAGCATCAAATTCTTTAAAAAAAATCTTCATTTCTCATTCTGCTTTAGAGTCGCATCATATTTTTTTTTATTTTTTGTTTCAATATAAACTTTTAGTTGAGGCTAGCAGAAGACGTATCTTCTTTTTATTCTTTAAAGAAAAAGAGTCATGCATCGACTAAAAAATTAGGCTTCGAAGGCAAATGTGCCTTCAGCCAACACTATTGCGAACTGTCAAATTGTCAATAATAAAAATAAATTATCTATGCTAGTGTTTTTTTTTTTTTTTTTCTCTCTTATTTAATCTAAATCATCCATAGCACTTCATATTCGCTCCTGTACCTGAGTTCCGTCAACGTAGAAAGACGTGAGTGACTGATAGCCAAATCCGTTGAACAAAATTTAGTTGTTTATTCAGCATTAATATGAATAAGTGTGTATAATAATATATAATATTTATTTTGCCTTATATGTGTACTTAATTTTCGCGCGGACTGTAGCTACCAAAACTGCACACTGATAACGATCACTGTTAATTACAAAGAGTGATTAATAATTCACGTCACCTCCTGTAGCTATACCTACTACCGCCTGAATGAAGTGAATGAGCCCACATAGTACACTGCCATTAATTGGTTTACTAAAACGGAACACGTACCTTCACCCTTCCCAGAGACTCTGCCGATTTAAAACGACGTAACCGTCATCGATTTCCTTAAACATAAGTTGTTTGTGCAATTGGTTGAACGTACCCTTTATCGGAGCTAACAGCAGCTAAGTAATTACCTGCGAGGTGACGCAAGCTGTCATGTTTCGTACAGTATGTCAGGTGCAGATATTGTCAGCTTTGAAGACGAATTTTGTTTGATTTGGTAATTTCTTTATGTCAGTTGAATTGTGTGTATGTTAAAATGTAAAACGTTTACGAGTACATCTATCTTTGAGTGAGCTTAGTATTAAAAAAACAACCAAGATAATGTTATACAGTTGGCGCTTTGCCGGCAAAGTAATGCTTAATTTCACGCATGTGCGACGTGCGGAACGTAGCGGTAGCTCTGTTTTTATTGTATCTCACATGTTTTTATTTGTTTCTGTGCATGTATTCGAGGTGTGCAATAAAGAGTATTTGTATTGTGGTTCGGGGGTCAGAGCACTACTCCGGATAAGTAAAGGTCATGTCGCCCAATGACCAAAACTCATCAAAATGTCTGTCACTGCTCTTCAAAACGTTGTATCTCGTTTGTAGATTGATACTGAAATACGAGCTTTAGTGAGATCGCGTATTTTTTGTATGTATTTAATCTCTGATAATCCTATAACTACAATAAAAATATACAAATAACATCAATATTCATAAAAACGTATACGATGAATATAATATCCCACAATCTACCTAATACGCAGTACCGCACATTAATGGTCTTCCATTACATTCGCTGTCGATCTAATGAATGTATTAACATACATGATGAATGTAGCCACACATTTCTCGCTTAATGGGCTTAACGGCTTTTCTGACATAAGGAAATAGTAATCAAAGACTATAATGTAATAAAGTCGCGCAAGATAATTGATGCTTATATAACTGTTACATAATGAGAGGTCTTAAACACCAGTGCGGTTTTATAAGACGAACGAGATTTATAATAGGGTCACGCGAGTGATAAAGTCGCGCGATATAGTAAAAGTGTATTTTGCTTCATATTCTAGAAATGTTTATTTTGTCATTCCATAGCCTCCCCATCTATTCCATTAAAAAAAACTTTTTTTTATAGTGGAACTACATAGTACCAAAACCAAACCAACCAAAAAAAAGAGCCTAAGTCGCAATGGCAACTGACAAGAAACCAACGGTGCCTTTTCAGTTATGCCTGTATGCACATACACAATTAAAACAGGTTACGACATGATTGCCTTGTTGACAATCTCAAATAAGGTATGTGTTAGGATGTAATTAGCTAGCTCATTTGTATAGTTTATCCGTTATTTTAAGATCAAATTATATCAAACTGGCACAAGTGAAAAACGACCTTAAATTCACAACGGTTTACGGTTGTTCGTACCTTGTGTCAAAGCGACTTCATTTGTTCTTGGAGATCGGACAGACTATAATCAAATCAATATCTATACGAAACAAAAGAAAAGGTGTCTCACGCTTGAGCGGAGATGCGGTGTCAGTGTGTTATACCCTGCGGTTTTTGTGTACAAATCAATGAGCCAAGCAGTGTGACAACCGCCTTAAAGTCATAACCTCTCAATAGAATTGTTATTTTTCATGGTAATAGTAATGATTATATTCGTTTTTCTTCTCCGTTCTTAGGTCTCATTCTTCTCGACGTCTCCCGAGCTGTCCAACAAGGCCCGGTTCGAGTACTTCACCCGGACCATCCCCTCGGACCTGTTCCAGGTCCGCGCCATGGTGGAGATCGTCAAGAAGCTCAACTGGAGCTACGTGTCCATCATCTACGAGGAGTCCAGCTATGGCATCAAGGTTGGTGGCCTCTGCATTATTTTATACAGTTCTGCAGTAAAGTCCTGCGAGCATATGATACTTAGTTTACACTTAGTTTACACTTAGTTTACACTTAGTTTACACTTAGTTTATACTTAGTTTTATCACGCGATAAATAAGGGATCAAGCATCCGTCACGTTTTGACAAAATGCGAGTGTGAGTGTCAGATGCTTTTTTTTAATGTCATAGGCAAACGAGCAATCGGATCGCCTGATAGAAAACAATCTTTCTAATTTGGGACCAGGTTGATTTATAGAGATTGTCTGATATTTATTTATTATTACTTATTATCCGGACATACGAAAGATTTTTTGGCCAAGCTGAAACTGAGAGAATCGCTCGCTTTGTCAGTTATGAGTTATATGTAATATAGGTTTACTATTAAGGAAACGGAATTCAATGACTATTTTAAATCCCTTGGAGGCAGATTCATTGCTGGAGGAGACTATAACGCAAAACATACATTTTGGGGGTCCAGGCTGGTCCTACCTAGAGGGCGTGAACTCCTTAAATGCATACGAAAAAGTAATATGAACGTAATATCGTCTGGTGAACCGACTTACTGGCCAGCCGATAAAAAAAAGATACCAGACATCATCGATTTTTGCGTCAGCAAAGGGATCGCAAAAAATACTATATCGTGCCGGAGCTGCCAGGATCTATCTTCAGACCACTCTCCAATAATATTGGAACTCCACACTACCGCGCAAGAACGCGTCCAAAAATGTGTATTACACAACAAAAGGACTAACTGGAACCTTTTTCGCGAGCTGACGGATAATGCATTTCAAGAACCAGTGAGTCTAAAATCCATCGACGAGATATCTGAAGCTGTTATATATTTCAACAATAGTGTGCAAAACGCGGCTTGGTCTTCAACTCCCCCACCAGCACAAGTAGGCACGGACTGTTTTTAAAAGCCTCCGAAACTCTGCGGAAAAGTCACTACTCAGGACAGTATACATTAGCATCTGCCAATCTGTTTTATCGTACTGCATATCCACGTGGGGTGGGGCCAATAAAACTAGTATGCTCCTACTGGAGAGGGCCCAACGAGCTGTTCTTAAGGTTATTCTGAAAAAGCCATATAGATATTCTACGCATCTTGTTTACAGTGACCTGGACGTTCTCAATGTTCGTGGCTTATTTGTTTCGAGTGTAGTTTTGAGAGAACACGCAAGAGCTTTGAGGTGTTCTGATTTCGTTTCTCTTTGTCAGAAGCGCAACTTTAGGGTACCCGTGCCCCCAACCAGAACCGCTTTTGCGAAAAAATTCGTTTCCTTCCTTCAGCCCTTTTTGTACAATAAGGTAAGTGCTAAATTCACAATAAAAGATCGCACAGTCAAAGAATTAAAGAAAACAATAGCTTGGCTCATTAAGCTATCTTACGAGGACATCGAGGACTTAATGAAAGCTATTAGATAACTGGACACACACACACACACACACACACACACACACACACACACACACACACACACACACACACACACACACACACACACACACACACACACACACACACACACACACACACACACACACACACACACACACACACACACACACACACACACACACACACACACACACACACACACACACACACACACACACACACACACACACACACACACACACACACACACACACACACACACACACACACACACACACACACACACACACACACACACACACACACACACACACACACTTTCACACACCCTCACTCTCTCACTCATACACATTCACACATTTTACTTGATCTTGTTTGCATATAAGCACTCCTGCGCACTCATACTCAATACTTAGGAATAAATAGGTAAAATTAGACTTATTTTGTAAATACTTTATTTTTCTGTTTAATTTTTGTTTTGTACTTTATACACTACATTATATTACTTTGCGCCATGTACGTGGATTTGTTGACCTTTCGCAATTTAACAACGCATGTCAATTTTCATTTTGTCTTGGTTATCTGCGAGACAGGCTGTGCCTAGTGCAGAAACCAATATAATATTTATAAGCATAATATATAAGCGCTTGTTTAGTCGTAAGTACCTAATCTCTTTTCCATGTAAAACTGTGTAACTATGTAACTATACATGTGCTTGCAAATAAACTTTACTTTACTTTACTTTACTTTACTTTACTTTACTTTTGTAGCTCCACATATTCTAGATAAAGTAAACCAAAAAAGGAAGATTCGGAAACAATGGCAACAAACCAGAGACCCTGCCGTAAAAAAACAGCTCAACCACGTCACTAGACAGCTCAAGCATATCCTGGACCAAGATCGCAATGATGGATTTCGTAATTATATCTCTCTGGTTTAGACGCTACCGCTTCGTCTGAATACTCCTTATGGAAAGCGACCAGAAAAATAAAACGTCCAGTTAATGTATCCCCTCCTCTAAGAAAAAGTGACGGTACATGGGCAAGAAAAGACGAAGAAAAAGCCGAAACCTTCTCAGAGCATCTCTCAAACGTCTTTACTCCTCATCCATACGAAGGTTCTGCACAAGACGCAGCAGAAATCACCAACATCTCAAACACACCAAAAAGTACAGAAGAAATGACATTTAAATTCACAAAATCAGAAGTCGCTAGAGTTATACAGAAATCAGACCCAAAAAAGGCACCAGGATACGACCTCATAACTAACAAAATACTGCAGGAACTACCTGAATCTGGAATAACTTTCCTTACATCACTATTCAACGCCATGACCAGATTGCAGTACTTTCCCATGGAATGGAAGATCGCACAAATAATAATGCTGCTGAAACCAGATAAACAACTCGAAGACGCAAAATCATACAGACCTATAAGCCTGCTACCTATCCCATCTAAAATATATGAAACTCTTCTACTGCGACGTATTTTACCTATACTTAAAGAAAAGGAACTAATCCCCAACCATCAGTTTGGGTTTCGCAGCAAACATGCCACTATTGATCAAGTTCACAGATTAACAAAAAAGATCATGGAATCATTGGAGACAAAACTCTACTGTGCAAGTGCGTTCTTGGATATATCCCAAGCGTTTGACCGCGTTTGGCATGAAGGACTACTTTTTAAATTAAAAAAAGCCCTACCAGATCAACTGTATGGAATACTAAAGTCG
Organism: Apotomis capreana; assembly: GCA_947623375.1. Lineage (NCBI taxonomy): Eukaryota > Metazoa > Arthropoda > Insecta > Lepidoptera > Tortricidae > Apotomis > Apotomis capreana. The sequence continues at coordinate 1,074,155 of OX392512.1, read as the reverse complement.
TTTCTACAGCAACGTCATTTCATCGTACAAAATGGGGAGGCACTATCTGCGCTATGCCCCGTAAAAGCTGGAGTTCCTCAGGGTAGCGTACTGGGCCCAATATTGTACTTGCTGTGCACCGCCGATTTGCCAACATCTGAATCCCTGACCACCGGAACTTTTGCTGATGATACAGCCATACTAGCAGCTCACTATGACCCAAAAAAGGCCTCAGAAATTCTCCAAAGAGGACTAAACGACATATCGAACTGGCTCAAAAAGTGGCGGATTAAAGCAAACGAAACAAAGTCAGTAAATGTAACATTTACATTAAGAAGAGAATCCTGTCCTCCAGTCACACTAAACAACACAGAAGTCCCACAGGCAGATCATGTAAAATATCTTGGCTTGCATTTAGACAAGAGGCTTACCTGGCAAAAACATATTATCTTCACTAAAAGGAAACAACTCGGTATCCAAATTAGAAAATATTATTGGCTCATAGGTCAAAAGTCCCAACTATCACTTGAGAACAAAATACTGTGGTACAAGGCAATATTATTGTCTGGACGTATGGGATTCAATTATGGGGTACTGCCTCATTCAAACATAGAAATCATACAGAGGTTCCAAAATAAAGCACTGCGTATGATTACCAACGCTCCCTGGTTCGTACCCAACGAACGACTACATCACGACCTACGAATGCCCACAGTGAAGCAAGAAATTCTGCGTCATACTAAGTCCTATAAAGAACGCCTCGAAGATCATCCAAACGTCCTGGCTCGATCCTTAATGGAAAACCACAACAAAACGCGACGACTAAAGCGTAAAATACCCCAAGATTTAGTCCAACAACAGTAGAAATAAGGAAATAGCTACTGTTTAAACGATGAGGATGTGACATAGGTCACATACCGAGCACGTCAGTTTTAGCACCGACCAACATACTGTTGAATGTCCCAAAATGGAGACAGATTGTAGTTACTCAAGAAGAACATAAAAAAAAAAAAAATATGTAATAGGAAAATGAAATTAGCACCAGATTTAGATTCAGGGTCAAAAAGTCTTAACAAAACAGTTTTTGATACTTACGCAACAAAAAGAAATAGATTTTTATTGACCTGTGTAATCAGGATAGTGAAGGCAGGGTATAGGTATTCCTTTCCGTGAGAGATGACGATAAATGAACTCTTCGTTACGGCTATATTGCCTGATTGAGATCTTCAATAAAGATTAAGGTCGGTTTTAATACAAAAGAAATTGCTTTCCTAACCTATATATAATACCTAATTTTAACTAAGTCTGTAAGTTATACACAACTAAAGTTTATCTTTCTTTTTGGAACGAAGCAAGAAAGTAAATGAATCTGTCCGGGTGACTCATTTAAACATAGTTTTAACGGGTTCATCTTATATTTAGTGTGTAGGTATTAAAAGTTACGTGAGACATATAATATTTAAATATTGTATTAAGCGGTTTACACTCGCGTTAAATAGTAAGGAATTGCCCGTCATGTATCGAACTCGTATGGAGCTCTTCATCAGGGACTGATTGTACAGCGCCGCGGTAACTTTAGTCACTCTTCACATGTCGGGCCTTTCCTGACAATTTCAGGTGAATGTAAATCGCTTAATACAATATTTAAGTGTGTAACTGTAGATGAAAATTTAGATTGGAAGTTACAAGTGGACAATATAAGTAATAGGATTAATAGATATGTGTACGCCCTTAGACAAATTAGTAAGGTGACAAACTTCCAAACCGCTTTATCTTGTTATCATGCGTATGTAGAGTCTGTGTTACGCTACGGCTTACTAATCTGGGGCAATAGCACAAACAGTGATCGGGCATTTAGTGCGCAAAAAAAGTGCGTTAGAGCAATGTGTGGAATGCGCCCTACCGAATCGTGCCGACCAGTGTTCAAAAAGCTTGGGTTATTACCACTTCCCTCACTTTATATTTACGAAATATGCGTTTTTGTACATAAGCACAAAGACTTTTTTACAAAAGCCTGTGATAGGCATCCACGGTCCTGCCGAGACCCCGACAGATTGCTAACTGATGGTCCTTCTAGATCAGCCAAGCACAAGAAAAGTTGTTTGACTATGTGTGTAAAAGTATATAACAAAATACCCGGTGAATTTAAAGCTATGAATAATAATACATTTAAAAATAAGTTACACCAATGGATGAATAATAATAATTTTTATAGTATAAACGAATTTTTTGACATGAAGTAAACTGTAACTGTCTGTAGATATTTATTGTAAGTGTAAGTCATATTATTTTGTTTCATGTAAGTAGAGTATAGGTGTTATACCTCCTTGTAAAGCTGTCTTTGGGTAGCTATCTTGTAATTTAATTTGCATACCGTCCACGGTTAAACATGTAAACCTACCAATAATTGTATAAGACCTATGTATGTATAGTGGTAATGTTTAGTGCAAATAAAAGATTATCTTATCTTATCTTATCTTAGGTTAATGGAAATTTGTAGTTAGGTACCTACTACTATTATTACACTGTAGATTCAGGGTTAGGTGATATGATCTACGCGATGACCTAGATATTTTACTTCAAATAAATATCGGAATCAGTCAGTATCAGATCAGATGGAAACTGTAAATTTCAATTTACGTTCAAGAACAAGCTCATTTAACGTTAATGCTGATCAATGAATCAAAAGCCGCAGTATCTATTTAGAAAATATCTTCAATTGGAATACAATGTTAAATGTCAGTTGCACCCACAAATTTATCTGCTTAACCCGAAGGTTGACTGGTAGAGAATGCAATGGCAATTGGGATGGAAAAGTTTAAATAAAATTAAATATTTATTATTATTTTATTTAAACTTTACTGCACAAAACAAAAGTCAGTACAAATGGTGAACTTAATGCCTAATGGGATAGTATTAAGTCCGCCTTTTGTACAATGAGTTTTTGTTTTGTGTCATAAAGATTAAATATACAAGTGACTGAGCTCGTGCTCTGTAGACCTCACGAGTTTGTTTCTTAAGTTGGGAAACGCGACCTCCAGGCGAGAACAGCCAGACAGCGTTTGGACATCCAAACATCGGGACAGACGAAAGAATTTTGTGTCAAGCTTAAACGGACACTCACTTACTTCGCCCGCTCGACTAATAAATAAATGTAACTTATTCCTCCAATGGTCAATCCATTTCGCTTACAAATGTTTCCCGTCGGTGGAGCACAGAGTATAAATTGGGGATCGTTCACCGCGGGAATTAGTAGGTTAGCTTTGTGTGGATTACAGGGTCGCCGCATTTGAAACAGTTAAAATACAGAGTATTTGATACGTGGGTTGTGTTTGTAAAAAAAACTACCAGGGCTACACAGGCCCGATTTGTGAGCATTTCTCAAAAAGTTTGTACACAATAAAGACATCAAATTAAAGTCCAATATAATTTTCCTATTTGTTACCATTTATTTTAGTAATTTTATATGAGTGTTACGGCTATGTTCGATAATTAAGGTTCTGTTATGCTTATACTTTTTTAATTATAAATAGTCTGATATCAATGGTGTACTTCCGATTCGCCGAATTATGTTTCGCAAACGTTTCATTTCGCAAAAGTTTCATTTCGCCAAAAGCATTTTTCACTGAAACTGTAAACTATTTCAGATTGTTGTAAATATCATCCTTTAGATTAGGTTAGGTTAGGTTAGGTTTGTTTTATAACAATTCGAAATAGTTTACAGTTTCAGTGAAAAATGCTTTTGGCGAAATGAAACTTTTGCGAAATGAAACGTTTGACGAAAAGGCAGAGAACCTGTGTAACAGTTATGCTAGAGGTGCAGCACGGTCTACCCTTGTTTAGACAAATGTTACATCGAATTTTCATTTCATCGAAAGCATTTTATTTCTGAAACTATAAAATATTTTCGAATGTTTTAACCCAAACCTAACCTAACCTTACCTAATCTATTGATTGTCATTTCCAAGATTTCTGATAAATGTGTGAGTTCCGAGGAAAAAATTGACAATAAAATGAAAATTCTATGCAATGAATCATTCGGTAAAGCGATTTTCTATAAAAGAAGAGGACACCGTGCAGCACCTCTGGTATAACTGTGACACGCGACTTGTCGCGCGTCATAATACTACCTGTCACTTTCCTTTCACTACCGTGTGAAGACTTTTCAAGACCGGTGATGCTGAGTCGTGCGACAAGCCTCAGACCATATGGTCTGATCTAGACCCACAGTAAGCTCTAGTAGGCTTGTGTTATGGACACTAGACGACGATAAACATACTTTTAAAATAAATACATACTTAAATATAAATAACACATGACCCAGGCACAAATATTCGAGTTCAAAATTCATTAAAGTGCTAGGGCCGTCACTGGTTGACATAATACGCCATTCAATCGATATTGCTCGCATTTTACGATTGGTGATTACAGTACAAGGCGTTAGCTGGTGAAATAACCTCCGAACATAGTAAAATAATACACAAGGTAGGTTCTCGCAAGACTCTCCAAAGTACTATATTTTATTGGTATTTTATGTAAAATGCAGCGCTATTGGTCTAGACATGGCGACACAACCAAAAGACGTTCCCGAGATTAGAAGCTTCGAGTTAGAAGAGATAAAGGGTCTTGACAAACAGACGGACGGACGGATGGACGGACGGACAACAAAGTGATCAATTCCGTTGGCCTTTTGAAGTATGGAACCCTAAAAAAGTGAGCTATTTATTATTCGATTACAAGCGTAGCCTGGGACCACAGAGTATATAAATTGGGGATCATTCGGGCGCGGGAATTAGCCAGGTTAGCTTTATGTGGATTACGAACTCGCCGCATTTAAAACAGTTATGTAAAATATACGGGGATTGTTTGAGGAGTGTCTTTACAAAAGGACTTATTTCCCTATGAAACTCATACAAAAAAGCCTTTTTGAAAAGACACCCCTCATTTGATACGTGGGTGTTTTTGTAAAAATAACCATGTGTGGCGTAAAGCCGTTAGCGGACTGTAGGTAACGAAGGGAGGATCTTGGTGTGGAGTCAGGAAAAATACTCTATACTGATCCAAGAATAAATATCAAGGACTTACCGTTGCTGATGTGCCCGTTCTGTTTCGGAGGCCTCCGTCAGCTTCCTTTTTGATCACACGGTTTAAATAAATAATGTTTAGCAGTAATTCTTGTTGTTTTCGCAGACACTATTTTGACACTGAAGTCTAGTTACATTTTTATACAGAGAGCAGCAAAGCGGCCAGTGTCCCCGCCATTTATAAATGAATCAGTATAAAGGTTAATACTAAACACCCCCCACCGAAAGCACTATGTGGCTTTCATAAAATATAGAGAAAAGGAATAAAACGAAAAATGCGCTCACTGAGGCGCTAGAAAATAAAATCTTCATAATTGGAGAAAGAGGAAGGTAATTTAGTAAGTGTAAGGAAGAGGACACAGTTTGTTAACTGGTCTTGATAAAGAATTATTAGCTCTTGTACGCAGGGTAACCTTGCGCACAATGCCGTCCAAACCGGGATGTGTCTGTTCGACAATTGCAAGTGGCCAACTGCATGGAGAAATCCGATCATCCTTCACCAATACTAAGTCTCCTACTTTGATATTGGGAGGCGAGGTGAACCATTTTGACCTTTGCTGTAAGGTGTTTAAATAATCTTGGCTCCATTTCTTCCAAAACAGTTGGGAGCAATTTTGTAAATATTGCCAACGCGTTAAATGGTTTACGGGTACGGACTGTAAATCATACTCTGGTACAGTTGTCAGACTCTTGCCTACTAAGAAGTGTCCTGGTGTTAACACATTAAACTCATGAGGATTATCACTAGCCGGTAGAGCGCATAATGGCCTTGAATTCATTATGGCTTCTATTTTACAGAAAACAGTTGACAGTTCCTCAAAAGTCAAAGCTTTGTCACCGACAGTACGCACAAGATGATATTTCGCAATTCGAACGCAGCTCTCCCATAAACCGCCCATATGAGGAGCACTAGGAGGGTTGAACTGCCAGTTAATTAAGCGCTGAGCGCAGCCGTTCAGAATATCCTGCCGGGTGCTGTTATCAAACATGAATTTCTGAACATCAGCAAGATGTTTACTGGCTGCTATGAAATTCGTTCCGCAGTCCGAATAAAAACATGCCGAGAGACCACGACGGGATACGAATCTATCAAGGGTAGCCAGAAAGCAATCCGCAGATAGAGAAGAAAGTGTTTCCAAATGCACGGCTTTTGTGGAAAAACACACGAAGACCGCTAAATAAGCCTTCTCTATCTTTGCATTACGCCGTAAACTTTCCTTTATGTAGAAAGGTCCGGCTAGGTCTACACCTACATTCTCGAACACTTTATTAGGCAACAGCCGAGTTGAGGGAAGATCACCCATTTTAGGCTGAAGCAGCGTCGGTTTACATTTGAAGCAGTTCTTACATTTCCCGTGAATTGATCGAATGAGGCTACGAGCCGACAAGATCCAATATCTTTGGTTGATAATATTTTGCAAGGTTTGCGGACCTGTGTGCAAATATTTTTTATGAAAATATTCAACCAAGAGCTTTGTAAACCTACTCTGCTTCGGCAACAATAAGGGATGCTTTGCATTGTATGGCAAATCAGAGTGCGGGATACGACCCCCCACCCTGAGGAAGCCACGAGCATCAAGAAAGGGTGCAAGTTTCCTTAACGAAGGAATGTACGTCTCGCCCCTCTTCAGTGTTTCAATTTGCTCTTTAAAATATGCAGCTTGCACTAGCTTTATAAGACTATCGTGGGCTGCGTTCAAGTCTTCAGTCGTTAAGACTTGGTGGCGAATTGAAACGTCATCGCGGGATCGTCGAAGTAAACGTAAAATCCAGGCGATGCTTCTTTGCATTCTTGAAAAAGAAGAGAACCGTTTACAGACTCGCTCAACAAACTCTAGTTTATCTTCTTCTTCAGTCTTTCGAGCTATCAAACTGAACGTATTCGAGTTTGATTTCATCTCAAGAATTTGAGTTTCACTTTTATTTGTGTACGTTGATACAGGCCAAGTTTCACGATCCTCGTACATCCAGGTAGGACCCTCAAACCACTGAGAGCTATCAAGCATGAATTGCGACGGAGACACACCTCGGGAAGCTACGTCTGCCATATTGTACTCGCTTTTAACATGACGCCACGCATGGGGTGGTATTGACTCTATTATTTGTGTAACACGGTTACACACAAATGTCTTTAATTTATAGGCGTCAGTTTGCAGCCACGCCAAAACTATAGACGAATCTGTTAACGCTGTGATTCTAGTCACATCAACTCGAGTTATGCATTCGCATGCGTACTTCATAAGTTTTCCAAGAAGAGCCGCGGCCATAAGTTCCATTCTAGGGATCGTCTGAGCCTTGACAGGTGCGACCTTCGATTTCGCCATTAGCAATCTGCACTTCACATCCGACTGACTTTGTGATATGACGTAAATGCAGGCAGCGTACCCACGAGATGATGCATCACTAAATCCAACCAGCTCGCATTCTGTTACATCTGGAAGCAATATGTGCCGTTGGATTTGCAACTCAGATAGGCGAGGTAGTTCGGTGATGAATGTCAACCACTGCTCACACACTTCTTGAGGCAGAGGATCATCCCAACCGAGACCCACCTTCCAAAGATCCTGAAGGATGCACTTTGCAACAAATGTGCAAGGAGAAATATATCCAACGGGATCATAAATAGATGCTAGAGTCTTTAGTACAGATCTCTTGGTATTGACGGTATCTTGCTTGTTCGAAGAGAAGCTGAACGCGTCAAACACCGGAGACCATTTCAAGCCCAGAAGCTTAATCGAAACGTCATCCCGATCCTTTTGAAAAGTGACAGTAGTTTCACGATGTTCAACTGGAACGCGCTCGAATAATTCTTCACAGTTGCTAGACCACTTCTTTAGCACAAGTCCTCCGCACTGTAGCATATTAATTAACTCGTCCTGCAATGCACAGGCTTGGGAGAAGGTTGCGCATGACCATAGAATGTCATCCATATAGATACCTTGTCGCACGACATTAGCAGCTGAAGGGAAACGTTCACCTTCATCATTGGCTAATTGTAGCAAAGTACGAATGGCCAGAAATGGACTCGAACTTACGCCGTATGTAATCGTTTTTAATTCATAGACTTTTATCGGCTCGTCTACGGACGACCGATATAATATGTGTTGATATTTTCTATCACATTCACGCACAAGGATTGCACGATACATCTTGCAAATATCACTTGCGAAACAGTATTCGAATAATCGAAAATTGGTTATAATGGAACCTATATCACGGTACAGGTTTGGTCCTGTCAACTGAGTATCGTTGAGAGAGATGTTTGTAGACGTTTTCGCACTAGCATCGAATACGACGCGCAAGGGTGTTGACGTACTGCTCGGCCTTAAAATGCTGTGATGTGGAATCAGATACTTGCTTGACTCGCTACCAGTGTACAATTCCATGTGGTCAAGTTTCTCATACTCGAGCATGAAGTCGTTGTATGCTTGCTGCAGCACTGGTGAACGCGCAAGTTTGCGCTCTGTTGCCAGCAATCGTTTTTCGGCGGCAACTCGAGAGTCTCCAAGTGTCGGCGTATCAGTCACAAAAGGCAGCGGCACGATGTATCTCCCCCCCTCATCACGGGAGTGATCACGCACGAATATATCTTCAGCCAGCTGATCTTGAGGGCTGAGTACAGGTTTGCACGGCAATTCCTCTACTTCCCAGAAGTCACGCAGCGTTTTGTCCAAAGTCTTCTCTTCAGAAATCGACAGATGTAAATTTAATGACAGTTGATTACTTTCGTTGTATAATCTTCCACTTACGACATAACCGAAAACCGTCTCAATCACCTTGGGTATGTTCGGCTTGACATTAGTCGGCTTGTCCAACATCAAATCAGACACGACACCGTTGTCCAACAGAATATCTACCGATGACTTTTCGTAGAACAATGTGTCAGCCAAATCGAAATTCTTGTATTCTTCCACGACTTCCGGTGGAAATGAAACATTTGGCATTTCAGATGACACTTTCTCTACTACGACCAGTTCTAGCCGGAAACTCGGAACGTCCGATTTACACGGCTTTAAGTCGCATGCCACCATGCCAAAGTTTTTGACTAGTTCACCTCCTAGCCCTGATACCGTGTAAGGGCATTTGTTGCGAGGTAAGCCCAAACGTTGAGCACAGTTCAAAGTAATGAATGAGCTTTGAGCTCCAGAATCAAGAACGGCACGGCAGTTCTGATATTGACCAGTGATGTCAACGACTAGAGTCCTCGTAGTCCCCAGTACTATACCGTAAGAACTGGAATTTTCAGTCACGGAATGAAGATTCTCAGTAACGGTTGGATCGGGTGTCACAGCCACACTCACGGAGCGCGGTAGTGAAGGCCCCGCTGCATGCACGGCAGCACGGGGCGTCTGCGGCGTCGGCACGGCCGTTGCCTGCAGAACACTTGCATCCCGATGTAGTAAATAGTGGTGAGGCCGAGAGCAAACTCCACAAGTCATGTTGCTCTTACAACTTGACGTTTCATGACCACTTTTTAAACAGTTGGTGCATAGTTTCAAGGCATTGACACGGTCAATCCTGTCTTGAACTAACAGTTTACGAAACTGTTCGCAACGATAAATCAGATGATTTGAGTTGCAATGCACGCAAGTCAGTTTGTTTTGGTTCGAATTATTTTGAGTATCAAAGCGCGAAACAGCTAATCCAACCTTTTGTGAAGACGAAGTTGCGTTCGAATATTTGAAATTGGCCGGTTTATGACTCGGTTGTGCGAAGTTGACAGATGACTTCACTTTGACTTGTTGATTGTTTATAGTCCGGGAGCCGGCACTAGGAAATGTATGTTCCAAAACTTTAATTTGTTTGTTGACGAAATTTATTAAATCCGCGAAAATCGGTAATTTATTTTGATCGCGGCTTTCTTCAAACAATTTCCGAGTATGACTGTCTAACCCACGTAATGCCAAATGACAAAATAGATAGTCGTCCAAATTTGCAGATTGAGCTGCAAGGCGTGAATCGCTTTCAACGAATAATCAAAAGTCTCCACGAACGAGGTTAAATTCGCTACGCTGTCTTTTGTCAAAGGCGAAAAGTTCAGCATTTTGTCCAGATATCTGCCGGTCAACGCCCTAACGTCTTGGTATTTATCAAGTAAGCTTTGCCAAACAAGTGGGTAATTGAATGACGTGATCGGAAGACTTCTGACAATGCTCAGTGCTGGACCTTTGACGCAAGATAGGAGATAATGAAATTTATCTATGTTCTCGAACTTGCGATTGTGAACCAAAGACACGAAGGTATCATGGAATGTAGCCCAGTTCTCTACCTGCCCGTCAAATTCAAATAACGTTAGCTTCGGTAAGACCGGCCTAGCTAGACAATCATCCTTGGTTACAGTTGAATATTTTTCGGTTGGCTCCTGGACTATACGCGTGCAGTTCAAAGCTACCTTTTTGCAAACATAATATAATTCGTCGAAGCTTTCTAACGCGCTTGTTGAAGGTTTAGCCTTGGGGTTTGACTGCATTTCAAGCATGATAATTTCCATGACAATTTTTTCGAAATCGCTACGAGCGTCATCAAGTTCTGAAAACTGTACCATGTAATTCTGTACCGAGTCTAGACTATCCAATTTAACAGTTTTGGATACATCATACGCCTTTTGTAATTTATTGAACAAATATTCTTTTTTAATTGTCAAAGTGCTAATTTGCAATAAAGATTGCACCTCGCCTTCCGCCATTTTTGTCACGGACAAAAATATGACGAATTGGTTGAATTATATTTTTGGAAATCTGTGAGAACAGGGAATAGCTTTATAGCGAATACGATTCGCGACGGAAGCAACGGTTAGGTATATTATAGATTATAATTTGGGGAATTAAACAAAAAAAATAGCTCGGTTCAAAATTTTGAAAATATCCGGCTCGAAGGACCAGAAAATGTGGCGTAAAGCCGTTAGCGGACTGTAGGTAACGAAGGGAGGATCTTGGTGTGGAGTCAGGAAAAATACTCTATACTGATCCAAGAATAAATATCAAGGACTTACCGTTGCTGATGTGCCCGTTCTGTTTCGGAGGCCTCCGTCAGCTTCCTTTTTGATCACACGGTTTAAATAAATAATGTTTAGCAGTAATTCTTGTTGTTTTCGCAGACACTATTTTGACACTGAAGTCTAGTTACATTTTTATACAGAGAGCAGCAAAGCGGCCAGTGTCCCCGCCATTTATAAATGAATCAGTATAAAGGTTAATACTAAACACCATGTTTATGTTGCAGCCTCTGAAACAGCCTTCGGGTTTATTTTTTAATTTGCTTTTTGGATAGCTTTCGCACTATCTTAATAACCTAACCAATATTGTTCCCCAACCCTACACAGTGTGATCGAATGTAATTTGCTCGATTTCTTTAGAATAAAGACAAGAATGGCTCACTACGCACGCCTCAGGGTGCCCGGGTCGATCTTCTAACTTTATTTGGCTCGCTTCCGTAGCCAGTCCTAGAGGCGCACACTCGTTGATCAGTTGTGTTTACAACCCGTGCACTACGAGACGTCCCGTAAATCTGAGCCAACTATCAGTCTCTAATCATAAATACTTTAAAACTGCAAGACTATCGACACCAGACAAAGCTTTACAAAGACTAACACCAGAAAAAGCTTTGCAAAGTTAACAAAGCTTGTAAATAAAAGTACATCCGCAAGATGCGGCAAGATTAAGCTTCTAACCGAGCGAGAGCTTCGAGTTTACAATTAATTTGTATTGTCCTGAAAGCTTTTAAGCTTTAGTTAATACTAAGAGGTGTCCCCAACTTCGCCCGCGTATTTTTTTTACCTTACCTTTTACTTTACCGTATACGGGAATAAAGTATCTTACAACCATCTTTATACTTGCTGCGCAGTGTCACCCGCTCATCCCACAGGAACACTACATGTTTTTGGGATAAAAAGTAGCCTATGTGTTAATCAAGAGTGTCAGCTACGTTCATGCCAAAATTAATCAAAATTGGCCCAACCGTTTGAGCGTGAACAAGTAATAAACATACAAACACATAAACACACTCACAAGCTTTCCCTTCATAATAGTTATTATATTACCGTGAGATTTATATTTTGAATACCTAGTTGTACGTAGGTACTTCCCTTACTCACGCATTGCGACCTGAAAATCTAAATTCTAATGAAAAACACCATTGAAATCAATAAAAAACACGTAGCTATCGTGTCCCACTAAAATTAAACACGGTAAAAGTAATTGAAACAAACAGTTCTAATTTCATTAACAGTTTTTCCGATCCAGCCGGGCAACAGTATGGCTAATTACTTCCCCTAATGATCTTTGCGCATGCCAGGTGTTGGTTTAGGTGCTTGCGGTACTGGCGGGCTTGAAACTAACACTTTATATCGTTACACTAAAACGGTGTGCTTTAATGGGTTTCATCCACTTACTTGCGGCGGAGAATGAAAATGAAAAATGTTTATAACAAAATAAACACAAAATACAATAAGACAGATAAGATGCTCTTATGACTGAATACTTATAATAACAGGATAATGTTATTAAAGCTTTCGTGAGACATATTTAATTATTGTATTAAGCGGTTTGCACTCACGTGAAAGTGTCAGGAATGGCCCGCCGTTTCGAACACGTATGGAGTTCTTCGACAGGGACTGCTAACCGTACAGCCGCGCGGTAAATGTTATAGTTTAACAAGTGTCGGTCTGGGATAGTGGCCATATGGCAATAATGAGCATACGACATATAATATTTGTATTATTAAACGTCAATAACGATTTGTCAAGCATTTGTTATTAAGCAAATTCCAAACATTGTTTACCAGAATGCTGCTGAATCCTTCGTTCTTCTTGTGAAATAAATACTGAATCCTGTTAAAAAAACTTGACTTTTATCACTGTGTATAGTTTTGGCTTTATTATGGAAAAAATACTTGAGCGGAATATTTAGTCGTTTCCTCTTTGTTTACATCAGTGACATTCACCGACTTTCAACGTCAGTTACCAAAAATTTGTTGTTGCCAGTTAGATAAATTAGTACCGCTAAAAATCCTCAATATAGCGCGGGTTGTAAAATCCCCTGTAAGGTTATACTTACCATGCATTGTTCAAATAACAATATGATTATTAATAACAATCGAGAGGTGCCAGGGGTGACCTCATTCCACAGCATTCGAGTTTAATTTTGCAAGTTTACGAACCATTCTATAGTGCAAGTTCAATTTCGCAAGTTTCATTTTGGATCGGACGGCAATGCAATGCCTAGAATATTCTCTTCCAATCTTGAACGCTTGCCAATACGAGCATCGATGGTTACTCTACCGAGTTTAGTTCAACAACAATGGGAATCTATAATGGTTTACCAAACTTGATCTAGATCACAGACTTGCCACGAGCTCCATGAAAGTTGGCGTACTAAATATGCTTCGCTTTCATGTAGTTTTGTTTTAAGCCTTCGTCTCCTATTACACGCTATACGCAGCTTACAGCGTCTTTCCATACCAAGCATTGTGTTATTAGTATGGAAAACTGCTGCACGCTGCGTACAGCTTCTAATAGGAGACCAAGGCCTTGGCCCTTGTTTTAGCTAGGCCAAGTGTAGTAAGTTTTGCTTTAGCTGAATTGCAAGAGTTGCATTTTAAGTGTGAAGCGGGGACTTAGTTTTCAGCCATTAGAAGAGTTCGAAGACTTTATGAGTCAGGGTTGGATAAGCCTGAATGTTGAAAAATAGTACATTACTGCAGACGCCGGGAAATAAGGGCTTGCTTGCGGCAAGCCGTTTTCACGGCTAAGGCATGTAGGTATAGTGCTTTTCTCAAACATATGCAATGAAATAAAAAATACACCACTCAAAAAAACATAATTCAGCTGTTTAGCCCGTTCATTAATATAATTATGTAGACGCCATGTTTAAAAAAATACTTCCTGGCCTAGGCCTTCAATTTTGTATGAATTTCCTTTACATTCGAATTGTTCAGCCCGAAACGTGACACTTCGAAGCCTGTTTTAACGCACGCTATGACGATATTAGAGAGTTTGAGAAAAATATATTATTGCAGAAAAAGAAGTTTAGCATATATCCAAAATGTGGACGGAAAAACGATGCAGGGTGTATGAATGAACGACCTAGAGAGGAAAGCTAAAATGTGGGCAAATAACATAAGATGATGATTTAACTGAAGTGATTAGAATAAATACGAGATTTGAGTCTTTTTTAACCCCCGACGAAAAAAGAGGGGTGTTATAAGTTTAAAATGTGTATCTGTTTATCTGTGTGTCTGTCTGTGGCATCGCAGCTCCCAAACGGACGGACCAATTTGTGTGCGGCTTTTTTAAATCGAAAGACTCTTCCGTCGAGATAGTTTTTAGCTATATTCGGTGGAAATAGCAGCAGCAGCACCAGTAGTTTCCAAGATGTTCAGCTTTAATAAGAACAAGTGACACAATCTCAGCCATCAATATTTAAGTTAAAATTTCCACATTGTGTAGTTATGTTAAAGTTTATGTTCAGTTTTAGTAGCATTTTCTATATCACTCGTTGAATGAGGATTTAACGATGTCCAGCTACTTGTGTTGGGGTGTTTGAGAAGAATAGAATAGAATAAAATAACTTTTATTTTACCGAAAGAAACGTTTCTTTAACAGTGACTTCCACACTAGGCATAGGCTGTATCTTGGAAGTCGTATCGTACACGTCAGGTTCGTTAACAATGCGGCTATAGACATGCCTTGAAGACGAAATTAAAACTAACAAATGAACAATACTATGATAAATAGGTACATGTTATATTCTTAATTTTGGGTTATTAAGTGTAAAAGCAAGTTTAATTGATTGGCAGAGTAAAATGCGATACAATCAGTCACTGGGCAAGTCAACATACGACGATGCCCAGAGTGTGTATGTGATTATCGTAGCTCTTGAGTGTACAGGTTATTATCTGGGCTGAATTTGTTCTTATTGGCGTTCACATCGTTCACATCTTTAGCTAATGCAACTAAGCACAGCTCTAGTGGAAAATCTGTGTAAAAGCTCTTAAAAGTGATACTTCAAATAGTAATTACGTCTCTTTTTTCAGGCTTTCGAAGAGTTAGAAGCGCTGCTGGGAAGAAGTGGAATCTGCATCGCCGTGAAGGAGAAGCTGGTGAAGGACTCTGGGGTGGCTGCGGAGACTGCATATGACGGGATCGTGCAGAAACTGCTCACGAAACCCAGAGCACGAGGTAAGACAGTACTGAAGTTAAGCTAATAAAATATGTCAGGGTTTCTTTTTTTATGGCATAGGGGGCAAACGAGCAAACGGATCACCTGATGGAAAGCGATTACCGTCGCCCATAGACACCTGCAACACCAGAGGAGTAACAAGTGCGTTGCAGGTGCGATTTGGTTCAAATTGCACTGCGTGAAGATAATAGCGTGTGAACTACGTTGTATTCCACTCTCATTTATATGTTGTAGGTTTCTTCCTTTGTTACCAGTTTTAGCTCGCATTATTTGTGTTAAATCTCGGAGTAGGGAGCCGGATGGAGACAAACCAAAGACAAATTTCGACTTAAAGGGTGCGGTCACAGCCGCGTCACATGGTTCTTAATTCTACCCACATAACACTTAAAAAAAACATGCTTTACTGAATCATTTTCCACCAGTACTAAACTAATGGTCGAAATAGACAGACAGCATTTGTACAGCAAAATGCTGCAAACCAACTGCGCAGTCCACTTGCAGCCGGTATGCAGTCAGTCCGATTGCACTACGAGCTGCAATTTTGCAGCTAGGTTGCAGTTCAAATGCTACCCGTCTGTTTCGGCCCTAATCTGGGCTGAATCTGTTCTTATTGGCGTTCACATCGTTCACATCCTTAGCTAATGCAACTAAGCACAGCTCTAGTGGAAAATCTGATGATTTTGAAATATGACCCAGTCTTGGCTTCGAAAATAAACAAATATGCTCCCAAAAATTTCAAACGCATCATGCCCTTGTTAACTTTATGGTCCATTTCATTTAGACGTAACCTTCCGCATACCTTATCAAGCCTTGCCAAAGTCACGCTCCGAAACCAAACATCCGTTTAAGAAAATTGCCGAATAAAGCCTTATCTCGCTTGTATCACGTCGAGCCGGGTCACTGGATTTCAGATAAATTGTGGCTGTGTCGCTTCCCCGCGGTACCAGCTGCGTGGCGAAGACAATTTTTCGCTGAAATGGTTACAGAAATTGAATCCATTGGAAGGCTGGTGAGCATAACACGCCGCGTTGAGTACATCTGGATGGCTGGTTTTTACCCGATATTTGGGCCTTGTTTCGGAGATTGATTGGACTAATATTCGATAATCGGTGGGCGTTTGGTTTTGGTGCCGGATTTTGGGCGGTGAGAGATTTTTGATTATTTTTGTTTGTTGATTTTATAAGGAATGAAGATTTTTATGAATCGCCGGGTTCATCGAAACGGGAAAATGGGGTTCGCGGGTTAAAGAGTTTGTACGTACTAAACATAGTAGTATATTAACGCTTCATTGTACTCATAATATTAAATAAGCATATGTAAAAAAAACAATACCGTCAAAAGGCGAATTATGAGGCATCGAGTTAAGGTTTGAGTAAAGCACCCTGTGCAACTACAATGAAAATTGTATTACTTATTCCACAAGAGCTTTAACGATAGGTACGCGACAAAAGATTTTCTCGTCAAAGGACGAGACGTTGTCGCAAAGTTTGACGTCCCCATGATGTAACTTTATAATTGTGTTCAGGCCTTAATACCAATATATTGTTACATTTCTGCCGAGCCAATATTTCCCGGATTCCCATGTTTCTGAGTAATATGGAATTCCTGCTAAGCTGATTTGGATCCGCAATATTCTCTGGAACTTGTTATGAATAGTGGCTTATGAGCATTTAATAATATATATCATTTCGTCGCAATTCATATTCCCATTGAAAGTTGTGGTGCACGTATCGTCACGTATTACAAGACTTCTTCTTAGTCGGCATTTTCATTGCTGAAGTTCGTTCTCAAAGAAAAATTTGAATGTATTTCGACGACGCGTTTGGCTCGGTTGGTAGACACCTGCCTACTGAGTCGGCGGTCCCGGGTTCGAATCCCGGCCGGGGCAAATATTTGTGCAAAATATTTGTTCTTGGGTCATGGATGTTATCTATATATGTATTTATATATTATATATATCGTCGTCTAGTACCCATAGTACAAGCTTTGCTTAGTTTGGGACTAGGTCGATTTGTGTATGATTGTCCCTTAATATTTATTTATATTTATTTATTTATTTATTGTCTCTATACAAATATTGTTACCCATAACCACTATTCAAATTCAAATCTTTATTTCGAATTATTGCAATCCATATAATTGTTAGTAACACACAAACTTATAAACCTATGTTAACGACAATAACAACCATAACTTATAAAAATACTAAAGGCGGCGTGGTACGGCGACCGGCGGTGCGTGCAGCCGCACCCAGCGCGCGAGCAGCGGCGAGTCCCATCGCTGCGCCAACGCGTTTACAATGCTGTTTGAGCTGAAGAGAGCGCGATTCAGTAACGATGCACACCGCTTCCTAATTATAGCATCAAAACTATCAGTATGCGCCTCGGCAAACATTGCTGACGCGCTACAGAAACGCGGCAGCCCAAACAGCACCCTAAACGCATTGTTATATTGCACGCGCAGAGCGTTGTATGCCCTCTGCGTAAAACTGACCCACAGACTGCACGTGTAGAATGATTGGCAGTATGCTTTGAAAAGCGTTAGCTTCACTTCATTACTACAACGGGCAAATCTGCGAGCCAGCATGTTACAACGAACACACAACGCCCTGCGCTCCCTCTCGATATCATCATTATCTGACATACTTTCCGTTACCCAGTGGCCTAGGTACTTAAACTTTTGCACTACCTTTAAAGCGGTACCACAAAGCGTTACAGGTGTCATTTTATACGATTTTTTACCGGCTATACCATATATTGACGTCAGGATTAGCTAGCCATTTATATTAAGCGTTTCCAAGGCGCTCCGTAAGAATGTTGAACTTTGACGGTCATTTCTGACTTCCAGAGCAGTCTAAGTGTAGGTAGTCCCTTATATAGACATTTGATCCCAATAAAAAATAGAACCGATTGACATCCTCAAAAAAATGTTTCGACATGCCTATTACCGTGATGGCAAAATCTATGTATGCGTGATCGCATACATAGATTTTGCCATCCGAGTAATGAAATATTTATTTATTTTAACTTTATTGCACAAAATAAAAACTTAACGTATAAAAGGCGGATTGAATACCATGGGGCATTCTCTACCAGTCAACCTTGGGCAAAGCAGAAAAATCATAGGCGGTGCATCTAAACAAAAAATCAAAGCGAATATGAAAGTTAGCAAACTCGACTCCCAAGCCTTTACATTCAAAATTCTTCAAATAACGATATTTAAACTGCTGCCTATTAAGTCTCACGAAAATATTTCGCAGTTAAATCCAACTTTGTTCACATTTTGGCACCTGCACTAACTTTGCTGTGCATTCATTTAGAAGTTAATTTGCATTGGCTTAATGTTAACTGATAAGCGGCAGCGCTCGTCGTTTTAAAGCCCTTTCTACGAACACTCCTTTAAAGCCGTATTTAAGAATTTGAATTAAACTCCACCCGGCTTGAACCCAGGCACATGCCTATGTGGCTTCGTGAACGAAATATTCTGCAAGACAAGTTTAATCATAGTGAACCATTGATACAAAGATCAAAGCTCAAAGAAAATTTAAATGCGTAACCTGGCGCAAGAGACCTATAATCGAATCCGGTTCCTCTGAAGCACCGGTCCAGCATGTTAACCTCTCCACCAAATAAATATCAGACAACCTCACACAAATAAACCTAGTCCCAAATTAAGCTCAAGAAAGCTTCTGTTATGGGTACTAGGTGACAATATACATACTTATATAGTTAAATAAATACTTAAATACATAGAACGTCCATGACCCAGGCACAAATATTCGTGTTCATCACGTGTTGTTTAACCACTGCGCGAACCGCGTCGTCCCACATAACCTTTCAATTTTTTCCTTATGCTTTGTGTGTCGATCTTTGCATTGTTTATTTGAAAGGCTTTACGTCTTAGCGCTTCGCTTCTTAATTTGTAGTGCATTTTATTTTTCCCCTTCTGAAAACTTCTATAAAAACTCTCTCTTTCTTCTCCTAGCCTTCTCCCAACATTTGGGGTCCTAGTCTTTCTTTGCCAGAACGCTCTGTCTCGGTTCGTTCAGATGTAACATTTGCATCCTTCATGTCCTTTTATTTTGTGGATATCCACCTGAGACAGGCTATAATAACAACAAAAATGCATAATAAATAGTGATATTACGGAACGATACATATCAAAACACTTAAAGATGTATTTAGCTGATGGCAAAGTTGCATTAAATAATAAATAAATAAATATCAGACCTGGGACCTAATTCGAGAATGCCCTTTGAGAGATCGCAAAACGTCAAAACTCTATTAGATAACTGTGATATCGCCTTTGAACTTTCATTAAAATGCGATGAGCTTCAAGTGACATATCTTATCTCAATTTTGGAAATAGGTACGAAGGGGATAATAATTGTCAAAAATGCTATTCATGCATATGAATTTCTGTTTTGAACGAAACGTAACTGAATAATTTCACGCACTACACGGTCAAGATAAAGTAAGTACGCCAGTTATCTATACCGTCACATACAAAGGAAACGCAAATAAAGCGCGACAGGATTGACGAAGTTGCGATGTTCTAAGGATATCACCACTTGTCAAGTAGGGACACGTCAAAAGTGACGGATGGCGATGAAATGGAGAGATCTCTCTAAAATTGGTCGAATTACCCCCCTGACCTCACACAAATCGATCTAGTCCCCAATTAAGCTCAAAAAGGCTTGTGTTATGGTTAAATTTAACCTGACACGATATAGTTTTCCATTTCAACCACGATTGAATACACGGTTGGTGAAGATAATGTGTGTATGTGATAGAACTTTCTAGTACCCATAATATATTTAGGTTAACTAAAAGTGAACTAATATCTATACAGTAGGGGTTACGAAGTTTGAATTTCAAAGTTCGTATCGTGTCATTCCAATTGCTCTCGTGTTAGTATTTGAGTAAACGGCACGATGCGACCAACTTCAGAGAAACCCCACAGAGAATGTTCTGCAAAAGGATAAAATCACTGCACTGTAATTAACCCTGAACTGGATTCCCATTCTGAAAGCGTGACAGAGCGTGCTAACAGGTCCTTAAAGTTCATAATAATTATGCTGAATTCTAAAACGATTAGTCGACGGTACTTTATCATCTGCCTGTTTTCCTAGTCTAACTACTAAAGCTAAGGAAAATATGACATCTGCAGGGAAACCCAGTAGGTTTTATTTTTATTACTAAGTACGGGTATTTTTATGGCTACAGCAAAACCACTTGGTTGTGTTTTATAGTAGTTTATATGTATTATGATATTAGAAAGGCTATGTACGTAACATCACATTCGAAACGTCGAGGCAATTAAATAAACACTTTTCGAACGCGATTAAGAGTCGTTTTGTTATCAAAATCGTGTAAGTTTAAATACAAATAAATATAGTTTATTACAGGATTTCCATACAAACTTTCAACCCCAATTTGACCCTCTTAGGGGATAAATTATAAAATATCCCTTCTTATTCCTTGCCTCCATTGTATACTTAATCTATTTTAGAAATTTGAAGTTCCTAGGTTAAGTAGTTTATGAGTGAGTCAGTCAGTCAGTCAGTCAGTCACTCACTTACTTACTTATTACGATGGCTCAGCGACCCAAAGCGAATCTTGGCCTCCGACACGAGATCACGCCACTTTTCTCGATCCTGCGCCAGCTCTTTCCAGTTGGAGGCTTAGAGTCCCCGCAGATCCGCCTCGACCATGTCCTTCCTGCGATATCTCGGACGCCCAACCGGTCGTCTCCCTGTTAGGTGCCCCAGGTATGCTCTCTTGACGCCACGACCCTCTTCCATTCTGTCCATGTGGCCAAGCCAGCGGAGCCTGTGGGATTATGTTTCTCCTAGTATATTGGGCTCAGCTACCATGTCCTCTATTTCCTGGTTCTTCAGTGCAGTCAGTCACTCACTCAGGACTTTTCCGTTTATATGTATAGATATGTATATATTTGCAGCGTATTTTATGGTTTACACATGCGCCCCTATGATGTCATTATTCTTATTGTAAACTAGAAGGTGGCTGCAATCTTCGTGCGCGTAGTTCTTTTCTCTACCATAGTTGAGTAAAAAGTATCCTATAACCATCTTTAGATATCCAGCTAACCTTGTTCTAAAATTGGTAAAAATCCGTCCAGCTTTTTCAGCGTAACAGAAGGACAAATAATCTTTTACCAACAGATGGCACAACACAGCTAGCGCCACGCTGCAACCCGCTGTAAAGATTTTTCCAAAAATAATAACTCTCTTCATAGAAAACTAATTTGAATTACAATTTTAAACTTTTATAATAGTATTGATGTGTTTTGTGGAGCCACTTCTCTAAAGGTTGTCTTGTCCGTAGCGCTGGTAAAATCAGACGTGCAAAAAACCCTCAAAGTCTCCTTACATGATGAATAGGCATAATAATAATAATATTTATATTCTTCTTACATAACAATATTTTTATCAGATTTTATAAAAAACATAAATATCTTCTTTTAAATCGTTAACGCAGATAATAATATGAGTCGGCGAGTTACAAAGGCTATTCTTTGTGCCCAAAAACGCCTGAAAATAAACGGAAATCTTACCCTATTAATAAAGCAAACACATCTAAATATAAAAATCATCTCTTCATTCCCAGCCCGCCTCTCATCCGACTCATTTCCTGTAAGTAATCCTATAATCTGTGTCTGACGTTTACAGAATGGAAAATTAAATTAAACAATGGTCTCGTGTAGATGTAGAATCCCATTTTCTTCTTCCATGAACATCGGACGTGCAGTATATCGATATGTAAATTTAGTTTTTATTTTCCAAGCTATTAGGTTTAATGAAATTGGACTGGGGTTCTTTGGGGAACTGGAAGTAGATTAGAAAGGAAAAGTTCAGTGTAAATCTGTTCCGTATTTTCAACAGCACTATGCCTACACATTAGCATTTTAATTAAATTGACTTTTTCTTTAATACGGTATTTTGATGACAGCTCAAATCTCTTTATTAAATGTGTAATACGATTTGTTAGTATGACGTTTCTATGAAGATACTGGCTTGTGACGTCATACAAATCAGTAGTCAAAAAACACTTCTTCTTTTTAGTTTTTGTCCATTTAAAAATAGTAAAATGTCCAAAAGTTAGTGGTAGTTTATTTGATTCCGTGTATTTTTGAATGTATGTTTAGTGGTTTCGATGACATAATTAATTTTCAGTATATTCAAATACCGTATTTAAGTTATTTCGGTTCGGTTTTTTTCAAAATTAATAATAAAATATGTTAAATATTGAAATGTTTTACAACTTTACGAAAGTAGTAGTCATATCAAAAGGTTCAAAGACCGGAGTTTATTATTATTCGAGGCAGTACCAGGGTACTGCAGGCAATATGCACGCACGGTCGCTCTTCTTGATTATGGGCT
This sequence comes from Apotomis capreana, assembly GCA_947623375.1. Lineage (NCBI taxonomy): Eukaryota > Metazoa > Arthropoda > Insecta > Lepidoptera > Tortricidae > Apotomis > Apotomis capreana. The sequence continues at coordinate 1,051,512 of OX392512.1, read as the reverse complement.
ATCCATGTATCATATGTAGTATATGATATAAAATATGATAAAAAATAATAATGCTGTAACGTGCCCATCCTCCTTTTCGTTGAATGACTTAAATTCGCACTTCGCAAAATCTTCATATTTAGATCCCGCTTCTTTATCTTTAACTATTTCGCATATTTCAGCCCTGCCCCGTCATTCGACTGAAATATTTTCATTTACCTCTGCTACTGATGATGATATTCGTAAAGTTATAGCTTCAGTTAAGTCAAACGCTATTGGTCCTGATCAATTGAGCAGGACCATGGTTGTTTGCATTTTGGAATGCATTCTCCCCGTTCTAACGCACGTAATTAACTTATCATTATATACTGGGGTTTTTCCTTCGTTCTGGCGGAATGTCCATGTCATCCCATTGCCTAAAGTTAATAACCCCAGTTTGCTCAAAGACTTCCGCCCCATATCCATTCTCCCATTTCTGTCAAAAGTGCTCGAAGCTATTGTTCATAAACAGCTGTCTGCTCACATTTTCTCCAACCATCTTCTCTCACCATTCCAGTCTGGTTTTCGTCCTGGCCACAGCACGTCTACTGCCCTACTTAAGGTCGTTGAAGATGTGAGACAAGGCATGGAATCTCATCAACTTACTGTTTTGGTTTTGATTGACTTTTCTAATGCTTTTAACGCCGTAAATCACGAACTTCTTCTATCTACCCTCAGTTACATGAATACATCATCATCAGCAGTTGCGTGGTTCTCTTCCTATCTTCAAGGTCGACGTCAATCTGTTCGAGCGAATGGATCCTCCTCTGACTGGTGCGATCTCACTTCTGGGGTTCCACAGGGTGGTATTCTCTCTCCTCTCCTTTTTTCTGTCTTTATTAATCTCAACTTCGAACATCAAATGCTCTTACCATCTTTACGCTGACGATCTACAACTCTACACCCAAACTGATCCTAAAGATATTGACGCAGCAATCGAGACTATCAATAATGATCTCTTTCGTATTTCCGTTTGGTCGCATCGCTTCGGGATTGCTGTCAATCCAACGAAGTGTCAGGCCATCGTGCTCGGGAGCACTCGTTTGCGTGCGTCAATAGATGTGGAACTCATGAAGCCGATAGTGTACGAGGACGTAGTCATACCAATTGAATCTCAAGTGAAAAATTTGGGTCTGATTGTTGACAGTAACCTTACGTGGGATCTTCAGGTGTCTGGTGTTTGTCGCAGGGTGACATATGCGTTAAGATCGCTTTACAGGTTTAAAAATTTTCTCCCGGTGAGCACTAAGACTCTTCTCGTCCAAGCTCTTGTCCTCCCCGTTATCGACTATGCTGATGTGTGTTGCTCTAATCTCACCCAGGCCTCCCTGAATAAGCTGGAGCGTCTGCTGAACAACTGTATCAGGTTTGTTTTTGGCCTTCGTAAGTACGACCACATTTCTGACTTTCGCCGAAAATTAAACTGGCTTCCTGTACGTGAACGTAGGTCTCAAAGAATTCTTTGCACTCTCTTTTCAATCTTATTCGATCCTACGACTCCAGATTATCTCAAATCTAAGTTTCAATTTGTGACTGCTCGCCCTGGTTGCACTCTCCGTACTTCTCGTAGACTTAAACTCGTTGTCCCTCTCCACCGCTCCGGTTTCATGTCCAATTCCTTCACGGTTCAGGCAATACGCCTCTGGAACGCTCTCCCACTCAACATTAGACAAGCTCAGAGCAAACTCTCCTTCAAGCGCATGTTGCGCAAGCATCTTTCGGACAATCTCTCTTCCTAACTTTCTTCGAAATATTTTACTTTGGGTACATAATATATGTATGTAAGTATATCATATAAACTATTCGTGTACGTTTATGGCAATTATATATACATTCCTATATATATCTTATATTATTGATTTGTGTTTTAATTTTTTTTTTTCTCTGTAACTCTGATCCTGCACCGACTACATATTTCTGTTTAACCCAGTGGTTGACTGGTAGAGAATGCCTAAAGGCATTAAGTCCGCTATTTGTACTTTTTTTTTGTATTGTGCAATAAAGTTTAAATAAATAAATAAATAAATAAATAAATATATGCAGGTGACACCAACGCGATCATATCTGCAAGTAATATATCAGAACTACAAACAAAAACTATTACCGTTCTGAATCTTTTCAGTACATGGTTTAAAGCGAATCATTTACAAATTAACATTAGTAAAACATGCACAATGCTGTTCAAATCAACATCCAAGACACAGGAAACACTGCAAGCCACGCTTAATGGTCAAGAAATACAGAGTGTGCAAGTGGTCAAATTCCTTGGGGTGTATGTTGACTCATTACTCAATTGGAAGCACGAGTTAGAACAAATTGAGAACACCATCAGCTCGGCTTGTTATGCTCTACGAAGCTTGAGAGAGGTCTTAGATGTTGCTCATCTCAAACTAGTTTATTATGCACTTGTCGAGTCTAAGCTTCGTTACAGTGTTAAATTTTGGGGTAACAGCTATGAATATAATATGAAAAGGGCCTTCATTGTACAAAAACGTGCAATTAGAATAATAGTGCGCATACCACAATCAGAATCATGTGTAGAACATTTCAAGAGACTACAAATACTTACTGTTCCCTGTTTGTACATCTTGGTTCTAGTTACGGATCTAGTGGGAAATTTGTCTCAGATTGAAACAGTCGAAGACAAGGAAATACGGGAAAGTACAAGAAGGAAAGACTTGAAATGTCTACTACAGCCCAAACTTAAAGTGGTGAGTCACAGCGCTCAGTATCAGGCTATCAAATTTTTCAATAAACTGCCTATTTCGCTTAAAACAATCGGTGCTATAAATTTTAAAAATAGATTGAAGTCATTATTGTTGAAGAAGTGTTATTATTCCACTAGTGATTTTCTTATGGATGACAAAATTGAAGATTTATAATATAAATTAAATGAAGATTTATAATGTAAATTAAATAGTCATATAAGTAGTATTTAAATTTAATTGAAGTGTGTTATAACTTATTATAAATTGACATTTTAGGATAGAAAGAAGGAATGATGAATTTGGGAATTATTTTAAATTTGTTTTTTAATTGTAATTATTGTTGTCTATAGGTACGTTTATTATTTTACAAAATGAATGGATTAATTAGTATTTAGTATTAACTTGTTATATTATTATTATGCAAATATTCACATACAATGTAAATTGTTTTTTTGAATGAATAAATGAAATCCACAATTCCACATTCACATCGCTGAGTACTTTATAAAAACCTGTTCTTGACTGGAATTCATAAAAGCACATAATTATTATATCCCTATATACTTACCTCTTGAAATAATTTATTTAAAGATAACAAAAAAGGAAAAACCAAGTAACAGTAAATAAAAACTTAAACACTACTAACTACTATGTACAAAAAAGCTAAAATTAACTAAACTAAAACAAATTCAAAAAATTGCTCTTCTTGGGCATTGTATCGAAAATGCTGGCAGCATTTCCTCGCTGAGCAGCTATGCTGATACGCTGTGCGAGGAAGCTGCCAGCTCTCCGGTCCCCAGTGGTCTCTATAAGCCTTTTGGAGAGCTCTTTGTGAAGTTTTTGGGCACTGGGACCTCATGGACCTAGGGTCTTGACCCCAAAAGGTACAAAATTTTATTGTATTCGGGGCCGAGACCCCTATATTCTTAGCTCTTTATATACAAATCGTCACGCCTATTTCGTCCATGATATAATTTTAGACACCGTAAAGCTCCTTATCCGTTCAAAAATGCTGATTGTTTCAGACACTTTTCTCTATGATCAAACATGTTTCTTCACATAATTATCAATGTTACTACTTAGAACAGGGCCATTGCGATTTATTGATATAAGTATATTTCAAAGCCACACTGAATTTTTCATTGATAATTTTTGTTCATAAACTACTCGAATATGACAAAATTCACGCAGAAAACTGTTATTTTTTTACTTATTTTCGACTGCACGCAATAACATCATGAAATAGAGCTATGTTATTTTCTAGACCTCAGAGAAAAGTATTATTCACTTCAAAAAGTTGGCTGAACTTATCAATACATTTGTCATGGGATCAGCTCTAGTGGAATAAAAATTCTTGTCATAAATTTGATTGTCATAACTCATTTTGTATAATGGCTTTTCTCATACATGTTTATTTGACATAAATTGTTATTTCCATAACATTTTATATGTCATAACTGTTGTTTGGCAGGCTTTTCATAAGCATAATTTAGTATGGCACAAAATTTCAAATAATATTATTGAATGTCATAATAATTGATAGTAGATACGAAGAAGAGCAACGCATAACATAAATTATGGCTTTCATAACTAATGGCTATTGACATCATATAGTATAAGTTATATCACATGTTGTATAACATTTGAAATAATGATACAAAATTTACATGAGCAGAAAAACAAAAAAGGGGGACGGGGGGAACGCATTAAGAAATCCTTCTCCACACTGACCTCTTGGTTGTAGGTTAGGTTAGGTTAGAACTGTGAACCTATAAATACGAACATCGGCCAGAAACGTAGGTTAGGTTAGGTTTGAAAGAACTGCGACCCCCTCAGAAATGAACTGCTGCCAGAAAAGAAGTATGATGTTGATATAAAAACATTTTGAGATTAATATGTATGTTGTTCAGTATTATGCGCCAATGCACGATATGCATAAAACATTATAACAATTAATGATTATGATTCAGGTTGATATGCTCCAAAATTATATGACATTCCTTACTTATGCGTAAACACATTATGGTCATAAAATTTATGCGGATCAATTAATGACTATACACCTTATGCGCAAGAACTATTATGACAAAAGTGGTTGGTTATGCACATCGACATTATGGCTTTAAAATTTATGCAACCCACTATAGTCATAGTCATAGTCATAGTATTTTATTCATAAACAATACAGGTATTGTGTTTGAAATACAGTTTTAAATTAAAATTAACACAATAATACAGTTTTAAATTAAAATTAACATGATACAGTTTTAAATTAAAATTAACATGATAAAGCAATATTTTAGGTGACAAAATTAAAATATAAAAATACTCAGCCCATCTAACACATTTACACGTTTACTTATCGTCTATATATATTTCATCAACACTGTAAAAGCAACCTCTCAACAAAAATGTTTTCAATTCCCTATGAAACAGCGAGTCGTTCGTAATGATTTTTAGTTCCATAGGCAGTCTGTTAAAAAGTATTACGGCTTGGTGACTAGCAGAATGTGCTACAACCCTGAGTCTAGGGCAAAGAGGAAATCTCCTGTTTTTAGTACGCGTTAGTAAGCGTTCACATTGCTCTTCACTAGTCTCACTTTTGAGGAATTTTGTGAGCAGCACTAAGACATATATAAACTGGGTACCGTGAGAATATTTAGTTCTTTAAAATAATGTCTACATGTGTTGTATCTTGAATAAAACTTCTGCTATTTATATGATATTAATTTATTGGACACCATGTTATCCGTACACAAATCACTGAGGTAGAAGGGCGATCCGTTCTACGCAAGAGTATACTACATTCTCCGGGACTTATAATAAAACTAATCTAGTTTTATTTCATATTACAAGTAGATACGAATATACATCCACAAAGATATCTGTGAACTTACGAGCTTATAACTAACATTTAGAAGCTTAATACTAAGTTAGCTAAACTTGTTAAGTGGATATCTTGGCATCATTTAGTATAAATACAAGTAATACTTGGCCTACGATATAATACTTAACTTACTCTAATTGCTATTAACATCATCGTTACAATACACCATTTGATCAATATGGCGTTTCCAAGTCGTGCCTTGTACCTCAATTAGGTAAGTTAAATTTGGTACAGATTCGGATACAATTTTGCCCACTATCCACGGTTTATATCCCTTCCGGTAATCCCTAACCATAACTTTTTGCCCTATTACAAATTTAACTTTTCTATTGGGTGTCTCTTCCCCCTGACTATCTGGCTGACACTCTACCAAAAGTGGGGGTTTTAAACTACTAAATCTATTCCTCAGTTCCCTCCCCAGCAACAATCGAGCCGGTGTAATACCTGTGGTTCTCTGAGGTGTAGTTCTGTAATCAAACAGAAATAGATTGATTGCTGAGTGAATATTATATCCACTTTCTCTAATTTTGGTAACGGTAGATTTAAAAGTTTGTACAAATCTTTCTGCAGCTCCGTTTGTCGCTGGGTGGTAAGGAGGTGAGAATGTTTGTTTAATATCACATTCTTTACAATAATTTGCAAATTCAGCACTAGTAAATGTAGTTTGATTATCCGTAACTAATTGTTTCGGATATCCAAACCTACTAAATAACTTATCCAGTACTTCGATTGTTTTGGTAGCTGTCATGCTTGACATTTCAAATGCTTCAGGCCATTTACTATAACTGTCTATTATTATTAAATACATTTTATTATAAAATGGGCCCAGAAAATCTGCATGTAATCTATGCCATGGAGCTGACGGAGTCGGCCATGGTTGCGGAGACTTAATGGGGTTTCTATAATTTGTTAAACAAACTATACAAGATTGTCCTATCTTTTCAATTTCTGAATTCAAATCCGGCCACCAAAAGTAGGAACGTGCTATTTCCTTCATACGAACAATTCCAAAATGTGTTTTATGTAAGCTTTTTAAAACTGCTTTTTGATTTTTCCCTGGAATTATTACTCTGTGTCCCCATAATAAGCACCCCTGATCTAAGCTAATTTCTGTTTTCCTATTATAAAATGGTAACAATTCTGACTCAATTAATTTCTTTTCAGGCCAACCCTTTCTACAATATTCTGTTACTTTATTTAATTGTTGATCCTTTAATGTATTTTCTTGAATTGTTTTGTAATTTAAGTAATCCATTTCGGAATTGTTTGTATAAATGACTTGTTCAAAATTTTCCAACTTACATATTTCATGGTAACTACCCGTGTCAGTATTTTTGTTTTCAGGATTTCGAGACAAAAAATCTGCTGGATTAAGACTTGTTTTTATATGTTTTATCTTATAGCTGAAAGCCGACAAAAATATCGCATAGTGCTGCAGTCGCTTCGCTGCCATCTTGGGAATACCTTTTGTTGGTCCAAAAATCCTGACTAATGCTGAACTATCTGTTTCTAATTCAAATTTTCGACCATAGATATAGGTGTAGAATTTGGTGACCCCAAATACAATTGCCATGGCCTCCTTGTCTATAGCCGCATACTTTTGTTCAGTTGAGTTCAATTTTTTACTGACATATGCTATGGGCTTGACAACTCCATCAATATCCCGGTTTGATAATATAGCCGCTAATCCACAATCTGAAGCATCACAAGTCACTATAATTGGAAGGTCTGGATTAAAATGTTTTAAATTATCTGCTGAAGCTAATCTCTGTTTTATCATATTAAATGACTTTTGACATTCCTCTGTCCAGTTAAATTTATTGACTTTGGTACAATCATATAGTGGAGTTAAGATCTCTGCCATGTCTTTTAAGAATCGAGAATAGTAATTAACTTTGCCTAGAAATGATTTTAACATTGTTAAGTTAGTTGGAGCTGGGGCATTCAACAAAGGTTCAATATTTGATTTGATGATACTTATACTGTTTTTATCTATACGGAACCCAAATACGTCTATGTGTCTCGTAAAAAACCTACACTTTTCTGGTTTTAATTTGAAATTACTTTCCTGTAACTTATTAAGTACTTTGGCTAGATTTTCGTAAGTTTCCTGTAAGCTTTTACCCGACACATAGATGTTATCAATGAAAACAATAGTACTTGGTATCCCTATTAATTTTTTACACATTAATCTTTGAAAGGAGCCAGGACCGGTATTAACTCCGTATGGTAAAAATTTATATTTATATGTACCAAATTCTGTAACAATTGTGGTAATATCTTGACTTTCTTCTGTCAAGGCAGCCTGTAAGTAAGCCTCTTTCAGGTCAAGCTCGCAGTAGTATTCACCATGTTTCAAGGTTTCAAAGATATCCTCAATGTGTGGGAGTGGATAATGATCAATTTCTAAACTTGGGTTAAGAGTAACTTTGTAGTCACCGCATAGCCTCACCGAGCCATCAGGTTTTAAAATGGGCACTACAGGTGTACCCCATTGGCTTTGCTTTATTGGGACTATACGGCCATTTTCCTGTAATCTCTCAATTTCAAGTTTTACCTTATCTCGGAGGGCATAAGGAACACGCCGAACTGGTAGGAACTTAGGTGTAGCATCTTTTTTTAATTTCAAGGAAATTGCTTCACCCTTAAATTCACCCCAACCAGGACTGAATACTGCTGCGAACTCCTGATCAATTAGTTGTTTGGCATCTGAAACATTTTTTACCAATATGTTAGAGTTATAAAGAGCCATCTCCTTGAAAGCGGGGGGCCACATGTTTAACTCATTTAACCAATCCCGACCCATCAAACAAGGAGTGGTCCCTTTTGAGATATATATGCTTAACTTTTTATGAATATTATTATGTTTTACAGGTATATTGTGAATAATACCTAATGGCTGAGACAATGTTTGATCAAAATTACGAAACGTCACTTTGCACTTCTCTATATTAAATTCTTTTAAATATTTATCTTTGAAAGCGAGAGGCATCACAGACACTTCAGCACCCGTGTCCACCTCAAATTGTACTTTTTGTTCATTTCCTATTTGGAGCTCGACTACATATGGTGGTATTTTACTTACTCTATCAAACCTATAAGTTTCATATTCTTCAAGTACATCTTTTTTGTGTATGTCTTGGTTTTCAGATATATCTTCACACGTCATATCCAAAACATTTGTCTGCTTATACTTGTTTTTTGAGCACATTTTATATATATGTCCTTGTTGGCCACACTCCGAACAAAATTTATTTTTCAGCGTACAGTCTTTTTTAATATGATTATCTTTCCCACAGCAGAAACACCCATTCTTGATATTTTTATTGTTAGTTGTTTTTGAAACTGTAATCTTCGACTTCACTTTAGTCTTCGGCTTGATGTAGGAAATGCTGCTGGTGTCCCCTTCACCATTTGAGTGCTTGAAGGCTATTTCCACAGTTCTAGCTAGTTGTACCATGTTTTCTAATTTTATGTCATGCGCTTGTTTCATTAGTTCAAATTTTATTAATTTTGAATGTACCCCTTCAATTAATTTTTCTTTTACTTGATCCTCCTCATCCTTAAACCGGCATTTTCTTGCGAGCTTCTTCAATACGAACACATAATCTTCGATAGACTCTGAAGGTAATTGATTTCTGCTTCTAAACTCAGCTCTGTCCAACAATGGCGTCTGGGTTTGTGTATATTTTAGCCGTAACTTCTCACATATTGTTTTGAAACTTAAGGTACTGGGTTTTACCGAATCACATAAGAATTGCAAGGTTTCGAACACTTTAGGTGTTAGTTTGGTTATAAGTAACGGAACCTTTTTTTCTTCAGGTATATCGTTTATACACCCCGTTATCTACTGCTCAGTTTGGGGGCAAGTGACGGGGCAGTCGCGATAATCAATATCGATAAAAAATTAAGTTGATTTACTCACTTAATAACATATAAATAGATCTGATTCATACTTAACAGACCTCTATAGTGTTTTTTAAAAATTGTTATGATATAAAAAACGTTTATTTATTTATTATTTATTATACATTTCATAATAAATTAACAATATTTTTTCCATATTGGATGACGTCAAACTTCGTTGCTTGCTTGTGAAATACCATTTCAAAAAAGAAAATGATTTTTCGACCTCGACGGATGTAACTGGCAAAAACTGCAACTTTTGTTTACAACGCATAGTACCATCTCCACGATGAATTCTCATTATTTCAATTTTTGCGTTCATCTCCCTGCAATATTGACGATACTCATCAATGGTTCACTAATATGTTGCATAAAATTGATACTCATAAATTCATTTTGTATAACAACTTTCGACAGAAACATCATTTCTCCGAAAGCTAATGATAATTCGGTGAATAGAGACTAAAGTACTATGTGTGACCTTACAAACGGTCCGGTAGTTTTGAATTTTTTATATGTTATCTAGGATGGTTAGTCAGTGTTTAAAATGCAAAATGCACAATCCCCCCCCCCCCCTCCGCGCCCACCGCCATATTAAGAAAACCGGCACGTTCTTCATATTTATGCTCATATCTTCCTTTAGGAGCATTTTAGCTAGAAGAAAGCTGTAACAATGTTATAGAAGGATAAATTTACTACATTCTCCATTTTATATTTTGTTTCTAGGACAGATAGTTACGGAGATATGCACATTTAAAAAAACGTAAAAAATCGCAATTTCCAACTCAAAAACAAACTTCTGGATTATATCTTCGTTTAGGAGCATTTTAGCTAGAACAGTGCTTGGGCAATATTGTAGAGAATTCAATTTACTATAATTTACATTTCAAATTTTGTTTCAAGGACGGTTAGTTACGGAGATATGCACATTAACAAAACTGGAAAAATCGAATTTAAAGAAATTTCAAAAAATTCTTGGTTTACAACGCTGTCATTCAGTTACGGACTAGTCTAGGACAAATTAAAACATGTTGGAAATATAATTGCTTATAAAACTCATGTCCATTTATACATACATTTTCGGAAAATGTGACTTTATTTTTTACATATCTCCGTGATTATCTGTCCTAGAAACAAAATCTGAAATGTAAATTATAGCAAATTTAATCCTCTACAATATTGCCCAAGCACTGTTCTAGCTAAAATGCTCCTAAACGAAGATATAATCCAGAAGTTTGTTTTTGAGTTGGAAATTGCGATTTTTTACGTTTTTTTAAATGTGCATATCTCCGTAACTATCTGTCCTAGAAACAAAATACAAAATGGAGAATGTAGTAAATTTATCTTTCTATAACATTGTCACAGCTTTCTTCTAGCTAAAATGCTAAGATATGAGCAAAAATATGAAGAATGTGCCGGTTTTTTCAATATGGCGGCGGGCGCGGAGGGGTGGGGAGGGGGGGTTGTGCATTTTGCATTTTAAACACTGACTAACTATCCTAGACAACATATAAAAAATTCAAAACTACCGGACCGTTTGTAAGGTCAAACTCCTTTATTAACTGAATTATAAGTCGTCTGACGCTGTCTAGAGCATTCACAAAATAAGAATTTTATTTTGATAAACAACCATTTATAGATAAATATGAATCGACTAATAATGTGAAGCAACATCACTATTTGCCCCCAAACTGAGCAGTAGATAACGGGGTGTAATCGTTTAACAGGATCAAAGATTCCAACTGTTGTTCGAAAACGTCCCAATTTTCGCCTTCAAACTGCTTAATTTCAAAACTGGAACTCATTGTTTTCTTTTTTTCCACACCCGATGAGTCTATTTTAGGTTGCTTTACTTCTTTATTTTGGTAATAATCACTAAGTATTTTTCTTAAGCCGTCCACTGTCGGATTGAGCGGACACTGCAAACCTTCGTCTTGAATTATTTTTATTAAACTTTCTTTTGCACACCGGTAAATAAAAGTTCTTTTTCACCTCACTAGCTCGGAAAGCCCAGTTTGTTTGTTTGATATCTATTGAGAAAATCGCTTTTTATCCACATGTGGAGAAAGACTTTTGACGTTTCAACGCAGCTAAAGTAATATTTCACATGAGCTTATTTTCTGAAAAATCGCGTTTAAAATACCTTCATGAAAGCTAATTAGACCTAAGTTTTAATAAATGGTTGATTATTGCAGATATTTTTTAAAGATATAGTACAAACCCTTATTCTTTTTTCCTCGCTGTAGTGAGGTGAAAAGTTTTGTGTTATACACGGGCGAAAAGTTATTTTACGTCTCGTGTATTGAAACACTCGCTACGCTCAGGATTCTATTTTGAACCACTCGCTTCGCTCGTGGTCAATCATAGGATCCTTTCGCTAGCTCGTGTTTCAAATAAACACTCGCGGGTAAAATACAACTTTCCCCCCTTGTATAACAAATAACTATTTCCTTGTTTGATTAAAGAAATTATTTCCGCTTCTGTCAATTCTTTTTCCAAGTTACCTGCACCGTTATCTGTCATGCTAACGTTTCATTTCACGTTTGGCAAATGTCTTGGAACACTATTCCGCGGGTAACTTCAAACATCAACTGTCACCGCCATTGAATGCCATTGTTACCCCGGTGTCCTTCGTATTAAAAGTAATTAATTTCTTACTTTTAAGAAGTATTTTGCTCCTCCTGATTAATATATCGGTGCACGGTGTTGTCCGAATGTCCTCGTCGCCAATGTTGTATCTTGAATAAAACTTCTGCTATTTATATGATATTAATTTATTGGACACCATGTTATCCGTACACAAATCACTGAGGTAGAAGGGCGATCCGTTCTACGCAAGAGTATACTACAACATGAAACCCATGGAGGTAAGCGAAACATAGTACGAATTGCTCTTTTTTGAATTATAAGCGCTCTATTAATATTATATCGGAAGCTGTTTCCCCAAAGCTTGATACTGTATCTCAATTTAGATTCGATCAAAGCATAATAAACTGTCTTGAACTATGGAACCATTTGTCATAATATGAGAAAAAAACATTTTAAAAGGAATAAGGCCTCTTGCGTGGCTATTTGGTGTCGAAGGCCAATATCCACTTTGGGTCGTTGCGCTCAGTTAGGTAAGTTGTGGTACGTCTCTTAAATCACAGGTTCAAATATACTGGCTCGTCAAACAAATCATCAATTTGAAATAGAAAACGAAGACGTGGTCAAGATGAATTATGATTAGTTGAATATAAATATTGCACTTATTTTATTTTATTTGTTTAAACCTTAGGCTAAATATAGATCAGTGTAAGTAACTTTGCATGCTATACTGTGGCGGATTATGCATTTATGTAGTAAATTATTTTTTTATGTATGTTCAAGCAAATTAATAAATAGGATTGGAATTGGATTCAAAACGTGTCTAGGGGATACCCCCTGGGTGGCCATTAGCTGGTCAGAGCAGCGCGCAGCACAGACTCACATTTTGTGAATTGCATGTTAGGGTCAAAATACAACCAATTACGCACAATTCTGTTTTGAGTCTTTTGTCAGTTTATTCAACAAAACGTTGCGTAGATGTATTGTCATGTTTGGAATATTACTGGAGCGTGTTTAACACGAGCGAATGTTCTGCCAAAGTTTGGAACGGTTCTAAACTTGGCACAACCATGTAACAGAACAGAAATAGACTGGCAGGCCAAGTTGGCTCTATACAACTGGAATATATAGGTAGAAGGATAGGCATTGCAAATCTCAGAGACCGCTATTAATAAGCTGCTTAGCTGTGAATCGGCGTCAAAACACGGACGAGGTTTTTTATGCATTTTCCCGATTTTATTTATACTACGACAGTGGCAAACAAGCATGCGGCCCGCCGTAAGCAGTAAGCGGTTACCGCCACTTTTGGACTTATGCGACGCCAGGAGCATCACACGCGCGATGCCGACCCTTTAAGAACCGATTACTCGACTCTTGCGACGCCAGCAGCATCACACGCGCGTTGCCGACCCTATAAGAACCGATTACTTGACTCTTGCGACGCCAGGAGCATCACACGCGCGTTGCCGACCCTTTAAGAACCGATTACTCGACTCTTGCGACGCCAGGAGCATCACACGCGCGTTGCCGACCCTTTAAGAACCGATTACTCGACTCTTGCGACGCCAGGAGAATCACACGCGCGTTGCCGACCCTTTAAGAACCGATTACTCGACTCTTGCGACGCCAGGAGCATCACACGCGCGTTGCCGACCCTTTAAGAACTGATTACTCAACTCTTGCGACGCCAGCAGCATCACACGCGCGTTGCCGACCCTTTAAGAACCGATTACTCGACTCTTGCGACGCCAGGAGCATCACACGCGTGTTGCCGACCCTTTAAGAACCGATTACTCGAAAAAGACTACAGATTTGTTTTTTTGTTTTTGGTTAATATGGTATACCTACTTTCTAATTGATTCTATTCTCATGAGACTCATGAAGTCAGAATTGAATGATGGGACCCAGGAAAAACGACAGAACTCTTATAAAAAAAATATTGCCACACTTATCGTGATTTGGGTATTTTTTTGCAGTAACTTTTCGCATTCGTTCTTATTACTTGTGTTTTTTTTTAAGGATTACCAAGAGATAACACATCAGACTATAACATAGTAAAAGTACACAAATAACAAACAAGATGCTTATCCAATTATAGGTAACCACGGCTAACATATGGGTTGATGTAGGTTATTTTGTTTTTTAAAGTTATTATTTTCGTAATCCAGTGTACCTTGACTGGGGGAAACGGTTTGAACGAAGCTCGCACCAGCAGCTCCCATCCTTCACCGTGTGCACCGAACTTTCGTAAAGTTAGCTCGCAAGCTGCCTCCGAGCGTGTTGTGTCGCAAAACGTGAATTAATGAGGATGAAAGTTCGCTCTCACAAAATATGTATGTTGGTACAATAATACCTCAATGGTTGGTACTGAGTTTACGTCAAAATTCAAGCGATTTTAAAACATATTTTGATGATTTTCATTAAATTACTTACGAGGACCATGAAGACTACTCAGTGGGCAAACGCTTAACCCCTTTAGGATCACTTTGTTGTCCGCCTATTCCCCCCTTAATTCCCTTCTTGTGTCCCACCCTATTCTCAGCAACGCTCATTTTTTTAACCGACTTCAAAAAAAGGAGGAGGTTCTCTATTCGAACTATTTTTTTTTTTTTTGTGTGTATGTTACTCGATATCTCCGAGAACCGTAAACCGATTTTCAATTTTTTTTTTAATCGAAAGGGTATAACTCCGAGTTGGTCCCGTTGGCACTAAGTCGGGATCTGATGGTGGAATCTTGGAGAAATCGAGGGAACTCTTCAAATGTTATAGGGACATGTACGGCGCTTTCGGTAATTTATTGATAAAGTCAAGAATTTACATTCAGTAAATAGGATTTGATGTAAGTAAACTGATGATGAACACCACAGATGGCCACTATAGAACCACTAAAAAGCAAAAAAAAAAAAATGTTTAACAAAAAAAAGAACAGACTTCAGTAAAACTAAAAAACCAAAATTAACCCATTCAAGTACAGACTACATTTGACTCACCCTTCGAAGTCGGTGCCAAACCTCGCGTAAACTATAATATAACTATAAATATAAGAACTGAGTGGTTTGGGATCGACTTCGAAGGGTGAGTCAAATGTAATCTGTACTTGAATTTTTTTGACTTTTTTATTTTTGGTTTTTTAGTTTTACTAAAGTCGGTTCTTTTTTTTTGTTATTTTTTTTTTTTAATTCGCTATCAAGCTGAAATTAACACCAAATACTCGGCTAACTGGTCACCGTGCAAAAATCAAACTTATAAGTAAATGTAATTTAAAGATACGGCCGCATATGCTCTATGAATTCCAAATATTCTAGTTATATATAGTTTTAGTAGCATTTTCTATATCGCTCATTGAATGAGGGTCTCATGATGCCTAGCTACTTGTGTCGGGGTGTTTTAAATATTTATTTAGTGTTTGCGACTACTCCGAACTAACTCCCGAAAGGACAAAACATTGTACATATTAATGGGTCATTCACGATGCTGCTACGCTAATCAGGAACTCGAAACCAACTTTGTTATGTTTGAGGTATTACCTATCTATTTATTCGTTAGACCAATACGAGTATTTGTATATTTTTGTACGGAACAGAACCCACGGTGTTCGGTGTGTAAAGAAAGCACTTCAGCGTTTTTTACAGTGTTAAAAATTGGGATGCAATTTACTTAGCAAAATGTCAGCTTCTCGCTAAAGTCAAATAGCGACGCAAATAGCAGATGTGTGTAACAAAAAATCTTTTAGCTCAAAGTAGTATTGACTCTTAATATCAAAGATTGACAAATTCGCTTTCTTGTGCTCCGATAAGGATCCCTATATTTTTTAATTAGCCAGTTTGAGTGCCCCACTACTGGGCAAAGGCCTCTCAGTTGTTGTCCTATTGGCCGCTGTTTCCGGACAGTTGCCTAGGAACGCATCTAAATCATCCCGCCATCTCCGTCTCGGTCTGCCTCGACGTCCCCGCCCATCTTGCGGCACCCACTTGGTGACTAAGTAAGCCCACCTTTCCGGTTGCATGCGGCTACCTTGGCCAGCCCCAGTCCCACGGTCCTTAATTTCAACTTTTTTTCTCAGGTGCCATCATCTTCGGGTCCGACCAAGAAGTCGCCGGCGTCATGCGAGCCGTGGAGCGTGTGAACGCAACCGGTTCCTTCTCCTGGGTGGGGTCCGACGGTTGGAGCGCCAGGTCTCTGGTCTCTGATGGGAACGAGCGTGCCGTGGAGGGCACCATCAGCGTGCAGCCGCAGGCCAATGACGTCAGCGGGTTTAAGGAGTATTTCCTGGCGTTGAACGCGACGGCTAACAGGCGGAACCCGTGGTTTGTTGGTGAGCTCCTTTCCTTATCATAAAGTCAAAGCCCGACCACCTGTGGCAGTGTATAATTATGCCCACGGTGTGCTCACCAGTCCGCATTGTTCACGTAGCTACGAGTACTTCAATAAGGTAGGCTACGTGAGCCACACGCGATATCACCAGCAACAAAATCGGAGTTTAACAGCTGGAAATTCCGATATATGTTAAAGAAGATAAAATTGAACGAAAGCATGCGGGCTGTCCATTGCCAGTTGCGCTCATTCAGCTCATTTACTGAACTCAATGGTTCCGCTCTCCGTCCGTCTGTATGTCTGTTTGTCTGTCTGTCACCAGGCTCTATCTCATGAACCGTTGAATTTTCACAGATGATGTATTTCATATGCCGCTATAACAACAAATACTTAAAACAGAATAAAATAAATAGGTATTTAAGTGGGGCTCCTATACAACAAACGTGATCGGTCAGTCATAATCGGTCGTCATAACCCGGCTAGTTAAGATTGTCTACTCGCACTTGGCCGGTTTTTTATTAATCATTTTGTTCTAGAATTCTTGGAAGACCACTTCCAATGCAAGTACCCAGGCAGTCCGCGGACCCCCTACAACACGCAGTTCGAGCGGCTGTGCTCCGGACGGGAGAGACTCACGGAAGACAACACGGAGTTCGAGGGCCAGTTGCAGTTCGTCTCCGATGCCGTCATGGCCTTCGCTTATGCTATCAGGTTAGTGCTTTTGACCAGCTGCTTAAACACCGGACATGTAGCCTAGATTGGACACGATCTGAAGAAATCCTAAACTCGTACCGCGGCAGGAATTACCGAGGAAAGAGTAAACAACAGCAGAACTAATATTTCATCAATACGTACCTTTTGATGGTACTCATACGATTAGTGACAATAGGGCATAATGTTTTTCATCGTATATTATCGGAAAAGTTGTAGTGTGATCTCTCTATAAGGCTGCGTTTCTACCAGAGATGTGCGAGTATGCGTAGTAAGGGATGTGTTTTTGTTATCCAAGCGAATAACTTCATTTATCTATCCTCGCTCAGCGCAACTGATTCTATTGGTTAACAAAAACACATCCCTCGTTCTCGCTACGCACGCTCGCACTGGTGGAAATGAAGCCTTAAATTTGGTGAAAAAGTTGAGATGGAAACGCAAAAACGAGCATTTTCCAACATAACTCTATGTAACAACAGTAACTAACTACTGTTCTTACATAGTGTTATGTCGGAAAATGCTCGTTTTTGCGTTTCCATCTCAACTTTTTCACCTAAAACAGCTTTAGACGTCTACTGGGACTGTGGCACTAAGTCTGGTGTCGATACTCGATAGTGGGTAAACTTTGTAGTATCTGATTTTCTCGACCGGAATACTCGTATTGGCACAGTCAGTGGGATAGCGGGTTCAATTTGCATGATAGTCGGAAACTATTATATGACTTACAATCTTGCAATTGCTTAGAAAATGTACATGCAATCTCGGCATTGCGCTGACTGAATTTAAGAGTCTGTCAGATTAGGCGGTAATATATTTTGTAAACAACGGACCCGTATCTATAAATGATTTAACGGTACCGCGATAAAGCAGGGAGAGATGGTGAGATTATAAATCTCTTTCTCGCCTTGTCTCGCGAAACACCCGCACGTTAATAACAATGCTGAATCAACTGTCTCACGTCTGCATCGATACAGAGGCGATGCTGAATCATAACAGCGCGACTACACCGCGACAAAGGGCCACATGTCGCTTTCCAGTCGCCGTATGCCACCTCCCTAAGTGAATAAAATATAAAAGTTTGGGAACCCTAAAATGTAGATCGATAAGATCTCCACAGAAAACATTTATTACGAACAAGTAGCGCAACAAATAAATTCTAGCGACCAAATTACATCAATAGCTTGTTCAAAAACGTAAAACTTATGTTCAGTGCACGGAAGGCACTCGGCCCGTCAAGAGCTTTGGCAACAGCTGAAAGCCCGTTTCAATCAGCATAGTAAGCTGTCCGAGTTTCCGCACGGAATGACGGAGCACAACATCGGAGACAGATACACTCTCTGACGTCATTTTGGAAACCGATATTCTGAACTATGGCAGGCCTGGCACGGGCAGTGGTCGCTGAATGATGAGTGCCCTTGAGATTTCAAGTGCCGTAACGATGTACAAGTGCCGTAACGATGTAATGACAGAGGGAAGCTTTGTGTTTTGCACATTGCGTTTATTTAAATTTGTATTCTATTAGTTTCCTGTTTACAATGCCATTCTAATTTAGGGATTCGGCATTCGGATTGACGGCAGCACCTTCTTTGTACAAGTTTTCTTGTGGATTTATAGCACTAGACGACTTTATAAGAAAATAACGGAACCAGTTGTGCACGTCCCCTATTGTTGAGAGATACCTACTAAATGTAAGTGGCAAAAGTTTCCCCATGGTTTGTCAAAATGTCCTAATCGAAATGTTTTTTTTCTCAAACATGCAATGAAATATTGTCTTTGCGTTCCTTATAATAGGCTCGGAAGTATCGGTTTTTGGGCGCAACAACTCGAGAGGACTGTAAAGGGATTTCATACTGCTTTTCAGGCCTAGGCCTGCAAAGTAACTTTTTTTTGTTTCAACAACAAGGTCATTCACACAGCTGGCTGGTTTGACAAAAAGCAGGTTTTGTTTTTAAAGGTTGGTTGTTAGACACTTGTGGAAAAAAAAATTCAAGATGGCGACTGTTTTTTCAAAATTTCAAATTGGTGCTAGGCGGCTAAAACTCAGTATCGGGGGGCTCTCGGGGCTCAAAAATATGAATCTGAAATCTTGTCCGAAAATTTGGTCAAATTCGGAAAATATCGAAAAAAAACTTTTTTTTTTTCAAAATCTCAAATTGGTGCTAGGTGGCTAAAACTCGGTATCGGGGGGCTCTCGGGGCTCAAAAATATGAATCTAAAATCTTGTCCGAAAATTCGGTCAAATTCGGAAAATATCGAAAAAAAAAACGATTTGTATGGAGAAAATTTCAAATTGGTCCTAGGAGGCTGAAATTCGGTATCCGGGGGTTTTTGGGGCTCCTGAGTCAGAATCTGAAATCGGATTTTTAAAATTCGGTCAAATTTGGAACATATCGGACAAACAATATTAAGTGTTATTCTTTGAAGTATATTTTTTTATTTCATTGTATGTTTGAGAAAAGCACTATACATGCCTCGTCGTGAAAACGGATTCCCGGCCTCGTATCACTATCCGGCCTCGCTCGCACGCTCGCTCGGCCGTATATAACTACTTGGCCGGAAATCCTCATTTTCCCGGCCTCTGATGTAATGTACTATTAAATTCTTGTGAAACCATATTATTATTGATTGAAACTTACACGATTTTCACACATTATTATAACAAGACGGAACTTAATCGCGTTCAAAAAGGAGACCCTTTTCTTTATTTTCTTTTTTTTTTTGTTCAGTTATTTCGAAACCATGAACGTAACATCACGTTTGAACGTTGACGTAATCAAACACATTTTAAACAAGATTAAGTCCTAAATATTTGTATAGAATCTTTTTATCGATTCATATTTTTTATGTGGTAATACCACATTTAATATATTTTGGGCTTCGATTGTAGTAGATCGCATTCAATTTTTCTTTCTTAATTTACGTTCTTCTTTAATTAAGATTTAGTCATAATAAATGATGTTCTATTGTAACAATCAGAAATTTCCTAAAATACTTATTTATAGCTTATTGGAAACTTTCCGCAATTTGCCCATCTTTAGTCCTGGGTCACAAATCCCGACTAGGGCAAATATTTGTGTGATAATCATGTATTTTAGTTTTAATTGATTGTACGTACATATTGTTTTAATTTCCATTATTAAAATAAAAATATTTGTCCTGGGTCATGGATGTTATTTGTATTTTTTTTTAATAACAAAGTTATAAAGTATGTAAGTATGTTTATCGTCATCTAGTGTTCATAACACAAACCTACTAGAGCTTACTGTGGGACTAGATTGATTTGTTGTGAGGTTGGCCGATATTTATTTATTTATTATATTATTGTTTATTTAGCGGCAAACATCGACTTTAGGCCCTGATTTAACCAGGCATTACAAATGGCAGGAGCCACTTGTCTCACGCAAACAAGCGTAAGGATGAGCGTGTTCAACTCTAAACACTTTAAATCTTCATTTCGCGCTCCATAATCATAATTGATCTCCGCCGAATCGTTGGGTCTCCAGAACAGATATTAGACAGAGGAGTCATTTTGAAAGCACTCAGAATATAGGATAAAAAAAACTATTTATTACCAAACAGAACACATTACTAAACAATATAGAAGAGAAATACATTGTGAATACAGTTTGCATAAACAAAGAAGTATTTTTTTAAAGTTGAGGTTAAGTCAGTTAACATCTTTGGAATTTTTGGTAATGAGTACCGGTCTCAGCACACATTGGCTATTATACAATTATGATAGTGATCAATATGTTTGTTTCTGTAACGTCGTCTTTTTTGCGGTTCTTATAAAATTAATGTAACCCAGCCTATTAGGTAGTCTACGACTAATACAATATGTAACATCAAGGAAAAACATTGACGACGAAACTCAAATTCTATGAAAAGGAGTTGTATAGGTTCCCATTCTCTTTTATATGTTTTCGGCTATAGCTGGAATGACAATGGAAAGAACATACACTTCTCGGGGTTAAACTCGTCTACTTCAGCGATATGCTTTCTTCGAAATAATAACTATTCAGTTTTTCTTATTGATATGCCTACTTTACTAGAAGCGGTTCGTTTATGTTGCTATAACATTTGTAATCTTTCCTACTTATCTAGCTGTTAGCAGATTATTTCTTTACGGAGATGCCACGACTTTGCGCGACCAGCGGCGCTACAGCAAGCGATTGAGCGAGAGATCCGATCGCTGCGGCCGGCCGCCGCCATACGAGTGAGCGAGACACACGTATCGCATGTTCTGCTCGTTGTTAAGGCCGAGTTCGTGGCATCTACCTTAGTGCCAAAAGGCTTACAGAGACCACTTGGGAACGAAGAGCTGGCAGTTTCCTCGCGCAACCTATCAGCATAGCTGTTCAGCGAGGAAATGCTGTCAGCATTTTCGGTACCATGCCGAAGGGAAGCAATTTTTTGAAATTCTCTTAGTTATTTTAATTTTAGCTTTTTTGTACATAGTTGTTACTAAGTTGTTACACACTGATTCTTTGTTTTTCCTTTTTTCTTGTGTCGAAATAAATTATATATTTTAGGTGATTATTTGAGCACAAAGTGGCTCCGCTGTTGTAAGCTGCGGCGCTCGACACTTTCAATATCGAAGGCTGCCGTCGTAAACCCATCGAACCGGAAAATGAACCGGGCGCGGCCGCCGACAGACTGGCGATTGATCACATTTATAATCTCCGGATCCAGTCTTTAAATAGCCGTATCCGGGTGTGAAAGAGAGACGGTGTCTTAGCGTTTATTGACAGCTTTCATTTGTTTTGGAAGCATTTAGTACTTCTATATTTTTTAACATTATTATCTCCTTTATTCATCTTAATTCTTAAGTTAGGTTTCTTTACAATAAATTTATATAAAATGCATATAAAACACACTAGAAAAAACCTTACCTAGGGTGCCGCCGGACAGGATACCGGTGGTTAGGGCTGCAGAGAGAGGAACCTCCTGACGATGCGCGCCGTGTCCAGGAGTACCGCCTTCTGAATTTGGCCCTTGATCCAGCCATCTAGCGAGAGTCTCTTGAGGTGTTTTTCGAGATTATTCGCTATAAGACCGTTTGCCGATACGACTATCGCGACAATTCGTCGCATCAATTATTTTTATTGTTATTGTAAATAAAAGGTATATTATGCTAGACTTTTTTGTTGCACTTCACAACCACCTCTAATAAAGAATAAAATTGACCGAGCGAAGCGTTTCCGTTTGAACTTGGCCTAAAATTGGTTCGTAAGTCCAGATTGCCGGCTGTTCTCACCTAGAGATAGAAAATCTCACTTCCCGGCCAATTCCAGACGTAAAACTTTAGACAAACCAAGGGCGATAAATTAGTAAAGCCCCATATCGCATATTTACTAACACCGGCGATTCGGGACACTAATTCACCGCCATAAAGTAATGTGCTATTTAGTTTAGTCTAGTTTAGTATAGTTTAGTATAGTTTAGTTTAGTTTAGTTTAGTTTAGTTTAGTTTAGTTTAGTTTAGTTTAGTTTAGTTTAGTTTAGTTTAGTTTAGTTTAGTTTAGTTTAGTTTAGTTTAGTTTAGTTTAGTTTAGTTTAGTTTAGTTTAGTTTAGTTTAGTTTAGTTTAGTTTAGTTTAGTTTAGTTTAGTTTAGTTTAGTTTAGTTTAGTTTAGTTTAGTTTAGTTTAGTTTAGTTTAGTTTAGTTTAGTTTAGTTTAGTTTAGTTTAGTTTAGTTTAGTTTAGTTTAGTTTAGTTTAGTTTAGTTTAGTTTAGTTTAGTTTAGTTTAGTTTAGTTTAGTTTAGTTTAGTTTAGTTTAGTTTAGTTTAGTTTAGTTTAGTTTAGTTTAGTTTAGTTTAGTTTAGTTTAGTTTAGTTTAGTTTAGTTTAGTTTAGTTTAGTTTAGTTTAGTTTAGTTTAGTTTAGTTTAGTTTAGTTTAGTTTAGTTTAGTTTAGTTTAGTTTAGTTTAGTTTAGTTTAGTTTAGTTTAGTTTAGTTTAGTTTAGTTTAGTTTAGTTTAGTTTAGTTTAGTTTAGTTTAGTTTAGTTTAGTTTAGTTTAGTTTAGTTTAGTTTAGTTTAGTTTAGTTTAGTTTAGTTTAGTTTAGTTTAGTTTAGTTTAGTTTAGTTTAGTTTAGTTTAGTTTAGTTTAGTTTAGTTTAGTTTAGTTTAGTTTAGTTTAGTTTAGTTTAGTTTAGTTTAGTTTAGTTTAGTTTAGTTTAGTTTAGTTTAGTTTAGTTTAGTTTAGTTTAGTTTAGTTTAGTTTAGTTTAGTTTAGTTTAGTTTAGTTTAGTTTAGTTTAGTTTAGTTTAGTTTAGTTTAGTTTAGTTTAGTTTAGTTTAGTTTAGTTTAGTTTAGTTTAGTTTAGGTTAGTTTAGTTTAGTTTATTTATCACACCATTACAAATTTCTTATAAATACAAGTAAGTACATGTCAGGTTATATTATAATAAAAAGATATTCCTAATAATAATACAATAAACATTAAGATAAATGAATGTCTGAATAATAAATAAAATGTAAATACAAAATTGTGAAGTTATCATCAAATATACCTATCGATATAATTCTAGTACCAAAAAAGTGTGTAGGTACACATCAAAATAAAAATAAATTCCATGTCATGTTTACAATTGAAATTAATCTAGTAATATTATAACGCCTCACGTGAAACATACTTTAACCGATAAATATAACAGATTTATTTACGTTTGAGTGTTTCCGGTGAAGATATCCGAAATTATGGATTACAGGGCCTAATTTTCTGATAAAACTCGTATGAGAAGAACGTTCCCTCTTTTATAATCCGAATAGCAACATACCCCAGATTCATACAAGCTCTTTACTTTTGACCACTGAAGGGACGACTTT
This sequence comes from Apotomis capreana, assembly GCA_947623375.1. Taxonomy (NCBI): domain Eukaryota; kingdom Metazoa; phylum Arthropoda; class Insecta; order Lepidoptera; family Tortricidae; genus Apotomis; species Apotomis capreana. The sequence continues at coordinate 1,027,555 of OX392512.1, read as the reverse complement.
TGTTTTTTGAACTGACAATGACCGGGTATACAGGGTGGAACAGATCGAGGGACTTTTAAGCAAACAGGGAATTGTTAAGACCGAGTACTTCATTTTTCAAAAATGAACTATGTAAATATTTCTATCCAATTTTGAGATACAGTTCGATAAACATTAGTGTAAAAATCTGCACATATCCACCCTAGCATCTTTTCAACATCACTCAAATTAAAGACAGGTTTTTTTTGTATTGAATCTTTTTTTATCGATTCATATTTTTTATGTGGTAATACCACATTTTTATTTTTATAAATAATGACACAAAGGTAAATTAAGAAAGAAAAATTGAATGCGATCCACTACAATCGAAGCGGGATTCGAACCCGCGACCTCTGTGTTACCGGCGCATTGCTCTTCCAACTGAGCCATCCGATCGCTACGTCAATCACACCAAATTTTTCATCCCTTAATTCTTGACGCTACTGGAGCGCCCTCTGCGTCATATATGTTTTTTTGAAATGCTTATGCGCATTAGCCATACCCTAGGATGTGCGTTTTACACGCACGATCCCCAATCCCCATTGCTTTACAGCAAGTGTGAAAACTGCGAGAAAGATGGCGCTGGTATTTTTTTTTTGTATAGAATCTTTTATTTATCGTTTTTTTTTCTTTCTTAATTTACCTTTGTGTCATTATTTATTTAAAGACAGGTGTCAATTTCAAATGTAAATAAAACCTTTGGATTAGTGAGGTTGTCACTGATATTAAAATATCTTATTTTGATGACTTTTTTTACTTACAAATCCAGCTTTACAATTATGATGTCGATTGTAGATCACTCAGATGACACTATCCTGTCAGCCCAGTCTTTAGAAAATGTTCCAGCCTGTATAATATTAGAATAAAACTTGTTATATCATATTTTGGGCATACGTACAACTATTAGACATCAATTTAACAGCGAGTAAGCCATTTTAATGCAGCCACACGTCCACCCGGCGCTTTGAGCTTCTAAGCCACTGTCTGACGATGCAGCGTCTTCAAAGCTGAGAGCTTTCAAGGGGCTTCCCGTTGCCGCCTGGCAAACTGCTTCCAAACGACCAATTTACATCGTTTATAGATTATACTGCACCCGTGTGCTTCAGCTTACGTCACAACTTTGTCGTCGTGGCGAGTGGTTCATATCCGGCTCAAGGGACCATTTTGGGTGCCCAAGACTAAAACAACTCACTTAACTTCAGTTAATATATTAGAAAACACAGCAACTCTCTACTACATGGAATTCTAGGTCTTCTAACTTTTATCTTTTAAGAGCAGAATAAGGCCACGGGGCATCGAATGCTTTAAGTAGATACTGCTTCCAGAAATGTCGTCAATCTTTTTAAAATGCCTTTCTCGTAGAAAGGTTTGGGGTCTAGACCAGGCCGCTTTTCAGAAAGTGGGACGTGGTGAATGCGAGGTCGTGTATAATGCTCGCTTTCAATCGAGCGGGAGGCCAGGGAGCAAGGCCTATTCGGTCAGTATCGCCCACTGAAATGCGATTTACTACAATTTATTTACTTTTAATTGAGATATCTCGAAATTTCTAGTTTAAATTTTCATGGAATCCACTCGGAATCCTTCTCTTGGTGTTCTTCCCTGTTGCATAATAAGCTACGTGCATAATTTGCAAATGTTTAATTTCGCTATTCGCAACTGTTTAGCAATTTAAACCACGTTATTTCCCGAAACTGAAAATTTCACTGAGTAGATTAAGTAAGGTTTGTTTCATAAAAGTTCTAATAAGTTTCAAAGAAAATCTTGGTTCACGAAATAAAACAGTTGGTGAAGCCTACCTTACCTTACCTTAGTTTCCTATATCTATAATAAAGCTTGACTGGAAATGCATTTTATACAAAACTTAAGATATGGCTACTCAGCGAATGCTATTACTCTTTAAATGAGTTTTTTTTTTCAATAATACGCAATGCAAGTTGATAGACCTGTCAATCATTATTATTTTGTAAGACTTGTAATTTATTTATTATAACATTGCTACATTATTGAATCAATTAATTTAGATATATGGATTAAAATTTGTACGCCAGAAATAGATAGATAGATAGATAGATAAGATATTTATTGAATAATAACTTATTTTACAGTAATAATAGCTATAGCCTAAGACATTCTACTTGGCAAAAAAATTACATGCGCCTGAACTAGGATTCCCTGTGTTTCAGGCATAAAGAGGACTAACTTATTAACAATTTCTTAAATAAATAATCATTAACACATGAAACAATAATTTAGTTCTTATTAAATAGTTTGATAAATTATAGATCTGATACAAAAATATTAAATAAGAATGAATACATGAAAATCAACTTAGAACAATCAGTAACTTCTCTGTATCTTCGTATGACATATTTTGTAGCGCTTCTTGGAGTGTTTTCTTACATTTCGCGTAGCTGAGCGGATATATATCCAGCTTCGTATTAAGCCTACTGTACAGAAGAGGACCCAGCGAAACAAAAAATCTAAAACAGAAGTGACTTCTTCGAATAGTTTTAGAGCAAACAATATCCTTTCGCCGTTTATTAGTATAATCAGTGCTATAAGGGATTGCAGCGTGCTGTTTAAGGACCGTGCTTAGTATAAATAGTTGCCGAACGGTTACGGAACGGAAATGGATGTCATTTATTATTATTATTATAAACAAAATATATATACAGCTTTACAGTACAGAACCAAAGCGCTGCATTATTGAGGTTTACATCAAATAAAAGACAAATACAGGTATATACATGCTATGATACTCTACTATCATCCATCGCCTCGCAGTACCTCAGACATTCCCGACATACATCTGCCCATCGACTCGCAAATAAATCACTTTCAGGTGCCCACGACAGAAACGAGTTGAGAAGTGCGAGTGCTCGAACGGTAGGAGAATTTCTGTGCGCTACAGTCCGTGCTACAGGAACGGCAAGCAAATTGTACTGTCGCGGTCTGAGGGCCTTTTTCGACAAACGCGGAACAGCGAGCTTAACTATTTGCGCCACCAGTTCAGGGCAGTCAGTATCACCACGTAGAATATTGCAGGCTGTCACCAGAAGCTTGCAGTTGCGCCTTACTTGAAGGGAGTTGAGGCCCAGACAACCTAGGAGAAATTTGGTCGGGTATAAGAATGGATAGTAATTGCAGACTTTTTTATACATAAACCTAAGAAATGCTTTTTGAACCTTTTCTAACATCAAGGTATACAAGGCCTCTGAAGGATTCCACACAATGCTCGCAACCTCGAGTTTACTACGGACAAGGGCAGTATACAGCGATTTAATAGCTGTGGGGTTGTTAAAATCTCGAGCATTCCTCGTGATAAACCCGAGGCGTCTGTAACAGTTGGCGGCTAGTTCCTTAATGTGGTCATGGAAAGTGAGCCGCGTGTCGAAGACTACGCCAAGGTCTTTTACAGTAGTTACGCGGGCTATAACTTCAGTAACATCATGTAACCCGTTCAATGCAAATAAATGACTGTGACTTTGACACAAAGGTAAATTACGAAAGAAAAATTTGATGCGATCTTTCCACATCAAAAATAGAATCGATAAAAGATTTTATAAAATATTTTTTACTGAGTTTCAAGAAAAGTTGTTTTAGATGATTAGTTCATTCTGCAATAAACCATAAAAGCTCTCTGAGATACTAAGGCATATTCAATCAGACTAATATTATAAAGGCGAAAGTTTGTTAGTGTGTGATCGTTACTTCTTCACGGTCAAACGGCTGGACCAATTTTGATAAATTTTGGTATAAAGCTAGATGGATTATCACATAGGCTACTTTTCATCCCGAAAAAATATAGTGTTCCCGTGGGATGAGCTGGTAACACCGCAAGACGCGGCTGGTATCTTATAAATTCTCCTTTATAATACAATATCTTTGATTGAAGCACAAAACAAAATTGACTTAATTGAATCATTATTATTTAATTTTATGTTCCTATTGAGGATCATAATATCAAGATTCATGTAAATTAACTTAGGATTATGAAATAAATAAATCTAAATCAATATAAATATTACTAGTTTTATGGCTTAACGTCAATGTCGCCCTAATACCATCTTTGTAACATACCACGCAACAAGCGAACAATAACAGGAAAATTTTCATATTGTTACATTTTCTGTTTCAAAAGGTTTCTTATTTGTCACTTATTACTCTCACTATTCACTTGATGAAACCTAAATTATATGAAGTGCCTTAAGAAGAGATTCAGAGTTTTCGTGAATTTCAGCGAACAGGCTAGTTTCTCTGGACCAGTCAGAAGACTCCGTAAAATGAGACGTACGATTCATATCTGGGTCTGGAGGCTGGCCAGATGGTCGCATAGACGATAATGTAGGCGATTTCATTCAATACCTACTTAAAGATGCTCCACGTTCAGGGAAGCACAGAATTGATAGGTAATAGGACAGCACCGAAGGCCCTCTCTTTTAAAATGAAACGTGTGTTTGCATGAGCGAGGAAGCGAACTGCGAGCGAGTAAAATGGGACTGGACACACACACACACACACACACTTTCACACACCCTCACTCTCTCACTCATACACATTCACACTTTTTACTTGATCTTGTTTGCATATAAGCACTCCTGCGCACTCATACTCAATACTTAGGAATAAATAGGTAAAATTAGACTTATTTTGTAAATACTTTATTTTTCTGTTTAATTTTTGTTTTGTACTTTATACACTACATTATATTACTTTGCGCCATGTACGTGGATTTGTTGACCTTTCGCAATTTAACAACGCATGTCAATTTTCATTTTGTCTTGGTTATCTGCGAGACAGGCTGTGCCTAGTGCAGAAACCAATATAATATTTATAAGCATAATATATAAGCGCTTGTTTAGTCGTAAGTACCTAATCTCTTTTCTATGTAAAACTGTGTAACTATACATGTGCTTGCAAATAAACTTTACTTTACTTTACTTTACTTTACTAAAAGAGCGAGTAATATCTCAGCTTTGACTCCGCCGCTCGAAAAGTAAGCGTTTGTGGATTTCGCACGATGCCTGTCAATCTATACTAGACTAAGGACAGGAAAAGAGACCACCGTAGCTACTTTTATAGGGAGAAAAAATCGTAACCCTCTTTTTTGCTTCAATCACATTCGTGTAATATGTATATAGTAGGCATTATACCTATCGTATAACCATCTTTAGATGCCCTACTTCCCTGTCAGGTAACTAAATTGAACGTTTAATAGGTTATTTGAATCGTGAGGGTCATGTTGGCGTTTTTTCGAGAGGTCTTTGTCGAAAGAGTGGACGTATTTTGACTGAGGGTGTGTCCGTTACAATACAAGATAATACAATACAATACAAAATGCTTAATTGCACACCAAAAGAAGTTTACAAATTAAACACAGAAACAATCAATCCGTTACTTTGGTACTTCCGAGAAAACTCCGAGCATAGCTCAATCTATGACACTAGAATCTGTCTTATATCAGTACCCGCGAACAATGGATCGGGCCGTCGGATACTATTAAGTGTTCTGTGCCGTCGGATCGAATCAGATATTCAACATTTAAACCCAGTTATAATTCAAACCTATATCCTTCGATTAAACCGCCATACCCAAGGGCCTAGTCCAGGAAGTGGTTAACACATCTGAACAAGTTTTAATTATCAAATGTAAATTGGAATCCCGATTACCCGTGAGGATTGCCACCGGAAAGGGACTAATACTTTTCTAATAAAAGCAGTATATGCCATTTAAATTTGTGGGTAGATACGGCACTTTCAGAGTGAGACATAAAAGGGTTTATATGAATTGAATTAATAAACAATTTCATTGAAAGGGTATTTTAAAGCGATTAGTTGCCAAGTGTTGTTGGAGTTGTAATAGACATTATAGAGTAACACAAAAGGGTTCTTTAAGCAAGGATTTATATGGCACATACGCCTATTTTTCGCTAGATAACGCAGTGTCAAAACGGCAGTTAGTGGTTCTATTTAGGTAATGTTAATTGAGTTATGTTACGAAAGTCCCTTCTTAAACATTATGGCGTATCACAGTAGGAGGTTAGCCGTAGTTAAGCCTTTTGTATAAGGGCGCGTGAAGAAGTGAAATACATTGTACGGTACAATTGTAGTTGGAAGTTCGCCAAATTTGTCAGATGATGTATCATGGAAATTGTATAATTTCGAGAATTTACTTGTTAAATTACGCTCACGCTTAGTCTATTTTAAATGAGGGATAATGTTCGAGTCGCTGTGGTTTAGGCTTATTTGCTTTAGTTGTAAGCTAACAGTAACAATTAAAATAAACAGGGAATAATAGTATATAGGTAATAGGTACAACAGAAATCGCGAAAGTAACGTCATTGACCCCCGAAAAGTAACAATAACTGTATGAAAAAATTGGGCAAGTGCGAGCCCGACTCGCGTATGAAGGGTTCCGTACCTATACATATATATATATATAATCTATAACAAGTTTGTTGTATGGGAGCCCCCTTAAATATTTATTTTATTTTATTTTTAGTATTTGTTGTTATAGCGGCAATAGAAATACATCATCTGTGAAAATTTCAACTGTCTAGCTATCACCGTTCTTGAGATACAGCCTGGTGACAGACGGACGGACGGACGGACAGCGAAGTCTCAGTAATAGGGCCCCGTTTTTACCCTTTGGGTAAGGAACCCTAAAAAACTAAATTGCCATTTTGACCGTGAAGTAACGCGTCATACAATTGTTAATTTTTTGTACGTATAGTTAGGTAGTCATAGGTACACGGCTATGGTACGATTATTATTTTGTCAAATTATGAGGAAAAGAAGCGTAAATTCCGATAATAGGCTAGTTGACTCGCTCATGTTAAATTGTTTTAAACTAATGTTTATTTCTTATAGTATTAAAAAAGTAAAAAGTAAAAGTAAAAAGTATTTATTTTCTCCACCACATAGTATACAGTTTATATACAGTAAGTTATGGTATTTTTCTTATGAATAGGTATACAACTAGTGCGGTGGAGACTGGTGCCCGAACTAGGGGGAACCTGTATGTCAGGTCACCAGGTCTCCATCTCTCAGGTATCTATAAGAAGAGATTATGAGATTGGGATCATCAGCTTTTCGGTACTATTATAATCCAAATTTAGGAGCCATTCTGTTACAGTCTTTTTAGAGTATGATCTTGTTTGGGAATAAATAGATAGTTCATTGTTAGCTTTATGATATAAGAAACTACCGAGAAAACAGTAGAATCTCTGTGCAAACCGAGTATTAAATTTTTTTATTGGACAGATCTGATTATTACGTCTTTTATTTGCCAGCTTAAGAGGTTCGTAGGTTAACGTTGAGTGCTTTTTTTGGATGATGTCTAGGAAAAATAACTGCCGCACTGTTAGTACTTTGCATATTTTGTACAGGTCAGTTGTGGGGTACAGGAACGGTAGGAACGCACTAACTTTTAGTACTGCTCGCTGAGCCCTTTCTAATTTCAGCAGGTGGGTTTTATGTGCTCCTCCCCAGGAGGAGATACAATATGAGAGAATAGATTGCACCAGTGCAAAGTAAACCATTTTTATTATATTTGTGTCAGCTATGTGACGCAGGTTTTTGAATATAAATATGAGTTTACGTGTTCTTGCAGTAAGGAGGTCAATATGCTGCTTAAAGTTAAGATTCTGGTCAAGTACTATTCCCAAATATTTCAAATGTGTAACTCTTCCCAGTGCAAGACAGTGACAGTTGTGGAGGTCTGGGTTAAGACACGTGTGGGCAAGTATGGGACACGGGGCGTGGTCTTTGTGATTAACGGTTTTAGGGGAGAAGGTGATGTATTTAGTTTTAAGGACATTCAGAGTGAGGACATTGTTAGACAGCCATTTCGTTACTACGTTCAGGCCCTTCTGCGCATACCGAAAGGCGTCGTTCCACGTGTTGCCATGGAATATTAGGGCAGTATCATCAGCGTACGTAATGATCTTACCACACTCCAGTTGCAATTGGCACAAATCGTTAATATAGGTCAAGAAAAGCGTGGGGCATAGGAAACCTACACACAAATTTTTCAGTTCAAAAAAGTAGAGGATGTGGTAAAAAAATAATTGATTATATGGCTTATGGTCAGTTTTGACATGCTTAAAACACTGTCCGCCATTTTCGCTCATTATAGTGACCTGACGTCACCGGTCCCATAAAAAAAACTGAAGGGCTACTCCGATGCTCGAAATTTGACCGTCAAATAGTACAGTTCCTCTCGATCTCCTGTCAAAAAAATTCGAACATCGGAGTAGCCTTACTGTTTATTTACTCGGTATTCTACGTCACGCCACAGATTGTTAAAAGCAAAAATAGCGGTTGGCGTTTTTGTCTGTTCATGAAATTTCTATTTTGAATTAAGAAAATTTGCTTTTTTTTAGAGCTAGTAGACAACATTTCAAAAATATTTCAGAAATAGGTTAACTAGCCTATTAAATAAAGACTATGTTTTTGTTTCGCTAAACATGAACATACAATATTCTCGTCAAGAAGCGAGCATGTATCATGGTTCCTCATTACCCGGAACAGCCTACTTTACACCCCGCACAAGCAAACCTCGTTCGTAAACAAAGTAAACACGTTTCGTTAACGAGGAAATTATCGGTATTTGCTTACTTTACTGGTAATTGGCGGTTGCCGGTTTTATTGCTTGTTTTCAATACCATTATCATGTAAGCAAATATTATATTTATTACGATAAATTGTGTATTTATTTTGTTTATTTATACTTTATTGGCCAAAACAATTTTCAGGATAAAAAGTAGCTTATTATGTTAATCCAGGTTTTCAACTACCCCTATACCAAATTTTATCAAAATTACCTGAGCCGTTTAAGCGTGAAGATCTAACAAACATATCCACATAAACACTCACAAACTTTCGCCTTTATAATAATAAATATTAGTGTGATAGCATTATCTACCAATCAACCATAAGGCCAAACAGATGTGCTTCAAGTTAGGGCACAGTAATATTTAGGGTTCCGTACCTCAAAACCTTCGTATGATCAATTGATCACTTTGTTGTCCGTCCGTCCCGCTGTCAAGATTCTTTATCTCGGGAACGCGTGGAGGTATCAAGTTGCAATTAAAACCATATAATCAGGTCTAATAGTCCGTTCAAGCTGTGATAAAAATCAAACTTCTAAGATAACGTAAAGAAACGGCCGTTTATGACGCAAAAAACGTATATTTCGACACTCTCTAGGGAATCAAAATTACAGCTTATGCCCGCGGCTACGCCCGCGAAGTAAGTGTAATTATTATTGATATCTGCTATTTACAAGCTGCGCCTCGCGGCGTTACCCACTCAACCCACGGAAACACAATTTTCTTTCGGAGTAAAAAGTAGCCTAGAGTTAATTTTTTATAAAAATTGGTCCAGCCGTTTGAGCGTGAAGAAGTAACTAAAATACAAACACACAAGCACGCTCACAGACTTTCGCCTTGATAATATTAGTGTGATTATTTATTGCCGCGTTCGGCTCGGTTTGTAGACACCTCCCTCACGGAACCCGCGGCCACCGCGCCGGGCCGCTCCTCGCCACAAACCACGGTTCCTTAGCGCATCCACCGACATACCTTTCGTAGGTTCGTTCTTTACCCATAACACAAGCCTTCTTGAGATTAATTTGGGACTACATTCATTTGTGTGAGGTAGTCCGATATTTATATTTATTATTTGTATGTATATTGTTTCAGAGACATGCACGCAGACGTGTGCGGCCGACCAGGGCTCTGCGACGCCATGCGACCCGCCAGCGGCGCAGAGCTGCTGCGATACTTGAGGAAAGTCGAGTTTACTGGTGGGTACCATTTTTTGATTATGATGCACCAGTTCCAGGGTATGGAGTTTTCGGTGCACAAATTTGATGCCTAATGTAAGCCTAGTTTTAATTAATTTGTTCACCGAAAACCCCGTGGTATGATTATGATCATATACTATAGTTCATTCATTTTTTTATGCGATGTGTGAAACGACGTGGTAGCTCAGGAGTAAGATGACTACTCCGGATAAGTAGAGGTTGAGGCGCGATTCCCAGGTGTAATGTTAGTGGGTCGCGTAAAATTTTGTATTTATATAGACCCTCTGTATCAATATTAATTATAAAAGCGAAATTTGACTGAAATAGTACATTACATTACAAACCTAGGGCGGTGGATTAGTGAATATCCCAGGACGCAGAAGTTTGTGGCCCGAACCGAAGGTGACGGCCATACATATGCGATCTGCTGAATTACCACCGCACCCGTGTCTTGCATTGTCTCGAAAGTGACATTTTCTCCCTGCGTAGCGGGCAGAAAACCCCCCATTACTGCCTAGGGTGACGTCAAGAATGACCCTTCAATCTTCTTCAGAACAGAAAGCATCGATCTGTAAGCAATGTTTTTCACGAGATTCGTGCCTGTCTACTTAAACTTCCTATAAGAAATTCAGTCTTGAGTTTAAATCAAATTAATCATATCCATAGCAAAGTCAGCGCTACCGGCGAATAATTAAAGTTGATTTTTGATAAAAATTACTAAGGCTTCTTTGCTACCTTGGCAACCAATTAAGGCGTAATTTAATTTGTCGAGAGACCAAGTTTAATGCTCGTTGGAGGAGAAATTATGTTTTTTGTCTATGATTTCGTTGTTGTTAATATTATTTAAATTGGAATTAACGATGAACGGTGGTGGATATTATCCTATTAATTGCAATACACAAAATACAAAATAAGTACAAATGGCGAACTGAAAAAAATATAAATTCTATTGTCGTAAATCTCATCGTATTTCCGAACAATAAAACCATACCTTAGAGCAAAATCGTACTAACTTTTTGGAAGAAGTAGTTGCAATTAGGACGTTAGTGCACAACACTGTGTGGTTTAAATTTCATTGGCAAAATAATAGGTACTCAATGTTTCTCACATTTTGTTTGTTTTACATTACAGATATATTATGTCACTCCACACAAAAGTTACCAAAAAATTGAGCCTCTAATATTTATATTTTTGCTTTATTAAGTTTACCGGTTGAGACGTTAAACATTTATAACGTACTCCATAAAGTAACACATAGCGAAGCCATTGCTTAAAGGTAAAATTTTACAAAAACTTGTAAATATTGTGGACGAAGTGTCAGTCAAAAAGTTGATTCGCCCGTTTACCGGTTTGCCTAAACCCGTACACCCACACAATGTTACATCAACTCCAAACAGCCATTATTTTATCTAATTCTTTATTCCTAACCTAGTGTCTTTTCCAGGTCTAAGCGGCGATAGGTTCCGCTTCGACGGCAACGGCGACGGCCCGGCGCGCTACAACATCCTTCACTTCAAGCAGGTCTCGAGAGGCAACTACCGCTGGCTGAGGGTCGGGGAGTACTTGGACGGAGAGCTGACGCTGAACATGGACGGTAAGACCTGGACGACGGCCCGGCGCGCTACAACATCCTGCACTTTAAGCAGGTCTCGAGAGGCAACTACCGCTGGCTGAGGGTCGGGGTACTGACACTGAACATGGACGGTAAGACCTGGGACCCTTGAGAAACTTTAATAGCGGTTCCACACTACACGCAAAGTTGGCCGAAATTGGGCGAATACGTCAGTGTGGAGAGGCGCTTCGCTGCGGAAACCCCTACTTCGGCCAACTTCGCCTCGGCAAACTTCGCTCAACTTCGCGAGTACATAGTGTGGAGCTAGGGTAGGCTCAAAGGTGACGGCGGAAGACGGAAACCTGGATTACTAGATTTATTCCTCTACTCTACCTATCGGCCGTCGAGTCGTGGGAAGTTCTATTTCTTAGTTTATTTCATCCGTGTGTTGCCATTTGTTTGCATTTGCAACTAAAACCGATCCTTTCCGTTTAAATAAATGCGCATTTCTAAGAAGTGATATTAATTGGTTCTCGTCGTATTAACTACGAGTTTTGGGCGGTGGGGGAGTTGGACTCAGTACTAATTAATAAGTCTTTGGAGAGAGTGAAACTTTCGCACGATTTGATACATTAGTAAGTTTTATGATAAAACTAGCTGCGCTACGCGGTGTTACCCGCTCATCCCACTGGGACACTACATTATTTCGGGATAAAAAGTAGCCTATGAGTTAATCCAGGGTGTCAGCTACGTCCATACCTAACTTTATCAAAATTGGTCTCGTGTGGGAAGTTAGTGTAAATATAGTGCGAAAATATAATATAATTATACCTTTATACATTCATTCTCTATTAGTGGACATCAAAAAAGTGTCAAATTCGCATTTAAAGTGCTGAATCCATTGCGCCACATGTTGTACTGATTTTGTAAACTGATTTTTTTTTATTGTTTTCTGTCTGTGGTCGTACATTCTTTTCAAGTGTGTAATTTTGTTTTACGTGTGCCTCAAACTTAATTTCTAAATTCGTTTAGTTCTCCAATGAAAATTTTACTCAAACTATAGCTACTAATACTATAGTAGGAATCACAATTAATATGTCATTATGTATCGATTTGGCTTTTAGGTTCCTTTGTCAACGATGCTTCATAACACAACACCACCGACCAAGTGATTTGACTTGAGTAAAAATTTAACCGAGTCTGTACTGTATATGTTACATTATGTGCTTTCTCTATCTAGCAATACACATGCACTCTTTTCCAGGATAATTTCAGTGATTTATGAGCACAAATGCACTTGCGTAGTGCAATGCACGAACATCTCACAAATATACCGAGCACATTCTCCATTTTAGGGAGGATGCATAACTTTTGTGTCGATTGAGACGCGCGATTCCTGAAAGCGCGACTGCATAGCGGCATGGCCCTTAGTCGCGCTTGCAACGCGACAGAAGCAATGCAGTAGCGATACAAATGCGGCTGTCACAACGCATAAAGTACTTGCGCCAAAGATGGCCCTGTCCCTAAGATAGCCCACTTCAACATTTGGTAGTTATAACCGTTCGAGAACGAATTCATATTTCGCGTCCATGTTCGGTTAGTACCATAGACTTACTTTATGTCTCTACTATGTGTCGAAATTTGAATTCGTTCGAACGGTTATAACTATAAAATGTAGAAGTGGGCTATCTTAGGAACAGGGCCATCTTTTGCGCAAGTGCCTTAGTAATAATTCAGAACGCGGTACTCCTGGACACGGCGCGCATCGCCAGGAGGTTCCTCTTTTCTGCAGCCCTGCCCAAACAGCACACACACTGTATAAGTGCTTATACAGTCCTTATACAACTAATTAAAGCTAAATAAAGAGTGTTTAAGCTTTTATGCAAGCTCTGTGTCACTTATTGTAAGAATACTAAATAAATATGTGATTTTTTTATGATTAAGGGACATATAAATAGGGGTTGTCTAACTTATCTATCTGAAACACTAGATATTTTGATTCCAATCTGTAATTTTTCGCCAAATTTGTATCTGTCCAAAAGTCTTTATTTTCTAAAACCGTAAAATTTTCAAAGTATAAAATAAACCAAATTCACCTAATGGGTTCTTTGTAAATTCCTGAAAATATTACGGATTTCAGGAAAAAAAAATACTGTCGGACAAATGGACATTTGGCGAAGCGTACGAAACAATATTTCGAAGTTGAAATGCGATACCATTAAGAGCCCTTATTCCTTTTAAAATGCTGATTGTTTTAGACATTTTCTCTATGATCAAACATGTTTCTTAACATATTATTGATGGTACTACCTAGAACAGGGCTATTGGGATTTATTGGTATATATTAAAAACTACAGTTTGAATTTTTCATTGATAATTTATGTTTCAAAAACTACTCGAAATTGTCAAAACTCACGCGGAAAATGAGTTTTTTCAACTTATTTTTGACTGCATGCAATGAAAGCATGAAATAGCAATGTTACTACCTAGAACTCGGGGAAAAGTATTATTCACTTCAAAAAGTTGGTTGAAATCATCAAATTATTTGTCATAATATGAAAAAAAATTTTTTTAAAAGGAATAAGGCCTCTTAATAGGGCATATTATGTATCGCGCAATTATCGAAACCATTCTTAAACGTAGCCGGGCTTTAAAAGTAGGTCGTAATAGGTATGAAATAAAATTAAATGAAATAACTTATTCAGTAAGTAGGCCACAAGGGCCCTTTTACAAGTCAGATTATGAATCTACCGGCAAGAGGAGACCGCTGTTGAGAAGAAAGCCGAAAGAAACTCAACAGTAAATATTTTTTTCGTAAATAATACTTAAAACAATTACATCACATTAGTGTTATAACTAATTATTACATGCGTACACGTAAAGTAGATATATAGGTAGATACTCTAAATCAATGTTAGGTAGAAATATTAAAATGGTGCGATTTCATCATGGATATAAAAATAATAAAATCCCAAGTAGAATTACATAGCGAGTAGGTCGCAGAAAACTATCGTCGAGACACACAAAAGAATCACTTTGATTCCTGCACCGCATCCATTCCGCCAGGCGCCCTAATTCCGCCAATCGAATAGAAATTGTTCCACTCTGGTACTTTTAACACGATTCCTTTCAAGAGAAAATACCTTTGCTCATTTTTAGGGTTCCGTACCAAAGGGTAAAAAACGGGACCCTTTTACTAAGACTCCATTGTCCGTCTGTCGGTCTGTCTGTCTGTCACCAGGCTGTATCTCATGAACCGTGATAGCTAGACAGTTAAAATTTTATGATGTATTTCTGTTATCGCTATAACAACAAATACTAACAACAGAATAAAATAAAAACCTATTTAAGTGGGGCTCCCATACAACAAACGTGATCGGTTGCGTTAACTTTGCACCTCATTTACATCCGACGCCATTCATGCCAGGTACAAACTTAACTTAACCCGGCCAGTTAAAATGGGATAAGTGTACGGAACCCTCGGTGCGCGAGTCCGACTCGCACTTGGCCGGTTTTTCCATACTATGTTGGTTTGCGTTTAGTTTACACCTGGTGTAAATAAATACAGCATCGCATACAAATAAGGTTCAATTTAACGTAACCGGGTTGTACAAATCGAGGTTTCGTTCCCCGTCTGTTTCGTCCTCCAAAACTTAATCAATCGTTACGAAAGTTTGGAAACTGATTAGGAAGAGAATGTTTTGTATCGGATCGTTTCGATTTATGCGCTAATTATTATAGAATTTAGTGTACTAGACGTCTGTTTGCAGCGAAATTTTATCCAAAAACCGGCTAAGTGCAAGTCTGACTCGCGCACCGAGGGTTCCGTACAAACTTTCACTTATCCCATATCAATTGGCCTGGTTGAGTTAAGTTTGCCTGAAATGTATGGCGCCGCATACAAACGAGGTGCAAACTTAACGCAACCTAGTTCTCCAAATATGATGTTTGAAAAGGACTATTAAGTATATTTTTTATGATTTTATTACAAATGTATAGTTTTCAGATTTTTGAAAGTATTTGTAGTATGTGACGATATCACTTGCCAAATTTCATAGTTCTAGGTCATCGGGAAGTAGCCTATAATTTTGATTCCCTTGAGAGTGTCGAAATGTACGTTTTTGCGACATAAACGGCTGTATCTTGTTTTTCACGTTAACGTAAAAGTTTGATTTTTTCACAGCTTCAAGGGACTGTAGACCTTAGTATATGGTGTAAATTTTAACTCGAAACCTCTACGCGTTCTCGAGATAAAGGGTCTTGACAGACAGACAGATGGATGGACAACAAAGTGATCCTATAAGGGTTCCGTTATTTCCGATTGAGGTACGGAACCTTAAAAACGGACACCTCGTACACAAATTGTGTAGGTAATAAAAAGCGCAAAAATCGAAACGATTCAATATAGGACACTTCTTTTCCATTCGATTTCCAAAATATCGTTACGATTGGCTACATTTTGTGGGAGGAAACTGTAAAAAAAAACGGTCAAGTGCGAGTTGGACTCGCGCACCAAGGGTTCCGTACAAACACTTTCCATCCTTAAGTGGTTGAGTTAAGCTTGCACCTGGTATGTATAGCGCTCCATACAAATAAGGTGCAAAGTTAACGCAACCAATCCCGTTTGTTGTATGTATGTAAATATTTATTTTATTTTATTTTTAGTATTTGTTGTTATAGCGGCAATAGAAAGACATCATCTGCGAAACTTTCAACTGTCTAGCTATCACCGTTCTTGAGCCTGGTGACGGACGGGCAGTGAAGTCTCAGTAGGTAATAGGGTCCCGTTTTTACCCTTTGGGTACGGAACCCTAAAAACCAAACCTCAATTTGTATGGAAAAATTTGCAGTGGTATTTGCTCTTAACGTTAGTGCATCAACTGCACCTGTGGATAACTTAACTTCCCCGTCTACGGAATTTAGGACAGCAATTTGATTTGAAGTGCAAATAACGAGCATTCTATTCTTTGAGTAAACAATTTTAAATCTGCGTTGGTAAATGGAAATACGCAACACACGTTAACTTCGTTTATATTGAAGTTGTGCTGTGAATGGTTTTGTTTTTTTTTGTTACTATCTATAAAACGAAAAAAGCGATGTTTTTGATAAAATACTTCAAGGTTTTGAGGCAAGCTGAAGTGCATGCAAACGATCATTACAGCGAACTTGAAGTAAAATTTAAATAGTTAAAGTAATCTGCGTAGTAAAGTAAATACTCAAAAGCTATTGACAGTTGTAAAATGAGAACTTCAATTAGAAATACCGGTATAGTGCGAGTTCGACTCGTGCACGAAGGATTTCGTAGCTTCAAACAATTTAATTTTTGCCTATAAAAATGTCAACCTATTACCATTCAACCGTAGAAGACTTCACGTCCCGTCCCTGCCCGTCTAGTACAACTATGCTTCGACTCTTGTCGCGCGACATAGCGTCACCCGTCACTTTCTCACAATACTCTACAGAAAGAGATAGTATATCTCGCGCGAGAAAGATTTGCCTGACATAGTTGTGCTAGAGGTGCCGGTCATGTAGCGACATACGTACTTATATATCTGAGTGATCGTACCCTAGTATCGCATTGAGTAGGTAAAAACTACTTTTAGTAATCTAATGTAATAACGTAATAAAGCCCTATTTCCTTTCGAAATTTTCAGGAATGATCCCCAAACGGGGACGAAGAGGCAAACGCAAAGGGATAGCCATTTTGAACTACAAACTTACAAAGCATGCCCGTGGGATTAGGAACGCCAATTAGAGGGATGATCGATCCAATTAAAGTTTATTATTGTTCTTGATGATTCTATAAATAAATTAGGATGATTGCTATCTCAAACTCAAATTTCTACTGAACCCTGAAAGGATTCTATACTAAAACAAATTCAGCAATTATTGGAGTTAGCTACATTATTGCTAGACAATTAGTTCATTGAAATACAAGAAGTGTAAATTTCGTTAGTGGAGGACAATGCAAAAATATATTCCCCTTTTTTGCTTCAGTCTAGTCGAGTTAAAACTTTGCTATAACCATGCTTATTTATTGCTTATTATATGCTTATGATGAAGCCACATTAATATCTCGACCAAGAGATTGCCTTCAGATAACACTATCATTCCCCATACGTTTAATATTCATGACTAAAGTCAATAAAATAATAGTAAATATAGTTTATGCTTTGAGCGGGATTCTAACCCACATCCCCACGGCTTTCCGGGCTAGACGGGGGCATTACCAATTACGCTATCAAAGGCACTAGCCAAAGCATTGAATTTTTCAACCAGGTTTAGGGCGGTTTCTGTATAAACATTTAGTTTACGCGAGCAGACGTTGCTGTAATAAAAATTGATTCGAAAGGATCAAAATGTTTTAATTCCATGAAATAATCTCTTTAATAATAAATTAAAAAAAACTGTTTTAACTCACGTAACGGCCCGACATAACCGTTTTTAAATGTTTACAATGAAGCGAAAAAATGTAATGGTTCGGACAGGATTCGAACTTGCGTTTCCAACGCCACCCTAAGGCATGTTGAAGCAACTGGTTGAAAGATTCAATGGCTCTGACATCTGGTTCGTGGTCCAGTTGGTCGGACGCCCGTGTTGGCCCTGAAAGCCGTTGGAAACGCAGGTTCGAATCCTGTCCGAACCATTAAATTTTTCAATTTTTCGCTTCATTGTAAACATTTGGTTTACGTTAAGTAGCAGACCTTACTGCTTTAATAAAAAAAAATTAAACCGTTTTTATAATTATTAAAGATGTCTCACGATAGTTCTAATAATATTAAATAACCTCTTCTTAATTCCAACAGAGATCCAGTTCAAGTGGGACTCCCGTCGGCCCCCCGAGTCCGTGTGCAGCGCAGAGTGCGAGCTGGGGCAGGCCAAGCAGTACGTGGAGGGAGAGAGCTGCTGCTGGCACTGCTTCAACTGCACACAGTATGAGGTAACCAGTAACAAAGGTGTGGGGGTAAGATAGCCGGTGGAATTACTAGCATAGAGGCATTCTATCTTCGTCCTCCGGGTAGGCAGGCACTTGTGACTCCTAGGTGTTGCAGGTGTTTATGGGCGACGGTAATCGCTTTCCATCAGGCGATACGTTTGCTCGTTTGCCCCCTATGTCATAAAAAAAAAGTATTCCTTTGACGACGCGGTTGGCTCAGTTTGTAAGCACCTGCCTACTGAGCCGGCGGTCCCGGGTTCGAATCCCGGCCAGGGCAAATATTTGTGTGATGAGCTCGAATGTTTGTGCTTGGGTCATGGTTGTTCTATATATTTAAGTATATATTTATCTATATAAGTATGTATATCGTCGTCTAGTACCTATAACACAAACCTTCTTGAGCTTAATTTGGTATTAGATCGATTTGTGTGAGGTTGTCTGATATTTATTTATTAATTCCTAAAGTGGCCTGGAATGTATGCCCTATTACTATATACAGGATGATTAATCCAAATGGGTCAGTAGGGAAAAAGCTAAAACTATTATAGCCTAACAGTCAATTTTAAATTAAATAGAAACTGCATTCAATTTTTTTTTAAATCTCATACATAACCGGAAATTGAACCTGGTTACAGTTCTGTAATAATCGCATCGTATTGTAACGTTCTTTACAGCGGTTTTGACCGGGTTATGTATGAAATGACTACTTATATGAGATTTATAAAAAAAAAATGCAGTTTTTATCGACGCCATGGTTCCTAAGAACAGATTTCCCTATCTTTTTCAGTTTGTGACATCTCCCTACTGACCCATTTGGATTGAGCACCCGGTATAGTCAGATTATAATAAAAAAATAAATATCTGACATCCTCACACCAATTCATCTAGTCCCACAGTACGCACCTAGTGATTTATTTATTGCTACTATTAATGATGGTACCTACTACATATAATTACTACTATGAGTTATTATGATGCCAAACAGCAATGTTCGCATTGTTGTGTTCCGGTGTGGGGGTAAGATAGCCGGTGAAATTACTAGCATAGAGGCATTCTATCTTCGTCCTCCGGGTAGGCAAGCACTTGTGACTCCTCTGGTGTTGCAGGTGTTTATGGGCGACGGTAATCGCTTTCCATCAGGCGATACGTTTGCTCGTTTGCCCCCTATAACATAAAAAAAAAATATTACTTAGAATCTGACAATGTAAAAGAGCTCTTGAAAAATAAAGTTTTGAATTTGGAATTTTTGTAATAGAAAATGCAATAGAAAATAGCTAACGTACGGCAGATCAAAATTGAATGATCAAAGATTTGCCATATTTAAGGACATAACATGTAAGTATTATACATGTAACAAGCCTAAAAAAATACAAAACCAATGCTGGATTCTAGAAATTTTATATTCGGCATAAAATATGCGAGTGAAAATTTTTGCTAGAGCAAAGTTTCTCTGTATAGAACTGAATGTAAGGACATAATTATAGCATGCAAAAAAATTATCCACTGTCCAATCAAAATTTCACAAGTCGGTAGAATTTATTAAGGAACCATGTTATTACTGTAAGAGCTTATGTCCCATGTATTCTGGTGAACAAATGTCTTTTCATTTCATTTCATTCAAGTGACTTTTCAACTACTAGCGGATAAAAAATCCCGGGAACAGATAAAGTTACAAAAGCACTTAAGTACCTCAATCATGTACCCACTTAGCTCAATGCGACGCAGTGCACGGCTCTCACGACAAAGTAAAAAGTACTTACAAATTTGCGAGGAGAAATTTTTCTCTTTGGATTGCAGTGGCAATGGATGGGGCCTTGGCTTTAAACTACCTACTAAATAAAAAAACTACCGTTAGTCCCAGACATATAATATTATATAGCTACCAAATTATAAAGATACTTTCCGTTTAAAATACCTACAAAACGGGTTTACTCGCGTCGTAGAAGTCGAATATCGCTCGACATTGTTTCTAATCGGTTCGCGATTCATTATAAGGAAAGCTGATCAATCGCGGCGGCGGCTAATCGAACCTGCCCGCACAGGACAGAGCGATTGATTCTTCCGCATCTTCTATGATTTATTTTAATATGTCTGAGACTCACTTTCAGCTTTCTATGTAAAATACTTTTCATTTCTTTGTTTTGGAGTATATTCTAACCAAATAATGCCACGTCTCTTAAAGGGTTTTATTACTCCTAAACAAATTAAGATCAATTCTACTAATATATGTGCCTAACGTTAATCTACTGACCATTATTCATATCAGGCTCGTTTCAGAAAGAAAACTAATTGCTATTTACTAGCAATAGCAGTAGAAATACACACACAAGGTCCACAATGTAATTTTAGTTTCATTATATTATTGACTTATTTATTATTAACCAGCCTACACTTACACAGCTAATTGCCACACATGAAAAATTTCCACGCAATAAAGTAATCAAATTAGAAGTAACAATTATAACTACTTTCATAAAAATATACCCTGTGGTTTTCGGTGCGCGGATGATTTGACGCCCGCGGTCGGCCTCGTGTCAAATCATTCATGCATCGAAAACCACGGGATAAGATAATAAGTAATTATACATTTATTTATAGGTATTATATTTTTATCTACAGCCGTACTGCGGTGTGAGTGATTATTACAATTAATGTTTTATTTCAGATACGGTCGCCAGAAGTGGAGACGGCATGCGTCGTATGTCGGCGAGGCACGCTGCCCGACCCGACACGGACGCATTGCATGCCAATCCCCGAGGCATACCTGCGGCCTGACTCAGCCTGGGCCATTGGCGCCATGTCCTTCTCTTCAGTTGGAATTTTGCTCACAGCGTACGTATCCGAATACATTTCCAAGTCCTCCCTCCACCTGCACACCTGTTTGTACCATAGAGTCCGACTGGTGAGTCCGATGGTTTGACAGTTCATTTGCTTGGTCTGACTCTTGGCTTCGTTAAAGCCTCCACTCCGTTCACAATTTGAGTGTCCGTACGATCTACTGAATTCCCATCCCCGCGAAATAACTGCGGCTCACGTGCCTGAATACGTGCCCACGTAGTACACAGCTGAAATAAGCCATATCAGGGTTGTATAAGCTCTTATGCAGCCTGTGTGCTACGTGGGCGGTGGCCCTCATCAACCCCTTTCATCAGTCAGTGCTCCTAGAATCCTCTGCCCGAGAACTACCATAGCCCAGTCCTCATGGTAGACCGTCTCATATTCTACTGACCTGTCAGCACCATTGCACTGTGGTGTGTTCATCCTCACACACTGGAGTCTAAATGGTCGAGAACTGTGCGGTTCCAGAGGAATTTCCTACCGTGAACGTTCCGCATGTGGAATGAGCTCCCTGTCGTGGTTTTTCTCAAGGGTTAGATCATGCGGTTCTTCGAGAGGGGAGTAAATAGGTTCTTAAAGGGTCGGCAACGCGCGCGTGATGCTCCTGGCATCGCAAGCGTCCATAGGCGGCGCTTCTGCTTCACATCAGTCTGGTCACATGCTTGTTTGGCACTGCCGTATAAAAAAGATAAAAAAGCATCGTATTAAATCTCATTTGTCCATGGAATGATATCGTCTGAAGGTACGAGTATTGGATACCCGGGCCGTTCGAATCTAATAGTTCAACTTGGTTAAATTGAAGCTCTTTTTGAACAATTTGACTGATGAAGTGATGACAATGATATTGACTTGATTAACTCTCCTCAGTTTCGTGTGCGGCGTGTGGGTGCGGCACAGCTCGACGCCGGTCGTGCGAGCGAGTGGGAGGGAGCTATCCTACGTCCTGCTCGCCGGCATACTTATGTGTTACCTCGTCACCTTCGCTCTGGTCTTCCGGCCTACGGACATCTTGTGTTCCATACAGAGGTAAGCCAATACAAAATATCAACAACTCACTCAATACACCATCAATCCAACAAACCTATTAGACTTCAAAACGGTTATATCAATATTTGTAGTATAAATATGCCTGAATCTATTGATGCTAGTTTCTTAGTTATAAAACCTCCAAACCCCAAAACGAACTATCTGCCTTTTAATTCAGTAAATAAAGGAGTTTGACCTTACAAACGGTCCGGTAAATTTGAATTTTTTATATGTTGTCTAGGATGGTTAGTCAGTGTTTAAAATGCAAAATGCACAATTCCTCCTCCTCCGCGCCCGCCGCCATATTGAAACAACCGGCACGTTCTTCATATTTTTGCTCATATTTTCCTTTAGGAGCATTTTAGCTAGAAGAAAGATTTGACAATGTTATTACTACATTCTCCATTTTATATTTTGTTTCTAGGACAGATAGTTACGGAGATATGCACATTTAAAAAAACGTAAAAAGTCGCAATTTGCAACTCAAAAACAAACTTCTGGATTATATCTTCGTTTAGGAGCATTTTAGCTAGAACAATGCTTGACCAATGTTGTAGAGAATTAAATTTGCTATAATTTACAATTCAGATTTTGTTCTTTCAATATGGCGGCGGGCGCGGAGGGGATGAAATTGTGCATTTTGCATTTTAAACACTGACTGACCATTCTAGACAACATATAAAAAATTCAAAACTACCGGACCGTTTGTAAGGTCACACCATAGTACTTTAGTCTCTATTCACCGTATTATTTCCGAAATAGCGCACACTAATTTAGTAGTCAGTGAAATAGTCATCATTTATTCCAATACGTGCCAATGCATAAAACCAAGTATCAAATCTAGTTTCTACGTTACAAACAGAAATCACATGATGAACTTGACAATAATTATGATCATCATTGTCTCAGCCGAATGATGTCCTTTACCTAGTACAACACACATACACGTCGTACTCGTCTACAAAATGTCTTCTACAGGGTTTTCCACGTCGACCCTCCGCTCCCCGCATCAAACAGCTTCGTGCGACCTAACGAAATCAACGGTTAAATTGAGGCACTTTTAAAACATCATACTTTAAATTTATCTTAAAAGCACTACTAACAGCACGAATAAGTTCGTTTTATAGTTTTTATCACTTCAAATACAGGACATTCCTCGAACGCCCACGGCTCCCAGTTGTCCTATTGGTCGGAGCGATCGCCAGACCTCGGTAACACCGCCACTGAGTGTACTTATCGATCCGGCCCAGACTAAAAGCACTTTGAACTTTTGCCATCTTCAACTTTAAATCGAATTATAAATTTGTTGCTAGGGTTATTTTGTTTTTACCTGGTGTAATTACAGTTGGTAAAACTTTCTAAAACAAACTCCAAAAACCAAATACACACAAAACGCACGTTAAATTTGAGATCATATTTTTCATCCAGTTTTAGCCCCACTTTTCTACATAACTTGGTTATACATACGGAAAAGTTAATGTTAATACCCGTCAACCGAATAACATATTTTAGGTCTTCGGCTATAAATTTCACCGCTGTCACGAAAAATATATTATATTAGGGAGAAATAATGATACATGGACTAGCTTTCCGTTTTAATGTGACACAAAAGGATCAGCAGGGAAGTTATGGAGTTTGCTCATACATAGCTGATGTGGTTTACCTAATAATGGTCTGATCGATTAGACCATTTAGGTCAAACACATCACAATGAAATTTACTTTAACAAATGTCATCAAACATCGATATTTGACGATATTTATTAAACATCGATATTTGATGACATTTATAAATGTTTAAGTTGTTGATTGAATGTTGCTGTACAAGATTATTTTCCTTTTTCATCGACCAGTGTAAAAATTCATGCTATGCATTACGGAGGGTCTGTCATATATGGTCATTCAGATATGGACAAGTAAATAAGATTAGTTAAATGATTTGCGTGGTGAACACCTTAACGTCTGATATCGCCGTGGATGTGCTGATTTATAGAAATTTACCAATTGCCTAATAGGTATGTGCTGCCATGCTAAGATAAAAAGCGACCCTTGTGTACGGCGCTCCATTAAGTAGGAGTGTTATTAAATGTATGCTTCACGGGTCTGATTAATTTTAGGTATTGATATTATTTTTTACCTTTGTCATCCAACGTTCTGCTTGTTTTATGCACCATGATCGTAAAATAAATGTTGACTACGTTGATGTCATCAGCTTCTGGAAGTGAGTTCGTAGATCTTATAGCCGAGCAGTGTATTAATTTATTGACTTCATTCCCAGGTTCGGCACAGGCTTTTGCTTCACGGTGGTGTACGCCGCTCTGCTGACGAAGACCAACCGAATCTCTCGCATCTTCAACGCCAGCAAGCACTCCGCCAAGCGACCCATCCTCATATCGCCCAGCTCTCAGCTGGCGATCTGTGCGGCGCTGATCTCTATTCAGGCACGTATTTCACGATTAACGGGGAAAGCATTCCTTAAATTCAAGTCATATGAGTATAGTGACTAGGAAAGTGCTTGATACAAAAATACTTCAAAAAAAGTTAGAAGAGATTTTACCCGGCTGCACGGCAGCCAAAACCGGGATATTAATGGTAATGGCCTCTCGCAAATATTTCCACTTCCTTATAAGTTATGCAGAGAGGGTATATCTAAACTAAGCAACTACAAAAGCCATGACTTTATCGTGCACCACTTTATTCAGCCAACGCTCCAGAACACTTTTGTACGCAGCGTCTCTCTCTACTATATTTACAAAATGGGATAGCTAGGTGACAACCAATTCAGTTTCAGTTCGTTTATTTTCATAATAGGATTATCAATTTTAATCCCATCCCATCTCTTCCAGGTGCTAATAGTAGTGGTATGGATGATCGTGGCCCCGGCGCGGGCCATGTTCCACTACCCCACGCGCGAGGACAACATGCTGGTGTGTGACTCGTACGTGGACGCGTCCTACATGATCGCGTTCTTCTACCCCATCGTACTCATTCTCGTGTGCACGGTGTACGCAGTGCTCACGCGGAAGATCCCTGAAGCCTTCAACGAGAGCAAGCATATAGGTAAGTCGAGCCTTTTTAGATTACAAATATCCGTAGGATTAGAAGAGTGGATCAACTTTATCTTGTTGTTATTCTGTCCCGTGACCCGGGGGACAATAGTGATCAAATTTATTAGAAAATGTTTATAATCTATATTACTGGTATTGTCAGGAGATAGTCTTCATTGGAATGGGCTTATAATAACAACCTGTTGTAATAAGAAAGTATATTTTCTAAACATAACCACCGAAAATCGTAGCTTTAAAGAGTGAGCCAGGGGACATCACCTTGGCAACGAGTGACAGAAAAAAGTTGATTCGCCCAGAAATAAAATGGGCCCTAAAATACTCCCTTGGAACTCCAAAGGTGGAGTTATTATTTTTTTCAGTCAGATCTGATAACATAATAATATGTCTATATTGTCTACATCATCTACAAATAAATTGAGTTGATTGCCTATAATATCTAATACCTCGAGCTTGCGCAGTAAGATAGGTAAGAAGACCGTGTCAAAAGCTTTAACATGATCTCCTAGTCCTTCAACGAGACCAAGCACCTATATGTTATACAGAAACATTTTGATTGTAATGCTATCTAACAGGCAGCAATGAATTAAAATTATTGTATTGATTCAAATAATTGTATTGTGTTTAAAAGTAAATGTTATAAAAAAAATAGAGGCGGCGACATGTTCTGACATATTCCCATTTCCCACACACTTATAACATAACTTTATTCTGCAACTTTACTTAATCTCTATTTGGCTAGAGAAACATCAGGAATTGAGAAATTTCCTATCATCAGTTATCTAAATTGCAAACCAACAACAGTCCAACTATTAATTAGGGATGCAACCCGCTAAATATGCGCTTTTCGATAGTGAAAGTTATTTCCTGTTTACTCGCAACCGCTCGGTTTAATTTGCTTGTTGATTCGTATTTCCCGGCGGTTTATCGTAATTCCTGTTGCTCTGTTTAACGGTCTAAAATGTAATAATAGATGGGCAACTGAACTGTATGCCTAATTAAGTAGGGCTCGTATTTCCAGAATCGATTAGTATGTCGAGTATCGGAAATTCCGGTGTTTTCGTTATTGGCTGGCGCCAATTCCGGAATCACGAAATGCCTAATTGCTTAAAATTGCACAATTATGTACAAACTTTAAATACCTACTCGTACAACTTAAGGAATACCCCTCTTGTACAATAGTCTACGTTTGTGTTAGTGAGCATTACGATAAAGTCGTTGTAAGGGCTAAAAGTTAGCCCTTTACGTGATAATTGAAGGCTAAGTTTTAGCTCTTATCTAGCTTAAAACACAATTCAACGTTGTGTCGTCGTGACGTGCAGCCTCGGGACGACGTCTATCATTGCGTCTGGTTAACGTAAAAACCGTGTAAACCTCAATTCGAATTGTTGCGCTCTAGTCCAACAAAGTTCCTTGAATTTTTAACCTGTAAGAGCCTAAGGAGGTCAATGGTAGATTTAAGAATGTTGTCAATATGCCACACTTATAAGAAGAGATTTCGCGTTCTTGTCTCGTGAAGACAAGAACGCGAAAATCTTGTATTGTAATCAATCATACCTATTGATTTATCTCCGATAAAAGCCAGCTACATATCACATATCCTACAAGACACGACCTCACCCGAATCCCGAGTGTCCTCATCCATTGTGAATCTTAATTACTCTCAGCCCGATCACATCGGTCCCGATCCGTATTACAGCAGTGTCAACATCGACGAAACGCATTGTGTCGCACAATGGGCCGTGAACAATGGGGACGACGTTTACTGAATACCGTTTTACTTATTTGAGGTCTGATTCCATGTATGTTTTACGACAATGTGTTTCCAATTTTTTAACGGGGAGACAACGGATGAATCATGGGGTGATTTAGACGCATTTCTCAAGAACGAATCATTTATAAATGAATATATAATCATATTATAATCAGCCGCCGTGTAAATGTAGGAGAGTATTTGGTGAGCAATATATACCCATAATATTTACGCGGCAGGCGCTGTGGTAAAGCAAGCGTACTAGATCTTACTGTGGGACTAGATTGATTGTGTGAGCTTATCCGATATTTAGATGTTTACATTTTCATAATAAGTACGATAAAATGGCAATGGCCAGTCAGTCTTTCATTTGTTACCCGAAAACGAATCATGTGTTGGTTCCAAATATTGCTGTTGTAGTGTGCTAGATCATGATTTGCTTTATCAGAGTATTACACTGGATGGCATTCAGCCGATGTTGTTGATGGCGGCAAATTAACGAACCTTGAATATTGTTCCAGGCTTCACTATGTACACCACTTGCGTGATCTGGCTGGCTTTCGTGCCCTTGTACTTCGGAACGGCCAGCCACGTGCCACTGCGTGTCACCAGCATGGCCGTCACCATCTCGCTCAGTGCCAGCGTCACCCTCGTGTGTCTGTTCTCACCCAAGGTATTTTGTAGTCCAATAAGCTCTCGTCTTTTGACCTATCATCATCAAGCTGGCCTTCGCTCCTTTGCACTAAGAGATCTGCAATCTGAGTGGAAAGATAGAGGATAAAAAACCTTGGGGCCATAACTATTGTTTTACCAGAATTGAGCTTGATTAACTATGACCACTGCAATCCCCCAAACAACCAAGCGTAACTGATGATGTTGATTGACAAGATTAATAGTCACGATCCTCAGCAGTGAGGCAATCACGAAGAGTTACTAACAATTAGTCTTTATAGCATGTAGTATAGCATGTTTTTTTTTTGGTTAGATGCATGTTTATATAATGATATTGTCGTGTTCCAGTTGTACATAATCCTGATCCGACCGGAGCGCAACGTGCGACAGAGCATCATGCCGGTGCGCTACAGCCGCAAACCGGCGCCGGCGCAGCCGATCCCGCGGTCCATTAGCAAACGTAAGCATGAACTTTGGTTTAAATCTTTATCCTACCAGAAGACTCCAAGAGCTTACGTATCTGATTCCAGAAGCACTTAAGAAATTATGTACATTCGGTGAAAAGAAGCACCGGTTTGAGCTCTTACTAGACGAATTCTTACGATTACACCTCTGATGTTGCATTAATGAAACTCAGTGAAACAAACATTATATTTTATTAATAATTATCTTGCAGAGGCATCATCACTTAGCATATAATAATTTGGTAAAAATGCCTTTTGAGTGGAAGTGGGAGCTTTTTTAATATTTGTAATAATGCTGAAAGATGACAATCTAATGGGCACGCTACAACCTCGTGGTAAGGCAAGCGGCAGCGGCGGCCATGTGTGGGAGCGGAAGGTCCGAGCGCTGCGTCTCGCTCACTCGTGTGGCCGTCGCTCGCCGGTGCCGCCTGCCGCCAAAGTCGTGGTTAGCCTTAACTTTATTGCACATAACAAACGTCAGTACAAATGGTGATCATAACGCCAAATGGCATTCTCTACCAGTATAGGACCAATCAGAGATACCTACTGTAGGTGGGTGCAGAGGAGAAAATTAATCTTTCTGAAAGCGTCTCAGATACAAGATATTACTTTTAATTTGTGAGGAGAATATTTGCTAGTGAAATAATGAACTTACTCGTATCTTGCTTAATTCCAGGAGTGATATGTGCTGACAAGGAAACCCAAACCGAAACAGCAGACTTCATCAAGCTGGTCAACGGGCAGTGCCAGCTCGTCGACAAAGAAGAAGAAAGGAAGAAAGAAGAGCGTAAAAAGGAGAAAGAAGAGAAGATTAGTAACGTCAGGATAATCAATAACAAGGCAGAAGCCTTATAGCAACGAGACTCCTGCAAGTCCTTGAACGAGCCTAAGGTTAACAATAACGAGTTTTTGAGGAGGAGGTCTTGTTCCTGCAAGGGTAGGGTTAGGAAACCAGTTGTCGTGTAAAATGGTTTTTTTTTTTCTTCTAATCTGTGAATTTCGATAACCTTATTCTCCAGATAATCAATCTGATACAATTTAAGAACGATATTATTAACATGCATAATAAAACAAACAGAAAATTTTAAAATATTGAATATTTTCGAGGTGTAAATGGCAGTAATCGCTAGCAATCATTGTGGGGACATAGTCATAGTCTTTACAACATGAGAATTATATATCCTCATGTAGTAACTAAAGACTTACTGAAGTTATCACATCAACTAAGAATTATAAATACTGTTGGTGGTTTTTTTTTAACCTGACTGGGGCAGGTGAAAGAATCAGAGGTGCGTTTTTCCAGCAGTGGGTATAGGCGCAGAAATAAATAACATCCGACTTAAACCATATAGTCTGTTTTTAATTTTTCAGATAATTTTAACGCATTGTAAAGTCTGCAAATAATTGTCTGTAGAATCAAAATCATTCAATAATAACAGTTTGTTTGCAATGCAACAAGCTTGTCGAATCAGTGATGGGGAGGTGACCAAATATTTCTGAGCAGCGTTAAATCCAGAGATGGGCAAAATATTATCTAGAGTGCTGCATTATAAAAACCACGTTGTATTACTGAAAAAAGTTTATTTCACACAACACACTACAATTATTTTTCAAGTGTTTGTACCTATTTACACATAACCAGACAAATTGCATCTTTGTAACGTGCACAAATTACCGTGTTCCTACTTTTGATCAAGAATTAATCGTGAAGTTTAATCTATTAAAATAATTTTGTGTCAAAGATTAAGTATCGTTAATCGAAGACTCTATCGATTAATTTAATCGAGATTATTTTTGTAACGATTAATTAATTAAAAAAATAATCGATTAACGGGTTCTCTGGTTAAATCTCATGGCGTTTTGTGCATGCAGATGTCTTTCATTTAATTATCTGTGAAATAATTATGGCCCTCTCGATATTATACGATTCTATTCTACTTTCTACTGATATGTCTCTCTTTTTTAACTAATAAATTGATTAATGAAGTTGAAACATTGTCAAACTGACAAGTTATCAAATTTAAACTTAACTAAGGAGCTAATATTGAGCCAAAGTTGCAATTTCTAGGCCTCAAATCAGTAACCTTACATTGCTAACATCTCTAACTGTTCATACAGAAAGCCAGTAATGGAAATTATTGTCATATTGCTACTAAAGTAAATAAAATAAGTGTTTTAATCTAAATAACCGACGCAAAACGAATTAGTAAATTAGTAAATATTACCATGTATTTCTTTTCCCGAGCCATAATTACTGTCTACATTTCAACCTCTTAAAAACAACATTTTATCGTATTTGTAAAGAAAATGGTATTGAAAAATCCAAGAACAGGAACAACAGATTCAAATTATGACAAAATATGAAATTTTAATAACCTATTTATATTTTCAAAGTTTTACTATCTTGAAAATATTACGTAGATTTCTTAATACTTAATACCTAAGTAACTAAAAGGATCTTCCTATAAGTATTTATTCTAACATATGAAAGATATCGTAAGTTTTTTCATGTATATAAGAAAAAACGCTTCCATGTTTAAACTATACAAATATTATAAGTTATATTTATGTAAATATACAGTTTTTATATCATATCATATTCGATAAGTGTAAAAATATTGTATATACAATATAAATACAAATAATGTAAATATATATCACAAAAGACAAATAGTGATAATAATTGTATATAATTCTTTAAGTCGTCGTTTAATATATCTTATATTCAAACCTATGTAAAAATATAATATTACACTATAAGTAAATACTTAATAGATTTATGTAATGAGCGTATATAAGCTGAGCTCTGAGCCAGGACAGTAGGCACTAAGAATATCTTGTTCAAGTATAGTTTAAAATTATCCCTCATACATTAATTTGGAATTCTTATTGGAATACATTTTTCATGAAAGTTCCAATTTGACCTAAGTATTTAAATAAATACATACAAATATTGAATAGATTCGACAGAATGAAAGTGGGTTACTATACCATGCATATGCATATATATGCATATTTTTTTATTTGCTAAGTCATTATTGGAAATGATACTAAATCTTCAGCATCATCATCATCATCATCGTATCAGCTGATAGACGTCTGCTGGACAAAGGCCTCCAAAGTTCTCCAAAACGATCGGTCTTGCGCCGCCGTCATCCAATTTCTGCCCGCGATCCCGTCGTCGTCGGTCCACCTTGTTAGGGCCTTCCACGCTGCGTCTTTCGGTCCGCGGTAACCACTCATGAACCTTTCGGCCCCAACGGCCATCGGATACTAATACTAAATATTATTATTATAAGTTTAACTAACATCAAGATTACGCCTGTCGGAACAAGCGCACCTAATATCGAAAAGTATGTAGGTAGGTACCTACAGATGTACAGTCGCCATCAGATATATCGCAGCATATAAGGCGTTCATAAATATCTGAACATGTACTGTAACGCCCAGTCAATAAGAGTCGTGTTCAGTTATTTATGAATACCTTACATGCTACTACCTATATGTCTGATGGCGACTGTACAGTAGTGAATAAGAGTTTTACATTGTATTTTTTGGAAAAGTTAATTTTAGCATGTTTTCTCTATCAACTTCGGTGTCAACTTTATGAGATGGAAATATTAAAACGAGCTTGCCCGTCTGACACTGTCTGTGCTCAAAGATATTCCCGATAGGAACACCATTTCATAATTTCAAGTCGAACATTTTCTAATGGCGCTGCTGAAATAGGTTTACTCCACGGAACAGGTGATTTTAGATGGCCTACAGGAAATCAGGG
Organism: Apotomis capreana; assembly: GCA_947623375.1. Taxonomy (NCBI): domain Eukaryota; kingdom Metazoa; phylum Arthropoda; class Insecta; order Lepidoptera; family Tortricidae; genus Apotomis; species Apotomis capreana. The sequence continues at coordinate 995,646 of OX392512.1, read as the reverse complement.
ATGATCTCGTCAGGGTCGCGGGGAGTGGTGCGACCGGATCGCACTTCGCGGCGAGCTATAGAGGAGGCCTATGTTCGGCAGTGGACTGATAAATAGATAGAACAGGAAACTTTATAGTTAAAGAGCGATCTCTTTAGTTAAATTTTGAGTAAAACTAGGTACATTTAAGTTGCTTCTATTATGAAATTATTTCAGTATTTATTATGAAATTAGTTCAGACAGTGTCGTCTCGATATTTCATTTGTAACTTAGTCACTACTGTCTTTAGCTCAACTTGTATATGCAGAATATAATATAATGGATATGATAAAGTAAGAGAAATAAAGGGTGTTGATGTTTTCAAAGTTGTTTTAATTCATTTTTAAATAAATAAATATTTTTTTCCTGTAACTTAGTTATTTCATTTGGTCGATTGCAGCAATCATTATGAAGTTTGCACATAACATAAAGCTTGCTTGCTAGCTTACTTTATTGCACAATTTGCTTCGCTCGCTCCGCTCCAATAATAAGTTTATCTTTATTAGATGAACGACCACGACGTTCGATTTGTATTGATAGTTTTAATCCTTAATCGAGCAGGAGTGCAGGAGGCTTGATTTTGATCTATATCAGTGGCAGTGTAAGCATCAAGTAGAAGGACGCTGGCAAGCGAAAACGATGAGTAGATGCGGCCTTTGCGGAATGGAAAAGTGCCCAGGAGAGGCAATTCGGGAATCGACATGTTCATTATGCGATATATACCTACTCATACCAAATTTCAGCTTTCTAGTACTAATGATCACGGAGCTAAGCCGCTAAGACGGACAAACGGACAGACGGACATGGCGAAGCTATAAGGGTTCCTAGTTGACTACAGAACCCTACAAAATCCTTTCATACCAGAAGGCTTTTACTTTGGTATAATTTATGAACCAAAGTTAAACGGTATCTTACATGTTTTAGCAATTACTCTTTCAAAACTGTAGAATAATAACATGTACCTAAGTATTTCGATTTTCGGATGGATGCCTAAAAAATCTGTATCATATCCACATCGGTAACTCGTGGCATTTAGGTAGCTCTTAAAAGATTAGTGATGAGACACGTTTTCTAAGTGTCTTTTCAGATAAGATAAAATAATAAATTTATATTTCCTACTTACCTACATGGTCTTAACATTATGACGAAGTAGGTTTGATTACTAGTTTAAAAACATCAATGTCAATGATATTGTCATTCATTTGCTTGTAATAATTACTACGAGTATTATCAATAACTTATTACAAAATAAAGAAGTTGAAATCAAAGAGAATATCAATAAAAATACGCTACAGCTTTACAATAAAATGCTTTTTTTACCCATTACGTCAGTGGAGGTTGAAAGATCGTTTTCTTACACAAAGTGGATTTTCTCGAGTAGAAGACGTAGGCTGACTTGTGAAAATTTAGAATAAATATTAATTGTTTATCACGAATGTCATATATTAAATGATTAAAATTCCTTTTTTTAGTGGTTTCTTTTTCTCGACTGGTATAGGAAGAACATTGTCACATCACTAGTCTGTTAGAAACTGTCAAGTGCTACCTAAGTACCACGAGTTACCGATGTGTGATCAATTGATCATATCCGTATTCCGTAAAATTATTTTGTATTATTCGCTATAAATTAAAAGCCAAAATCGGGATACGGATCGGGCAACACTAATCTGCTGTCAGACAACTGTCAAGTGTCAAAATTGTCAATTAAATGTCATTGAATGAATCATTGTAATTGTAAACAGCTTCTATAGTAAAAAGTGTGCTTTTAATTTTTTTGTGTTTAATTTAGTTGAATTATGGAAATGGAAGAGCCAGTAGATATAATTCGAGAATGTTCTCGAGCTGCCTTAACGTTCAGCAGACGAGCTCATAGAAACGAGGAAACCGACGGGCGGCGTCACATCGTCAACGAAAAGTAAGCTTGTTTTATTCGTCTTTACTTTGTTTACGGCTAAACCAAAAGGTAGCTAGGAAAGTTTATCATAAGGAACTAGTCTAGTTTATTTTTCACATCCCCGTTGGAGCAAAAAATCTGTTTAAATTATAGGTAACCTAAGAATACTCGTTCCATGTTTTGACACTTGTGGGATTCATAAAAAATATAAACGTGTTGTTTCTGCTATGCTTATGCCATTTCCAATTATATTCTTATTTTTAATTATTGGTCCCACTCAGTAAATAATTTTATCTAGAACTGTAAATTACCCTATGAGACTTACACACAGTGATAATGCTCGAGTTATGAGTAGGTTTCGTATATTTTCAGCATAACACCAACATTTGTAGCCGACATAGCAAATCGACTGAAGAGCAAGAACGGTGTGAGCATCGAGGACCTCCGAACCCTGAAAAATAGTATCCTGGATGACCCTAAACATATTGAGGTGATCCTTCATTCCCATTGTGGTCTCCGAGGGCTAGTGAGAGAGTTAACTGGTTAGTGTGTTTACTCTGTGGAATTCTATCATTAGAAGCAAAAGTTTAAAGTTTGCATTATGGGTGATTCTACAGGTGTTTCAACCGATTTCAGTCCCCTGTCAAAATTATTGAAAGTTAAGCTACACTAAGCTGACAACTTTCATGCAATGATATCCTATAAACATACTTCTTACCATACTTAATCTAATTTAAAGCATAAATTATGACCAAACACCGGATTGACGGGGGCAAAAATGTACCGGTGCTAGTAATTGATTAAATGTAGATTAAATTTATCGCCATCGATAAAATGCAATTTTGAATCACCATTATCATAACTAATGGCTAAGTTGGAATACCTTTTAATTATGTGCAAAACTCATTTATTTATAATTATCGCAACTATAACTATAAACAACTGATATCTGACATTGAGACTGGACTAGAATCACTTTTGACAACTTTAAAGTCTGAAAATGTAGAAAAAAAAGTTGATCGCATATTACGAAAACTACATAAAATATCAAATAAGATCATTCCAAAAAAAAAAAAATTTGTGGATTCATTATATAAAATACTAGAACTACACAACAGTTGTACGTCATATCAACTAATAAAATTAGTTTAATTTGTCCTTGCACTAATTGAACGTCAGTACAATTTGCCCCCGTCCATCCATGGTTTGCATTATCAAAATGAATGGCTAAGCTTGAATACATTTAATTGTGTGCAAACCTCTTTCATTTATACTTACCACAAGTATAAACAACCGATATCTGACATTGACAGTGTCGAATCACTTGTGACAAGTATTGAATTTACATTGAATCAAAGAATATAATACTCACAAGGAGCATTGAATAATTAATTCAGTACAACAATATTATTTAGCATTCCGATTAATTACACCTACCTTTTTGTTTTTTTAAGTCGGTTAAAAATGCCTCGCAAGAAAAAAGTCTTAAATCACTCCATAGGGTCGTTTTATTAATTATTGGACATTGTGATAATACTAAAATCGCTATTACTTTCCTATAGATGACATACCTAGATTAACTTACATTTAAATAAATATTATTAATAAATACAATAGCGACTCTATGGTATTTAGAACCACGAAATATGTAATCAAAATATACCTAGGTAATTAATATTCAAAGTTACCAGATTCCAATAAAATATACTTTTATGCTTTTTCACTTTGCATGTTTACATATTTCCTGTAGTTAAAGTGATAACGCATGTTTCTTCCGTGTTCAATAGGGGTTTGGTTCGGTTTTTTGGTATTAATAATAACAATCCGTCACTTTTAACTAATATTATATTTATTTATCTAAAGATAAGTAATTTTATCATACAATTGATTTAAAGACAAGTGCATAAATATATTTGTTGATTAATTACATTGTTCCAAACTTTAAAATCGCGATTACTCTAAATGGTACTCTTGTCACTAGACATGTTCTTTCCCTGGACCCTTCATTTATGTGTATGTCGTTTTCTTCTTAATTCACATTCTTAAAATTACACAACGGTTGTACGTCATTTTTATCGATATCAAGTAATAAAATAAATTTAATTTGTCCTCGCACTATTAAACGTCAGTTCAGATTTGCCCCCGTCAATCCGATGTTTGATTATGACCCATTGCTTTGATATTTATGACAGCATACTGATGACCAGGAGTCGGACTTTCTTTCGCACGGTAGGACTAATGGAGAACTATGGAGCCGTTATTAACATTAAAATACAATTCATACTCATACTCATACTCATTCATCTATTTCATTCCAAATTGCCTTTGTGGTTATTATGGTTAAGCATTCCCAAGCATTAAATGACTAAAATTATGAATAAAATATTTTTTTACAATATTTCAAACTCCTCTAATTTAACTCAATTTATTGTCAATATCATGAACTTTCTAGTCATAAATGGATATTCGATCAATTTAGAACCAAATTTACTCCAGAAAACATGGATAAAGTGGCAAATATTTACGTATTTTATGGTGGCGAAAAAAACAATGCCTACACAAATCAGGTCTTTGTATATTCTTCTGACTTTGTCCTTGACTATAAAATTAAAATTGCGAATGAAATACACTTATGAGTATGAGTATGAATAGTATTTTAATGTGAATATCGGCTCCATATCTCTCCATTAGTCCTACCGTGCTAACGAAAGTCCGACCCCTGCTGATGACAGTTGAAACACCCATAGAATCACCCTTATAAAACCTAATAATATAAAGCATATTGCAGGATAGGGTAAAATATTTGGTCATTACTGAGGAACTATTCTCAAAGAAGTATAATTATACGTCTAGTAATAATTTGGTAATTGTCCATCTATAGCTCTATTTCCTGAAACAGTTGAATATTTTGTATGTTGTAAATATATGTATAAAATCAACAATGAGTGTAAACATTATTTTAAAGAAATAATTCAGGCCATTGAATTTCAATTACTTACTAAAGCATTTCATAAACTTTTCCAGGCCAAGAAGCTCGTAGACAAAGTGAGGCGGCAGGCTGTCTGTGCAACCTGGCACTGGGCGACGAGTGCGCCTGTGCTACGTTGGCTAAAGCGGCCGGACCGTACCTGCTCACTGCGCTGCAGAGTCTACACACTGACCTAGCGGTAACTTATGAAAACCACATACAAAGCAACTTGATTTTATGTATTTTTGAGTATTTGGGAACAAATCATCTGCATTTCATTTAAATAAGAGATAAGAATGATGAAGAAAACACTCCAGTTGAGTGTTTTCTTCATCATTCTTATCTCAAAAAATATTATGTCAGCTGATAGTTAAAGTTATGATTTTTCTTAGGACGAAAGATGCAATGGAGTCTTATTCTTGTTTGATCACAGTTTACTTTTGCCAACTAACTTTATCAGTTATATTTGGTTATATACCTAGTGGTTTTTTTTTTTTATTGTGTGGTTTACGGGACTGTTGCCGGCTTGCAGCGAATATATTATAATATCCTATTATACAAGCTCTTTTGTAATTCTTCGCCTTACCACCAAAAGGTAATGTAAGGGTGCGTTTCCATTAACCGAGGCGGCGCGGAGACGTGCGGAATTAATGAATCACCTGAGTTGAAATCTGTATCTCTACTCCGCTTCATTTTTGTTCTTGGCCGATTCCACACGTCCCCGCTTCACTGGATACTTTCACGACTAACAACCCGCATGGCTGGCGCTCGTAAGAACATTATCACACTTGCGGTTTACGAGCGAATTTTGTATGAAGGCGAACCCGCAGCGAGTTCGCCGCGACGCTTATTTGTATAGAAAACTCGCTCGCAAATCGCAATTGCGATAAGGTTAACTTTCGCTCAACAGTCGGTCCACATGACAGGCTCTGTCGGCGCCTGTCGTGCAGTTGCGTCCACCTCGTGGGCTCTGTAGCTTTCTGCACCTCTAGCACAACTTTGCCACGCGACTCTTTCTCGCGCGAGATACTCTACCTATCCCTTTCTGTACAGTATCGTGAGAGTGACGGGTGATGCTATCTCGCGCGACATGAGTCCCGAACCATAGTTGTGCTAAACTGGCTGTAGTAGCTTCATTTTTTTTTCTGGGTTGTGAATCAAGTGTTAATACACAATTTACAGATAACCTGTGCGTGGACGCTTGGGAACGCGGCGGGCAGCGGCGCCAAGGCCTCCTCTCTTCTGGCGGAGCAGGGCGCGGTCTCCGCGCTGGCGGCGATGATGACGTCACCGCTCGATGACGTCAGCGCCGCCGCCGCCGACGCGCTCGCGCAGTTCGCGTATCAGATGGGAGATGATTTCAGGTAATTGTCCATCTAATGTTAACACGTTCACTGTCCCGGTTTGACATGTGAACCTTATGACTTTGTAATAGAGGCTTGCCGTGACCCCACATATGTATACGAACGTGTTAAACTAAGATTAGATAAGATAAGATAATATTTATTGAATAACTAAAACTGGGGTTACATTCTAAAGAGCTTATACAGCTATTAAACACACCTATAGATACGACAAATACGACATAATCCGAAACATCTTGGAAGGGAAAATCTATGGTAAAAGGAGCAGAGGAAGGAGAAAGCTAACCTGGTTAAACAACATCAAGACCTGGTCCAACATTAATGACACTGCCAGTCTTTGCAGACTGGCACAAGACAGAAACAAGTTCCGGAAGATGGTCGCCGACGTCCGTTGAGGATATGGCACAATGAGAAGAAGAAGAGAAGACTACAACTCTATGCAGGCATAGTTGTCCTAGATTTCGGTTATTTTATACAATACAATACAACAATACTTTATTGCACACCAACAAGAAAAATATTACATGAGAAATCATAAATTAAAAAATGGTAGGCTATAAGGATAATATTTTATGTTTTTCTTATATAATATATATATACGACGACGCGTTTGGCTCGGTTTGTAGACACCTGCCTACTGAGCCGGCGGTCCAGGGTTCGAATCCCGGCCAGGGCAAATATTTGTGTGATGAAATCGAATATTTGTACTTGGGTCATGGTTGTTCTATGTATTTAAGTATATACATATTATATGGATCTATATAAGCCCGTATATCGTCGTCTAGTACCCATAACTCAAGCCTCCTTGACCTTAATTTGGGACTAGATCGATTTGTGTGAGTAAATTCATATTTTTAGGATGTAGACTACGCAAAGCTCTCTAGATTTCTATATTATTCCACCTGTTCTAAATATGAATCTTTGTCTATTGTCTTACAGGAAAGAACACGTGACCCAAATCCTCCAAGCGATGTCCAAAGGAGGCTTCACGCAAACCTCCCTCCGTCTACTCTCCATCCTGTCCTGTCACAACGACTTCAACCAACTTCTAGACGAAGAACTATTCCAGAAACTTCTAGAACATTCCATACAATCCATAGAAAACATTACTGACAATTATCACCCATTTCTGTATGCAATAAGAACACTAGCAAATATAACCCTCAATGACCAAGTGTATAGTGTACTTGTAGGATGTTTTTCTGTGAAAGTTGATGATTTGAAGAAAGTTTTAACAATGAATGATGAAGTTGTGAAGTCTTTACTTTGGTTGTTAGGTAATATTTTTAATTATAGTTGTGATAATGAGTTTTTTAACATGCTATTGAGTTGATGTATTCCGCCAGCTGAACGAATAGGAAATAGGCATTCAAATATACTTGTTAACTTGGTACCACTCTGTCAGTGGTGTGCAAAGGTCTCCCTTTAGATTTAGCCTTTATGGGTAACCATGTACTAGGTACAGTCAGCAACAGAAGTTGCTACACGTGAAAATGAAAATACACACGGATTCTGATATCTAGAAAATATAAATAATATAAGGGTTGTACTTTTGCTGCTGACTGTATTTAGCATGTTGTAACATAAGTTGTTGTTTAAAGTTTGTAAATATGATGATATTTTACTCTAACCGATGCAAATATGTGATATTTCAATAAATGGAAAAGTAAATTGAAATGGCTTTGATTACTATTTCCATACCTATTTATTATGAACACGATAGGTACAAACGAACAGACAGTTAAGTGTACACCCATAGACCTTAACACGTTTTACTAAGGCTTATATTAGTTTACAAATGTATAGTTATCAGTGTCTTCGATAGTACCTACTTCGTCTTATAAGATTTTTTTAAGTTTATCAAGTTATCAACACACAACAACGTGCAACAAAAATGAACTTATTTAATACTACAAAGATACCCGCAACATTCATCAACGATGGCTATAGGATTAACCATCTTTGATGTCCAGCAGTTTTGAGATGAGAGGACAAATAAATTATGACCAACAGATGGCGCCAATCTGACTAGGTGCTGCGCGACCATACAAAACAAAAGGCGATGCATTCTCCCTGAAACCATGTCCCCTCCATAGAAAACTGATTTTCAATGCTAATCTCGAATTTTATAATAATATACTAATAGATGAAATCATTGCCGATGAGTGCTTACTAAATAAAACAAATAATTAAGTCGCAATAAATATAATATCATATCAATTATTATTAATAATATTTCCATAATAATAATAGTATTTAGGTTAATATGGATAAGGCTACAATTCATATTGTTTAAGAGTCGCAGTCCTCACAAATGCAACTGTTCCACTAAGCGATACTTAAACCAGTACAGTGAACAACAAATTAACCTATTAAGTAACCGCTTTTCCATAATTAATGTCACTATAACTTGATCGTTTTCACTTTCTTCTAAAGTTTATTATTGTTTAATGTTTGACCTAAAGGTTGTTCAGTTGTGAACTTACACAATACTAACATTAATGGCAGTAAAATAACTTATAATCTAAACATCCTTTGTCATTTAACCTCGTAAGTCCCGTATTTCACATAGCACAAATACAAATCAAGTTTTGAATTCTTATCAAAACTGTAAACTTTTTCTCAGTTAAGTACATAAATTATAATAATATGGATAATGGACTAGACTATGGAAAATTGGTTAAGTATTTCACATCGAAGATCAAACCCTTATTTTTTTAAATATATATGTAGTTAGGTATATAATTAAAATGCGTTCGGAGTGGTATAGTTAAAATCAGTGTCAAGAGAAATAAAATAAGTTTGAAGAATTTCAATTATGAACGATAATAATAATAAGACTTCGTAAAGCGCTTCCAAGTATTTTAATCCTCGAATGTCTTCCATCTTTTATTCACATAAGAAAACAGCGCTAAGAACCTAACTATTGGAAATAATACTTATTCCTATTTTATTATAACAATGATATGGACAAACTCCGTAAAAATACAAAGTAGACAACAAGTAAGTAACACTAAAATTAACGCTATAGAAATGCAAATAGGTAATATTTCAATGGAAGTACTTACAGGCAAATCGGGCACATTACGCGCCGCGGATTGCGATAACAGCCTTTGGACCAGTGCGTAGGGAAAAGCCAGCGCGCGACCGGTAGCGCCCTCTTTGCCAGTTATTTATCAACCAACAAAAAGGCATGGGATTTTCGAGTGCCCGATTTTTCATATACCTACTGACGTTTTTGACCTAATGTAACGTTTCCCATAGTGTATTTTTTATGTTAAAAACTGTACCTAATAGGTAGTTTCAGAACAGTAATGTGTTATAGGAAACATTATATGAGGTCAATTACATTAGTTGAAAAATAACGGACTCGAGATTTTCATATAATTATTAATTACATTACAGGCGATCTTCGCGGTGAGGCACCTTAATTTCTCAGGCGGCTGTTAAGAAGATCAAAAGTGAAAACCTTCTGTAGTATTTTATCCTGTGGCATTGGCACTGTGATGCATTTGTGAGGGCTGCAATCTAAGGGCGATGGCACACGGACGACTGCTTTTGTACCTACGACTAAAACGGATTCGATGCGATCATATGAAAATGGCAGCCTTGTCTAAATCGCGCTAATAATTGATTAGTTCCGAATTGTGCTACTATATGGCGCTATTACGAAAACTGTCTGAGGGTGAAAATCATAATCGTTTCAACTGCTGTCTCAGACCTCAGTTTCGTATATTCTGATTTTCACTCTTAAGTTTCGATTGCGCACTGTAGACATATAAAGAGAGTATACATAGATAATAATATAATGAGACTGTACAAGAAAGATACGTGCATTTCGAAAAACTTTCGATAGATGGCGTTATAATCGACAATTATTCTCCATACATTCGTTATATTGAAAACTGCTGATAATGGTAACTTTATTTATTAATAAGTAAGTACAGCTTTTTATACGCGTAGACAGTCGTCTATCTTTCTTTCTTTCTTATACAGTGTCACTATAAGTCTTCATACTCTAATATCGCATTATAATTATATTTGTATTGACAATCATTGGCACCTTAGCGTAGTGATCGATCATTTTCGTAGATGGCACCAGTTCCGTATGTTCCACTATTTTAGGTAAAAAGTTTAACGAATGACCCTTTTGCATGCGTAGATTATGTGTGATAAATGATAACCGATGTGTGAATTTGTTTTTTCGGTATACCTTATCTCACGTGTACTAAAAAGAGTGAGTTTGACACCGCTTTTTTTACGTGGTATACTGCTCACAGTGCTCACAAATACACACACGATATATGCGTCACTGAACCAAAAGGGACGTTCCTTAACTTTTACTTATATGTTAGAGCCAGACTATTATTCTCGTCCATCAAAATACAAATATTATATTTATTGAATTAACATAACATCGTTTTAGACCAGTGGTTCCCAACCTTTTCTTGACTGTGTACCTAGTTCCCTTCCTCTCCTCCGGGAAATTACTTGCGGAATTTGAATCGTCCGCTAACCGTATTTGGACTCCTGCGAATCACGGGTTGAGAACCATTCACTTGCTTCGAAATTCGAGTTGAAATCTATTTATATAATTAAACAAGAGCGTTGACAGGTAGCTGTAGTTCCCAAAAGCACTTGAGTGGTTAGACGCATGCGTCATCAGAATTACTTGGTTAAAAGCCCGAAGGAGAAAAAAAAGAAAATTAATATCGTGGAAACCTTTACGGTCAAAGCGATCATAGATTTCAAAGGATCTGACACTAACCCGGGCGCTAAAGGGCTTGATGACACATGTATTTCAAAATAACCATGGACGAATAATCCAAGACTGCTTATGCTCAACAAAATCAATTTCCAGCGATATTTAAAACCTATTGTAGTCTGTGCATCCATCTCTAGGTGGCGCTATTATGTTGGCAGTAATTTTGAATTGTTCACCACCAGTTAACAACACAATAACAAAATTTGGAGAACCAATGGCTGCACCATGAACGGTTAGTGTCATGCCAGTCAAGGTAAATTTTTTCTTTGTGTAAATATCTTTATATCAATAATTCGAAGCCATTCTTCACATTATTACATGGCTACAATTACGAGGTTTTTCCTAATCTGTAAGTAATATTCGATCGTCACATCCAACTACTAATCTGGTACTGTTTAATTCAATACAATACAACGGTACAGTGAGCAGAAGTTGCTACGCAAGCCGGGGGTATTCTAAATGATCTATACACTTATTATCAAATGGTGTATTTTTCAACGTTTTTAATAGCGCATATATGATCGTCTGTTGTTTCTGACGTGTGTTTTTTATTAGTATCTTTTTGTGGTGAATATGGAAACCGAGGTCGATCCATACTAAGCGGTTCACCGATCGTATAGTTCAAGGGAACTACGACCCCCACTTGCACGCTGAAAAACACTAACAAATACAATAAGGCTGGTGCAAATCATCTAGTTACTCTGCGTAGCTTCGCTGCCGATTGGCCGTTTTAACGTCGTGTCCGTATCGTCCCGCCAGGTCGCAGGCTGCCGTGTGCGCGCGCGCACTACGTGTGGTCGGCGTGCGCGTGCTTGCGGTGCGAGCGCCGCGCCCGCGCGCGCGCCTCGCCCGCCGCGCCCGCCGCCGGCGCCGCCGCCGCCGCCGCGCCGCCGCGCGCTGCAAACATAGCTTAGTTATCTTCTGTCCTGTGGAACTGACAGCGCCCCACTGGATGAAGACTTATTTTTATACATCCCAATAAACCCGGGACAGAGCGTCCTGGCGAAGAATACTAAGAGAGCTGACCCTGAATGATGGGATAAGGCTAGGCGAAGAGAGAGACAAAAAATCTGGCACGTGTCGTCTTAATCAAAATCAAAGCACGAACCGATATTCAAAAATGGTTGTGAAATCTACTGAAACATGTGCACTGCCAGATGAAGGAAATATTGAAGTAGGTACATATTAATTGACTTAAGGTTAAAAAAGTCTTAGAAACAGGTATAAACCGTAACTGTTACGTTGTATCATAATAGTTTGTTTAGTCCCTTGTTAAATATTAGTCTCATTAGATAGGAATTTCCTGTGAGTCTCAATCATATTAAAATAACCAAGATGTCGATGTCTGTTTCATATGGATTTTAATATCTTATGTTAGGTTAGGTTAGGTTAGAGGCTAATACGTCAGAGAAAGAAATATGTTAAACAGTTAATAAATACTTGAATAATGATAACAAATATGATTTAAAATGCACAACAAGACAGTTAAAGTTTTATAGGTTAGGTTAGAAAAAATGAAGGAAGAGGAGCACAACAAAACAAAAAAGAAAATCCTCACCGAGTTCATGTGGAATGATTTTTGTTACAACGATTTTCAACTCTGGATATCTATTATCCGTTTTCGGTAAGTCGGATTTCGAATCGTTCGTTCGTATTTTACCTGAGTGGTGCTTATCTGAAATACAACCAAAATAAACAGAAAGCAACATAAAACGAAATAAAACTGGCTTGTTGCGCAATCTACAAAAAAAACCTGTTAATAAAAATGTTGTGACGCTAAATAAATAACTCCAAGAAAAAGTGTATTATTATCTACCTAATTAAAAATTCACAATTCTGTCTGTCTATCGGTCGGTCTGGGATAAAAATTTAATGCAAAAAAGTATTCGCAATTGTCGCAAACAAATTAGGTACATAGTAAAGCAAACAGGATAATGATGAGTCAATAATGTAAAAAAATCTGTGATAGTCATGTCACACCAAGTCGTGACACACCAAGTAATTTGAAAATCGTGCCGTGTTAGGTTGGTTTCTGTCCCAGACATTTAATTTGCGCTTAGACCTTGCTTAAAACACTAGTGAGTGCCATCTATCGTTATTTTTCTAAACTTTCTCTAGACTAGTGTATCGGTAGAGGAATTAGCAGTCCATTAGAATCATTTATGCATGTTAATACGCTATATCCGGATGCGGTCTTCACGGGATCGCACTTTGTGGCGAGCTATGGGGAGCCCTATATTAAGCAGTGGACGTCTGTAGCTGATACATAGAATATGCTATATTCACCTGGAGGTTCCTCTGGAGTCCCGGATCCGGCGTCTCCGTTGACAGTCTGCTGCTGATGCTTCTTCTTGTCGTATCCGTTCCGTGGTCTCGATTGCTCTGAAACCATTGCTGTTCTATGGGGTTAGTTTGCCTTCGATTCTATGATTCTGATAATAATCAGTGATATGAAATATAATCTTAGGAGTGCAGTAAAAGCTACAGCCTTATGAACGTTTATTTCTCTGTAGACGTTTCCACCGTCAGTTTCGCACTTCCATAATAGAAGTAGCTTGTTCTTGAAATAAGTTTGTTACTAACACAACACGCTGTTAACACGCTGGACCAAATCCAGGTACCGGGTTCGATTCTCGGTCTCTTCGGCCAGGTACGCGTTTGCATTTTGCTTTGTGCTTTGATCTTTGTATTTAACTTTGTTATTGTTAAACTTGTGTATCGTGCATCATGTTGCGAATAGTGTAACGTTATTGTCATATACCCCCGTTGTTGTTTTTCTGTGGAATCTTAGGTCCCAAATGACTGAACCGATTTCGGTGTCTTGTTTGAAAGGTGATTTTGATTAAGGGTGTCTTAACTTATTTAGAGTCAGGATAATTTGTAGCATTAAAAAATCAGCAGGTATTTTTTACGTGCACCTAGGTCCAACGTGTCTATGTATGTTAAAGTTGCGTATATATGTAGGTTTTAGGCTGTATTAGATTTGGAAGAAGTAGAGGACACTTACGATTAGCATAGACAGTAGAACGGTGTATCTGCTGGCCGGAGAGCTCGGGCAAAGTCAAAGGGCGACGCGGGTTTCGACCACGATTTAACATCGCGTTAATCGCCTCTCTGAAACGTTTTATGAAAAAAAAATGTGAGAAATGGAAACCTTCGAACATCAAACGTTAAATGTGTATTGTAAATCGTCTAAACCTCCAACAGGTTTCTGTAACGCGTTTTAATTCACAAATTATTTGTGATTAATTAACTTAAATAAATTAAAAAAAAAAAAAAAATATTAGTTGTATTGTTAGTTTTCCCTTTCTTCGTCTATAGTTTGGGTTGAAACTAGATAAAAGAAACACTGAAGCAAAAACGACGCGTTTGGCTCGGTTTGTAGACACCTGTCTACTGAGCCGGCGGTCCCGGGTTCGAATCCCGGCCGGGACAATTATTTGTGTGATGAACTCGAATATTTGTGCGTCGGTCACTCATGGTTGTTCTATGTATTTAAGTATATATTTATCTATATAAGTACGTATATCGTCGTCTAGTACCCATAACACAAGCCTTCTTGAGCTTAATTTGGGACTAGATCGATTTGTGTGAGGTTGTCCGATATTTATTTATTTATTTATTTAAAAATTGATTGGCATCTTCAGCGTTTCTGCGACGTTTGTTTATCCTTATCCCAATAAATGTTGGGTCTGGAAATAGCTGACAATTATAGTATCAGTCAGTAATCTATTTATAAAATAAGATAAATAAACATATACTTATTGAATATCACAATTGAAGTAACATTACATACAGTGTATGATGCCATTGATGCCTCTTTTAGGTATTAAAATAAGTTTACGAAGAGGCATCACTCTTCTTTATAATGTAATGGTAGAATGCAAGTATTGTTATACTTAAATAGAAGTTATGTAGTTACAAGCTTTCTCTAGATGGCGCTAGTGTGTCAAGATAAAGCTTGGTAAGGTGGCGCCATCTATTACGAGTCAGTGAAACCCGATTTTGTATAGGCGTTAAAAATCTTCCAGCATTTTTGTTCCATGCCACTCTAATATTATGAGGCGAATGTTTGTGGGTGAGTTTATGTGTATGCTTGTTACTTCTTCACGATCAAACGGTTGCACCAATTTTGATAAATTTTGGTATGAAGGTAGCTGACACCCTGTATTAACACATAGGCTACTTTTTATCCCGAAAAATGTAGTGTTCCAGTGGGATGAGCGGGTAACACCGCGCGTACAACGTCAATACAATACAATGGCACACTCACTCTCTAACCGGCTCTCTCCAGAATTCCGGCGCGTGCACCGGTGGGAAGTGGTAGTTGTTCTGGAAGCCATAGCCGCCGTCGAGCCCTGAGGCGCGAAGACTGGCGTGGAGCGAATTCTTCATACATTGCAGCTGTCGATAGGTTTTGCGCAAAGGTATAGATGGCGCTGATTTCAAAGTTAAGGACTAGGGTATAATGCAATCCAGATCTTTTGCTGTTATGTACAAACATACAGTATGGGTATCATAAGCAATGTTTCGTTAGCTAATTGATGATCGATTATAAAATTAGAAAATAAATAAAAGTTGGACTGCAGAAAAATATCAAATCCTAAACTTTAGTTGAAAACTGTTGAGTTACGTCTACACTTTGTACAAATAAGGTCAAGAGTCATTTAAGCTAATGCAATGTTCAAAGTTGTATTGTGAAAATATTATGAAATTATAACTGAGCTTAAAATCAATCGCTAACCCGATATAGATTACATTATAGGTTACCGGCTAAGTTGTTTCTCTTACAAAAGATCAAATGATCACATTCACATGCATACTCTTCATACTCGTAACCATTATATTCAATAACTGTGGGGTTTTCATTATGGATGTGACGATTCCTACAGTGATTGTTTCGGATATCAAAAGTTATTTAACCGTATTCACTCAAGATTAGAATCTAGGAAACCTTACTCTGACCCTGACCTATCCAGTCCTTTAATAACAAATATGATTTATTTGGGTCATACTTTTTATCTTTTCTTATATAAAGTAAATTAGCATATATCATCATATTTTCTTTTGATTATAAGGGAAAGAAATCTGGATGTTTATTGCTTTTTTTTTTAAGTTCATTCTGCCCTACGTGTAACATCCTGGTCACGGCACCAAATTCTAATATTATCGGTTGGAATGATTTAATGTTTCAAGTACAAAGTTGAGTGTTTATGTTATTATATACCCTCAACTATGTATCATATGTCCTCCCCCCACCATAGTTATCAAACATGCCGGTGGGACGTACGTGGTGCGCGGGGTCGAACAGTAGGTTCGTGACGGCGCCCGAGTCGGTGTGTACCTCTCTCCGCTGGCGCTCGGCGTCGCCGCGCAGGCGCCGAACGAGGCGCTCGGCGTCGCTGAGGCGCGCGCGCAGTTCCGCGCGGGACTCGGAGGCTTCGCATGCGCAGGGCGCTAGGGTTAGTGAGCGGAGTTTGCTGGAACAATGCAATTTTGCGTCAAAACTGACCGTTGACTATGGTTAAACTTTATACCAAGCAGGAAATGCAACGGTTAACCGTATTTATTTCAAAATAACCGATTTTTTCCCATAAGGTATACACGACTAATTCCGAATGGCGGATAATTCCGAAAATTACTGATATCTAATGAACGGGGTAACATTTTTTGCGCTAGCAACACTTCCTCAGTTACTATAACACTTCTACAGTAAGAAGTGATGCTAGCGCAAAAAATGTTACCCCGTTTATTAGATATCAGTAATTTTCGGAATTACCCGCCATTCGGAATTAGCCGAGTAAACCTAAAAATAACCGATTGCATTCCCTAATACCAAGGCAAGACCGAATATCTCGCATTGTTTATGTGTACGATAATGCGCTAGAAATTTAATGGTATCAGGGAAAGTTTCTGACATGCATGTATTTCTGGACGGCGCGAGCCACAGGACAGGAGCGGATGACGACGTCTCGTCACGTCCCACTGGCGGCAACAACAACAACAACAACATGCCAATATTTTAAACAGGTTTTTTTTATACAACGACGGTGGCAAACAATCATGCAGCCCGCCTGATGTTAAGCAGTTACCGCCGTCTATGGACGCTTGCGATGCCAGGACCTCTTGAAAAACCGCATACTGTAACCCCGGGGATAACCTCGGCAGGGAGCTCATTCCAGATGCGGAGCGTTCGTGGTAGGAAATTCCATGCAAACACGTACATGCCTCTGTCTCGTACCCCAGGCTACAGATACCTATCCTTTAAGCTATGTACCTACTATATTGTGCTGTGCCCACATGACTGTTTGAGCATCGTGTAACCTGCCGAGCGCTCCATACAAAAGACTGGACACTAATTAGTATGTCCAACTGTTCACTTCTGGAAGTAGGTAGGTACTCACTCGGTTTGAGCATCGACTAGCCGCTGTAGCTGGAGAGCCCGTGCCTCGGCTGCCCGAGCTTCCCCCCGCGCCGCAGTTGCCTCCCGCTCCAGGCGAGCTACCTCACGTTTTAAATTCGCCTCCTGTAAAAAGATTATTAAGAGAATGTCAAGAAAATTCATAACTTTGTACCGCGAATAAATTATTTACCCACCAACGCCTATCTAGCTAAGTTTAAATAATCGCGTTTTCGGTGTACTTATACCTATAATATTTTAGTGTATTCTACATAAATTCTATTTTGAAACTGTGCGAAACCTGCCGATTCACACGAAACGTAATTTCTAAATTTGAAATAGCCATTGCTATACAATACAACTATGTGTCATTATGACAAGACTGCTAATTTAATGTGCGCACTTTTGAAAGCTATTAATGGCAGTGTAGTTTTTTTATTTATAGGCGGACAAGTTGCCGTGCGACCTTTTCTCGCCATGTTGAAGATCTTTAGAAGTATCAATTTACTTTACAAGCAAGGAGTATTCTTTAATAACTATTAACGTTCAAAGTCATCGAATGTTACCTACTGATGTAACGAGAAAAACAGAGAAAAATGACACAATTACTTTATTTTCTTATAATTAAGTAAAAAACATGTACAGAAATGCAAGAAAAGTTATATTTTAAAATTACAAAACATTTATTTTAGAGCAACAAAAACAAATAACAACTTAAGGTAGTATTCCGACTAACAATGTTTTGAAATTGCTTTTTAACACTGCTACTGACTGCTAAAACCATGATATATATGCACATTATTGCCTTTAGAAAGTTTACAAATAACCACTATGCCCGGCCGTAACCCGCCTTTTCAGTCACTTCGGGACCATGAACGTAGCATCACGTCCGAAACGTCGAGGTAATT
Source organism: Apotomis capreana (assembly GCA_947623375.1). Taxonomy (NCBI): domain Eukaryota; kingdom Metazoa; phylum Arthropoda; class Insecta; order Lepidoptera; family Tortricidae; genus Apotomis; species Apotomis capreana. Next base: position 977,329 of record OX392512.1, on the reverse strand, counting down.
AACTAAGCACTTTTTGAACGCGATTAAATACCATTTTGTTATAATAATGTGTGAAAATAGTATAAATTTTAATGAATACATTATGGACAAACCGCAACTTGTCAGGCTATACTTTAACTACCTGTAATATTTTTTTATTACGTCTTACTTCAGTGTTGTCGCCATTTTCTACAGCAGGCGGCGACGTTGTCTTCGAAGACGACTCCTTATTGAATATCAGTTGAAATTGGAGATCTGTCAACAAAAGTTGTATTTTTGTCATGAGATATATTTAAAGTAAAATAAATATGTTTTAACTTTTAGCTAATTAGCGACAAGTGATAAAAACAATGATTTCGAGTGCTTCCTTAACTGTGGTGTGATATAAATATCTTTATATAAAAAAAACGAAGCCCTTGATGGAATCGCCAAACATAGGAAGCGGGTTTACCTAATGATGCTTTTTATATTCCATGAAGTTCGAGGAAGGTTCTAACTAAGCGGAAAACCTGAAAAGTTGCCCGGAAATAATAAAAAAACCCATTTTACTTTCTTGCGCTAAGACAAAAAGCCACACTCAAATAGCTTTTGATAGAACGACGTCTGCTAAGTGAATAATAAAATAGTTTTTTGATATATAAATAAAATAAATATATCGATATATGTTCCCAACCACTGTAACAAGTAAAACTTTAGAAATATTTGAAACTTCAAAAGTAAATAGTTAAGTTTTATCATAAATCAAACTGATGATTGTGTATCGTATGGTATATGGCATGGGTTACTAATGTGTTGCACAAAATTTATTGGCATATTTTCGTTTCGCACAGCAACCATTGGCACAAGCATCATTTCGCACAATTGCTTTTTGCCTAAATTTCTTGGCATACTATCACTTCGCACATGTTTCTTTGGCAGAATAGTACATTGGCATAATGTCGATTAGAACAATACTCCTATGGTCGAATAATTGTGCCGCCGAAATTTATATGGCATAATATTCCGTTTGCATCCTTGAGTGTAATTATGTTATAGTAATGATGTAGAAAGCATTAATTGCTCATATATTTTAGTAGGAGCTCATGCTTAGTTTGTAGCGGTTTTCTTAGCGAAATCGCTACTAAATACAAACCAGATCATTCACCCGCCGAAAACACTATACAATCTCGTCTCCACAAGCCCAGTGCATCGTTTCTCAGCAATTTAGGCATACTAAAAACCATTAACATTTGTTTAGATCTCATACGCGAATCGACTCGGCCACCTGTCATTGTCAGTGACAAAGTGTCAACCTGACAGCTGACCGAGCTGTTTAAGGCAAACCAACGAACGCTTCGACCGGGAGCGTTCCTTAAGTATTAGTCGTTCTTTTCTGTGCACGTCTCCGGCACCTGTCACCTTAAAGTTATTATACTATTAGTATTAAATTGTTTCACACTCTCATATACATTAAAATAAACTAGATTTATTACTGTTATTATTAACAATAAATATAATTAAAAGTAAATCCGAAAATCTATTAATTAGACCTCACTTCTAGGTACGGTTGTCTATGCATAGAGTTGAACAAAGATGAAACAAGGAGGCGTGGGTTCTCTTTGGTCGATAAGGCGGAACAAGGCGGACGTTCCGTGAGTTTTTTCCAACTGGGAATTTAGGATAAGATGTGAAATTGGTGTCTTAGTTTTACGAGAGCCCTCCAGGGCCGGGTATGTGTGAAGCGCTACATCTCGCCTGCCGCGCGCGCCAACGCGGCCAGCACTCGCGTCCCCTCGGGACCTGACTACGACCCCGGCCCCGCGCCTTCCGCCCGCAGGCTGTCGGGCTACCGGCGAGCCGCGCCGTGATCTGATCCGGCGCCGCCATGCCAAGGGCGTAAGGGCGCGTGGCCAGCGTCCTCCTCCGTTCCTCCAACGACGCGGCGTCACTCAGACGCCGTCTTCACAAGCGCGCCACTGTGCGTTGCTCCAGCGTCGAGCTCGGCCGCTCGCCCGCCCAGTGCGTGCGCCCGGCCGAGCTGGGCCCTCTTCACCGCCGAGCGCGGGACTCGCGCCGGCTCCTCCGTCCTTCAGACGTCGTGGCGTCCTCCGGACGCTGCCTTCATATGCGCGCCGCTACGCGCCGCGCCTAACGCCAGCCCCGGCCGCCCCCGTGCCCCGCGCACGAGCACGGCCGAGCCTGGCCTCCTACACCGACACGTGCCTCATCTCGCGCCCGTGGCGCCCCCTGCCGTAGGGCGTTCTCTGCGTGCCTCGCCAGTCGAGGGGACTCCTGGTGAGGCGATCCCAAGGCAGCGGAGGCCTGCTCTTCGCGTCCACCACCGACAGTACTGTCAAAGCGTTAGAGTGAGTCGACTCTTTATTTTTCTATGCGCATAGAATCTTAGCATCGCTAGTTTATAAGAGCCATGTATCTCTGAAATTGCCAACGCCACCGAAGGCCATGTCTCGCGGTCCCCATTGTAAAGTGTAAATATAATTGCATGCCACTGAAAGGTCTGGGTCAGAGTATAGCAAAGGTGGGCATTTATAGGGACTTAGAAAAAAAATTAAAAATTTTTTTTTTGCCGTTTTTTGGCCTTTTCTTAGATTGCATTATGTAGAATACACCAAAATAAGCATGTTTTGTAATGTAAACTTTTTCCCTCAAATCGATATTTACCGAGATATTGGAGTTCCAAGGTCAGTAATTATAAAGGGCTGCAGCACTTAGAAAAATTTCGGAGTCGTGAAATTTATGTCAATATAACACCTCATTTTTATTAAAGTATCCTTTAAAACATGCTAAAATAAGCATGTTTTGTTATGTAAACGTTTTCTCTCAGATCAATATTTACCGAGATATTGGGGTTCAAAGGTCAGTGATTATAAAGGGCTGTAGCACTTAGAAAAATTTCGGTGTCGTGAAATTTATGTCAATATAACACCTCATTTTTATTAAAGTATCCTTTAAAACATGCTAAAATAAGCATGTTTTGTTATTTAAACTTTTTCTTTCAGATCAATATTTACCGAGATATTGGGGTTCCAAGGTCAGTCATTTTCATTCATCTAAAACTGTAGGTAAGATTATGTTTCTATTTTGACGCTCCGCTCGCTTCGCTCGCTCCGCTATACGGGGTCATAAAACAAACCTAACCTAACCTATAGTTTTCAGTTTTAGATCCATATTCTATTTGGTGGCAGCTCTTCTAAAACGGCATGTATTTAACGCGGCGACAAATTAATCAGATTTTATAGGGATTTATAAAAAATTAAAGGGGATAGCAAAAATTATAAGTTGGCGACTAATTGCGGAGACTATTAAAGTAAAAAGTAGCAGCTAAGTAATCAATTTTCGGCTTTGTTTCAATATAAACTAGCATCGAGTTATTGTTTTGGCGACTGAATTAACTAATTAAGCGGAAACATGACAGCGGATAAAAAGTTGAAAATGGCCTACTCTAATTGTTCAATGGAGATTACATATAAAATAAATCAAGGTCATAAAAAAATACTTTGTGCGACAATTTAAGAGATTTAATCAAAGTTGAAAATTGCATGTATAAATAATAATTTTGGTCTATAGTTTTATTTAGTGACTGATTTTGGTCAATTTTTCGTCAGGTGTGATGTCATATTGACACCTATTTTTTATGATTCTATCGTATAGAATACGTTAAAATAAACGTGTTTTGTATGGGCAACTTTTTTCTAAACTTAATAATTACCGAGATATGGACTCCTAAAACCGACAATATTTTTTTGGATATTGTGTCAGACTCTGCCTTAGCTCCGGCGCTGCGGGAAGTGCAGCCCTTCCGCCCTTGCGTGGCAAAGCACGGTCGCCCGTACTCCGTTCCGCAGCTTCGGCTTGTTGGTCGCCTTCGGCGACCAGCCTCAGCCGCTCCGCTCCGCACGGCTCCCGAGCTTTGTCACGGCGGGCGAGGGCTGCTCTCCCTCCGCGCCTCCGGCTTTTTATATACACTCTAGGGGTAGGGCAGACAAGACCACGTGGAATCGGGGTTGACAGCTTCGGTTCTGAGGCAACTCTTATGGTAATGCAATGCTTATTTTAGCGTAGCGTGTTTTAGCTAGATTCTGGACTAAAATAAGCGTGTTTTGTATGGGCAAAACATTTTTACCTAAAAAACGCTTATCGCCGTTTTCATTAAATTATGGTTTCGAAAACTAAAAAAATAACCCCATTACTTTTATATAGTACCCATTTTAATATTTAAGCTGTCAGCAAATCAAAGCCCAAAATGCTTTTTTAGATGGAGACCTGTAGTTGCCACTAATATAAAGTTTGTTATCCTTCTGCTAATATTAGTCGCCAAGTCATTATTTATAGTACCTCACCTATGATTTTCAAGTAAATTATCCCTATTTTAACGTGTCCTATACGTGGTATAGTGCTTATATTGAATAATTTCACTACCAAATTTTTTTTTAGCAACGAAGTCTGAAAATGTCTGACCTTTGAACCCCAATATCTCGGTAAATATTGATCTGAGAGAAAAAGTTTACATAACAAAACATGCTTATTTTAGCATGTTTTAAAGGATACTTTAATAAAAATGAGGTGTTATATTGACATAAATTTCACGACTCCGAAATTTTCTAAGTGCTACAGCCCTTTATAATCACTGACCTTTGAACCCCAATATCTCGGTAAATATTGATCTGAGAGAAAAAGTTTACATAACAAAACATGCTTATTTTAGCATGTTTTGAAGGATACTTTAATAAAAATGAGGTGTTATATTGACATAAATTTCACGACTCCGAAATTTTTCTAAGTGCTACAGCCCTTTATAATCACTGACCTTTGAACCCCAATATCTCGGTAAATATTGATCTGAGAGAAAAAGTTTACATAACAAAACATGCTTATTTTAGCATGTTTTAAAGGATACTTTAATAAAAATGAGGTGTTATATTGACATAAATTTCACGACACCGAAATTTTTCTAAGTCCCAAAACTGGCCCACCTTTCCTATACCCCAACCAAGGTCTGTTGTATCATTTCACCGACTAATACCACACCTGTGCGAATAGCCACCGAACGGCCCTTGACCTAAAGGGAAAGTGCCCTCCGATGAGTTGATATCCGGTAACTATTTCCTTATTCACAGTCGCATTCTTGGGTTTGAACCCCGAACAGCCACTCTTTTTCTTTTTATACGCGACAGTTGGCGCCCGAAGCTTATTTCATTCGCACAGTGGTACATCATTGGTGAAATGGTATACCCTGCCCGCCCTAAGTGGTACTTGTAATTTCCCCACACTTTTAAATTTAGATTCTGAGAGCCACCCAACCTTCTGTCACGCTTGTAGGGTGCAACAACCCCTTTAATAACCCTTGTCAAGGTCCTAATTGACAAATTTTTTATTCTATAATTGTTATTATTTTTTTGCTTCACGCTATAAATATAGTATAGTGCTGACAGCCCTTATATCTATTTAACTAATTACATTTTGAGTTGTTGCATCTGCCTGACACAAGAGTGGGCATTACTAACGTTTTTTAATTTGCTACTGGCTCCAGAATCATTTACAAATTGTAAACATGGATGACTCTGAAAACGAACTCACAAAGACTTGCGTCCCCCAAGTCACCTCCGCTGGTCCATCTTTCGTCAACACTATGCCTAGAGGTACCGACCACCATTCAACATTAGAAATACCATCTACTACTAGTGAAGCCCTTTATAGTAGCACTCCAAACTATTCGCCATCGCAGGTTAAGCCGGAGGCGTACAGAGAGCGCGAACGCATAATACAAGTTCTGAAAGAAGAGAGCCTTAGGTCTTGGAACCTTAAGTTCACAGGCGACTCTGACGTAGTGGAATTTTTCTTGCGAATCGATGACTTTAAAAGAAGCCGCGATATCTCAGAGTATAAAATTATAAAATGCTTTTCAGACTTGCTAGGCGGCAAAGCACTAGATTACTATAGGCAAATACGTGATAGTGCTAGGACTTTATCTGAAATTAGTCAAAAATTTAAAACTTTTTTCACCCCAATCGACAGCGATTTCGTTCTAGAAAGAGCCCTTAGAGACCACAAACAGTCTCCCGGACAATCTTTATCCCTATACGTGCTCGAGATGCAGACTATGAACGCTAGGCTTACCAACCCGCTAGGAGAGGCATGCCTCATAGAAATTGTAAAGCATAACATGCTACCTACCTATGCACACCTCCTAGCCCTTTATGAAGTAGTAAATTTAGACCAACTGGTATGCTTAGGGAAAAGATTTGAAGCGTATAGTTTACAAACGTCCCAACCCAGCAGCTCAAGCCAAAAGCAATTTAAACCTGGCAAGCAGGTGACAATTGTCAATTCTGGTAACAAACAAAAACGCACTGAGCCGGTGACATGCCGTAAATGCAGGAAAGTGGGACATTCCTATAGAGAATGCCGCACTGTACCGGGGATAGTTTGCTTTAAATGTGGTGAAAAGGGATTCCTTTCGTCTAATTGCTCAAAATGTCACCCCCATTTACTAAATTCAAATGTTAAAAATAACCAAAAAAACTAGAATGCTCCGGAGCAACTGGGACACCTACCACGGTACCGAGACCGTCACATCTTAGTACAGTTACTCCGGATATAGACTTTATAGAGGGTGACAATAGAATCTTTATAGACTTTTATATCGGGGGTAAACCTTATAAATCTCTCCTAGACACAGGCGCGAACGCCTCAATTTTAGGTAACGGCTTTCACAAGCACCTTCTTAATTTTGGATATAACTTAGAATCAACCAGCACCACTGCTCGTTGTGCAAACGGTATGGAGGTCGAGGTAATTGGCGACATGTCATTACCAGTCAGCCTAAACCATACTTCTTATAACGTTAAATTCATGGTAGTCCCTTCAATAACTAATAATATAATTATAGGCATGGATTTAATACATGATATTGGTCTTAATAATTTAATAAACTTGACAGGACAACAAAGGTTGAGCGTAACTTCCCCACGCCAACCACAAGTGAGCGAAATATGCACTATTATACCTAGGCATGAACTTTCACCTTTGGAGTCAGTACAATTAAATAAAGTTATTAAGAAATTTAAAACTATATCTACTGCTGAGAAAGGCTTAGGCAGGACGAGTTTGGTGGAACATAAAATAGTGACACAGGGGCCACCGATAAAGCAGAGATACTATCCCTTGTCCCCAGTGAAGCTTAAAGCTCTTAACGAAGAGGTTGATAGGATGCTAGAGCTCGGTGTCATCGCTCCATCCAACTCGCCATGGTCTAACCCAGTAGTCATGACCCCAAAGAAGGATGGTACTCTTAGATTCTGCCTAGACGCTAGGAAACTCAATGACGTCACTGTCAAGGACTCTTATCCAATGCCATACATAAGCTCTATTTTAGATAATTTAAAAGGGGCACGATATTTAACATCTATTGATCTTTCAGCCGCATACTGGCAAATACCATTATGCGACTCTGACGACACAGATGGAACAGGGAATTCTCAACAGAAAACCACGTTCATCGTACAGTCACGAGGTAGCTTTATGTTTAAAAGATTACCATTCGGGATTTCAAATGCTGGTTGTGAACTACAACGCCTAGTAGATTCCTTGTTTCATCACAAATATGGTGAAAAAATTTTCGCATACTGCGATGACTTATTAGTAGCCACCAGCTCTTTCCAAGAGCATATAGACATACTCTACGATGTTTGCGATTCTCTAGCTAAGGCAGGACTCACTGTCAATTTTGATAAATGCGAGTTCTGTAAAGAAGAACTTCGCTATTTAGGTTACATAGTAGGATCTCAGGGTCTTAGGACAGATCCCCTAAAATTAGAATGTATCAAAAACTTCCCTAGACCGTCCACAGCTAAACAGCTGCGCGCTTTTATAGGATTATGTTCATATTACCGAAGATTTGTAGAGAATTTCTCAACTATCATCGCCCCAATGACCGCTCTATTAGGCAAGAAAAAGGGCAAGCAACCAGTAGAGTGGGAACAAGAAGCAGAAACCTCATTTAACACCTTGAAAAAGGCTCTTACAGAAGCTCCAGTGTTAGCTTGTCCCGATTTCACTAAACAATTTGAAATCCATTGCGACGCTTCTTCAGTAGGAATTGGATCGGTGCTAGTTCAGAACATAGAAGGTAATGAACATCCTATTGCTTTTCACTCCCGTCTCCTGTCCAGGACAGAGAGAAATTTTTCTACTACAGAGCGGGAACTCTTAAGTGTAGTAGACTCAATTAACCACTTCCGCCCATATATAGACGGAAGTCATTTTGTAGTTGTGACAGACCACATGTGTTTAAAATGGCTAAAGACACTAAGCAACCCTTCTGGTCGCTTAGCTCGCTGGGCCATGCAGCTGTCTTGCTTTGATTTCGAGATCAGACATAAAAAAGGGCTCCTACATGTAGTTCCGGATGCTCTCTCTCGAGCCGAAATCAAAGCAGTACAGTTTGCAGGCGGCAGCACCTCACAGGATGACTGGTACAACAAATTATTCAATAATGTTCAGTCAAATCCTGCTTTTCATAGAAATTATTTCATAAAAGATAATATTTTGTTTAGATCATGCAAGCCAACGCATGAGCTCCAAAGCGAAAACACATGGAAAATAGTGTTGCCTAAAGAGCTTGCCCAAGCGTGCATGAAAGAAAACCATGAGGTCGACGCAGTTCACCCCGGTACTCATAAAACCATCCAAAAAATAAAACAAAATTATTTTTGGAAAGGCATGCATGGGGATATCACTAGTTTCGTACAAGGCTGTCAGACTTGCAAAGCCTATAAACATGCAAACAATATGCCAAATGGCTTAATGACCAACCAGAAACAAGTGAACAAACCGATGCATACCCTCTCAATTGATCTCATTGGCCCCTTCCCAAAGTCATATTCAGGACATATTCACATACTGGCCATAGTGGATGTTTTTACGAAGTACTGCTGGCTACACCCTTTAAAAACTGCTACTACCAAAACTGTCACATCATTTATAGAGTCAGAAATATTACTCAAAGAGGGCACTCCTTGTGTAATTATATGTGACAATGCTTCTATTTTTAGATCTAGGGAATTTAAAAAGTTTTGTACTGAAAAGTCCATTCCTAAAATATTTTTTAACGCTTTTTATAGCCCAGCTCCCAATAGCGTGGAGCGCTATAATCAAACTGTCATAACCTGCCTTGCCATCCTAGTGGAACAAGACCATAGGAATTGGTCAAAATTTTTACCCAAAATTCAGCTGTCACTGAACAGCACTATAAATTTAGCAACAGGCTATACGCCATTTTTTTTAGCTAGAGGTCGCGACATCATCTCTGACGGTTCATTGCACTCCATAAGAGGCAATGCCCCTGACTCTTTAGACGGTGTAGGTACAGCTGATAGGTTGGACAGAGCCCTTGCCCTGTCCGAGTTGCAAGATGTTTTCCAGAGGGTCGACTGCGCTTTGACAAAAGCATACAAGCAAAACGCAGGCAGGTATAATTTGCGAAGACGAGAGCTGCGTCTGAAAGTCGACGACCAAGTATGGCGTCGCAACTTCGTTCAGTCAAACGCAGCTAACTTCTTTTCTGCCAAACTAGCACCACGTTTTGTCAAATGTAAAGTAATAAAAAAACTTTCCGATGTAGTCTACATACTTCAGGACGAAAACAGTCGAACCACTGGAAAATATCATGTAAAAGACATTATAAAAGTTGATCCCACTTAATTTAGTGTTTTCTTCGACATGCAGTCGTTATAAGTATGTTCATATATAATTTTTGTAATAATTGTTCACAAATTTAATAAGCAATTCTTAAAGGACCTTCACATTACAACAATAACAAACACAACTCAATAAATAACAACCTTTATTTTAAACACAAGAACAAGTTGATAAAGAAAATACAACCATATATTATCCTGTAAAACTTATAAATTATACATAATTAAAATTTTAAATCTATAATATAAAATTTGTTTAACGATAGCATAAATTTAAAATTAAAAATCTAAATAAAACCAGTCTACATTGGTCAATAACCTATTTCAAACAATAACTTTTAGCTTTTATTTTTTACAACCAACATAAACAATTTTTTTTGCTTATTAACAAAAGTCCTTATTCAAACATAATAACATTATAACTGTAACACTGCATGTAGAATCTTTTATGCAATGCATAGGTATCAACTTAAAAGATATTTACCTACACCTTGTAAGCTATTCACAGAGATTTTTTTCTCTTAATTTTTTTGAAGGGAACTTCCGAGTAAGAAGTTCACCATTTACTCTTATCGGTTTTATTGAGTGTAATCGTAAAACCAAAACTTTTTTTTGGCGAAATGCCACATCAAGGAAATGACCCCATCACGGGGCATTGACCTAACCTTTTTTCCTCGAGGCAACATTTTCTTTCATTTTCGAATGTGATCTCTATTGATATCACACTAGCAACATCCCTTGGCCAGGAAATTGCTACTTACAACTGAATTTGACCTGACATGTCCCCGTGAAAATAAAAATTAAGTTTTTGTTTCCATCGCGGGCCATGACAGAGCGAATTCTCAGACAATTTCAACAAGTGTCAGAGACACTTCTTAGCATTCAAATCAAACGTTACTAATTGAGACTGCGCAGTCAATTAGATAACTTTAAGCTTAAAATTAGATTAAAATCATAGTAGGTTAGATAATCTTAAACACTAGATTAAGAATATTTAAACTTAAACTTCTAGAAATAGAATTTAAATGTCGTATAAGGTGAATAGTATAGGGTTAGCTATAACTATGTACAGACACACTTTATTAACTTAGGAAACTAAGCCTTGAATTCACATAGAGCAAATCTCTAAATGATTTTAAGTCATAAGTAGTACTCTTCATTCTTTGGATATAACTACTAAAGTTATGCTAGGTTATATATATTAGCGTGGTTAGGTATGGTCTAGGAATACACTGTAGTTAAGGCACGTTATTTTAAATGTTTTTTCTTACATCTGTTGCGTACGCGTGTATGTGCGCATTACTCTGGTATGCACACATGTACGCATACATAGCATATATAATGAGGTGATGAGTTTATAGATGGACAGTTACTCCGCAGGCCCCTCGTGCTAGTGCGTTTGCCAAGCCTTTTGCTTGACAACGTGATGCCAAGATTCCTAAGGGTTTCGTAGGACTAACACGAGGGTGTCCCTTCAAGACACACTTGTAGGCGCGACGCCAAGGAGTCCATTTGCTACACTGTCCATGGGAGAGGTAGTTGCGTAGATAGGTAGAGTTATTTACGAATACTTGTAGACAAAAATACTCGTAGCTCTTATTTTTTTTTTCTTCGGCTTATCCGGCTGAAAAACGGATCACTGGGTTTCTCCGTTTTTTTTTATCGCGATGGGGAGTATTGTAGCGGTTTTCTTAGCGAAATCGCTACTAAATACAAACCAGATCATTCACCCGCCGAAAACACTATACAATCTCGTCTCCACAAGCCCAGTGCATCGTTTCTCAGCAATTTAGGCATACTAAAAACCATTAACATTTGTTTAGATCTCATACGCGAATCGACTCGGCCACCTGTCATTGTCAGTGACAAAGTGTCAACCTGACAGCTGACCGAGCTGTTTAAGGCAAACCAACGAACGCTTCGACCGGGAGCGTTCCTTAAGTATTAGTCGTTCTTTTCTGTGCACGTCTCCGGCACCTGTCACCTTAAAGTTATTATACTATTAGTATTAAATTGTTTCACACTCTCATATACATTAAAATAAACTAGATTTATTACTGTTATTATTAACAATAAATATAATTAAAAGTAAATCCGAAAATCTATTAATTAGACCTCACTTCTAGGTACGGTTGTCTATGCATAGAGTTGAACAAAGATGAAACAAGGAGGCGTGGGTTCTCTTTGGTCGATAAGGCGGAACAAGGCGGACGTTCCGTGAGTTTTTTCCAACTGGGAATTTAGGATAAGATGTGAAATTGGTGTCTTAGTTTTACGAGAGCCCTCCAGGGCCGGGTATGTGTGAAGCGCTACATCTCGCCTGCCGCGCGCGCCAACGCGGCCAGCACTCGCGTCCCCTCGGGACCTGACTACGACCCCGGCCCCGCGCCTTCCGCCCGCAGGCTGTCGGGCTACCGGCGAGCCGCGCCGTGATCTGATCCGGCGCCGCCATGCCAAGGGCGTAAGGGCGCGTGGCCAGCGTCCTCCTCCGTTCCTCCAACGACGCGGCGTCACTCAGACGCCGTCTTCACAAGCGCGCCACTGTGCGTTGCTCCAGCGTCGAGCTCGGCCGCTCGCCCGCCCAGTGCGTGCGCCCGGCCGAGCTGGGCCCTCTTCACCGCCGAGCGCGGGACTCGCGCCGGCTCCTCCGTCCTTCAGACGTCGTGGCGTCCTCCGGACGCTGCCTTCATATGCGCGCCGCTACGCGCCGCGCCTAACGCCAGCCCCGGCCGCCCCCGTGCCCCGCGCACGAGCACGGCCGAGCCTGGCCTCCTACACCGACACGTGCCTCATCTCGCGCCCGTGGCGCCCCCTGCCGTAGGGCGTTCTCTGCGTGCCTCGCCAGTCGAGGGGACTCCTGGTGAGGCGATCCCAAGGCAGCGGAGGCCTGCTCTTCGCGTCCACCACCGACAGTACTGTCAAAGCGTTAGAGTGAGTCGACTCTTTATTTTTCTATGCGCATAGAATCTTAGCATCGCTAGTTTATAAGAGCCATGTATCTCTGAAATTGCCAACGCCACCGAAGGCCATGTCTCGCGGTCCCCATTGTAAAGTGTAAATATAATTGCATGCCACTGAAAGGTCTGTTGTATCATTTCACCGACTAATACCACACCTGTGCGAATAGCCACCGAACGGCCCTTGACCTAAAGGGAAAGTGCCCTCCGATGAGTTGATATCCGGTAACTATTTCCTTATTCACAGTCGCATTCTTGGGTTTGAACCCCGAACAGCCACTCTTTTTCTTTTTATACGCGACAAGTTGTGGGTGGGGTACCACAATAATATTTTTATTGATGTGACACAATATTTCTATTCAATATTTCCTAGATGTTGTTTACGTTTAACTGTATTATGCAGTCTTGTCGTTAATAATACGCTAGTAAAATGGAGATACCAAAGGAAAGCGTTTTAAGAGTGTTTAAATCAACAAGAGGTGCATTCAAGTTGGAAATGGACGGATTTGTGTATGAGAAAAGTAATGTGAAAGAGAAGAAATTCTAAGAAGTTCTGTGTTTTTTTAACTGTCCTACTCCATCAGTTTTCTGGTAGCGTTTCGGTTTTGTGGGGGACGCAGTTTCAACCTAACCTAACCTAGTTTTCTGGCAGCGATTCGTTTCTGTGACGCACGCAGGTTCAACCTAACCTAACCTAGTTTTCTGGCAGCGATTCGTTTCTGTGAGGCACGCAGTCAAATTCGTAAGCCAAGTCGGACCGGCGCGGCTCGCTCGCTTCGCTCGCTCGTTAGGGTCGTCGTTCAACCTAACACTCCTCGCTTCGCTCGTCGTCGTACCTAACCTAAACCAAGTCGGATCTGCCTTAAGGTGAAATTGGTAATGTTAGGAATCGTAAGCCAAGTCGGACCTGCGCGGCTCGCTCACTTCGCTCGCTCGTTAGGGTCGCAGTTCAACCTAACACTCCTCCTCGCTTCGCTCGTCGTCGTACCTAACCTAAGCCAAGTCGGATCTGCCTTAAGGTGAAATTGGTAATGTTAAGAATCGTAAGCCAAGTCGGACCTGCGCGGCCCGCTCACTTCGCTCGCTCGTTAGGGTCGCAGTTCAACCTAACACTCCTCCTCGCTTCGCTCGTCGTCGTACCTAACCTAAGCCAATTCGGATCTGCCTTAAGGTGAAATTGGTAATGTTAGGAATCGTAAGCCAAGTCGGACCTGCGCGGCTCGCTCACTTCGCTCGCTCGTTAGGGTCGCAGTTCAACCTAACACTCCTCCTCGCTTCGCTCGTCGTCGTACCTAACCTAAGCCAAGTCGGATCTGCCTTAAGGTGAAATTGGTAATGTTAAGAATCGTAAGCCAAGTCGGACCTGCGCGGCCCGCTCACTTCGCTCGCTCGTTAGGGTCGCAGTTCAACCTAACACTCCTCCTCGCTTCGCTCGTCGTCGTACCTAACCTAAGCCAATTCGGATCTGCCTTAAGGTGAAATTGGTAATGTTAGGAATCATAAGCCAAGTCGGTTCTGTGCGTATGCTATGGTACAATTATGCCGAAATAAATTCGGCGTAACTTATATTGTGCTACATAAAATTCTGCGAAATAAAAGTTGGCGATATTAGTATTCTGCTATTCAAAATTGTGCCAAATGAATACTATGCGACATAACAATTGTGGTAAGTATATAATTATGCGATAGTATCATTCGGCTAAAAATTATTGTGCGAAAACGGTTATGCCAAATGTATTTTGGACAATAGAGATTGTGCAAGATAAGGGGTAAGTACCCATATGGCATCACTGCTATGTCACCAGGATGAACGTGTCTAAAGCCCAGAAACCAGCTCAACTCATCCTTAGCAACATGAATCGTTTCACGAATCCAATTTGAGCTAATTATTTAAACAGGAGTTCAAAGACACGGGTCGATATCGACCCGACGTGAGAACGTACTGGGTAATCAGCCGTGACATGACACACGCGCGATTCGTCGAACGGGGTTAGATTATCGAGCTTTAGTGCACACACACACGTGATTAATAATCAATCATTTGACGTAAACTAAAACTGATCAATTTCTTCCAATATAAATGTTTTCCTGCTAATTTTCGATGGGTAAAACGAATATTATTATCGAACATGTCTAGTCTAGTTAGTACAAAACTTAAAAAGATTATGAACATATTGGTAGAAAAATGTGCAACTTTTAAATCTATGACGTTCATAAGTTTGAGTTATATTGCAGTCTTTAAATTATCATAATTCATAAGTTTTATCAAGAGCTATTTTTGGGGAAACATAATAAAATTGTTGAGATGAATGTCATGGTCACTCAATGGGATTGCATCTTTTTATTTATTTATTTTTGGAGAACCAACAGCTAATACACTGCACATTAGAACTAAATAGAAGTATTTGTAGAGCCCATTACAGGAATTCACAAATAGTCGTTGCACATGAACATATTATACTGAAGTAAGAACGCACATCGATGTAACAACGCCCTCTTCAGAAAATAAAGTCAAAACAATGAACCTTCATTAAACTTTAACTTTTAGAACCTCATAACAAGAGTTCCATGACCACGTCCTGGCTTCATCATCAGACCAGCTCCATGTCATAGTAATTGCATGACTACCCGATTTACATTACGTATGCACAATTTTAGTTCAATAGAAAACCGCGAGGCGAGTGAAATTTAAACGGGTGAAATTAAATAAAAACTTGTAAAAGATGAAAAAGACGTGTTATACATTTTACTATATCGAGTATTTCTCTTTAATGTCCTTGATAGTTAATATTTTCCGTCCATGCATCCTAAGATATATCCGACGGTGACTAAACAATGTAAACGACCTGCTGTGACACAAACTAATATGTTTATTTTATTTGACCTAGAAATGTATGTCAAACGCAACAGTCATGTTACGACAATACTCGGTGATTATAAAATAATTTTACACTATTTACCCTGTTTCATCGCCAAAATGTTTCAGCAGCTTGATATATTTTCAACTTTTGGTTTAGTTTAAAAGTCGAAATATAAGTAATACCTACGTATAAAACATGACTAAAGTAAAATCCACAGACCTACGGACCAAATTGACAAGTAAGTATGAACAAATGTTGCCACAGTTTGGCCAGTGTCGTTCTCATCGATATTAAAATTATTGTTACATCGTAGGTTTAAGGTCCACCCAGACGGGACAATCAAATTGGCAATTTGGTGTACTGCCTTTTGGCCGCATTATGTTTCGTCAAATTTCATTTGGCAACTAACTTTTCGCCGAAGTTTTATTACGCAAACCAATCCTTGACATAATTTTACTTCGTAATTTTTTTATTTCGCTACATTTTTATATTCCAAAATTTTATTATGTCAAATTTTATGTGGTAAATAATTGTGTAGGAAATGATATGCTAAGGCAAATAACATATCGTCAAATTTTATGTGGTAAATAATTGTGTAGCATATGATTTGCTTAGTCAAATAACGATTCATCAAAAGCCATTTGGGCAAATTACCTACAACCATTGCTTACAGTATGATGATAGTGCAAAATAAAACACAAATATAAACCGAAAAAAATATTTTTTAATCAAAATCAATTTGTTGTACTTGTGATACGTATGTATGTGAGCAGATCCGACTCGGCCGGGTTAGGTTAGGTTAGTTTTTTTTTTAATATCCCTAAAAAACGCTCCTTTTGTTGTACTTGTGCGACGTATGTATGTGAGCAGATCCGACTCGGCCGGGTTAGGTTAGGTTAGTTTTTTTTTTTATATCCCTAAAAGATGCTCCTTTTGTTGTACTTGTGATACGTATATATGTGAGCAGATCCCACTGGGCCGGGTTAGGTTAGGTTAGTTTTTTTTATATCCCTAAAAAACGCTCCTTTTGTTGTACTTGTGATACGTATGTATGTGAACTGTAGGAATTCTAGCCGTCGGGATTACAGTCTTCGGGATTACAGTCTTCGGGACGAAACTGCTCCCAGAGATAGGTAGGTTAGGGTTATTTTTTTTTATGCACACACGCACATTAACTATCAGCGATGATAACTCAAGAATGAAATGCTATTTTGAGCCACAAAGTATGTAAACAAAAGTACCCTCTAAATTTAGGTGCATGGTGCATCACCCTACCCGCTTAATGCAATTTTTTTTTTTTTTATTCAAAATAGCCATGTATTTAACCTCGATTGCACCTGATGTAAAGTGACAATAAGGCCTAAGATGGAGCATGCTTGGCTAGAAGATGCCTATTCACTCTCGACTTGAAGAGATCCAAGTTATATTTTTCAGGAAACAGGTACGCAGGAAGAGAGTTCCATTCCTTAGCTGTCCTCATAAGGAAAGTAGACGCAAAGCGTTTCGTACGAATCAGTGGTATATCGACAACGTAAGGGTGGAATCCAAGTCCGCGCCGAGTACTGTATTGTCTGAACGGAGACGGTGGAATTAATTCATGCAGTCCTAGTGCACACTCACCAAAGTGTATCCGGTAGAAAACCGATAAACAAGCGACTTTCCTGCGGTGTTCGAGGTTTTGCAGCTTTTCCTGAACTAAGGCAGGGTCGCCAATGAGCTTCTTCGCACGTTTGTCAATTGAATCCAAGGCGGCCAGTTGGTATTTGGCGGACCCATCCCAAAGATGGAGTACCATGCATGAAATGAATTCAATAAAATTATACTGCAATTTGAACCTTGCATTCTAACAAACTAGGTTAGATTTCATAATGCCATTCAATATGTTGCTAAATCAAGGTATGCCAATCAATACATTTGACGAAAACATAATTGACATCTTATAAAAATCCCAGATAATAATTGGTCTAACAATAGTTTATCAAATCATTAATTGGGAACAGATATCAGTGCGAAACGTTGAGTTGGGAAATGAAAATTTGACCAAATAAAAATATGGGATACGTAGTTCGGCGAGTTAAGAATTTGCTAAATAATTTTCGGCGAAACATTAGTAAACCTGGCAATTTGATCGGCTAATGTATATACCAACCTTTTCCAGTTTATTTTATTTATTTATTTATTTTATTATTATTAACCAACTTACACTTACAGCAAATTGCCACACATGAAAGTTATAGGTCACATTACAAAATAATAAAGTAATAAAAATTAGTACTAAATTAGAATTAAATTAGAAATAACAAGAATAAACATTGTTGTAATTAAACATTTTTTGTCACGCTTATCTACTGTCGTACTGTGGTAGGCCTGCTAATTGACTCCAGATAGCAGGTGGCTGTGGACAAAAATCTCGGCTCCGATTCCGTGAACAAGTCCAGAGTTGGGTCATACATCAAAATGTTGTTGATGTGGTTCAAGGCTACGTACAGGGGACAGGTGCTAAGAGTTATATTCGCACGGGGGACTACAAATAGGGGCCGCAAGCGTGGACGGAGTGATCCTCTTATGAGTAATGGCACTTTAAGCGATACAAATTGTAGTAATGAGGGATTGGATATTGAGCCTCGAATCAGTTTAAAAAAATATTTTACCATAGCTAATTGTCTACGCAATTCAAGGCTTTGATAAGAGATCATTCCAAGTATAAATAGTGTTGGGTACAAATAGGGGTAAAAGTGATTTTGACAGAGCAAAAGGTCTATAGACCCCTAATTAGAGATTAATGTCAAACCAGCAATAATGTACCTACATGAAAATTATATAGGTAAGTATTTATGATAATTGATAGTTTATTGAATACATACATTTAATTAAATGAATTAATAAAATTATTGTTATTTATTTTACAATGTGGCCATCTTTTTAACAAAAAAAAGCGGGTATCTTCAAAAATAGTTGACCGCTGTTTACAAACTACTTTTATGTATCTAACGATATACGTTATCATTGCTATTACGAGTGTTTATTGAAATTATTACGTGTTATTATGGATTCGCAAGATTCGGGACCAGAACCATGTTCATCAAAATGTTCGCCTCCGACAAAAGGTGAAAAAATCTATTAGTGAAACTGAAAAAGAGACGATTCATCGAGTTTACGTTTATATTTATAATGAGATGGTAGACAGATAGCAGGACGAACAAGATATCCCATAGGACATTCATGTCAATAAAAACGAGTGTGCCATGAAAACATCCGAAATTCTTGGTATTTCGAGAAGTTCAGTTTTGAAAGTTTTGAAGGAATACAAAGAACAAGAGGAGTTTACTTCGCCTCTGAAACCCGGTCCAAAATTAACGTTGAAAGATAAGGTGGACGAATTTACTTTTGCGGCAATACGTCAAAAAGTGCATACGTTTTTTAAAAAAAACGAGGCCCCGACTGTTGCAAAGGTAAATTGTTTTACGATTTTCAATTATTTCCTTTAAGTTGGGTGTATATGTAGTATAGTCTGACAACCCAAGTCCGACAGTAGAATATTTATATATTTAGGCTCGGAAACCTTTTTATGCTTTAAAACTAGTGGGTAAAAACGCAATTTATCCATCCTCGAAAACCAAAAAAACCAAAATTTGTACCTCTTATTTGAAACTAATATACTTATTTTTGATTTAACCTAGTCTGTTATTTGTACTTCACAACTTTTCGATATATTGTCATCGACATATACCCATCACTATTTTTATTTTGCTGTTCCTGGTATCATTTTACCTGTCAGTCATTTGTCAATTTAGTCCGTAGGTCTGTGGATTTTAGTTTAGTACCAAAGCTACATAATGAAATACTAATAAAACAAAAACATGTAACTAGTGGTCCTGTGAGCCCTAAGCAGACCTCGAAATTGCAAAATTTTGTATTTTTTTCGTTTCCAACTCCAATAAAAATAACGAAAAACTGAAAAAGGTTCTATATACCTACTTATTGAACCTATTTACATTTTTTTTTGAGAATCGGTTAAGAAATATGACCTCTAGGCGAGAACAGTTGTACAAAATCATTTTGGGCCAAGCTGAAACGGAGACGGCTCGCTAGATCAAAAGTCGTTAAAAAAATATATTTTTTTTTAATACCTATTTGTTTTACTTAGATCAGGTTAGTTGCACAAACACGATTGTTTATGTGGAACAATCTCACGCCATGACTCAGTCTCAAGTTAAACGAGATGAGTACAAGCAGAGTTAACAAAGGCTGTTTGTGTTGACATCACTTAACGCAAATAAAAAATATCTGGTGACAAGAAGCTTACAAACCTACAGTAAAGGAAATAGAAACACGTACCTTTGTCTCTTTGAATATTAAAAAGGTACGCGTTAATTTAAGAGTATTAAGTATACCTTAGCAATCACACATCACACAAAGCTTTGCAGGACCAAGGTTTGAACGCTCTGCCTTCATGTTCAGACTATTAAGAATGAGTTGATTCTCTGAGGAAGTGCAGACTTGGACTCCAGGAACTTATTAATTCATGAGTACTCAAACGTCTTTATTGTCTCCCTGAATGATTCCTCTAAGTTAAAAATCTGTCACAAACGTGGAGCCATCGAGAAGACCAATTTTAGAATTTTACATACACTTATAATATAATATCTAATGACTTGCTGTCACTCGACTTCAATCAGCGTAATAATGAAGGAAGCACACGTTGTCCTCCCGTTTTCCGACTCTGGCAAGGACCCAAAATTAAAGAAACCTGTGTTCTTCCCTTAGGCTTTCCTACAGTTCCTTGTAGAAAAAAAAATACCATTCCTGGATGTTTTACTTACCAAACCTCAAAAAATTCACAGTTCCTTGCAGAAAAAAAAAATACTATTCCTGGATGTTTTACTTACCAAACTTCAAAAAATTTACATACCTCTATTCCTCTCCCTAAGGGCTTCTATCTCGGTGTGGAGGCCACTCAGCATCAACCGGTGCTGTTCCTGGAGGAAGCGCACGCTGTGCTCCAGGTGAGCGACCCTGGCGGCAGCATCGCCGGCTAGAACGAAACCGCTGGTGTTCGGCTCAGAGGTAGTCTTCTTCACCTGGTGACAAAAGTTGAACACTAATGAAAGAATCTATCAATACGTATGGTAAAAGGTTGAGTCTTAAAATCAGCGTCAAAACTTCTACGTCATATAGTAGTAACTCATAATAAGCCATTTTGGTTAAATTATCGTATAAATAGATCGGACCATGAATAAAATTAAAGCATACTTAATACTTAAAGTCAGATCACGTAGGTAAAATGTACATGATAGTTTGTTATCGATATCCTTATGAGTCAGTTGTAAGTTTCTTAGATTCTGGTATGTAAGGTAAAAATATTTTTCTCAAAAATTGCATGTAATGTTGCCTTACCATCGCTAGATAGACTACAGTAAGTGGAACATACCGAAGACTTTTTAGAAGTGTCCAGTAAACAGCGAGATTTTAAATTTGGAATCAATATTTGTCCAGTAAGTAAGTATGTAATTCCTATTACGTATCAAGATATTTGAATATCGAAACACGATTTACATCGTCACCGACCCTGCACCGACCTATAAAAAAACTAAGGATGTGAAGGCGATGAGGTCGTATATATAAATGTAAAAAGGATGCATTCCACAAATTGTTTTAATTATAAATACAGTGCGACAGCAAATTGTAGAAATTAAAAAGTGGCGTCCCTTTTTCATAGATTAAATAGAAAAAGACGACATTGCAGTATACACTTGCAATTTACACTAAAAGCAAATGTAAAATAAAAAGAGGTTGGCACTATTGGCAGTATAAACGTAACTCAAGATGCATATTTAAAAAAAAAAAGTAGCGACAAGGTTTAGTGGGGAAGTTTGTATGCAGCGTTTAGTTCATAATTGTGCTGTGTAAAATGACAATGATATTTCGGAATTCCTTCCTTTTTTGTGTCGTTTAGAAAAAACCTCGGAGTTAAAATTGAAGGTAAGCTTTATGATATGAAAATTAGTTAGAAAATACAACAATGTATAACAATAATTAAATTTTATCTTTAAGACTTAGATTTGTAAGACAGTGCAAATAATGAAACGCAGTATTTATAAAAAAAGAAATTAAGGCGGGATTTAAATTAAAAGACAAAAATTTCAAATTTGTTTATGTGATCTATTACAATAATTCAGCAAAAATGAGTTCAGACGAGTCTGATTTCGAATAGACGGCACTCCTCCATAGTTAAAAGCGGAGGCAGAGTTAGCTAAAATAATTTACTTCCGACTAAATCCAAGGAGATATAAAAAAATACAAGAGATTCATTAAATGGAAGGAAGAAAAGTTAATAATCGGTCAGATAATGTGTGATCAATCTTTCTGGGACAATCGGATGGCTACAAAGGAAAGAAATCACAAATATTCAGCAGCAAAATATAGAAAAGTTCTTAAATCAAGCTCTAGATGATAACCATTTTGGCGATGAAGGTAAATAAATGCTGCCACTATTTGATAACGATATAACTATATTTTTTATCCAAGTATAAACTCATAATTATTTTTGTTATAGGTTGTTATCGTGGGAGTTAATGGTGCCTGCGACGTCGAATATCACAATGTGTAATAATAAAAATGGGATATAACAAAAATATTCATTGGAAAATGGCCGAATATAAATGTCACCTACAAAATATAATTTTAGTCTAATTTTCTTGTTTAATTTTTGAGAAAAGCACTATACTTGCTTCGACCGTAAGTGCCATCCTGGCCTCGTATTATATCCGGACCTCGCCTACGGCTCGGTCCGTCTAATTCCTACTCGGCCAGTATGGCTTACTTACTGGTCTCTGCCGTAATGTACTAAAACTAGAAAGTTTGCTGGAAGAAATCGAATTAAAGACTGTTTTGGAGGGAACCAAATTCTACCACACAGGATTTAATCAATAGATTGAAATCCAAATCGTTTATGATAAATTCTGCAGCATTTAAAATTACACCATTGAAATTAAAATTATCATATTGAACTAATTTACTATTAAAGTACTCTGTCAACTAAATTATGCATTGTTTATAAAGACCTAACCCTAATGTATAACTAATAATGTGGGTAAGTGTTACTATTATGCAAATGTTTGTTGAACAACGGAACTTAATAATAATGAGGTCGTAAACGCGAAGTAGCATGAGTGGGAATTACTTGCATGCTGAATTATGATAATAGTTAAAGTCCCATGAAAGTCACTAGGACTATATTAGTACGCTAGTGGCCATGGCTCAGGGCAACTTCGTCCACAATCCTATTTGATCACCTTCTTAACTTGTCCTCATTGTCATATGATCCACCTTTTGAGCGCCACAGTCGGCTGTGGCCGTCAACAAAAAATCGTGCCCCTGACGCCACGTCGGCCACAGCCGTCCAAATTTCAATGATCAAAAACTTTGTAATTCTAACCGCTACAAGTATTTTTCAATCCCTGCTGATTTTGGGGCACATTTTTTTTTTACTCTGGCGTCAGTGGCACGGTAAATTGCTAGACCACTTGGCGGTCAATAGGTTAAGATCGTCACTTTCTTATCGTCCACATTGCTATATGCTCCACAGTGCTAACTTGTCTTCATTTCTATTTTGACCACAGCGCCAACTCGTCCACATTCTCATTTTGACACAGATTTATTTGATTGAAGATTTTAGTGAGATACATTCGAGGAGATGAGGGCATTCGTCCGTGTTGACACATGAAGCTGTGCTTCTTAAACATACAATCTCATTTGTTTCTTGCATGGAAACATATACTTCACTGTGAAGTAGGAATACTATCAAAAAATTTATAGGTACTTTTGAGACAAGATTTTGTTGCCGAATTAAAACAAATCAAACAAGCTAGAACTCAATAGTGTTGCATTGTTTATTACAGTGATGCAGTGACCTCCTTTCTGCTTCATCGTCAGATCAGCTTGATGTCAAGATAATACCTACTGCATGGTCAAACAGACAAAAAATATGTCAATCAGACTAATTTGCCGGTTTAACTATTTATATGAATGGCAGAAATAGGGGAGGTATTTGTAAGGAAGTACACTTCTAGTAAAACCCTAGAAATAGGTTAACAAAGGCTTATTAAGTCCTGCGCACTAGACTGAAAATTAGAACGCAAAAATACCGATGGCTGGGAGTAATTTACAACATTACCTATATCAAAATAAATTTAGTATAAATGAGATAGATTTAGTCGCTTATTATCAGTGAAAAAAGCATCTTTAACAACATTGTTTAACATTTACCCATTACACGATAATATCAATGAGGAAGATTGTCTAATATTGTATGACTTAGTAACAGATTTATCACGGGTAAGGGTAACCTTTTCAGACAAAGTACTTCTTTGTACAGTAAAATGATTTTTTACTTTATACGTAAGTTATACAGCTCAAACTCAAATGCACAATCACAAAGGACCGTGATAAAGGATTAAAAAGACAATGGACGTAACATTGCATGTAATTATCATCCAGTTTATTTCTAGACATTTTATATTAATCTACTCTTACTCAGGAATAACATAGGTATTCAGTTAAGTTGATAGAAGCAGTTATTGAGAAAAGCCCGGCGGACATAATAGCTTTTCCGATAGTGTCATTGTTCGCTATCGCTTTGTATTGCACTTCTCATGTGCGATAACACTGACACTATTATGCACTAATTTTAAGGTTTTAGCACTTTTATCACAATCAATATCCGTTGATATTAATGTGACGAAATAATGGAAGGAAAAATGATAAAGCGGTATAAATATATTTGTAAATATTTTTATAGCACCGGTTTTTCGTTGTTTATATTGAAAGAGTGCCTAATATTCACGGTTTTATTATATTAAGATATATTAAAAATAGCTCTTATTTTAATACATTAACTTTCAGCGTGTAGCTACACTTTGCCGAGTGTGTCTAAAAATACTCGTAATTGTATCTTATTATCTATTCTATCTCCACATATTTTGTGTGAACCTTAATGCAGTTTTGAGTTGAATCCTTGATGCTTACCTGCAGTTTGGTGAACGGTCCAGTCGGCACGAGGACCTTGGAAGCCATCGCTGAGGAGCAAGCGAGCACCTTTTGTTACCAACTACCTCGGAGCACGCGCGCGTCTGCACTGAACCGACATTTGAGTTCTTGCACGCAATAAATCGCAATAAGCTAGTACGACCGGCCTTGAACTGGGCTGATTATTTTTGGTTATTATCCGGGTTTTTCGTGTTGAATGCCCGGGTTGCAAGGGGCGGGGTGCAGCGTATTGATCGCGCCGACGCAATCAGCGTTCACAACAACCAGAAATGGAAAACAGATAGCACGGCTCGTGTATCATTGGAGGAGAGGCGATTATAGTCTAACTCAGGTATTCCGTGCCGGTGGTTCGGTGTACTACCGCTGAGTCACTGTCACTGCCTCACTGCTATATGGCTCTCTGCCAACTGTGCTGATGGTCTGCGTGTCATCCTCGCCGATTATAGCTTTCGGAAATCGGTATTTTGGAATGAGCCATAAGAGTTTTGGAGCGTAAGTTTTCGCTTCATCAACAACGTAACATATATAATAATTAAATTAAGTAAGGATTTTTCTCGACCTAGGTGACTTAAGTAACTAAATAAGCGCAACTCGTTATACTGCCGTGCTAAGGTAAAAGGCAAAGGTAAGGTAAATAAAAGCTCCATACAAAAAGGTCGCCTTTTAGCCAAAGAAAAAGACTAGAAATTATTATGCCTTAAAATTAAATGAATGCATAGAGAACAAAAAAGAGGCTTAACAATGTTTAATATTAAATTGTACTTTTTCTTAGTATCAAATGAAGGTATTTATATTCACTACCGCTTACTTGCAACAGTTCATATAGTTAGTCAACTATGAATTAATTTCATAAGGTCAGTCGACCTTATGCATACAGTCACGGAAAATATGACCTAATTCCTTTGCCTTTATTTAAAAATGGCTATAACTTTTATAATTTAACAAAGTAAAATATGCCATAGGGACAGTTAAAACATAAAATTTATGTACGACCGTGGAGACCAAAATACTGAAACCACTTTACCTTATTACTTTTCATAACATTGACATCTGATACCTATCTGATGTAGATAGAGACTATAGTCCATTTCATATAGCTTCGTGTGTCTGACATCTGTCATCTCAGTACATTTTATAACCTGAATTCGATTATAAAATACTGAGACGACAGATGTCACACGCACGAAGCTATGGTCTATTTCACATAAGTATGTGAAATAGACTACATATAACTGTCGACAGTAAATATAAACCGCTGCCTGACCTACCTACTATCTCAATTGTATAAACTTACTTAATTTTCTATATGGTTTGTCTTATATCTAAAAGGCACATCGCGACGCGCATATTTGCTTTTGTTCTTAGAATTTGTATGATGTATTT
This sequence comes from Apotomis capreana, assembly GCA_947623375.1. NCBI lineage: Eukaryota > Metazoa > Arthropoda > Insecta > Lepidoptera > Tortricidae > Apotomis > Apotomis capreana. The sequence goes on along the minus strand of OX392512.1, from coordinate 951,403 downwards.
TTTCTAGTTATATAAATAAATAATAAATAAATATCAGACAAGCTCACACAAATCAACCTAGTCCCAAATTAAGCTCAAGAAGGCTTGTGTTATGGGTACTAGGCGACGATATACATACTTATATAGATAAATAAATACTTAAATACATAGAACATCCATGACCCAGGCACAAACATTCGTGTTCATCACACAAACAGTTGGCGCAGGGTCCCGGGTTCAAATCCCGGCAAGGGGATTTGAACCCGGGACCCTGCGCCAACTGCGTCGTCAGTGCGCCAACTGCGACGTCAATTATATATGTTGTATATAATTATCTCATGTTATCTCACACGTTTTATTTTAACCCGGTTAATTTATAAATGTCGCTGTAACGGATCCACATAGTTATTTATTTCTTATTACTGTAAAAGCATTCAGAACCTGTATTTTTTACGGTACAGGTAGTTATATATATTCATGCGGGTTGCAATATCAATCGTAATTTATGTGTCCATTTCATTAATTGCACGGCACTGCTCAAAACAACTGTGTGCTCAAGTAAGGCCAAAAAACCATTTCACGTTGCGTTCCTGTAGGTAATACAGGTAGGTAATCGGTGTCTATTACTTACGGAACGTTGCGATATAGTTTTACATTGCGATGCTGTGACGAGAAAATCTACAACATGCATTTTGAAAATTCACGACACAGCATTCCCAAGTAGCATACAGTCTGCATTGCATACGCGCTTACAATATACAGCTCATGTAGGTACAGCTAATTTAAGTTGAACATTATTAAACCTTACAATAAGATAAGAAAGTAATTGACCCCAGTGACCTTACTAAACCTTGACCTTATTAAAATGGTCAATAAATTTACTGGACAACTACTAAGCGCCTAAGTATAATTTAATAATATTTAAAAATAAAATTGTGTATAGCAAAAGTGGAAGGATATAATTAAAACTAAGTAAATAAATCTCACTTGAATAACTTGCTCCTCTCCGCCTCCATAAGTTAGAATAGCAGTTCTACTCCACTGCGGGAAATGCCTCGACAAAGGCTGCAAGGACATGGACGGCGTCCCCATACCGCCTAAAGGCTGGGCGGTGAATAACATAGTTCCGTTCCGATTCCGGCACCGTGATGACACCAATTTAACTTAATCACACACTATAATAGATTAAACACGCAAAGGTTGCACTCTTTTTAAGTGAATGTATTGTAGCATTTCGTTTTTTATTTGATTTTGGTCCAAGTGCCTTAAGGACATTATTATTATCATTATAAAGACGTAATTATTTTATTAATAATATGCATTTATAATCAAATAAAGTAGCAACGCTATAATGAAATAATAATCGATTCCTAAATAATGAAGTGGCGCATTTAACAACGTTTGTTGACAGTAAACAAAACAGTTGCTTAGCAACTGTGACGGCAGTTTGTTAATCAAGTTGATTACTTTTAACAAACAGAGGCCTTAAAAAAAACTAAGAATTTTAAAGAAATGGGAATATTTTAGTGTCTTTTTAAATACATTTTTAACACTGAAATGCGTGTGTATAAACAAAAAAATCATGTATAATGAATACTGAAGGCTTTTCCGTATAATCCCCGAAACGTCAAAAGTGACACTTGACTTGATTTCAAATTTTGTTTTGACTTTTGTTTGTGCGACTACATATTTGTGAAAATTATACGAAAATATCATTATAAAAGTTATTTATAGACAGTATACAAACCCTGAGTGTCTACGATATTTGCGAATATGGCTCAGGGCGTCTCAGAGTGCGTTAGAGGGTTTTCCTTCATGCCAGAAAATAAAGTGGACGTCATTGATTTGCAGGTTAGTTCGGCGTTTTTGTAGCTTTCATTAACTACATTCGTATGAATTAATGATTTGTAAGCCTTGAAACATTAATTAAGAAGAGTGTAACGACTTAGATGCCCACTAATACTATGCTTGTAAGAGTTCCAAGTCATCATAACCCAAATTATATAGCCATAATAACACGAACAATAATATAAATCTTATTAGTCGCCAGTTAGCCAAAAGATTGTTACAGATCCTGCTCACAAATTATGGACACAATGATCTACTTAGCTCAAATAGTTTTTTTTTATCAAAGTAGCTACCAAAGGCAGAGGAAGACCAAGAATTGCGTTTTTTATTTAAGTGAAAGAGAAAGTGGGCACTGTCGTATCAGGAGACCAAAACACTATCAAGAAATAGAGAAGAGTGGCGATTACTCCACCGACAAGAGCGAAGCTCTTAAATTATGAATGAATGAAGCTACCAAAAGCATTTGAGTGGAAATATATCAATGAAGTATTTAAATATTTTCATAGTATAGTATAGTCAAGCTGTATAGTAAAAAAGTATAGCATCCATTTATCCTGATCACCTTCGGGAAGTTCATGGCTAAAATTTATACCAAATCTACTTTTATCAAATATGTTTGACACTGGCAATGGTTTGTATATTTTAGGTGAGAACAATATAACTGTAAAATCGTGTATTTAACATAGTACTCACTATGTTATTCTTCTTGGGTACAGTTTTTACATTACATGGATAATAGAGCTGGGCGTTATTTTCTGTAACAGTTTCGAGAAACCGTTTCTTATAAAGAAACGGAGTAATGGTTTCTTGCCATATCTAATAACAGTTTCTTTAAAACCTGCTACTACACGTAGCCAATACCATTGTGTTAGCTAAATTTTCTCGAAAGACAAAAAAAAACGATTGTTGATCAAAATAGTTTTAGAATAGCTAACTAAACATTATATGAAAAACTGGTTCTTGAAATAGCGTTACACGTAGTAACTTAAGATACCGAATGCCGTAATAAAGAAACTGTTTTTAAGTAACTTGTTTTCGAAACGGTTACTTGTCAAAAAGAAACGGTGACGTTTCGTTTCATCGAAAACGCGTAACGACCCAGCTCTAATGGATAACTGCACAGGCTAAAACCGTTTTATGCCAGGGTGATGGAGTAATACAAAAAAAATATGTTTTAATTTATGTTTACTATTGTTAACGTAAACAATCAGAATTGTTCCAAACTTCCAGGCATTAACTGTGTCCAACTTGACAGATGAATCTGTTTTTTAACAGGATCATACCTACCTAAATAATACTTACAAAAGAAATACTCGCAAACAAGATGGGAGCAATCAATAGAATTTACCTACCTTGCTTGTTACAAAATTCCGGTGTCTGGTGATGTGTAAATAATTTGTTTCAGTACATAGAAGGTGGAGAACTGTCACGAGCATGGAAGATGTCTCGGAGAGAGCGGTTGAAGAATATCGAAGCCAAAATTTGGGATGAGTTCATCAATGAGCGGGACATGGTTAACTCTGTTAGCAGCGGTATGTACAAATAGTTTATTCAAACATTCGGAAAGAAATCAAGCAACTCAAACAATCCAGTGAATAAAGGGGTTTGACCTTCAAACGGTCCAGTAGTTTTCAATTTTTGATAGTTGTCTAGGATGGTTAGTGAAGTGAGTGTTTAAAAATGCAAGATGCACCCCCTCCTCCGCGCCCGCCGCCATATTGAAAAAACCAGCAATTTTGGCTTATACCTCCGTTTAGGAGCATTTTAGCTAGAAAAGAGATCAGACAATGTTGTAGACAATTAAATTTACTATAATTTACATTTTAAATTTTGTTTTAAAGACAGATATTTATGTCAAAAGTACCAGACCGTTTGTAAGGTCACCCATAATACTTTATTCTCTATTCACCGAACTAAAAACTGAACTCAGAAAATTAGTCCTAAAAACTGTAATCCTTAAAATGTAGTTTTTAGTGTTCCATACCCATTGGGTAAAAAATGGGACCCTATTACTAAGACTCTGCTGTCCGTCTGTGTGTCTATCTGTCTGTCACCAGGCTCATGAACCGTGATAGTTAGACAATTGAAATTTTCACAGATGATGTATTTCTGTTGCTGCTTTAACAACAAATACTAAAAACAGAGTAAAATAAATATTTAAGGGGCTCCCATACAACAAACGTGATCGGTTGCGTTCGTGCGTGTTTGTACGGAACCCTCAGTGCGCGAGTCCGACTCGCACTTGGCCTTTTTATTGTTTTAACATATTGTTGCTTTATTCTTTCTACATAGTCCAAATTTACGATATTTTCTTTCGCTTTCCATGACCCACACACATTGATTTATACATAATCTGACATATAAAGTGTAAGCATTTTGTAATTTCTAACAATATTACTTATTAACTTTATTTAATTAATTATTGATTTTATTACTTCTATTTTGATAAACAGTCATAACTTATTTATCATCAAAATATATAAAAGTATTGTAAGTCCGGAAGCGGATGTTTCAAAATGTAAAGCGTGCTGTCTCTCAATTTGGTCGAGCGTTCGGATTGGTGGACAGCGGTGAACGGCAATATGGCGGGAGGACAAGATTTGAGAGGCATCACGTCCGTAACTAAAACTCTAAAATAAGTCTTCCTGAGAAATAATTATAACGTTGTATAGATAAGCAAGTACAAGGAATAAACGGTGTTACTCGGATGCTGAAGTTTACTTTATGGACTGTCCCTTTTAGTTCAGAAATTGGGATCAGCCGAGTTTATAGTAATAACCTCGGTGAAAAACTTTACGCCCTATTAAACTATTAAGTAAAAATAATGGAGAGAGAAGGATCACCTCAGAGGCGTAGAAGAGGTGATGATGAGGACTTTGGTACACCTCTACGCGAACGAAGTAGACACTCGTGGCATCGCCGCAGCCGCAGTCACCACAGAGAAGACAGTTTGGAGAGGCGATCTAATCGACGCTCTCGCCGTCGGCGGAGGTCGAGCAGCTCGCGGCGCAGGCAGAGATCGGGCAGCTCGCGGCGCCGGCTGAGATCGAACAGTTCGCGACGTCGGCAGAGGTCGCGCTACTCGGGACGTCGACGGAGGTCTGGTAGCTCGCAACGTCGGCGGAGGTCGCGCAGCTCGCGACGTCGGCAGAGATCGGGCAGCTCCCAACATCGACAGAGGTCGCGCAGCTCGCGACGTCGGCTGAGGTCACCCAGCATGCACCGCCAACAGGGGTCATCCAGCGTACCCCGAAGTCAGTACGCGCAGGAGCAGGTTAGACAACTTATAAATGAACCAGAGCTATGTAGCCCTTCTGTAATTAACCAATCGATACCAGTATCTAATCAGTCAAATGAACTACAACCTACATCTAATGCCAACAATGACTTTATTAACCTTGCTGTACAGTTTAAAGAGCTCATCCAGACAATGAAAACTGGAGGCGGTAATGAACGATTCCCAACTATTAACGTTATACCCGAATATGATCCAACCAAACGAAATCAGACGATTAGTATGTGGTTGTTAAAAGTCAATGAATGCGCCCAAATTTATGGTTGGACAGAGCGTCAAACAATCCATTACGCGTTGCCTAAATTAGTTGGTCTCGCACAGCAGTGGTATCAGGGATTACCTAGCCTCTTGTTTTCATGGTCTGAATGGCAAGACAAGTTAAAATTGGCTTTCCCAAGTGACGAAAATTACGGACGACTGTTGACAGAAATGCTGGCATGTAAAGCACGCTTTGGTGAATCATTAGAAGAATATTTTTATAAAAAAATGATTCTTTTAAACCGTTGTAATATACTAGGTAAAAATGCAATAGATTGTTTATTGTTCGGCATTGAAGATAGGTCTGTGAGAACCAGTGCCGAAGCAGCTCAGTTTACGGAACCTGATAAGCTATTAGTTTATTTAAGAAATGTTAAAATCACTAGACCAACTGAACGAGCTAGCTCAAATATGCATACCAGTGTTTCTGACAGCATACGTACCAGGTCTTTTAAAGCGATACGTAATAGTAATGAACTCAAAAGTACTACCAAATGTTATAATTGTGGGGAAGCGGGTCACCCTTACTACAAATGTACTCAGCCAGTCAAGAGATGCGATTCATGTCATAAAGTTGGACACCTTGCTGACGGGTGTCCTGTAAAGAAGAATAATCCCGACAATAAGGTTGTCCTACGCATATCTCTTGAACAAGATAATGACATAAAATATTTCAAATCGGCAAAAGTTAACGATAGACATTTAGAGTGTTTTGTTGATTTTGGAAGCCAGTGCACCATGCTGAGGGAGTCTGTTGCTCGAACTTTTTCCGATGAATGGATTTTATCAGATTTACCAATACTTAGAGGATTTGGAGATTCAGTAGTTGAGTGCATTGGTAAATTGAATTTAACTATTGAAATTGATTCTGCAAAAGCCTCTTTGGATGTATTGATTGTCCCCGATCATCTGTTGAAGGTACCGTTACTTTTGGGGCAGACGTTTACCGAACAAGAACATGTGGTGGTATACAAGACTAATGACACGTTGAAAATATCATCAAAAATTAAGCAGCCGAAAGACAGTGTATCATTGCATGTTCATGAATCGGTTCTTATTAAGGGTTACACAATAGTAAATGTACGTTCAATGCCGTTGTATAGTGGGGATTTATTTCTGGAGCCAAGTTTATGCTTGCAACCGAAAAGAGAGTATGAGGTTTTACAAAGTGTTATTAATATAGTCGAAGGTCAAGGTCGTGTAGTAATTAAAGGGTTAGACCCAGAGGGTTTCTTGATGGATAAAGATACTTTACTAGTTCGCGCCGTACCATTGAGGGAGTTACCGAAATCTGTAGAGTCGTTAGATGTTAATAGGATTGAAAAAGGTATAGAAACTCGGGTCAGTAAAACCGTGATTGATGAATCAATGATAAACATAAATCAAAACATTAATCACGAGCACAAAACTAAATTGATCGATCTGTTAAATGAATACAGGGACTGTTTTGCGTTCACAGTGAAAGAATTAGGGTGTGTAACTACTTCTGAAATGGATATTAAGTTAAATGACCCTACACCAGTAGTTTATAGACCATACCGTTTACCCCATACGGAAAGGGAGATAGTTAGGGATATAGTTCAGGAACTCGAAGAATCCGGTATAGTACAGCAGTCTTCGTCGGAATATGCATCACCAATTTTGCTCGTTAAAAAGAAAACTGGCGATTACAGACTTTGTATAGATTTCAGAGCATTAAACAAACGCACAGTTAAAGAACATTACCCTTTACCGAGGATTGATGATCAATTAGATAGTCTCTCTGGTCATAAATTTTATACCACTTTAGACTTAGCGTCAGGATATTACCAAATACCTATGTCCGACTCTTCAAAACACTTGACAGCATTCGTAACGCCCGACGGGCATTATGAGTTCACACGTATGCCATTTGGGCTAGTTAATGCGCCATCTAATTTCCAAAAGACAATAAACAACATTCTAGGAAATGCTAGATTCAAAGATGCACTTGCTTACATGGATGATGTAAATATTCCTTCGAAGACTGTTGAAGACGGATTTGTTAAGCTGCGCCAAGTGTTGGATCTGTTTAAATCTTCAGGATTGACATTGAACCTCAAAAAATGTCATTTTATGATGGAATCCATTGATTATCTAGGATTTGAAATTAGCCAATCAGGTATTAAGCCTGGTAGGAATAAAATAGAAGCAGTAGAAAAGTTTCCCAAACCTACCGATCAACATAAGGTCAGACAATTTATAGGGCTTGCTAGTTTTTTCCGCCGTTTCGTTAAAGGCTTTTCAATAATTGCAAGGCCATTAACACAACTTTTGAAGAAGGATGCTCGCTGGTCATGGGGTGAGGCCGAAGAAAACGCATTTGACACTTTAAAAAAGGAATTAATTAAACGGCCGATACTATCATTCTATAATCCCTCATATGAGACCCAAGTGCATACTGATGCGTCTAAACATGGGATAGCGGGCATGCTTCTTCAAAGGAAGGATAGAAACTCACCATTTACTGCTGTCGCATATTATAGCAGACAGACATCACCTGAAGAAGCTAAATTTACTTCTTACGATTTAGAGACTTTAGCGGCGGTGGCCTCTGTACAACGCTTTAGGGTCTATCTTTTGGGAATTTCTTTTACCATAGTTACCGATTGTAATTCGCTTCGAGCAACTTTTGACAAAAAAGATATGCTGCCAAGAGTAGCACGTTGGTGGAGCATGTTGCAGGAATACGATTTTAACATCATTTACAAACCTGGTTTAACCATGTCCCATGTCGACGCGCTAAGCCGAAATCCTCCGGGATTGGAGACTAAATCTAGTTTTGAGATCCGAAATATTGATTGTAACTGGATAGCTACAGTGCAAAACAGCGATCCCGAACTTCAAAGAATTCAGATTCAGATTCAGATTTATTTATTGATAACTATACAAATTAATTACATGTCGGAATATAATACAATTAAACATAAAGATTCTATACAATAAATTAAGAATGTCACATTTTAATAGGTCTAACATAATACTCATAATAGGTACATACCATTTTAATAGGTTTAACATCTGGATTGTACATTTGCAAACGAATATAAACCCTATTGCAACGTGCTAAGGTGTATGGGTGAATAGTTATAAACTGTCTTTGTTTGTAGGTACTACAATCAGATGATTGGGTCAACGATCTCTCTGTAGGAATTCGTTCAAGTTATGCACAGTTAAGCATGCGAGATTTAGAAGCAATTCTTTAAGTTTCTTAGAGAATATGGTGTTACTGGATGCGTTTTTGATGTCCGTAGGGACACAATTATAAATGTTAGGGCCGACAACACTGAGTTCCGCACTTGCCTTTGCCAGTCGCCGTCGCGGAGGTACCAGAAGGTGCGGTCTTCGTGACGTTCTCGGGTTCCGTTGGCCGTAAGTTTGGTATTTATGAATGTTGGATCTGACGTATTCACACGCAGTTAGTATAAATATGGACGGCAGAGTTAGTATTTTGTGTTTTCTAAATATGTCACGGGCCGGATGATCGACCGGTTTACGATCTATGATGCGTAGGGCTCGCTTTTGCATACAGAGCACTCTGTCTCGACTGGCAGATGTTGCCCACATATCTACCCCTTGAATAAGGATTGTATGAAAATATCCAAAGTATGCTTTTCTTAAATTGGTGGGTGATAAGGTGGGGGCAAGCCTGGATAGCGCGTAACACGCCGAAGACAGTTTGTCGCATACATAGTCAATGTGTGGGGACCAAGTCAGTTTGGCGTCAATTATGAAGCCGAGGTACTTTGTTGCGTCTACTTGTGGGACAAGGATTTCATTAGATTTTATGTTTAATGGATCATGTTTTTTTCTCAATTTGAAATGAACTATGTTTGTCTTATCCACGTTTAGCAACATCCCATTTGCCGAAAACCATTTAGACATATGACTCATTATTTGGCATAACTTTAATTTTAAGTTATCTACGTTATCAGCACTGACTATGATGCACGTGTCATCGGCGAACATCACGTACTCGGGGTCACTACAGGCGGTCGTAATGTCGTTTACTAGCATAAGAAACAGGTTGTTTCCCATAACTGATCCTTGAGGTACCGCGCAGCTACCTATCGGTTCGAGTTCAGATTTCGTATTTAGGACATACGTGATCTGTTTGCGATTACTCAGAAACGAGGCAACGGTTTGATGAAAAGCACCTGTGAACCCGTAGCGGGACAGTTTGGCAAGAAGGAGATTATGGTCGATCATCTCGAAGGCGCGCGACAGGTCGCAAAATACCGCGGCGACCTGTCGCCCGCCCTCCAGGTGTGACGTCACCCGTCTTACCACGTCGCGTACCGCGTCTGTAGTCGATCGGCCGGGTTGGTAGGCATATTGTTGACAATTTAGTAAGTTATTCGCGGTTACGTGCTTCATTATCCTATAACTAATTAAACGTTCGAATATTTTTGATATTACCGGGATTAGTGATATCGGACGGTAACTCTTGGGTAGGTGCATTTCACCTTTCCCTTTATAAACGGGTTGGACTTTAACTAATTTTAGAATGTCCGGGTAGACTCCTGCATGCACGCATTTATTAATTAATAAAAGGAAGACTGAAATAACAACGGGAGGCAAGCAGTCTAGAATGTGCGTTGACATATCGTTTATATCTTTTGACTGCTTTCGCTTGATCTTGGTGCATGCCGTTATCATTTCGCCTAGCGTAAATGGTTCAAAAATGTGTGGCAGGGGCGTTGCTGGTAGGTATTGAGCAAGGTACGCGAGCGCAGCGGGCGTGCAGGGTGTCACGTGGTTGGCGCCGTTCTCGATGTAATACCCGTTCAGCTGCGCGGCGGCGGCGGCGGCACGGTCGGCGACGCTGTCGCCCGCGGCCTTGCTCACAAGTACATCTAATGCACTGCTCTTGCTTTTTTTGGTTCTGCAAGTTTCTGCTGAATTGTAAATATATTCAATGATCCAGAGACCAATAATATAATTGAAATTAAAAATAACTATTCAATTAAAAGGGGTTTGCTATTTAGAAAAACAGAAGATGGAGATCGCTGGGTTGTACCTAAGGGTGTAAGATGGCAGGTGTTGAAGGCTAATCACGACGACATAGGTCACTTTGGTTTTGACAAAACTTACGAGAAAATCAAAACTAGTTATTGGTTTGCTAAAATGAGGCGATTTATAAAAAAATATGTCGATTCTTGTCTAGAATGCGCCCACGCTAAGGTACCCTCTGGAAAGAAGGCTGGTGAACTACACCCGATTCAAAAGGTAGACCGGCCCTTTCACACCATTCACCTAGACCATCTAGGACCTTTCGTGCGTAGCAAAAGGAATAACTCATATTTACTTTTGATAATCGATGCATTTACCAAATATATAATGTTGATACCAGTAAAGAGCACAAAGTCTATTCATTCCATTAGGGCCATCAAACAATATTTCCATACTTTTGATGTTCCTAAACGGCTAATATCAGACCGTGGATCGTCATTTACCGCTAAAAGTTTCGAGAAATATTTGCACTCTCTAGGTGTTAAACATATTTTAAGGCGACTCCGTACGTGGAATTGTGATTTTTAAAGTCCTAAGGCTCGTAATCTAGCCAACGGAAAAATCTGAAAAAAATATATGTTATTTTTGACTATTTCTTCTAAAAAAATATAGTTGGATTTTTTTTTAAAGCAATAATTACTATGGAAAAAATAATGTTGAAATAGGGTCGTTTTCAATTTTCAATTCCCTAAGGCTTCTAAACTACAAGTGATATTTACACGGCTCTTTCGCAAGAACATTGACAATTCATTGATCTTGAATCGTATTGTTTAAAAGTTAGTAAAATGGAAATTCGGTCTAATAAAGCATCAAAAAAACTGAATTTCCGCGAGCGCGGACGTGCCCGGGCTGAGAGCTCAGTGTAAATCTAACCGTCGAAGGGGAAGGCTGTGTCACTTGCTCCCGCGATCCATCTAGCTACGGAAAATTGTTATAGTACCGGATCCCGCGGAGGTTCGATCTGTCTTCGTGCGTTTGAAGTGTATTTTAAGAGAGTGCAGTTCGTTTTTTCACACGACTACGCTATGCGACATAACAAAAAGCACTCATTTTCATATAGAATTAAATTCAACTGTTTTTTTTCGTATTTAGGTATCTATTAATTTTAAGTACTTATAAAAAAAATTGTCATTGCTTAGCTTTCCCGGACACATTTGGATACTTAGATATTTTCAGTCATGGGCCCATACCAGACAGGATTCCCAGAAAATAACACTTTTGGTGTGGGTTTTAGGGCCCTTCTCTGTGTAATATTAGAGTACCTTAGGTATTTCGGTTAGTAAAAAAATCTGATAATACAGATATTTAAGTATGACAACGTCTAATGATCTTTATTAATTCAACCCTAAGAGATATGACTATCGTAATGCAGAACAAGTATTGTTCGTTTGAATACTATTGTAATATTCGGTAAAACGCTAATTTACGAATACGAATATTTATTGTAAGTATTCACATTCGTTGCGTCACTAGTACAGTACATGACATATGATATAAAAATACATTATCAAAAATTACAATAATTTTCTAGTTCAAGAAGGCAAGTGACAATTTTGGCATGAGGGCTTATTTATTTATGTAAATATAGTCAGAATACATATTTGCATCAATAAATTTCCCACTTCATATTTAAATCTAAATGAGCGTTAGTAATTATTGACATATCCGCCGGGCCTAGCTAGACATACCTAGCCTGGCCATAAGTTCTGTTCCAATTGTTTACCGTTTGTAAAATAAAAATCTGATTTTTATTACATATCGTTTAAAAGCCATATATTAATGATCGGATTACAGTTGAATTAATAAAAAAAATATATAACTTTATTTAGTGCCCGGACTTGATTTTTGACTAATGCTCAGAATTTTTTTCTCTAAGTTTGCCTGAGGGCAATGAAACGATCTTGGATCAAATTAATCGATCGCGGAAGGAACGCCAAAACCCAAATAGCTTACGTAACTCAGACAACCGCTAAACTAAAGTAGGGCTGACACGTTTGCCGCATGTCAACCGATCTGCAGATCAAGAAATCTACACCCACCCAATAAAATTCGGAACTTCTAAGTTAACGTAAAAAAAAGATACGGCTCTTTATGCCGCAAAAAAACGTATCTACGCTGGAAAGGAAAATTATCCAAGAGACACGGAGCTAACTTTAGAGGAGATCTAAAAAACTACGAACTTTTCAAAAAAATAAAAAGTTATTAAATATTCTGTGGACCTACTTTTTAAATGAAGCATTTTATAATGTCGCTTTTGTTATTTTGTCTATTAATGAAATAATTTAAAATTTAGCATCGCTTACGCAATATGGCTGTCAAAATAGAATTAGGTAAAATTATCTAAACGACACGTTTCCCGAGATATTAGTCAGGTAAAATAGTATAATCTATTACACAACAATCAACACAGTTAACAATATATATGTGTATGCTCATTTTATAGTCAGGTAAATATATAAATGTGCATAAATCAGCATGAAATAAATCAAGAAAAATTATCTAATCGCCTTTGTAGGAAATATTTCAGACATGAAAATCTATTTATCGTACAATAAAAACTCACGATTAATGTTTTAATTAGAAGAAAATATTTATTTTCAAACATTAAAATTAATGTAGTGACATTTAAAGTTCTCTAAGACAAAAACTTATGGTCCAATTACGCAAATACAAAAAAAACTGCTTTAGAAATGTTAAAGATTTATTCATCAGATATCACGTGAAATTTCAATTTTATCAATTTTTATGTGTGATCTGCTGAAAGATTTCCAGTAGTTCTAGACCAATGTATGGTAGCAAACGATAGCTATGACTAATGAGAACAGCACAAGAGTTCTCAAGACAGCAGTCACTCGGTACTCATTAAGGAATTTTAAATCACTAACTACGTGAAATTTCAAGTTTTACAATTGCAATGAGATAATATCCTATCCTAACAAGAATAACAAAACTACCTACAACTCTGTGTGGTATAAGTGACGTCTCGTAAGACACTGTTTGAGTGAGATGGCGTTTGGGTCCATCAAGCGAGTCCAAAGTAATACCTTAGCGCCACAGACACAGATTTACACCGCAGATGGCGGCCTAACGGCCTTTATAAATATATTGAATTACTACTAAATGTGCGATATTTTATAAAACAGAACTGGTAAAGTTGCCTAACTACCAATTTAACGAAAATATTTGTTTTTTATTACATTCTATGCGACAAATACGACTCAATTGTCATTCAAGCAATTCAAGATATGCGACAGTAGTCGATCAAAGTCATATCAGGTAAAAAAGGATAAGCGACAATGGTTTCATAGTATCAAAGCAGGTAAATTTGGATAAACGCCAATAGTTAAGATACGACAATCAGGTAATTTAATCTATGTTATTTTTTTTTATAGAATCTTATATCGATTCTGTTTAATAATGTGGAAATACCACACTTTTGCGTTTTGGCTAATGCGCATAAGCATTTTAAACACACATGACACAGAGGGCGCTCCAGTAGCGAAGAATTATGGAATCAAAGATTTAGTGTGATTGACGTAACGATATGATAGCTCAGTTGGTAGAGCACTACGCCGGAAACTTAGGGTCGCAGGCTCGAGTCCTGCTTACATTGCAGTGGATCACATTCAATTTTTCTTTCATAATTTACCTTTATGTTAATTTTATCATAAAGACATAGGTAAAATGCCTCAAACGACATTAAAATATATTTTACAATCAGGTAAAAACAGTTAACCAACAGGTGCAAGGTTAGTTGCAATAAAGAAAAATTATCCAAGTTGTTTGATCTGTTTTGACAAATAAGTGAAAAAGCTCTAACGTTCATTATTATGCAAAAAACTTTTTATGCAATCTCCATTTTGCTAAAAAAAACCTCAAAAATCAAGTCGTTTAGTAGAAAAAAAAGTAGAGATTTTCTAAATCACCGACGGGATAAGCGACACAAAAGTCGTCAGACAGATGTATACGAGACCCAACCCATTCGATGCAGAAAAATCTGCCGATCCCAAGTGTGTATAACTCAATATCCCCAAAAATGTCGCTTAGATAAGTTCTCCATTCCAGCATCGGCATATTTTGACACTCAAGTAAATTAACATTTATAGGGTATCCATTGACCTTGAACATTGAAATTAGCCAAAAAATTCGTCTAGTAAAATATCGTCAATATCAACAAGTATAGGGGAAAATCTGAGAAATATTACTAATGTAGTCATAAAAAACTATCACTGTTTATAAGTAGGTAAAGGACGTAAATCCGTTTTCCAACGGTAAAGTTGAGTTTGTCGCTCTATTATTTATAGTTTATCTTTTCACTAGAGCAGCATGACCCGGGGGATAAAGCTGTGCCTCCACTACTATGTTAAAATATCGGTTCATCCGCTGGGTCACGATATGATTTATTTATTAAAAAAACGATATTTTTTATTTATGCATGATTTTACACGTATAATCAAGAATCTTGTCGGAATTTTAACTATTTTTGGTAGGTACCTACACATACAAAAGAAACTAAAAAGTATTTTTCGATGCGAGACTTCCAAATGGCCTATTTCACTTATTTTTTGGAAAATAGCTTTAACGCATTTTATTTTTGTAGTGGGTAAATAGATATTTAGTAATCCGCAATAATTATATCATTGTTTAAATGATTTATTTTACTTCGAGATTTTTCAATGCCTTTAAATATTATAAGGTTTATTCATCTTCAACTCTCGCTCGGACTATGCAAGTGTATGAAGCTGCTTGGACGCCACTCAACGAGATAATGAACGAAGTAATGTTCCGGGGGCGCACGGTCGGCGGGGGGAATAACGTTAGGCTCCGCCCAGATCCTCAAGGACGTTGGGATTAGGAGTCGCCTTAAATACAACTGCTACACCTCGCGCTAATGGACAGATTGAGCGCTACAATAGGACTGTTTTATCGTCACTCACTGCTGCAACTCTTGGTAAATCAGAAAGGGTATGGGATGAGTGCGTTGATGAAATTCAGTGGGGCTTAAACAACACGTTGAATAAGGGAACAGGCAAGACTCCCTCACAAGCACTGTTTGGTTTTCAACTAACCGGAGTGTCCAACTCTGTTTTACAATCATACATTGACAATGGGGAAGCTGCAGAGTTAGAGTCCAGTGAAAATTTAGATAAGATTCGTAATGAGATGTCTGAGCACATGAGACTGAAACAGGAAAAGCAAAAGGCAGCTTTTGATAAGAATAGAAAGAGGCTGTCTTTTCAAGTTGGTGAATTAGTCAGAATAGAGAGGGACATTCCGGCTAGTGGACAAAGTAGGAAGTTGGTTCCTAAGCTTCGTGGCCCATATCGTATTGTTAAAGTACTTGACAATGATAGGTACGTAGTTGAGGACACGCCTTTATCTAGAAAAGGAAATAGAGCATTTAGTGGCATTTTCTCAGTTGACAAAATTCACCGCTGGATGGTATTTAGTAGGAGCGAGGATATTGACTCTAGTAGCGAAAGTGACTAACGTGTAAATCATCTATTGGGCCGTATTTTAAATAAAATATTGTTTTTCAAATGTTACTCTGAATTTCTTTTTGTAAAGTTAAAGTGCAAGTAATTATTGAATGTATATTAATTTTATTTGCTAATCTAATATTAGAGACATGTAGGGATTCTAGTAGAACATTTGAAGTACGGAGGTGGTAGTGGAGACATGAAGGGGTTCCAGTGCTGCAATGTATTATATATTTAGTTGGGTAGTATTGGAGACATGAAGGGGCTTCAGTGCTACAATCCATTCTGTATATTATATTTAGTCAATACTGGAGACATGAAGGGGCTCCCGTATAGCAACGAAGTGAATGGGTTCTAGTGGAGACATGTAGGGGCTTCATTACAGCACTTTTTATGAAGGTACAGAATATTATTGATGATGATGACATTCACAGGCCCTTACTTAAGAGAATATTTTTAGTATTACTAATAGTATTATAGTAGTACTAGAGACCCGTTGCGGCGTCGAACCGCCGCTAGAATATGGAAATCCGGTAGTGTTACAGAAAATAACTACTTTATCGATAAGAAGTTTTTGGGGAATGAAGAATAAATTAATACTGTAAAAAAACACATTAAAATTATGTTTTAAAAACGTTAAAACATGCCAGGCTAGAGGCAGGCCTGATAGCCAACTGCCAGCTTCATCGTGACAATTTATTCAACTCTTTTGTAAAAATAACTTGTGCATGACATGTGATCTGCTGATCTGTTTCACAAATAAAATGCATATTATTCGATTTATGGAAAAATATATTCATGACAATAGTCCCATATCTTAAAAATATAATTGACATATTTTCATAGGACCGAACATAAGATTGGTAGAATTTTAATTTGTTGTTCTTTCTTCAGGACATAAATTTATCGATTTGATCGATTTCTATCAATTTCCAGAAATAGCACATGAATCGAAACGACAGATTTGAGGAAACAGGAAATCATGGAGTGCGTAACTGTTTATGTATTCATTTATAATCGTAAATATTTCACAATATTAATAATAAAAAATGTTACAAAAACTCAATTGTATGAAATAGAGAGTAAAAAACGTTTATAGATACACGAAAAACCACTATTATCAATGCTTGTTTTTTTTTATGAAATTCATTAGATCGTGCAAGTTTTCTTAATATGGGTGCTGCCATGTCATCATCATCAATCATTTATTCAATAACAATTACACATTGTGTTTGAAATTCTTACGCTAGTTATACTTAATCAAACCCTACTTACTAATCTAAATAAATTACTGACCAACAATACTCCACCATAAAAAAAAGAATGTGTCAAATATGTGTAATAAGAAAAAACAATATATAAAACAGCTAAACATGTTTGAAAAAAGAATAATTCAAACTTTCGTGTCTTTCCTCTCATTGAAATTGTGTCTGACAGAAGAGTGAGGGAGATGCTAAAGACTCTCAAGCCTATAATATAAACCTAATTTTAGGGTTCCTTACCATATTCGGTAAAAACGGAAACCTTATAAAATCAATTTGTTTTGTTGACCGCAGAATTTGTCAATTTTTATTTTGAATGAGAATAAGAATGATCAGCCAGACGTCATTAATTCAAATATGATTTATTCTTGAGCGCGTCGATTTTTGAAATTTGCATCATATGTAGGTTATTTCTCCATCAAGTTTCGCATGTTAGCGTAACATGTTAATTATTCCACATTGCCAACTCGTCCACAATGTCAGCTCGTCTATATTCCCATCTGGGTCACAATGCCAACTTGTCCATACACCCAACACGTCTACATTGCCAACTCGTTCATACACCCAACTCATCTGCATTGCAAACTCGTCTATATTACCAATTCGTCTCCATTGGCAACTCGTCCATATTCCCAATTCGTCCATAATGCCACCTCGTCCATATTACCAACTCGTCCACAATTCCAACGCGTCCATATTGCTTACTCGTCCACAATGCCAACTCGTCCACAAATACAACTCGTCCACATTCTCAACTCGTACACAATGCCAAATCGTTCATATTGCCCACTCGCCCATACACCCAACTCATCTACATTGCCAACTCGTTCATATTACCAACTCGTCTTTATTGCCAACTCATCTATATTCCCAACTCGTCCACAATGCCAACTCATCCATATTGCTAACTCGTCCACATTTCCAACTCGTCCATACACCCAACTCGTCTACAATACCAACTCGTCCTTATTATTAACTCATCTTTATTGCCAATCTCGTCCATATTATTAACTCGTCCGTATTAGCAACTCGTCTTCATTGCCAACTCGTTTATATTCCCAACTCATCCACAATGCCAACGCGTCCATATTACTTGCTCGTCCACAATGCCAACTCGTCCACAAATACAACTCGTCCACATTTCCAACTCGTCCATATTCCCACCTCGTCCACAATTCCAAGTCGTCCACATTGCCAACTCATCCACATTTCTAACTCGTCCATATTCCCAACTCGATGATACACCCAACTCGTCTACAATACAAACTCGTCCTTATTATCAGCTCGTCTTTATTGCCAACTCGTCCATATTCCCAACTTGTTCATTTTGCCAACTCATCCACATTTCCAACTCGTCCATATTCTTAACTTGTCCACGTTGACAACTCGTCCGTATTACCAAGTCGTCTTCATTGCCCACTCGTCCGTGTTCCCAACTTGTTCATGCCAACTCATCCACATTCCCAACTCGTCCATATTCACAACTCGTCCATAATACCAACTTGTCCGTATTACCAACTCGTCTTCATTGCCAACTCGTCCATAATACGAACTCGTCCACATTGCCCCCTTGTCCATGTTCTCAACTTGTCAATTTTACCAACTCATTCATATTGCCAACTCATCCACATTTCCAACTCGTCCATATTCCCAACTCGACGATACACCCAACTTGTCTACAATACCAACTTGTCCTTATTATCAGCTCGTCTTTATTGCCAAATCTTCCATATCACCAACTCGTCCGTATTACCAAGTCGTCTTCATTGCCAACTTATCCGTTTTACCAACTCGTCTTCACTGCCAACTCGTCCATAATGCGAACTCGTCCATAGTGCCCACTTGTCCATTTTCCCAACTTGTCAATTTTACCAACTCATCCACATTGCCAATTCATCCCCATTTCCAACTCGTCCATATTCCCAACTCGACGATACACCCAACTCGTCTACAATACCAACTTGTCCTTTTTATCAGCTCGTCTTTATTGCGAAATCTTCCATATCTACAACTCGTCCGTATTACCAAGTCGTCTTCATTGCCAACTCGTCCATATTCTCAACTCGTCCACATTGCCCACTCGTCCGTGTTCCCAACTTGTTTATTTTGCCAACTCATCCACATTTCCAACTCGTCCACATTGCCCACTCGTCCGTATTCCCAACTTGTTTACTTTGCCCACTCATCCACATTCCCAACTCGTCCATATTCCCAACTCGTCCATATTCCCAACTCGTCCACATTTCCAACTCGTCCATTTTACCAACTCATCCATATTACCAATGAAGATACATTCCCAACTTATCTACATTGTCAAGTCGTCCATATTCTCAACTCGGCCACATTTCCCATCCCGTCGACATGCAAGCGGAAGGACTAAGTTTCTTCTTGTAAAATACCATTTAATTTACCATAACTCATGCCATTTTCCTTGGAATTATTTTTTTGATGGACTTATATATTCATATTTATAATAATCTACCATAAATTTACATATTTGAATGACGTTTAAATTAGTTTTACTATTTTTTTTCTGCTTTGATTTAGATTTAGTAAAACTCGCCTATAGAAATAATCTATTCTTGAATGACGGTCAGTTTTTCTAGTCTTTCGAGCACCAGTCCAACTCACACTTGACCGGCTTTTTTCTCCACATTTTTAACAGGTATGCGAAATAAGTTTCCATATCAACATTTAAAAAAAAAAAACAACCTGGCAATTTAGAGCATTGACATAATAGCCCCCAATAAAAAAGACATTAAAATTTGTCAGAATATGGCTACTGTCATTCATTGTCAACAAACTGTAAAATTATTTTTGCATATTTGTACATGTTTTAAGTGTTGCGGATATTATGTTGCCGACTCAAAAATAATATTTCATCATGCTGAACAACTTACTACAGGTTTGTGAGCAAATCATGCTTATTATTATTTGGTCATCTTATGTCAAAATAGGGATCACAGGTCACGTGGTCAAAGTCACGTGGTTAGCGCACAGTAGTTTTTTCAAATCCATTTTTCAGTACCTTTTCAGGAAAAAATTAAAATTCCAAGAGTTTTATGCACCTCTCCAGCATGAGACGAATCTAATGACATATCATTTATCAAAATCGGACCATAACTGTAGATCTGATGGGATGTACAAAAATCGGCCTCGCGTAATATATATATAGATTTGTTAACGGAAGATACTAGGACTAAAGGAGATATACTTTGTATTGATTTCATTCCTATGTACATTTAAAATAAATATTTTAATTTTAATTTTACAGTAAGTTAATTGTACCTATGTAGTAAATAATATCGAATTTATCGAGACGATAAAGAAGTCAGGAAAGGCCGACTGTAAGCATTTTGTAATTTCTAACAATATTACTTATTAACTTTATTTAATTAATTATTGATTTTATTACTTCTATTTTGATAAACAGTCATAACTTATTTATCATCAAAATATATAAAAGTATTGTAAGTCCGGAAGCGGATGTTTCAAAATGTAAAGCGTGCTGTCTCTCAATTTGGTCGAGCGTTCGGATTGGTGGACAGCGGTGAACGGCAATATGGCGGGAGGACAAGATTTGAGAGGCATCACGTCCGTAACTAAAACTCTAAAATAAGTCTTCCTGAGAAATAATTATAACGTTGTATAGATAAGCAAGTACAAGGAATAAACGGTGTTACTCGGATGCTGAAGTTTACTTTATGGACTGTCCCTTTTAAAAGTGTGATGTCAAACTCGTTGCACAGTAGTAATGACGCAATGAGTTTGTCACCGCTCTTTTTACGTGATACGTATGTAGGCATGTGATAGTTGAACCAAAAACAAGTGATAGTTTGTTTCCGATTAGTTCTAATTTGAATTCATCCATTGCAACTATAATTTTCAGATGACCCTTACCAGTTCATAGAGGAGCTCCCGGAAGACTGTATGATGGAGCTGATGGACACGGAACTCAACAAGTTGAAGCAGGAGACGTCTGAGAAGCCAGTAGTGGTATGTATTCCAGTCAAATTATATCTGGAGATGGAAAGACCACACCATTACTAGAGGAAAGACGAACAATGCAAGCATCGTTTCGAGTGGACGCCACCGGACGGAAGGCGTAGCGGTGGAAGTCCAGTACACTCTTAGCGGCGCCCACTATATACGAGGGGTGCCGCCCCCAGCAGCCAACGTACTCAAACCTTCCCCGCTTTGTGTAAAGTGTGATCGGGGACTAGTCGCGCTACTTAAGTTGTATACTTCTAATTGTTGTATCGAAATGAAACTGCGCTTTTATGTACTTCACATGATAATACAATAAAGTACAGCTGGTTTTTAGGGTTCCGTACCCAAAGGGTAAAAACGGGACCCTATTACTGAGACTTCGCTTTCCGTCCGTCCGTCCGTCCGTCCGTCCGTCTGTCACCAGGCTGTATCTCAAGAACGGTGATAGCTAGACAGTTGAAATTTTCACACATGATGTATTTCTATTGCCGCTATAACAATAAATATTAAAAATAAAATAAAATGAAATGAAATGAAATGAAATAATTTATTCAGTAAGTAGGCCACAGGGGCACTTTTACAAGTCAGATTGTGAATCTACCGGCATTTCGCAAGAGGAGACCGCTGTTGAGAAGAAAGCCGAAAGAAACTCAACAGTAAGTCATTTTTTCGTAAATAATACTTAAAACAATTACATGATACAGTTGTGTTATAACTAATTACACTGGGTACACGTAAAGGAGATGTATAGATACTCCAAATAAAATAAAAATTTAATAAATTTAAAATATTAAATATACCCAGAGATGTATAAAGTCTCTGGGTGTCACAACATGCAATAAAATATAATTACTTAATTAATTTAATTCCATAGAGATGTATAAGGTCTCTAGGCGTCAACGTGAATAATTTAGAAAATAGTTATTAAACCTAAAATTCTTAGAGATGTATATGGTCTCTAGGCGTCATAACATGCAATAAAATATTTTAAAATGATTTAATTTCCTCAGAGATGTATAAAGTCTCTGAGTGTCATACTACACTAAGCTGTTTCTTAGAGATGTATACAGTCTCTAAGAGTTCAAAAAGATAAAATCAACATTGAATAACTTCAATCGAGTACAGGTGAAGTTTCTCACGTTTGCTTAATTTAACACTAGTATGCGGTTGCTACATATTTAATTTGGCCCTTGCTAGCATGAACAGACCGGACCCCACAAACGGCACCCGTTCACGAGTATGACGCATATCTCAGCCATCGCCTCCCTCAACCATATTATAGGGAAGGCTGCGACCCGATCAACGAAATAAATATTTAAGGGGGGCTCCCATACAACAAACTTATAGATAATGCTACGGAACCCTTCGTGCGCGAGTCCCACTCGCACTTGGCCGATATTTTCTTTTGTATATTTGCTTATGCTATTTTGAGAGATTGAAGCATCTTGTTTCATTAATTAGTACCTTTTTATTTTTTAAGACATGTCTTGAACTGTGTCAGGGCTGGGCTGGTTAGCCCTCACTACCAGTAATCGGACTTTGTGTGGGAGTATAACCCGCTAATGGGATTATCTCCGCGCCCCGGGAGTCATTTGGATTTTAGAATCCACTTACACTTACTTAGGTAGTACAGTCGAGTTCATTTAATCTACACACTTACGAGAACAAAAATATCTGAACACGACCCTATTGTCAGGAGCATAAAGTCGTGTTCAGATATTTTTGTTCTCGTAAGTGTGTAGATGTAAATGAACTCGACTGTACCTATGAATTCAGGAGCAACCCAAGGAGCAGGAGTACGCGGAGTCCCTGCAAGAGCCGAAGGAGACGATGGTGACGTTCGCGGCCGCCCTGGAGGATGACCAGTGCGACATCATCACCGTGCTGGACGATGACGACGACGGCTCAGGTATCCATATGGGTCAATCGACTATTTTCTGCCACTCGTTGCCATGGTGATGCCCCTGGGTCACTTTTTAAAACTACGATTTTCCGTGGTTAGGGCTTGTGCACAAATCACGTGAGGTTATTTCGGCTACTTTTTGACCCCCCCTCCCCCCTGGTGATATTTGGTGAGGTTCTTTGCTAATCCCCCCTCCCCCTCACTACCTCACGTGTATTTTTGCCAAAATTTCGTAAAATAGACTCGCTATTTTGAAGTATTTAACAAGTGAAGATTTTTTCAACGAAACCGAGAAAAAATATCGATTTTTTTCTTATTTTGTTCACTGTAGAAAAATACACGTGAGATCTCCTTATATCCCACCCTCCCCCAGCGTGATATATCGTGATTTTTCGTGACCCCCTTCCCTCCTATTGAACCTCACGTGATTTGTGCACAAGCCCTTATATTTAGCAAAGGCTTCGTAATTTAAGCAGTTTAAGCCCATTCTTATGTAGACTATCTCCAGACAATACCAGTAACTAAAATCAATTATCAACACTTTTCTTAGAAATTTAATCACTATTGTCCCCTGGTCCACGGACAGAATAACAGCAAGAAAAAGTTGATCCACCCATATCCATATTCAATTATTCAGTATTAGTCATACATTGTCAACAAATGTAATACATTCGGAAATAATAACTTAATTTAACAAGTAAAATATATGTATGTATAAATGACGCGGAACTCGAGAGAACTGTAAAGGCATTTCATACAAAATTGAAGGCCTAGGCCGGGAAGTATTTTTTTCTAAACATGGCGTCTGTGTTCATGAACAAGCTAAACAGCTGAATTATATTTTTTTGAGTGGTGTATTTTTTTATTTCACTGCATATGTTTAGAAAAGCACTATACATGCTTTGGCCTGAAAATGGCTTCAAATTCAAAATTCAAATTCAAAAGTATTTATTTAGCCATGCATATGTAAAATAAGGTGACATTTGTGAGAGATAGTACAGCTATGATGTGCCTTTTGGCGTACGAAATTTCGCCATGTACATATAAAAGAAGAATTATTCAAAATCATAAAAGCATTAAAATTGAAACATGTCAAGGATCATTAAAATCATCTAAAATTAAATAACCATTACTTATAAAACTACCGGCTTACCGGTTTTGTATCACAATCCGGCCTCCCTGCGGTCGGCCGTCTACACCCACCCAGCAAGCCCTTCTTCCCCATCGTCTGCAGTAATAATTATACTATTTTAATGGTGAAATGTCTGGACGGATTATAACCAATTTTGGTACAGGGATATACGAACAATAATGCGTTTTTTTATTTGATGACTAATTTTTAGGGTTCCGTACCCAAAGGGTAAATACGGGACCCTATTACTGAGACTTCGCTGTCCGTCCGTCCGTCCGTCTGTCACCAGGCTGTATCTCAAGAACGGTGATAGCTGACACAGTTGAAAATTTCACAGATGATGTATTTCTATTGCCGTTATAACAACAAATACTAAAAATAAAATAAAATAAAATAAGTATTTAACGGGAGCTCCCATACAACAAACGAGATTGGTTGCGTTAACTTTGCACCTCATTTGTATGGGGCGCTATTCGTACCAGGTGCAAACTTAACTTAACCACTTAAGGATGGAAAGTGTTTGTACGGAACCCTCGGTGCGCGAGTCCGACTCGCACTTGACCGGTTTTTTATATTTTATTTGAACAGGTAACACTTCGTGCGCAAGTCCAACTTGCACTTGACTGATTTTTAAATCTTAATTATGATGTTGGTGTATAGTTGAATTTTTAAAACGTCCGAATGGTCATAATAAATCGGACATTAAAAAAAATACTACTATAAAATAAAAATAAAAAAATATTTATTTTATTTTATAGTAGAATTTTTAAAACGTTCGAATGGTCATAATAAATCAGACATCAAAAAATTGGGCAAGTGCGAGCCCGACTCGCGCAAGAAGGGTTCCGTACCTATACATATATACATATAATCTATAACAAGTTTGTCGTATGGGAGCCCCCCTTAAATATTTATTTTATTTTATTTTTAGTATTTGTTGTTATAGCGGCAATAGAAATACATCATCTGTGAAATTTTTAATGTCTAGCTATCACCGTTGTTGAGATACAGCCTGGTGACAGACGGACGGACGGACGGACAGCGAAGTCTCAGTAATAGGGTCCCGTTTTTAGGGTTCCGTACCCAAAGGGTAAAAACGGGACCCTATTACTGAGACTTCGCTGTCCGTCCGTCCGTCCGTCCGTCTGTCACCAGGCTGTATCTCAAGAACGGTGATAGCTAGACAGTTGAAATTTTCACAGATGATGTATTTCTATTGCCGCTATAACAACAAATACTAAAAATAAAATAAAATAAATATTAAAAGGGGGGCTCCCATACGAAAAACGGGTTGGTTGCGTTAACTTTGCACCTCATTTGTATGGGGCGCTATACATACCAGGTGCAAACTTAACTTAACCACTTAAGGATGAAGTGTTTGTACGGAACCCTCGGTGCGCGAGTCCGACTCGCACTTGCCCAATTTTTACCCTTTGAGTACGGAACCCTAAAAAATGACTACTATAGTTATATTATAATTTTAGAACCGGGAGAGAAAGAAGCACCCGACGATTCAATGGACAGCCCGTGCACGGTGCGCGAGAACTCGCCCACCCCCGAGCCTTCGCCGAAGAAACGTGAGATACATTCATTAGTTCATTACTTTACGTCACCCGAGGCGGAAAGTGGGATTTTCTGCCCACTACGCGGAGGCGCTACTACGGGGAGAATATTTCGCTTTATGCAAAACTCGGGTGGTGATTTGTATATATTCGGGCGTCTTAAGATTCTTTTTAAATTTTATTCTTTTCATATTATACCAAATATATTGATAATTTAAACCAAATTAAAAAAACAATGAAAAATTCAAAATGTAGGTTTCATATTTATACCAATAAATCTCAATAGCCCTGTTCTAAGTAGTAACATTGATAATGTGAATGTGTTAAGAATCTTGTTTGATCATAGAGAAAAATGTCTAAAACAATCTGCAATTTTGAACGGATAAGGAGCCGGATGGCAGGTGTTAGTTCATTAAGGCTGGGACATTCACAAATTTACCGCCCTAGGTATGTAATATACTATTAAGTGACACCGCACATTAGTGTCTTTTGAGCGTTTCTGCGGCAAGTAGTACACCGCACCACAACCACACTCATGGGCCAGCTATTACCACGAGCGGTGGCCAGAAATAAATTTTTAAATGTAAATTATAGTAAATTTAATTCTAATAAAACATTGCCCAAGCTCTGTTCTAGCTAAAATGCTCCTAAACGAAGATATAATCCAGAAGTTTGTTTTTGAGTTGAATATTGCGATTTTTTTACGTTTTTTTAAATGTGCATATCTCCGTAACTATCTGTCCTCGAAACAAAATATAAAATGGAGAATATAGTAAATTTAACTCTCTATAACATTTTCTAAGTTTTCTTCTAGCTAAAATGCTTCTTAAGGAAGATATGAGCAAAAATATGAAGAAAGTGCCGGTTTTTTCAATATGGCGGCGGGCCCGGAGGGGGGGGATTGTGCATTTTGCATTTTAAACACTGACTAACCATCCTAGACAACATATCAAAAATTCAAAACTACCGGACCGGTTGTAAGGTCAAACTCCTTTATTCACTGGATTATTAGTTAGGCTTACATTTTTGACCATATATCAACGCGTTTTTTTCCAGAGGTTCCGGAGAAACCAGCGGACGTGACGAACATGCTGGAGACCAGCATCTACAGCGCCAAGGTGAAGGAGCTGCAGGCCAAGCTCAACCTGGAACTGCTGGCTGTCGTGTGAGTGTTCACGAGTACGAATCGTCGGCCAGGCAAAAAACGGCTAACGGTTTACTTTGCTTTTAGATAGATAAATAAAAACTTTATTTAATCACCGACACCAACAGTAACATTAAAAGGAGACCTATAAGCTAAACATTTTTATAATTTGCAAAGAGAAAACAAACATTAAAGAAAATAGCACTTAAAACTAAGTACATAGGTACATTTATTTTTGTAACAACTAAAATCGAGAATGTGTGTGGTATGAAATAGGCGCTGACTCAGCATAATACTGCGAAGAACGCAGCGCTGATCGTCCGTCAGTAACCTTTCTTAAAAAATGATTCTTTTCTAAATGATTACAATGAAATGGATTAAGAAGAGCTGAATAGCCCTCAACCAATAATATTCTTAAAACTATCGGGAGACACCTTTAATAGTTTTATTATAAAAACGGTTTAACGTGAAAATTGTCAGGAACGGCACGACATGTTTCGAACTCATATGGAGTTCTTCATCAGGGACAGTTATCCGTGCTGCTACGCGACTCGCGGCCCACGAGAGCTTCATATGAGTTCGAAACATGTCAGGCCGTTCCTGACAACTTTTACGTGAGCTTAAACCGGGTGCGTCCCATGAGATATAACTACATAATATATAATTTCATATTAATAACATTCACAAGATATAATAAACTTTTGATATAACATCAAAATCAATATTTTTATTAGGAATAACGGTCAATTAGCATAATACTCATGTTGTAGAATGATTTTTTATATAACACTCAAATACTCTAAATTCAGTTGATATAACATACATAACGTATATCGATCATAGTATATACTTTCTTTTAGTATAATGATTAGAAAATATAATAGCGTCTGATATACTAAATATGTTATAATTATAACTGCTTCTCCTATGCCCCTAAAATGGAATATGGGTCAAAAACCGAAAACTGTAGGTTAGGTTAGGTTTGTTTTATGACCATGGATAGCGGAGCGAGCGAAGCGAGCGGGCGTCAAAATGCTTGCTTGCATGGAGGTACCTACACATATTAAAATTTTACAGCGAACTATTGCATAAGTATGTACACAATTAATGTGCAGGTGGTTATTCTATACGAGCATTATGCATTTTGGTGTTAGATGTATTGAATAATATACATTATAAATCTGAGATATTATGAACGTTATACGTTATGATCGTTATATACAATGATATTATACTTAAATAACGTTATACCTAACAAAATAGATATTTTGATGTTATATCTAACGTTCGTTATACACCTTGAACGGTATACAAAACAAGCTTATATAATATGAGCGTATATAATATGAATATTATAGTATAAGTTCTTATATCTTATATTACTTACCCGCTTAAACCGTGTTTATAATGATTAATTATTAGCCATCTACCAGTGATCGTCTTATAGTACGATCGTCCCAAGTAGTACTCAAGTTGTAAAGCGCTTCTACAGCCCATACGCAGCTGTAAATAAGCTGAAAAAGGGCTATATAAGCTCTAATGCAGCGTGTGTGCCACGTGGGCACTGACGAACATGATCTTAATTATTTTTTTTTAGTTTATTTACCAACAAAAAACATACATAAAATACAAATTTAAGTAATTTCTCGCCAAACTGTAACGTTTATTGGCGATACGCGCTCAATTTTAATAAAACAACTTAGCGTATCTTATCAACAGAATAAGCAATGACGAGATATCTCCTTCTCGACAACAACTTTCACAGTTGAGGTGTCCGATTGTAATATAGGGTAGGATGAGTTCTTTCAACCTGCTGACAGCATGTTATTGAGAAGGAAATCCCTAAGCTTTGATTTTAACAGTGTTTTTCTTAATTTTGGTTCTTGTCTTAGCATGTCTGTTTTATTAAATATCTTTGGTACTAGGTATTTGGACATTCTTTCACCATAATAGTTTTTACTTTTGGTTGAACATATTTTTTTTGTTTTACACTTCTAGTTTCATATCTCTTATTCGTATTAACTTTGTACTCTTCGCTGTAGTAGTGTTCTAAACCTACTAAATATGTAACTTTTTTATCAACTGGCAAGATTTTACATAATCAAGACCTTAGTGCCGAAAAATTAAGCGTAATACCGACTTCCGGTACCGAGCTAAGCCGTACTGCCCTGACTTGCTTATCAGATCACACTTATATTATAAAGGAACAAGTTTGTGAGTGTGTTTGTGTGTTTATGTTTTTGTATGTTTGTTACTTCTTCATGCTCAAACGGCTGGACCGATTTGGATAAATTTCGGTATGTAGGTAGTAGTTACATACCGAAACCATAGGCTACTTTTTATCCCAAAAAAATGTGGGAACGGGAACACTCCGTGGCGTGAGCGGGCAACATCGCGCGGCGCGGCTAGTCACCTATCTGAATCACGTCGGTTGACAATCATAACTCACTAACTAACAAATGCCTACTTTACACAAAACTCGTATCTCAGTATCAAGTATCAATTAACTAGGTACGAGATTTTGAATAGCAGTGACAGTAATTTAAGTGACTTTTGGTTGTCACCAGGCGATCCCATAGTATATACTCTTGGCATCTAGTTAATTGATACTTGATACTGAGACACGAGTTTTGTGTAAAGTAGGTATTTATAGGGTATGGCTAATGCGCATAAGCATTTTAAACACACAATGACGCAGAAGGCGCTCCAGTAGCGTAGAATTATGGAATCAAAGATTTGGTGTGATTTATGTAACGATGTGATAGCTCAGTTGGTAGAGCACTACGCTGGAAACGTAGGGTCGCAGGTTCGAGTCCTGCTTACATTGCAGTGGATCACATTTAATTTTTCTTTCATAATTAACCTTTGTGTCAATATTTATAGATCTCATCCATACTATCCATACTAATATTATAAATGCGAAAGTGTGTCTGTCTGTCTGTTACCTCTTCACGCTTAAACCGCTGAATCGATTTTGATGAGATCCGAGGAAGGACATAGGATAGTTTTCATCCTGAAAATTATCCCTAAAAAGATTGAAAAGTGAGTAAGTAATTCATGGTGACATTGATGACCCTGTAGGAAATGTAATGATTAGACCAAAAGCGCAATTGCTCTTACATTTGCTTAAGCGCTTTTAATAATCCCTTTTATTAATTAAGGTGATTAGGTGGATATCTATCGTGCTGTACGAGGTTACTTCCATACTTCCAAGTTCCACGCGGACGTAGTCGCGGGCAAAAGCTAGTTGAAATTAAATGATACATTGGTACAGTGATACGTCTGTTATGTTTTGTTATTGTCCCCAGAACAACCCTGGAAGCGGTGAACCTGAGCAGGATAGAGCCGAACGCGCTGCCCAAACTGCAAAAGCAGTGCACAGAGTTCTGTGCGCGGTACTGTCGGATATACTTGTATCCCATGTCGAGACAGGTCAGTGGGGGATCTGAGCTTATTCTTTTTTATCAGGGTTCCGTACCCAAAGGGGAAAAACGGGACCCTATTACTGAGACTTCGCTGTCCGTCCGTCCGTCCGTCTGTCACCAGGCTGTATCTCGAGAACGGTGATAGCTAGACAGTTGAAATTTTCACAGATGATGTATTTCTATTGCCGCTATAACAACAAATACTAAAAATAAAATAAAATAAATATTTAAGGGGGGCTCCCATACGACAAACTTGTTATAGATTATGGTACGGAAACGGAACCCTTCATGCGCGAGTCGGACTCGCGCTTGCCCAATTTTTTTAGCACATTGTTTCTCATTTTATTTCAATTTGCACTGAATCAGTGTATGCTTTTATGATAAGATAATAAGTTTCTGCCAAAAATGACATTTTAGTGGCAAGCTTTTATAGCTGACTGTCCTTTTATTTGGATATCCATCAAATGCTCACTGAGACGATTCTAAAGAGCCCAAGCTCGGTAGGATTGCTTTTTCTATTATAGAGTTCCTATGGCCACCTTCCGGCTCCATCATCAGATCAGCCCCATGGTACCATATTATTGTATTGTCATCAAAGTTAAGTAAGTATGCAAAATTTCAGCTCAATCGGTTGACGATATCTGCTTCAAAATTGAGTTGCAAGATTTCACCCGAACAAACATACTTTAAACATACCATGCAAGCTAAATAAAAGCTTGTAAAAAGAGGCGTGTACTTGAATTATGGCCTAACAAGTGTCGGTCCGGCGCAGGGATAGTGGCGCTACAAACAGCTTTCATATGGTAATAATGTGCATACGTCATGTATTTGCATTATTACATGTCAATAGCGATTTGTCAAGGACTTGTCATTAACTAAATTCAAAACATTGTTTACCGGAATGGTGCTCAATCCTTCGTTCTTCTTGCGAAATAAATACTGAATCCTATTGATAAAAACCTGATTTTCATCATTGTGGATGGTTTTGGCTTTATTATGCAAAAAATACTTGAGTTTTGCAGCATATTTAGTCCTATGCCTCTTTGTTTACATCAGTTACATTCACCGACTTTCAACGTCAGTAACCAAAAAAAAATCGTTACCAGTTAATGAAACAATAATGAAATAATTAACTTTATTCTGAAAGTAGGCCACAAGGGCACTTTTACATGTCTGAGTCTACCGGCATTTCACAAGAGGAGACCACTGTTGAGAAGAAACGCCAAAAGAAACTTAACAAATAAACGTTACGAACGTTCAATATGGCGTGACGAATCCACAATATTTCGTGGGTTGTAAAACTCCATATTGGGCTCTATAATCTTATGCTGTTTGATGCTCCAATCACTCCTACAGTTCGTGTCTCATCTTAGGTGTACTCGGGTAATTCCGAAAATTACTGATATCTAATAAACAGGGTAACATTTTTTGCGCTAGCAACACTTCTTACTGTAGAAGTGTAGGTATAGTATCTGAGGAAGTGTTGCTAGCGCAAAAAATGTTACCCCGTTTATTAGATATCAGTAATTTTTGGAATTACCCGCCATTCGAAATTACCCGAGTACACCTACATGTTTTTAGGTGGTTTTCCAATGCATTATCCTGACTGTACAGTCGAGTTCATATACATCTACACACTTACGAGAACAAAAATATCTGGACACGACTTTATGCTCCCGACAATAGGGTCGTGTTCAGATATTTTTGTTCTCGTAAGTGTGTAGATGTAATAGTACATTACGTTACAAGGGTGGTAAACGAGGAATTACTAAACGAGTGTCTATTAGAAGCCCGAAGCCGAAGGCGAGGGCTTTAATGATACGAATTTGGAATTCCTTTACCACCAGAGTCACGTACGACGTTTTACATTACACTTTGGAGGAAATTAAACAAAAGTAATAAATAGTAGTCAATTACAGAATCACTTACCGCCCTAGGGCGTAATATACGACTGACCGTCCGGTTTTCTAGCATGTAAACCCTTAAAGTGTGATAGAAATCACTTACCGCCCTAGGGCGTAATATACGACTTACCGTCCGGTTTTCTAGCATGTAAACCCTTAAAGTGTGATAGAAATCACTTACCGCCCTAGGGCGTAATTTGCGACTTACCGCCCGGTTTTCTAGCATGTAAACCCTTGATTTACGAGCAAGTGTGATGAGAATGAACTCGACTGTACCTAACAATGTGGACATGTTCAGATCCACGACATCACGCGGCACAACAGCGCGGCGCCGCTGTTCGCGCGGCACACGCACACGCGCTCGCAGCTCATCCGCATAGTGTCGCTGCAGCAGAACCTGCACGCCTCTCTGCAGGTAAGTACTTTCAATAACCCGTACGGAACCACGTCAGAAAGTGGCCCTGTCTCCGTCTGTCATGTGGCGATGTCTCGCTTGCTTCTCGCTTGCTGACGTCATTATGTATTGTGAAATTTTTAATTTCCAAATGATTTGCATGTCGTGTTTTCGACTGAATACTGATACCTACATTCAAACATCCTTTGTCATCTTGTACCTTACGTATTCTGGCAAATAAATACATTCTATTCTATTCTATTCTATTCTATTCATTCCGTTCGGAAACCGGACCGGAATTCCGATTTACTCACGTCGTAGAAGTTGAATATCGCTCGACATGTTTCGATTCTTTAGGCGATTCATCATGAAGAGCCGATCAATCGGCGGGGAGTGCTCGGTTGGCCGCCGATATTCGACTTCTATGACGTGAGTAAACCTGTTTTTGTATTTTAATATGATTCTGTAGCACCTATTGTAAATTAGAAGCCTGCTACGAGGGTCTCGTCGTCAAAAGAAGTTTGCAAACCGTTTCAATTCTAAGATCATTTTAGAAGGCGAGGTTTGCTGAAAGATGTTCTGCAGGAACTCTCCCGAAACGATCCAGCCTGACTGTTTTTCATTGTCAAATAAATTGATACTTTCTGATATGGTTACCTATCTGAAACACTAATTTTTGTTTCCCATCTGTAACGTTTTGCCAAATTTTCAATTGTCCGAATAGAAAGCCATTTTATTCCTAAACTGTTAATTTTTCAGAATAATTATAAAACAAACCTAACCTAACCTAATAGGTTCCTTAAAACGATGTGTATAAAATCCTGAATTTATTACGGGTTTCAGGAAAAAAAGTACTTTAGGACAAATGAAAATTTGGCGAAACGTGACAGATAGGAAACAATGTTTCGGAGGGAGTATGTCCTACATCATCAATTCATCATCATCATCATCTCAGCCATAGGACGTCCACTGCTGAACATAGGCCTCCCCTTTGGACTTCCATATATACCGGTTGGAAGCGACCTGCATCCAGCGCTTTCCGGCGACCTTTATAAGGTCATCTGTCCATCTTGTAGGTGGACGTCCTACGCTGCGCTTGCTTGTCCGAGGTCTCCACTCGTGCACTTTTCGGCCCTATCGGCCATCACCTACGCCCACAGACCACCCCCACTAGACGGAGCATGTGAGGCACATGTAAGGCGACCCGCGCGCACCAACGATATGGTACGGCAGAACATTAAAGTATCGACATGGCGGCCACCGTTTAGTTGCGTCCATGTTTATGAGGTCTCTCTACACCACTTAACACTACAATTTACCATGTTATTTATTTAATTTCTTTTTTCGTTGACGTACGCATGGATCATAAACATGGACGCAACTAAACGGTGGCCGCCGTGTTGATACTGTAATGTTCTGCCGTACCATATCGTTGGTGCGCGCGGGTCGCCTTACATGCTCCGTCTAGTGGGGGTTGTCTGTGTCTACGGCCTACGAAGGTATGTCTACATACCTTCTGATATTCCCAGGTATTCCACAAGTGGATCACCCAGAAGACCCCGCTCCGCGAGTGCGGGCACTCGCTCCGCAGCTTCGCGCAGCTGGTGCGCGACGCCGACGCCGTCTCGCTCGCCGACCTGCATAACGAGGTGAGTGTTAACCCTTAAATGCATGATGATGTATATGTCGGCGGCCGATCGTAAAATTCGCCAGATCACGAAATTCCTAGGCATATCGTGAAACGCCGCCATTTCGTGATTTGGCTAAACGTTGACCAGGCATATAAAATATACGGCAGATCGATTAGAGGAACGCATTCGTTGATATTCCTAGCTATATACCGGGCACATCGTGAAAATCCGGCAGATCACGAAATTCCTAGGCATATCGTCCATAATGTGCGGTTGTAGCCAAATCACGAAATGGCGGCGTTTCACGATATGCCTAGGAATTTCGTGATCTACCGGATTTTACGATCGGCCGCCGACATATATGTATATACACGTTACTGAAATGACACATGTCAAAATCTGTATATAGTCAATATAAACTTTGTCAAGATTGTCCCTAAGTCTCAAACTGACGTGGATTTCATTGGTAATTACGTCATTTCAGAAATAAAATTAGTGTAATTGTATGCAATTAAAAGGCCTTATTCCTTTTAAAATTTATTTTTTTCATATTATGACGAATATATTGATAATTTTAACCAACTTTTTGATGTGAATAATACTTTTTCCCGAGTTCTAGGTAGTAACGTAGCTATTTGATGCTTTCATTGCGTGCAGTCGAAAATAAGTTGAAAAAACGAATTTTCCACGTGAATTTTGTCAATTTCGAGTAGTTTTTCGAACAAAAATTATCAATGAAAAATTAAAACTGTAGGTTTCTAATATATACCAATAAATCCCAATAGCCCTGTTCTAGGTAGTAACATCAATAATATGTTAACATGTTTGATCATGAAGAAAAATGTCTAAAACAATCAGCATTTTAAAAGGAATAAGGCCTCTTAAGGCGATATTGTCCGGCCGTGGTCGCGCCGAACTAATTGACGCTCTTCAAGCGCTGACGCGCGACTATTTTTAGCAGGTTTTTAGTTCTAGTGATTAAATAAATAATTGTATCAAGACAATCCTAGCGAATTTACCTAGACTAGGTCGATGCAGAGTCAGCCACCGGCTAAGCTTGCACCATAGATTGGAGCGGTTTTTTTTTTTTTCGAAATTTTCTCTTCGTCACGCGATCTAGCGAAATTTAATTTGTGCATTTTTAACCGACTTCAAAAAAAGGAGGGGGTTCTCAGTTCGGTTGTATGTTTTTTTTTTTTTTTTTTTAAAGTTTGTTACCTCATAACTCCGTCATTTATGAGTCGATTTGGAAAATTCTTTTTAGGTTCATTAATAGACATCTCAAGGTTGGTCCCATAAAATTTTGGTGAAGATCGGATGACGAGATGTATGAGGAATCGAAGGAATTCCTGAAATTTTATAGGCAGTCATAATATTTTTCATATATTTTCTAAAACTATTTAAGTATTTGCATATGGTAGTCATCATCTTCCAATGCTGAACTGATGATGGAAGGTACAACTCCTTAACGGTTAGGAGTTAGGAGATAATTAAAACGAGATGCATTCCTTCAAGACCTCCCTGATCACCCCGCCATAAGTATTTTATATGAATCACTAAAAAGCGAAAAAAAAAAAATTTTAACAAAAAAAAGAACCGACTTCAGTAAAACTAAAAATGCAAAAATAACCCGTTCACGTACAGATTACATTTGACTCACCCTTTGAAGTCGGTGCCAAACCTCACGTAAACTTTAATATATAAATATAATAACAGTGGTTTGGGATCGACTTCAAAGGGTGAGTCAAATGTAATCTGTACGTGAACGGGTTATTTTTGGATTTTTAGTTTTACTGAAGTCGGTTCTTTTTTTTGTTAAAAATTTTTAAAACAAAAATTTCTAAAATCGGTTGAGAACTCGCTGAGATCTGCGCATTGTTACAAAGTCCATTCGAGTCGATCCATGGGAGCTTCGCTCGCTTCGCTCGCTCCGCTCCAATAATGTTAGTATCAATACATTTAAGCAAAAAACGGGTAAAAAAACTTCGTATTTTAGCCTTGCCACTGAAAAAATATAACAAATAGAGGTAACTTTGGGATTCTTTTCTATCGAGCGAAATTTATCCAATCATGTTGGTGAAACCGATTTTATAATCGCAAGATCCTTAAGTATGATATATATGTTTTTCATAATCTTCAAACACTGCTTAATATGTTTACGACTCATTCCAAAATGAGTGAGTTCGGCGTCTACTGGGAAAAGAGCGCCTTAACCATCCTTATCGTGCACGTTCATGGCTGGGTGCGATGCGCGTCGTATGTTGTGGCAAAACCATGGAAGAAAAAACCTATGGAATTGGCATGTAGGTTAAATCGTACGAAAACCGCTGTCGCCAAACTCATACAAATAAAGGCAAATCGTTACACGTCACACTATTACAAATCTTTTTTCATTGGTTTAAAGTTACAGCAATATCAACAACAAAATGTCACTTAAGTTACGTCAGTTCTAGACTGAAAGCAACTTTACCTCGCTTCATTTGCGATGTAAATTACAATGTTCCAAAATTGTAACATAAGTTTGATTTAAAAATGCTCGGAAGTCACCAAAAGCTAACATGAAGTCACCAAAATTCTGCTACTCGACAACAGATGACACTGTGGTCAATAATATTTTAAGTTAAAACGTGATGGTACCTAACATTAAGTATGAATTATCGATAGTTTCGTCCTCGACAAAACAATATGAAATTCAATTTAAGTATAACATTTTTTTAGCTACATTCCAACACATTTATAACTCTACGGTAGTGATATATTTTACGTCATATGTTACATATATTCTCTGGTAACGCAAAAATAACATTCCTAATAAGCTTTTTAAAAACAGTCTTGCTAAACTAGCTGCTTCTAGTGATGATGATGAATCATACAATTCCGGCAGTTTATGTCTATCCTAACTAAGCTTTTACTAAACATATTCAACATATAATACATATTTATAATACTTTTTAAGATGGAGCCAAAAAGAAGGGTATTTCTAAACAGATAAGGCAGCAAATCTTAAGCTAGAAACATTTTTTTTGCGTAGGTCTCCCTTTAATAAATCTTCCTATATTTAATTTCAGTTATCAAATTCGAAATTGGTATCGACAATAGTAGCGATAGTAACATAGCCGCATCCCTACTTGAGTAGCGTTCACATTGACGTCTTGAATAGCAAATTTTCTCGATTACTGTTTAATGTAGATAACGAACGATAATGAACTGTATTTCTTAGGAATAAAGTTGTATTCTACTAACGTGATAACTCAAATAACGAGCAACCAAATGGAGAAAAAGGATTTTTTTAAATTAATATTTAAATAATACTTAGCGATGATACGAAATGCCTCCTTCAGATACAGTTTTTGCCAGGGGTTGAATTTCGGCAGCTTATTACTGCACAATACGGCATGATCAATTTAAAATAATTATTTTTTATTGAAAATTTCATACGTCAAATCGAGTCTGCGTTTGACTAGCGATTGACGACGGAGAGGTGCCACGGCACATATGCTTGGAAACACGGGAACGCCTACTTGCCACTTCCATTAGTCTCTTTCTTCCATGGGCAAAACACGTGTCCCCCATCTGATGCGTGTGCCAGCCTTAGAGCAACTACCGCCTGGCCGACGCGAACCATGGCCAATCTGGAGCACACTAAACGGCCTAAATGCCGCCTAAATGGTCGAGAACTGTCCGGTTCCAGAGGAACTTCCTACCGCGAACGCTTCGCATGTGGAATGAGCTCCCTGCCGAGGTTATCCCCCTGGTTACAGCATGCGGTTCTTCAAGAGGGGAGTAAATAGGTTCTTAAAGGGTCGGCAACGCGCGCGTGATGCTCCTGGCGTTGCAAGCGTTCATAGGCAGCGGTAACTGCTTAACATCAGGCGGGCCGCATGCTTGTTTGCCACCGTAGTATAAAAAAAAAACCGGCTCAGGTCCCAAGTTGGCCGCTGCAGGGAAAGCATGGCTCGATGGGGTTTGCTTCGGGATCACTCAATGCGTCTGTGTCTCACCACCACAAACGATGGCGCATCTGCTGGTGTGTCCGGCCCACATTCCTGATTGCTTGTTGACCTGAGGGATGCGACGGTCAGGGCTGTCGATGCCGCTGCCTTTTGGGCATCAAGTATTTGAAGAACCTCGACACGAAAGTAGAGGAATGGCTGGGTAATGGTTTTGCAACGATCTCCACAATGGCCGGTCCTGTGCTACCAGATGTGGGTTCCCGCGATCCTCACAGGAACGGGCCACCTGTAAGTCTGTAAGAAGTTTGTAGTCACCATTTGAAAACCTTTTTTGAGTCAAGAGGCGGCTGTCAATAGGTATAGGTCGATTCACTAAAGCTGGCGCGAATGGATTGAATGAAAGTTATGTCACTTGTCACTTTGAGTGTTAGTGTGAGTGCCGTTCTTATACAGGGGCCTCCTAATATTTTGTAAACAACAACAAAATGGGTTTTTGTTATTCAAGAAAAATAAAAATTATTAGGTATAATATAAGCATAATCCGCACAATATTTAGACTAAACAAGTAATATATATATTTCCGAAAGGTATATTTAACTGTTTGATACAAAAATATTTTATTATCATGGTGTTTTATGAAGACGCTAGTTTTTTGACATACTTTATTTTGACTGTTGTAAGGCAGTGTAATAAAATTGTACATGTTGCTTAATATTCATGCAATCTATGTATGACCAGAATTAGGATGTGGGATGATACTACGAGGGCTGCTACTTATGTATCCGGAATAGAAAAAATAAACAAACGTATATGGCTAAATATGGTTTTATTGTTTTTCAAAGTATTCTCCGCGATGATCGATGCACTTTTGCATTCGTTGAAATCAATTTTTAAAGCACTTTTTCCACTCCGATTGAGGTATCTCCAAAACGTGCTGTTTGAACGCATCGACGGCATCTTCACGGGTCGAAAATCGTTGACCACGTAATTTATTCTTTACATTTGGGAATAAATAAAAATCATTGGGTGCCAAATCAGGGCTGTATGGTGGATGACCCGTCAACTTTATTTTTTGACCTTCCTAAAATGTAGTTGTTTCGCGTGATGTATGACAACTGGCATTGTCATGGTGAAGTATGATTCTGCGTCGCTGGTTGTTTTTGCGTATTTCCTCAAATAATTCCGGCAAACAAATGGTCGTGTACCAGTCCGAATTAACCGTTTTACGGTTTTCCAGTGGAATTGTAGCCACATGGCCATTAATACCAAAAAAGCAGGCCACCATTTGCTTTAAGGTGCTTTTTGCACGAGTCACTTTTGTAGGGTTCGGCTCATTTTGAAACACCCACACTGTTGATTGTTGTTTAGTTTCGGGATCGTATGCATAGATCCAGGATTCGTCACCTGTGTAGATATTATAAACAGATTTTGATTCACCTCGGTTAAATTTTTTTAACGTTTTCTTGCACCATTCGACGCGAGCTTCTTTTTGATCCTGAGTTAAGTTGTGCGGGATCCAACGCGAACAAATTTTTTTTACAGACAAATATTCATGTAATATCTTATGAATGCTCGTCATAGGTACATATGCCCTGAGTGGCCTCTATCTCGCGATACGTAACATGACGGTTCTTGCATTATAAGTTTTCGCACAGCTTCAATATTTTGTGGCACAACGACCGATTTCGGGCGACTTTCCTTAACTTCGTCCGTGAGCTTACTCCGTCCACGATTAAATTCACTAAACCAGTGATACACAGTGGTTTTCGATGGAGCTTCATCACCAAAAGTCGAAGTTAATTGATTTACGCACTGTTGTTGCGTTAAACCATGTCGAAAATCGTAATAAATCATAGCACGAATATTTTCACGAGTGAGTTCCATCATTTCAGCGATATTACATTTTAAACCCAACAAAAACAAAACACTAGCGTACATAAGAAAAAAAAATGCGGCCATTATTAAAAAAAAAATACAAATTTTACCATGGAGGTTAGACATTGCGTTTAAAAATGTTGGAATCCCAGATTCCGGATACATAAGTAGCAGCCCTCGTATTCTATTGTCTCGTATGAGTTTAACCAATGTGGGACTATGCAATGGTATTAAGTTGAACATTTATTTTCCTACCCATCCATTTTATTAGACATTTCGTCGGGTAGTACTACATTTGGCCGACAGCTCCAGTAACAACTCGCTGTTTCACCAGTACATCTGAGACCACGGCGTGTGCAACCCCGCCGAAACGTTAGATTATAAAGGTAAATAAGAAATATCGCGTTAGACCCGTTATAATTTGTGTTAATTATGAGTACAAACCGCGAGAGTATAAAGTGTGGTATTAACGTAACCCACATTTTCTTCTTGTCTTCGCGGCCTGGTAAAGGGTTAATGTCAAGAATTAATAAGTAGGTGACGGACGACTAGTTCGAATAATAAAAAACCGGCCAAGAGCATGTCGGGCCACGCTCACTGCTCAGTGTAGGGTCCCGTAGTTGCCCGTCCTTCACAATAGACGAAAATTACGAGAAAGATTTCAAGCCCTATAAA
The DNA here is from genome assembly GCA_947623375.1 of Apotomis capreana. Lineage (NCBI taxonomy): Eukaryota > Metazoa > Arthropoda > Insecta > Lepidoptera > Tortricidae > Apotomis > Apotomis capreana. The sequence goes on along the minus strand of OX392512.1, from coordinate 910,662 downwards.
AAGGTCGTACACGCCAAGAAACAGTAATTACTTATTATCTTTTGGAAGTTATCTATAATACGTGACAGATTGAGCGAAATGTTTTAATATAGTTTGGCACTTAACCAATATGTGTAGCGTTCGAAGTGTAGGGACACCGCGCGGCACTTACGTCATTTTAAAGAAAATTATGAAATTTTGCAATGACTCAAAAACGGCTCGACCGATTTTATTCAATATAGTTTTCATTGAAAGTACTAGTATCCGAGGCTAAGACCCATTCGATTCAATAAGTTATGCTCAGAAATGGCTCGGCCCTCCGTCAAGCTAACATTACTAAATTTTGTTTGTCCGATGTTATCCGAAGTTGACCGAATATTCAAAATCCGATTTCATATTCTGAGTCGGAGGACTCAAAAAAAAAAACCCCAATACCGAGTTTTAGCCCCCTCGGACCAATTTGAAATTTTCGAAAAAAAAAAGTCGTCATTTTGTTTTTTTTTTTCCACGACTGTACTCGGGTGGGGGTCCCCTATGATATTTGTTTGAGCATCCCCCTACCCATCTCCAGCCGTTTACGAGATACGGGACTCCAAAAAAAAAAATTCCATACAAATATTGTTTTTTTCGATATTTTCCGACTTTGACTGAATTTTCGGACACCGATTTCAGATTCATATTTGTGAGCCCCAAATGCCCCCCGATACCGAGTTTCAGCTTCCTAGCACCAATTTGAAATTTTGAAAAAAAAAAGCCATTCGTCATTTTGAATTTAATTTGATTCGATAATTTTCACATTCATAATCACTTATTGTATCAACCTGTATGTAATCATTTTGTAACGCACACATAAATATTATCGTTCACTCATTCATTCCATTCGTGCCAGCTTTAGTGAATCGACCTGTACTACGAAAAACAAAAAAAAACCTAGAATAAAATAGAAAGATCTCTATTCGGATAACATAACTTCCACGGCGTATTTAGCGATAATTCAGCTATACAGAAGGTTACAATAGCAATGTCAATGGCTCTAGGTTTTCTGTGGTAGTGACCGCCACCACAACAATAATCTATTCTTCTATTATTCTATGCGTGCAGAGCCCAATCTACTACCACTACTGCCCGGTAGTTTGGGTATTTACCCGGTATTTATCGGGTATTTACCCACGAGCGCCCATCTCTATGTGCGTGTGGTCTTAATTTTCTCTTTTTCCTATTGAGGAACCATTCTCCTATTTTGCGCGAGGTTGTTGATGAACTCAACTCTACCAGAAAGCCTAGCAGGTACAAATACAAATACAAACACTTTTTATTGCACACATCCAACACAACAATATACAACTCAACATGAGATACATTAAAATAACAGGCAGAGGTAAACAACAGGCGGTTTATCGCTAAATATCTCTTCCAGACAACCTTTAGGTACTTAATGTTGCCGACGATTTCTAGGAGTGACCTCGGAGACTCGAGGTTTCTTTTGAGGAAATGTCTATTCACGTGTAGTTTTAATCTGTTTGCAGGAGCTGCTGCAAAGTTGCGACAACCTAAACACAGCGCTCAACACGTACATAGCGAAAGTCAGCGAATACTTCAAAGACGACAATGCCACTAATGCTGTAAGTATTGGTTGAGAAAAGTAATTATAAAATCAATTTACAAGTGAGTTAATATACTTCTTAAGAAAATAAAATCTAAATCCGCAACACACTTTGCTACGAGTATCCTTGCACGTGCGAGGATGGTTGATACTTTTTACTCAGTTATAGCAAAACCGAAAAAGGTTTATTATTTTAGCAGAATGTGTATGTTTATATCTATAGATAGTTCACCGGAGTGCATAAACTCTACTTATTCGATTTTGAAAAAGAATACGATTATAATTAGTGTCATGGGATTCGTTGTTATAGTCCAAGCTGTATCCATACTAATATTATAAATACAAAAGTGCGATATAAATAAAATTTGGTATGCAGATAGTTTGAGTCCCGGGGAAGGACAGGATACTTTTCATCAAAAATCATTTTTAGGGTTCCGTAGTCAACTAGGAACCCTTATAGTTTCGCCATGTCCGTCTGTCCGTCTGTCCGTCCGTCCGTCCGTCCGTCCGCGGCTTAGCTCCGTGACCATTAGTACTAGAAAGCTGAAATTTGGTATGAGTATGTGTATGTATAACGCCGACAGAACGGTAAAATAAAATTTAAAAAAAAATTTTTTTTTCGGGTACCTCTCGAACACCTAAAGTGGGGGTGATTTTTTTTTTTTTTTCAATACTGGTGTGTTGGGTATCGTTGAATAGGTCTTGTAAAAATAATAGGGGTCTTCTAACATTATTTTTTGATAAAGTCAGCAGTTTTGTAAATATTCGCTCCAAAAACAAAAAAATTAGTGTCCCCCCCCCCTCTAACTTTTCAACCACGGGTCAAAAAAAATCGGAAAAATTCATGTTAATGAGGCCTTATAAGTACTTTCAATGAAAACTATATTGAACAAAATCGGTCGAGCCGTTTTTGAGTTATCGCCAAATTTCATATTTTTTCTTTAAAAGGTCGTAAGTTGACATCCAGAAGGTAATAAGTGATTACAGTTTCTAGGACGTGTACGACCTTTTTATAGAGCTTAAAATCTTTCTTAACTTAAAACTCGGGTTTAAAACAGCAGTTTATTGTGAAGGATGAGCAACTACGGAACCCTACACTGAGCGTGGCCCGACATGCTCTTAGCCGGTTTTTTTAAAACTAACAGTTGACAAACTATCATAAAATCATTGCCAGTGTAAGAAATTAGTTCCAGTGAAATTCCGCAATATGGCGCACTCTCATATATTTCTGGTCAGGCTTTAAAGGGGTGAAATGGTGGATGAATGTAAGCACTGATTTCTGAACCAATAAATAAAACAGTGACAGTGTAGGTACTTATGTACTTGATGGCACTGTGAGTATTGGTGGCCGAAATACTCATTCCATGCAGATGAAGTCGCGGACAAAAGCTAGTAGGGTATATTTTTAACCGATTTCGAAGTAGAGGGGTTGCTGTATGTATAGGTACTATAATTTATTAGAGCATTATCCTTATATTAGTTTATCAGTAATAGTACAGTCGCCATCAGATGTATCGCAGTATATAAGGCGTTCATATCTGAAAACGACTCTTATCGTCTGGGCGTTACAGTACATGTTCAGATATTTATGAACGCCTTATATGCTACGATCTATCTGATGGCGACTACATTTCATACCTAGGTCGGTGAATTCGTGAATGTCCCACATCGCAGGTGTTTGCTGTCATAAATAATATCCTATCTGTGGCTTTACGAATTACCGCCCGGGGTGTATAAAATTTTACGGCTCGCCTTGGCCAGGGAGTGTAATTTTCTCCTCGCGTAGCGGGCAGAAAGTCCCACTTTCGGTCTAGGGCGGTAAATGTGATTAGAATCGTGTGTGTGCAGTCTCTGTCCCGCTCGGGCAAGTCGTCCCGCGCGGGCGCGCGGCGGCGCGGCGCCGGGCCGCGGGCCAGGCCGGGGAAGGCCAGTGAGTCACTCTGTTTTACCAACTCGTCTGATGACGACCCAAACTCACTAAGTATAGAAATAATTCTTTTGGTTGAGCGAATCCACTTAGCTTTGTACCCGATGAACAATACCTATTATCTGTATTGTTAGCTGTGGCCACAACTGCCACTTCAAAATGTAAGGCGTTATAAGTGCAAATTACTTTTACACTAAATTAGTCTAAGTCAAACGAAATAAGGTTTACTTTTAAACAAAGAGAACAGAGATGTTGGTCACTTCATTGTCATTATAAGCATCGAAACGAGCTTCACTGCTCTTTCACTTACGAAGTGACCAACATCTGTGTTCTCTTTGTTTAAGAGTAAACCTTATTTCGTTTGACTTAAAGACTAATTTAGTGTAAAAGTAATTTGCACTTACGAGGGGCGTCTGAAAAGTTCTAAGCCTAAGATAGAAAAAAACAATTTACACAAATGAACTCGTGTTTATTTTTCAATATAGTCTCCTCCTAAATCAATGCATTTTTTACATTTTTTATACAGTGCTTTTAGGCCATTAAAAAAATAATCTTCATTTTGCCCTTCAAAATGCTCCTGTACAGCCGCCTTCATCTCTTCGTCACTTCTAAATCGCTTTCCCCTCAACTCTTTCTTCAAATTATTGAATAGAAAATAATCGCTTGGGGCTAGATCTGGGCTGTAGGGTGGGTGGTCAATTTCGTCAAAACCAACTTCCTTCAGAGCACGCCTCGCAACATTAGCGGTGTGAACGGGTGCGTTGTCTTGCAAAAACAAAATGCCTTTCCTTAGTTTACCCCGCCTTTTCTCAACTATGGCTTGTCGCACCTGTCTTATTAGATTTGCATAATAAGTTCCGTTTATCGTAGAGCCTTTTTCTAAATAATCGATTAAAAGAATGCCATCACAATCCCAAAATACCGTAGCCATTAACTTAGAGGCCGACTTTTGCACTTTAAATTTCTTCGGCGGCCTTTCACCCTTTTCAATCCACTGCATCGACTCAGACTTACACTCCGGATCATACTGTCTGATCCATGTTTCATCAACAGTTACTATTCGGGAACAAACTTCATCTAAATCATCTTCGCACAATTCTAAAAACGCCCGAGAAGTTTCCACACGACGTACTTTATCGAAGGCCGTTAGCATTTTCGGTACCCAACGAGCACTGACTTTACTCATGTACAAATGTTCATGTAAAATTTCTCCGACTCTTTCTTTACTAATACCTAAGACCTCAGCTATTTGCCAAACCTTAATTCTTCTATCTTCTAATACCAGCTTTTTGACTTTTGCTACGTTTTCTTCGGTCACTACCGATATTGGCCGCCCTGAGCGGGGGTCGTCTTCGATCGATTCCCGTCCGAGTTTAAATAAGCGACTCCACTTTTTGACTGTGGCATAAGAAGGCCCAGAATCACCGTAAATAATAGCCATTTCCTCAAAAATACACTGCGGTGATTTGTCACTTTTTGTAAGGAATTTAATTACAGCACGGTGCTCAATTTTCGTAATATTCGTTGGTAATTCACACATGATGTACTTTTCCGTTGAATATCTCGAAACAGAATAATAAAAACGTGACATGTTATTTTTTAATAATTTGTTTTTAAATGGCCTTTCTAGTGGCCAGTATCATAAACGCATATATAACCACGAAATACCTTAGGCTTAGAACTTTTCAGACGCCCCTCGTATAACGCCTTACGATTTATTAGATTTATTATAAGAAGACCTACTGAAAACAAAGCTCATTTTAAATTGATCGTTAGAATTTTATTTTAATATTCCTACCTAACATTGATTTGGAGTATCTATATATCTCCTTTACGTGTACCCATGTAATAATTACTTAGTTATTACACTAATGTGATGTAATTGTTTTAAGTATTATTTACGAAAAATGACTTATTAATCTTACTAAAACTTTCGTGTGACATATTTAATTATTGTATAATGTAATAATTAAATGACTTGCTGTGGAGTTTCTTTCGGCTTTCTTCTCAACAGCGGCCTCTTGCGAAATTCCAGTAGATTCACAATCTGACTTGTAAAAGTGCCCTTGTGGCCTACTTACTGAATAATTTCAATTCATTTCATATCTCCGTGTCAATCTACTTACTAGATACGAGATTCTGAAGACCAGTGACAGAAATAGTGAGTTTTGGTTGTCGCCAGGCGATTTATCTTATACTCACCTTACGTCGTGAATTAGATATTACTCAAACTCATCGTTGTGTCCAAATCTAATTCTATTAATAGCAGCATCTCTAGCATAACTGTTATCGCGACTCTTTGTCGCGCGACATACAGTACCTGTCGCTTTCCTTTCAATACCGTGCGAGCATGACAGACGATGCTGAGTCGCGTGACAAGGGAAGTCGCGGTGAGATATGCCAGCCCTGCAGGGAATGTAAAATGCGAACAAAATTCATTGAAGGCCGTGACTGGCTGTCATAAGACATTTCAATCTAGATTTTGCTCGCATTTTATGATCCCTGATTTATAAGCATTGGCAGTCCTGCTGTACCATTGGTCTAGGATTGATTTGTAAGTGATAATTTTTAGGAGGACACGCGGAGAAATGAGTCAGGCACTGCTATGCAGTGGGACACCCGACTTTTAAATATTATTTTTAATTACTACAACACCTTCACATATAGGTCGATTCACTAAAGCTGGCGCGAATGGATTGAATGAGTGAATGATAATATTTATGTGTGCGTCACAAAATGATTACATACAGGTTGATACAATAAGTGATTATTGAAAACGTATTTGTAGACAAACTAGACGCATAACCGCCCAAATTCAGCAGTATAAAGAATACTACAAAATATTATCGAACCAAATTAAATTCAAAATGACGAATGGCTTTTTTTTTCAAAATTTCAAATTGGTGCTAGGAAGCTGAAACTCGGCATCGGGGGGCATTTGGGGCTCACAAATATGAATCTGAAATCGTTGTCCGAAAATTCGGTCAAAGTCGGAAAATATCGAAAAAACCAAGATTTGTATGGAGATTTTTTTTTAAGAGTCCCGTATCTCGTAAACGGCTGGAGATAGGTAGGAGTATGCTCAAACAAATATCATAGAGGACCCCCACCCGAGTACAGTCGAGGAAAGAAAAATCAAAATGGCGACTTTTTTTTTTTCGAAAATTTCAATTTGGTCCGAGGGGGCTGAAACTCGGTATTGGGGGGCTTTTGGGTCATCCGACTCAGAATATGAAATCGGATTTTGAATATTCGGTCAATTTAGGATAATATCGGACAATCAAAATGTAGTAATCTTATCTCGACGGAGGGCCGAGCCATTTCTGAGCATAACTTATTGAATCGAATGGGTCTTAGCCTCGGATACTAGTACTTTCAATGAAAACTATATTGAATAAAATCGGTCGAGCCATTTTTGAGTTATTGCAAAATTTCATAATTTTCTTTAAAATGACGTATGTGCCGCGCGGTGTCCCTACACTTCGAACGTTACACATATTGCTTAAGTGCCAAACTATATTAAAACATTTCGCTCAATCTGTCGCGTATAATAGATAACTTCCAAAAGATAATAAGTATTTAATGTTTCTTGGCGTGTACAACCTTTTTATAGGGCTTGAAATCTTTCTCGTAATTTTCGTCTATTGTGAAGGACGGGCAACTACGGGACCCTACACTGAGCATGGCCCGATATGCTCTTGGCCGGTTTTTTATAATTCGAACAGTCGTCCATCACCTATTAATTCTTGACATTAACCCTTTACCAGGCCGCGAAGACAAGAAGAAAATGTAGGTTACGTTAATACCATTGCATAGTCCCACGTGGTCAAACTTATACGAGACAATGGAATAGTATCATCCCACATCCTAATTCTGGTCATACACAGATTGCATGAATATTAAGCAATATGTACAATTACACTGCCTTACAACAGTCAAAATCTAAAGTATAATGTCAAAAAACTAGCGTCTGCATAAAACACCATGATAGTAAAATATTTTTGTATCAAACAGTTAAAAATACCTTTCGGACATATATATTACTTGTTTAGTCTAAATATTATACCTAATAATATTTATTTTTCTTGAATAACAAAAACCCATTTTGTTGTTGTTTACAAAATATTAGGAGGCCCCTGTATAAGAACGGCACTCACACTAACACTCGAAGTGACAAGTGACATAACTTTCATTCAATCCATTCGCGCCAGCTTTAGTGAATCGACCTATACTACAGGTAAAAATCATAGATGTTATTTCATAACATTACGATATTTCGAGCGGGTTCGCCTCATTCATTCTTCCGCTCCGCGGGCGTTACTTATAGAACTGAGTACTTCATATTTACATAAAATAAAAACTATGATATGATGATGAATATGTGTAAATAAAGTAGTATATGCAACTGAACATAATTATTCCTTAAAACACTCGTACTTGAAGTCCTCTTATCATGTTACAGTTTCATAAAATACCATAATGAACAATATAAAAATTGCCACAAGTAAAAAACCTTCTGTTGTCATCTGTTTATAAAATAACGAAGTTGTTTGTCACTTGCGCCAGTTTACCTCAATTTATGATTACCGACTATATTGTGTGCATGTTTGGACAGCACCTGAATCGGAGGCCAAGCTGTCGATGTACTCCCTAGACAAGTTTCATTTCAACTCCAGGTGCTCAATAGGCCGATCGAGGTAAAAATACTTAATAATTTACGACTATAAACCATAGGAAACGGATTCATTGCTCAACATGTTTCGAATCGGTACGCAATTCATCATCATCTTCAAAACGTGGCGAGCAATAATCGACCTAAACGACGTGAGTAAACCCGTTCCATAAAGTTTAATAGATACATTTTGAACATTGAACAGAATGTTAATCCAATTTTGTCATGAAACCACATTTCTTATTTGAAAGGGGCTTCTAAACGGTCCATGTTTTGCTGCGATTTGTGGCCGGCTATTATTTGCATCTTGCTCTAGCGTAGGGTGTCAGAGAAGAACGGCCATAGTTGCCGGCCACAAATTGCAGTAAAATATGGCCCGTTTAGAAGCCCCAATACCTATATAAATACAAAGGATTAATAAGAAGCGAAAATTGTACGCAATCCACTGAGCTGCTAGTGTGAATCGAACCGACGTAGCGTGTAGCGGTCCTATAGTTCAGTAGTGAGAGCACTGCTCCGGTCAAGCAGAGGACGTGGATTCGATTCTCACTAGCTTCTCAGTGGAATGCGTAAAATTTGGCTTCTTATTTATCCTTTGCATTTATATGTATACTTATAGATGCATTTTGTTTTGGTTTAATAAATATCGGACAATCTCACATAAATTGAGCTACACCCATATTAAGCTCTATTACGGCCCGGCCATGACTTCGGTCTCAGCGGCGAACGTTTATATCGCTTTGATTTTATTTTTCATCGCATTTGCTAGTAAATGTAGAAAACCGGGCTGTGAGTCGTAAATTACGCCCTAGGGCGGTAAGAATGTTTATCTCACTTTAAGGGTTTACATGCTAGAAAACCGGGCAGTAAGTCGTATATTACGCCCCACGGCGGTGAGTCATTTTGATATTGACTACTGTTTATTACTTTTGTTTTATTTCCTCTAAAGTGTGATGAAAAACGTCGTACGTGACTCTGGTGGTCAAGGAATTCCAAACTCGTGTCATTAAAGCCCTCACCTTCGGGCTTTCTAATAGACGCTCGTTTGTAATTCCTCGTTTACCACCCTTGTTACGTAATGTACTATTATGTCACCCAAGACCGCAAGTGGGATTTTCTGCCCGCTACGCAGGGAGAAAATCTTACTTCCTGGCCAGGGCAAGACGTAAAACTTTAGATAAACAACGAGTGGTAATTCGTGAAGTCCCAGATCCCATATTAATGACCCTCATCTTAGGTTCAGGTCACAAACACCTGCGATCTGGGACATTCACGAATTCACCACTCTACAGTGCGACCAAAAAGAGTAAAAATTAAACAGTGGCAATACTGTAGTGTCATCCCCGTTTTTAGGGTTCCGTACCCAAAGGGTAGAAACGGGACCCTATTACTGAGACTTCGCTGTCCGTCCGTCCGTCCCTCCGTCCGTCCGTCCGTCTGTCACCAGGCTGTATCTCAAGAACGGTGATAGCTAGACAGTTGAAATTTTCACAGATGATGTATTTCTGTTGCCGCTACAACAACAAATACTAAAAATAAAATAAAATAAATATTTAAGGGGGGCTCCCATACAACAAAGGGATTGGTTGCGTTTACTTTGCACCTCATTTGTATGGAGCGCTATACATACCAGGTGCAAAACTTAACCGCTTAAGGATGGAGTGTTTGTACGGAACCCTCGGTGCGCGAGTCCGACTCACACTTGACCGGTTTTTTATATTGAGGACACCACAGTATTGCCACTTTTCTGAAGCGGTGTGTGTGCCAGTGGCGGCACGTCGAAGGCGCGCATGGGCGAGGCGCCGAGCGTGGTGCCCGAAGTGGAGCCCTCCGTCAGCAAGAAGACACGGTATACTACTTTTTACTTACTTTTTAGGGAAAATTCGTCAGGTCCATACAGTACTCAATACAGTACTCGGCGCGGACTTGGATTCCACCCTTATGTTGTCGATATACCACTGATTCGTACGAAACGCTTTGCGTCTACTTTCCTTATGGGGACAGCTAAGGAATGGAACTCTCTTCCTGCGTACCTGTTTCCTGAAAAATATAACTTGGATCTCTTCATCTTCAAGTTGAGAGTGAATAGGCATCTTCTAGCCAAGCATGCTCCATCTTAGGCCTTATTGTCACTTAACATCAGGTGCAATCGAGGTTAAATGCATGGCTATTTTGAATAAAAAAAAAAAAAAAGGTCCACCTGGAGCTAAGGTAGCGAAGTGGTTAACCCGCTGGACTGGTAATCCAGTGGTACCGGGTTCGATTCCCGGTCTCTTCCACCAGGTAGCTCCTTTTTCAATTTTTCTTCAAGCTTTACTTTTTACTGTTTAATTTAAGGTAGTCGGAGCATTTTAACCCCCTCAAATACCGTTACCGCAATATTGGCCCCATTATAGAAGCAATCACATTTTGATAAGAATTTCTAAAATCTACGTCTTCTACAAGACTACTTAAAATGGCGCCTTTGATCAACTTTGTACAATAACTTAGTGGAAAATTAAGTATGTTTTTTTTTACTGTGGGAGAATTTGCAAGTATCTTCTACATGCCTGAGTTTACCGGCATTTCACAGGAGGACATCACTGTTGAAAAAAAACACTGAAAAATAAGTCAAAAGTCAGTCATATTTTTATAAGTCCTTTTGAGCGCCACAGTCGGCTGTGGCCGTCAACAATAAATCGTGCCCCTGACGCCACGTCGGCCACAGCCGTCCAAATTTCAATGATCAAAAACTTTGTAATTCTAACCGCTACAAGTTTTTTTCAATCCCTGTTGATTTTGGGGCACATCTTTTTTTTTTACTCTAGCGTCAATGGCACGGTAAATTGCTAGACCGCTTGGCGGTCAATAGGTTAATGTTTTCGAAGGATATTTTTACGGAGTTACTAGTAGTACTGAGTACTGAGGAAAAGTATCATGCGATGATAATCATGTGTGTAAATAAAGTAGTGCACCTTTGATACTGTAAAAACATTCGTACATTCCTATTATGAAACTCGCCTTTGGCTCGTTTCGTAAATCCACACTCGTTTTTGGCTCGTTTTGTAAAACCACACTCGTATTTTAAGACCTCTCATTATTAATCGCATAAATTATGGTTTCGCATGAGTTGGTGATAACAAATTCTCGGGCACGCCCGCTGTATATTTATTGCCTATTGTCTACCATTGTTTAATTTAAGATTTCTCATGTAATATTATTCTTGTTGGTGTGCAATAAAGTGTTGTTGTATTGTATTGTATTGTATATTTAGGAAGTGAACACTGTGTGTGTCGGCAGATGTCGCCGCCCGCTGATGCGCGCGCCGGGCAGCGTGCAGCGGCGGGAGAAGCCGCGGGAACCCGACAACATCGTCACGCTGGTCGAAGGTGTCGATATAGTACGTATATGTATGGATCTACTGGTCTTTTGTTTCAGGAATAATTCATGTTGCGTTTTCATATAAAAGTCTAAAATCGAAACGGTTCGACACAGAACATTTCCTTCCCATTCAGTTGCCATAAATTCGTTACAATAGACATGTTGACTGATGTTGAATCCTACAGCGTAATGTAGTTATATGAGTAAAATTAGCTAAATATATCACGAAACAAAGAAAAAAAAATCCAGAAAAATAAATCTTTTCGGAAATATGGGACTTCAAAGGTACGCAAGTTTTATGATATTTTTTTAATCCAAAAGAAATTTTGAAAATGTTTTCAGAATCCTCATAATTTTACAAAACAATAATTGTAATACAACCATGAACTTAAACGCCCTTTTTCACGGTGAAAATGGCAAATTTCTTAATATCTCCATACAATTATTGGTACCTATACCGGCCTGTGACGTCACTAGCCTGGACGCCAATTGTATGGAGCGTTTTTAGCGCTACGTAGGAATGTTGAACTTTGACGGTCATTTCTGACTTTTAGAGCAGTTTAAGTGTAGTCAGTCTCATATAGACATTTGATCACAATAAAAAATAGAATCGATTGACATCCTCAAAAAAAAATCGTCAACATGTCTATTGGTGAAGTTTTGGAGGAGAAAACAGTAGAGAGCGACACCTCGATTTGTATAGAAAAATTGGCAATACCCTTACCACGAGTTAACGTAACCGTGCTCGATAGCGTAAGGGAGAACAGTACAACGCCCCTAGCGACTACCTTGTAGATCTACAATAGGCTAGTAGACCCACTTTTGAAATATATTTGAAATGGTTAATAATGATCTTACTAGCTCTAAAAAAAGTCTTGTATTTTTGTGAAAGTTAGAAAGGGGTCATACACATATTACGTCACGCAAAATGTCGACTTTTTGAACCCCTCCCCCCCCTATGTCACGCTTTTTTGCTATACCTTTAACATGCAATGTCACGTTTGGTATGACCCCCCCCCCCCTCCCCCTTAACGTGTGACGTAATTTATGGATGACCCCAAAGCTAAATTTTATCAATTGAAAATTAGAAATTTCATAAACAGTCAAAAACGCCGTCCGCCATTTTTCCCTTTTGCTAATCTGTGGCGTGACGTAGAATTACCTGTAAATATTCGAAATTCGACCGTCGTATAGTGCCATTCCGCTCACTCCAATATACTTTGACAGGAGATCAAGAGGGACGGCACTATTCGAAGTCGTCAAAGTAGACTTTCAGTTTTGTTTACATGACCGATGACGTCACTATCATAAGCGAAAATGGCGGACAGCGTTTTAAGCTTTTCAAAATACCTACAGATTAAAAACCATATTTTCAAATTCAATTTTTTTCAGCCATCTTTCACTTTTATGAATTGAAAAATATATATTTAGGTTTCCTTTGCTAAATACTATACGGAATAAACATTAGTTTATTACAATTTGAGATGAGTCAACTAGCCTATTCTCTATACAAATCGAGTATGCAGTATTAGGCCAAGCGCGCACCACGATTTTATTTATGCGACACGATTTTAGAATCGCGTTGTCAAAATGTCGCAGAAAATTCACTGCGCGCACTGCGATGAATAAGTCGATGGATTGTTCAGTCTCAGCATGGATTTCGTACAGGTTGCTTGTCTTGCCTTATTACTCCTTCGTAGGAGTAGGAGGGAGAAAAAAATAAAAGGGTCGATTGCAAAAAAATTGTACATAGTTAAGGGCTTTAATTAAAACAATGTTAATTGATTCCTTTGTGTGACGAAAGTTACCCATACATTTTGTATGACTAACTTTCGTCACACAAAGGAAGCGATCGTATTTTATGTTAACATAGCCTTTAACTATGTACATTTTTTTTGCAATCGACCCAAAAATAAAAATCTTTTTGTCGTTGGAGAGTTCGTACCTTAGGTATAACCTTTTGACAAACCTCCTCCCACAAACGTGTCTTCAGAAAGCGATCGCTATTGGATTTATATTGTATTTATCCCACAAAGGGGATTTTCCTTCTATTTCCGTAAATAAATGGTCAACGTCTAGCGTCTTGTCTTGAGACTCCATCGGAGAAGCAGGATCCGACATGTTGACGCTTGAAGAGCGGAACGCCGTCCGACGCCGCCGCTGCGATTCTATTATCGCAGTGCGCGCGGGGTCATACAACTCCGTATGCTGCATTTTACTTTTGCGACAATCGCGTCGCGAGCCGTCGCAGCAAAATGTGACAAATCACAATTTTAAAATCGCTGCGATTTTTTTCTTTTATATGCGCGCACGGACATATAAACCCATACGTTGCATTTCTACGACAAAATAATCGCAAGACAAAAAATCGTAGTGCTCACTTGGCCTTATATGGTAATGCCTTGATCACACGTACCGAGCAAACGAGCGAGACAGTGCTCTCGGCCGAGTACTCGGTGCGTATAAACATAGCGCCGAGTGCTCGGCCGAACGAAACGGCGAGACAGTAGCTCGGCTCCCGTTCTATCTACTAGGCCGAGTGTCCACCCTCCCGCATCCCCGCACTGTCTCGCTCGCTCGCTCGGCCGGTCTGAACGTGCACTGTCTCGCCACTCGGTGATTTTTTTACGATCCATCGTGTCCGAAAGTCTTAATAGAACTGAATTGACTGTGCTAATTTCAAAACATGTGTAAACAGCTACTCGCTTACATCACTGTAATGCCTTGATCAGACGTACCGAGCAATCGGGCGAGACAGTAAAATGTTTCTCGGCCGAGACAGTGATATAAGTGAGTAGCTGTTTACACATGTTTTGAAATTAGCACAGTCAGTTCAGTTCCATTGAGACTTTCGGACATGATGGATCGTAAAAAAATCGCCGAGTGGAGAGACAGAGCACGTTCAGACCGGCCGAGTGAGCGAGCGAGACAGTGCGGGGTAGCGGGAGGGTGGACACTCGGCCTAGTAGATAGAACGGGAGCCGAGCTACTGTCTCGCCCCTTCGTTCGGCCGAGCGCTCGGCCGAGTACTCGGCGCTATGTTTATACCCACCGAGTACTCGGCCGAGAGCACTGTCTCGCCCGTTTGCTCGGTATAGTTGAAGTAATACAAGCTGAGCTAATCCACTTACCTGCATTCACAATAGCATTGTGTCTAATACAATCGTATCTGCTTTTGTTCTCATAAACGCGAACCTGGCGCCAACCAGTTACTTACAAAAAAAGGTTAGAACTACATTGCGTGGATATTGAATTTTCAACCTTATTCCTTGTTGAATAGGTTTAAAATGGTTGATGATGAGAGTTCATAGTCCTTTTTCAAGAGAATACGTTCTTGTGAAGAGTCGGACGATTGTAAAAATCCAAAAAGTATGATTACCATTATTCTGTTAGTGTATTTTGTAGTTTCATGCCTAAGGAAATAGAGTCGATAATCTATATTAACCTTCCAAGGTGGTTACAATCTGGTTTTACTACGAGCTCGTTATCTTAATTTGTGGTTTACCAGTTGTGGTTTGTTCAATGGTATTCAGTTCTTAAGTGGATTAGGTTAGCTTATATTGTTTTTACTATACGTGTGATCAAGGCATAAGGGTACAGGGATACATTGTTGCAGACGTCGAGTCCGCAGCTGTCGGCGCGCAGCTCGGCGCCGCCCGCGCCCGCGCAGCCCGCCGCGCGCAGCCCGCGAGCCAGCCCACGAGCCAGCCCGCGCGCAGGTATCGCATCATGACCCGACCAGGGTGCGACAGGATACTTAGGGCTTGTGCACTAATCACGTGAGGTTCCATAGGGGGGAGGGGGGGTCACAAAAAAATCACGAAATATCACGTTGGGGGAGGGCGGGTATAAGGGGACCTCACGTGTATTTTTTCTACAGTGAACGAACTAAGAAAAAGTCGATATTTTTTTCTCGATTTTGTTAAAAAGAAGTCTTGACTTGTTAAATACTTACCTCAAAATAGCGAGTCTATTTTACGAAATTTTGGCGGAAAAAAAATACACGTGAGGTAGTGAGGGGGAGGGGGAGGTTAGCAAAGAACCTCACCAAATATCACCAGGGGGGAGGGGGGTCAAAAAGTAGCCGAAAAAACCTCACGTGATGTGTGCACAAGCCCATAACAATGACTAGCTGTGCCCCGCGGTGCTACCCGCTCATCCCACGGGAACACTAAATTTATTCAGAATGAAAAGTATCCTATGCCCTTTCCCGGGTCTCAAACTATCTCCATACCAAATTTAATCTAAGTCGGTTCAGCGGTTTAAGCGTGAAGAGGTAACAGACAGACTGACACACTTTCGCATTTATAATATTAGTATGGATAGTTATCACGATAATTATCGTAATAAAAACTGATAGATAATTACAGATTGATAATAACAAAAAAAATCTCTCGTGAAAGTGAACTGTATTCGAAGTAAAGTATGAACGGGCCGCGCCTTGGTGATTCCCCTTACAAGAAAAAAATATTGAATTAATAAAAAAATATATAAAATGTGTTTTTTTGTTAGCATTTGTTATGAAACAATGTAACAAATAAATTACTTTCTTACACTGATGATAATTATCCGATTACTATCTGATAATTATCCGTATATTATTATCTGACAATTATCAAAAAGCGTAATTATCATAATAATTTTGAACCCTGGCCATGGTGCGGTACATCCTAGCCCGACAACCACATGATGTAAAGAATTTAAGAATTCACAAATTCTTCATTTTAACTGTGCCAATCTCAACATCTTCCTTATCACACGTCATCATATTTGAAAACACGGGAGACCTCTACTTAGAACTTGTGATGGATGGTGTGTTTATTAAAATTAGCGACCCGTTCCGGCTTCGCACCGGTGCAATGCTATGCTGCATGTATTATACATATAAACCTACCACTTAAATCACTCTATCTGTTAAAAAAAAAAACAAAATCCGTTGTGTAATAGTTTTAAACCACTGTTATTATATTTATATATTAAAGTTTACGTGAGGTTTGGCACCGACTTCAAAGGGTGAGTCAAATGTAATCTGTACTTGAACGGGTTATTTAATTGGATTTTTAGTTTTACTGAAGTCGGTTCTTTTTTTTGTTAAACATTTTTTTTTTTCGCTTTTTAGTGATTCATATAAAATACTTATGGCGGGGTGATCAGGGAGGTCTTGAAGGAATGCATCTCGTTTTAATTATCTCCTAACTCCTAACCGTTAAGGAGTTGTACCTTCCATCATCAGTTCAGCATTGGAAGATGATGACTACCATATGCAAATACTTAAATAGTTTTAGAAAATATATGAAAAATATTATGACTGCCTATAAAATTTCAGGAATTCCTTCGATTCCTCATGGATCTCATCATCCGATCTTCACCAAAATTTTATGGGACCAACCTTGAGATGTCTATTCATGAACCTAAAAAGAATTTTCCAAATCGACTCATAAATGACGGAGTTATGAGGTAACAAACATAAAAAAAAAAAAAAAAAACATACAACCGAACTGAGAACCCCCTCCTTTTTTTGAAGTCGGTTAAAAAAAACAAAATCCGTTGTGTAATAGTTTTAAAGATCTAAGCATACATAGGGACAAACAGCAGGAAGTGACTTTGTTTTATACTATGTAGTGATTTTCGATTCAACATAACCACGTGGGGATTATGTTTTTAGCCCTTTATCATATCTGAACATAGATGCCACGACTTTGCGCGACCAGCGGCGCGGCGAGCGGTTGAGCGAGAGATCCGAGCGCGGCGGCCATACGAGTGAGTGAGACGCACGTACCGCGCACCGCCGCCGCTATCGCGCTAAGTCGTGTCGTGGCATCAGTATATGGATAATCAGTCATACAAATTTCCAGGTATACGCAAGCGAAGTCCACGCAAATCACCTACCAAACTCAGTCCACACTCACCGAAGATTATTACAGAGGAATTGAAACTGGCTTTGAATCCGTCAGAAGACTCTTTGCCCTCTGTTATAACAGTGCAGTGTGCCAAGAAGGGCGCTGTTGTGAAGACTGGCTCTCCGAAGGCGAAGGATAAAAAGGTAAGCGATGGATGCTATCAACAGTCGTCAAAATTTGCCGCAAAAATATCGTTTTATGAAATGCTCTTGGGATCTTATTATGACCTCGACTTCGCCTCGTCTACCTTTTTTTTTATTTTTTTTTGTCGAAGTGGGAATGCTTTCTAGCCTAATATTGGAAGACCTAATGTTAGTTTGACATACAACTTTAAGTCCTAAATATTGAATAGGTGATTTAGGTCTTTGTTACGTACGACGACGAGCGAAGCGAGGAGGAGTGTTAGGAAGAACTGCGACCCTACGCACGCCAGAACTGAGGTTTTATTCTCCCTCGCGTTAAAAGAATCGACATCAATCTTTGTGCATGAAATATTAGGATTATGGTGTTAGGACATTTGATGCTTATGTCTTATAAAATTAGGATATGTAATCGTTAGGAAAAATGTATACTTGAAATATTAGGGTAAATAAGTATTAGGACATAAAAAATTAGGACAAAAACTATTACGGCTATTACGTGCATTAGGGCAAATAACGATATGAAAAGCAATCATTAAGGCAAAAGATATTAGGGGAAAAAAATAGGACAAATAGTTTTAGCGATTCCGATATCCCCGGCTTCCTATCATTGTGTAGCAGTTGTTAACTGATGTTAAAATTTAGTACGTATCCATTATAACGCACGTGTTTTAATTAGTTACACAGAGACGAATGGTTAATCATGACGGTGATGCAACCCAAAGCCAGTCAGTCGGGCAAGCGCACCGCGCTTATTCAGCCCTTATACAACTTAAATTAGCTGTGCAAGGGCTGTATAAGCGCGTATACAGCCTGTGTGCTATTTGGGAGGGTAAGCGCACCTAACATAAAAATATGTAAATGTACCTACAGATGTTATACTAGTAACACCATCTTACGATCACGGTACTAACTATACGCGCCTGGCCCGACTGGATTTACAGTAAAGCTTTTCAATAAAAAATAAGTCGTAAACAAAAAAATACTTTATTGAAAAATCAAGAGAAGCTTAGAATATAGCTCTCGCTGGATACAAAAATACATACGAAATAAATAAACACCTTATAGGTAGCCCGTTTAGGATGACTATTAATTTATCACTATTATATGTTTATTATAGGAGCATAAGTTTAACAAGCTCGTGCCACGATGATAGATGATACGCGAGTGGTTAACATCGACGTTTTTTAATGACATAACGTATACTTTAGCGATGTGATCTTTTGACAAATAAATGGCCACAATGCAGTGTTGATAGCCAAAATGTATATTTATGTCTTTAATGTAAGGTTGAAAAATACGCGCTTGCAAAAATTACACCCCAATATCTTACAACGAATTGTCTTTATTTACTTTAATTATAATTTATACGATTTGTGCATTATCATATTATAATAATTTAAGTTTAAATATTTTAATTTAAAGTTTGCTTTTAGCGAATCTCATTAGGAAATTTTAATTCTTATATCAAAATGAGACTTGATAACTCAAGTCTCATTTGATTTAATTAAATTAGACAATCTCATTTTCTTCTATGAAAAGTCGCATTTTCATGAAGAATAGTTATCATTATCACATCACAATTCATCTGGAAGCTTTAAGCAACACAAAGTTCTGATACAATTTTCTTATTTTAAAAATTAACGATGCGTTTAAATGATAAGATTATGCCTTTATTTTGATGTGATTTTCATGACTTAAAGTATTTCTGTAATATGGATGAATACTCAGCGTTTCCACTGCGGTTTCTTTGGTCATATTCGTCTCAGCAAATATTGGTGAAATGGAATAGATGACGATCAGAAATAACCTTGGTATCGGTCGGTTCAGGGTTGAGGCTAGTTTGATCACAGTTATGGCGACTCGCTCTTACGTTGTAGTAATCACGAGACAACAATGATGTTTATATTGTACCATTGATACAAAGATCAAAGCAAAAAGACACAGACCGGGAATCGAACCCGGTACCTCTGGATTACCGGTCCAATGCGTTAACCTTTCCACCACTCTAATGCCAAATAACCTTCCGAATTTTTCCTTTATGTGTCGATCTCTGCATTGTTTATTTAAAAGGCTTTACACCAACAACAATTATGTACTACACCGAGCGTTCGAAACGTTTGAAGGTATACTCATACAGTGTGATCGGAGAGGTTATTTAACAATACACAGAATTAGCCATAAGTAATTTTTTTTTGATAATGAGAGTTATGGTTTTCTTTCATTGTTCTGTGTGTATTTGGTGGGCTGTATAAATTAGCTTAACATTAGTACGTGAAGTGTGCCAGCCTGCGGCGGGTGTCTAGGCGCACTTGCCGCACAGGGGCTTGTTGTCCATCACCGAGAACGTCGAGTCGGTCACGGGGTTCCTGCATTTCTGGAAATAGAAATAAAAGAGTTTCAGCACACATTTCTTGCAAAATGTATGATAATTTTTAAACCTTTGGTGGTGTTCCGTTTCTGAACCTATTACCGAAATTTTGAATCGTACAGTTTCCATTTTGTATTTTGCTGCTGACTACTTAAAGCATTAAATCGGATTTTTGGATGACTTATTGACAATACTTCATAATGACGTTGTTTAGGAAAAATTTACATCCGCCCAGCAGAACCCTGATTACAATGATTTCTCGCCTTCGTACGGCCTTCATTTGTGACCTTCATACGGTTATTCCACTCGCAAAATGATGACCTTGATTCATTTGATTCACACGTACGCGACCGGCCTATAGCAATTGGTCAGTGGGCCACCAGTGCAGTACTCACGTTGCAAGCGTAGTGCCGCTTTGGCACTACGTTGTTGGTCTTCTTGATCGGCTTGGAGCAATCTATCCGGAGCAATGAGACTTACGTTGCAAGCGAAGCAGTCGGGTTGCCGTTCGACACTTTTTTTTCATGTCATAGAGGGCAAATGAGCAAACGGATCGCCTGATGGAAAGCGATTACCGTCGCCCATAGACACCTGCAACACCAGAGGAGTCGCAAGTGACATGCCGGCCTTTCAGGTGGGAGTAAGCTTTTTTCTTAAAGGCTTCAAGATCGTTTCGGTACGGAAATACCACAAGCGACAGTTCATTCCACAATGTAGCCGTGCGAGGCAGGAGATTTCTAGAAAACCGCACAGTTTATACTGCCACCTATCTAAGAGGTGAGGATGAAAGAATTGTCGCGTAGAAAGTTGGCGGAAAGATGCGGCAGGGAACAACTCCTCGGAGCACGCTCCGTTATACTATAGGCGATAAAAGATGCAGAGAGAGAGGCTACATCTCTACGCAGCGCCAAGAAGTCAAACCGATCTGACTATACGTTGTCGGTTTTCTTGGTCGGCTTAGAGCAACCTATCCGGAGCCACAGATCATATAATACTAGTACAGATTGACAGGTTCATACAAAAAATGGTCGCCGTCCTAACTTTTTAATACCGGTAGACTAAATTGATTCCGTAGTTCCCCACTAGATGGAGCACTGAAATGACGCATCGATCATGCTATTCGTTATGGTAGTAGATTAAAACGACAACAGATGGCGCGTCTCTCTCTCGTCTCGCGTCTGGCGTGCGCCAGCAACGAATTACGTCATAGGGTTAAAATTAAAAGTTATTCTCTGTCTCATTCACCTACCTAATATAAAATATACCTACTCGCATAAGAAATAATATTTGAAGCAAAGCAAGGAGGGTTTCTTATTTTACCGAATATTTTTATTAACAGGCGGTAATAGGTATGTAGGTATTATAGAAAAAAAATTTACTTTCGGTTGTTTTGTTGTAATGAGTACTTTCCATTACAAATGGTGCCGAGGGTCTGAAGATGGAGCCGGGAGACGGCCACCGGAACTCCTTGATGGAAAGTGCTAAGACAGTCGAGATTGGGCTCGTTTGTTTTGTTGTGATGAGTACTTTCCATCGGACATGGTGCCGAGGGTCTGAAGATGGAGCCGGGAGACGGCCACCGGAACTCCTAGATGGAAAGTGCTAAGACAGTCGAGATTGGGTTCGTTTGTTTTGTTGTGATGAGTACTTTCCATTGGACATGGTGCTGAGGGTCTGAAGATGGAGCCGGGAGACGGCCACCGGAACTCCTTGATGGAAAGTGCTAACACAGTCGAGATTGGGCTCGTTTGTTTTGTTGTGATGAGTACTTTCCATTGGACATGGTGCCGAGGGTCTGAAGATGGAGCCGGGAGACGGCTACTGGAACTCCTTCTATATACTTATCTTCTCCCTTATATGTATATACTTACGATGTGCCCAGTATTTAAATGTAAAGTAAGTATTTAGATATTTTTATACGCGGTACATAGTAATAATCTAATTATAGGTAGGTATCTAATTATTAGAACAAAACGCGACTAATCGCCAGGCATCGCATATTCAGATGCTTTTAAAATACCTAAACTTTGGTGTCGGCGCCGAAGTTGCTGGAACTGTATGGAGACGGATTCGAATTGAT
Organism: Apotomis capreana; assembly: GCA_947623375.1. NCBI lineage: Eukaryota > Metazoa > Arthropoda > Insecta > Lepidoptera > Tortricidae > Apotomis > Apotomis capreana. The sequence goes on along the minus strand of OX392512.1, from coordinate 888,630 downwards.
TTAATGAATGCCAGGATTTCTACATTAAGTAATTAGGCTAACATTAAACATACCATTTAAGTAACAAAATGAAATAGTTGAAGGTACTTTTTATTAAAGGTATAAATCTACTAAATGTTATTCAATTAGGTAACGTGCATTTATTTCAACATTACGAAATATTCTTATCCTAAATATAAAATAAAATTATAATTAATTACCTAATAGCTAATCTGTTACTAAACAACGATACTGTAACATTAAACTGAACAGGTGATTACAAATAAATTTAAATAAATTGGGAACGTCTCCATACAACTATACATCAACGCCGACTCCGAAGTGTAGGTAAAAAACTTTGAGTATTTACATTTAGACAGGAGATGCCATGCACGGGCGACTCCCTCCGGCAAAATAATTGGTCAACTGGTCAAGCACGTTATATAAAATTATATCACGTCTACTTAAAGTAGTTTACTTTGAGTCGCTTCACCGCCATATTGCATCGATCAGTGTCGTGTGACACATATCTCTAAAAATGGTGAATTGTGCAGTATCTTCATGTAAAAGGCGATCTGGCAGCTCAAATTCGCAACAAGATCGCGTTTTCTATCACAAGAAAGTATTTTGACTAACTATTAACCATTTTTATAGAATCTTTTTATCGATTCTATTTTTTTATGTGGAAATAGGTATCACATGTTTTATTTATTGTGCGTATTTATGGATCGTGCGAGGAAAGCGCGCATCCTAGGATATGGCTAATGCGCATAAGCATTTCAAACACATAGGACGCAGAGGCAGCTCCAGTAGTGTAAGAATTATGGAATGAAAGATTTGGTGTGATTGACGTAGCGATCTAATAATAGCTCAGTTAGGAGAGCAATACGCTGGAAACGTAGAGGTCTAAGCAGGATTCGAACCTGCGTTCAAATCCTGTTTAGATTGTAGTAGACCGCATTCAATTTTTCTTTCTTAATTTACCTTTGTGTCATTATTTATTTGTTTAAACTTTATTGCACAAAATACAAAAGTAAAAGTACAAATGGCGGACTTGATGCCATAAGGCATTCTCAACCATAGGGCCAAACAGAAACTAGCAGTTGGTGCAGGATAAAAAGCCGTGTCTAAAAACATAAAACGACATTATTTATAACTATTGAATGTGTATTGAAGTACAATCTTCATTTTAAAGGAAAAGCCGTTGCGATACGTAAACGACAGATAAATGTAAATAAGAAAACAGTGGTACAGGGGCGAGGGATGAGACAAAGTCAAAACAGCGACTCAACATTTGATTATTTTGAATGAATCGATTTCGATCTCGTTTAAAATCAACTGGCATTATTTTGGCAACGACAATGAAATCCAGTGTATTTTCACTAGAAATCAGTAGTAGTGTCAGCCTGAAAAAAAACGGCCAAGAGCATGTCGGGCCACGCTCAGTGTAGGGTTCCGTAGTTGCTCATCCTTCACAATAAACTGCTGTTTTAAGCCCGAGTTTTAAGTTAAGAAAGATTTTAAGCTCTATAAAAAGGTCGTAAACGCCCTAGAAACTGTAATCACTTGTTACCTTCTGGAAGTCAACTTACGTCCTTTAAAAGAAAAAATATGAAATTTGGCGATAACTCAAAAACGGCTCGACCGATTTTGTTCAATATAGTTTTCATTGAAAGTACTTATAAAGCCTCATGTACATGAATTTTTCCGATTTTTTTTGACCCGTGGTTGAAAAGTTAGAGGGGGGGGACACAATTTTTTTGTTTTCGGAGCAAATATTTACAAAACTGCTGACTTTATCAAAAAAAAATGTCAGAAGACCCCTATTATTTTTACAAGACCTATTCAACGACACCCCACACACTAGTGTTGAAGAGAAAAAAAAAATCACCCCCACTTTGGGTGTTCGAGGTACCCAAAAAAAATTTTTTTTTTTAATTTTTATTGTACCGTTCTGTTGGCGTTATACATACACATACTCATACCAAATTTCAGCTTTCTAGTACGAATGATCACGGAGCTAAGCCGCGGACGGACGGACGTGGGCCTACGTTTGAGGAGTGCCCAGGGCCCCAGCATGCCTCCGAGACAGGGGGTGGTAATAGTAATGAATGATGATGAACTGGTGACTGGTGGTGGTAATGATGATGTTGATGGGGGTGAACTAGTGACGATGAAGATGATGAATTGATGATGATAATGGTCGTGTGGATGGTGAACGTGGTGATCGGAGGTGATAATGATGATGGTGGTAATTATTATGATGATTCGACAGCACGTTTGGCTCGGTTTGTAGACACCTGCATACTGAGCCGGCGGTCCCGGGTTCGAATCCCGGCCAGGGCAAATATTTGTGTGATGAACTCGAATATTTGTGCTTGGGTCATGGTTGTTCTATGTATTTAAGTATATATTTGTCTATATAAGTACGTATATCGTCGTCTAGTACCCATAACACAAGCCTTCTTGAGCTTAATTTGGGACTAGATCGATTTGTGTGAGGTTGTCTGATATTTATTATGATATTGGTGATGATGATGATGAAGGTGGTGACAGAGGATGGTAATAATAATTAATGATGGTGAACTGGTGATGATGATGATGGCGGTGAACTGGTGAAGATGATGTGGAGGATGAAGGTGGTGATTGGTGGTGATCATGATGATGGTGGTAATGATGTTGATGTTGGTGATGGTGACTGGTTATGCTGATGGTGGTGATAGTAATGATGATTGTGATGATGATGGTGGTTATGCTGATGATGATAAAGGTGGTGAAAGGTGGTAATGATGATGACAGCTGTGAGGGTGTTGGTGATAAATAATGGTGGTAACTTGTGAAGATGATGGTGATGATGACAATGATAATTATGGTGGTGATGATGATGAAATAAAAACAAATCGGGAATAAATAAACAGATTTATTAATTTCTATATTTTCATAGCATCTTCAACCCAATCCCCAACCCAATGTTATTTGCCCTACTGCTTGTGCCCTAATTTTAAATATTCAAATTGTTGGCACTCGGGGTTGTCGTTCATCTTTTTTTTTCAATCCTTCTATTTTCCACTTTATTTTTGACTCTTAAGTAGATAAGTCCTTGTTGGAGTTAAAACTTTTATTGGAAGGTCCTCGATCTATAACAAAACAAAATCGAAAGTTAATTTTAAAAAGTACACGATTATATTTCTATATAAATTAAATGAAATTATTATTCACATATCCAAAAATAAGAGGAGAAAACATAAACATGTTTATTACATAATATATTAAAACAACATGTGTATAATATTACATGTCTAAAGCTCCCTTCTAGTTCTCAGTTGGATAAACTTAAAATTTTGTGTGCCTCTGATGATAATTAATTACTGAAGGCAACAAATATTTTGGTCGCCCAAAAAAAACTTTGCGACCCCAAACCTAAAAATCATTATGAAACACCAAACTAAAAATTATTTGGTCATCAGTCATCAGTGAATAAATATTTTGGGCTTTTTAATTAATTTTTGTTAGGGTACAAGGTGATATATATTTGAATATGGTGATAAATTTTTGGAGAACGAACTTATTTTGGGTTAAATAAGTTTCTGTCAAAAAAAATCATTTTAGTGACAAGCTTTTATAGCCGACTGTACTTTTCTTTAAATATCTATCAAATGCTCACTGGGACGATTCTAAAGAGCCCAAACTCGGTAGGATTGCTTTTTCTATTATAGAGTTCCTATGGCCACCTTCCGGCTCCATCATCAGATCAGCCCCACGGTACCATATTATTGTATTGTCATCAAAGTTAAGTAAGTATGCAAAATTTCAGCTTAATCGGTTGACGATATCTGCTTCAAAATTGAGTTGCAAGATTCTACCCGAAGAAACATACTTACATACATACATTGCAAGTTAAATAAAAGCTTTTAAAAACGATTAATGTTGAGTTATTTACTTTAAGTAGGATAACAAGTTTCAATATTTACGGTTATAATTTTACATTAGATTGGTGTTCTAAATTTGGTACACATTCACTTTTGGTCGCAAAAAGTTAATCTTTTGCTAATAAATACTCTATCTGGTGATCAGTAATACAAATATTGGTTATGATTTTTAAATTATTTTGGGGATGAATTTTGGTGCTCATTTACTATTTTTTATAGTAAAAAGTGTTTTTCTTGCCGCTACATTTTACTTAATCTGGTGCTCTATTAAATATAAGCCATTTATTAATAACTAAACCCCATTATCTTATGACTGATGTTGCTTTTTACTGGGTTTTTTCCTGTCCTAATATTAATATTACATATGTTATGCAACAATGCAATTGATTTTTTGCATCTTAAATCACTACTCAATCTCAATATATGTTATATGTAGAGTTGTACAAAGTTTATTGTAATTATTGTGGAAAGTCTATGTTAAACAGTCATAATTAGTAAGTTGGTCAGTCTTAACTAATGAACACCCGAGATTTCTACTTTTATCAAAATATTTATATCCGTTAGTACCTTGTGATTTTCTTTGACATATTTTAACTGTAACTACTTCTGCCGTCCTACGTTAAAAGGGTTGTATCTTTCGACTGGATTTTATAGTAAGATACTGCTTCTTACCATAGCACGGCAGACTAAACCATCGACATTTCGATGAAGTTCGATTAGATCACAGGCTTCAATAATAACGTAGCGAGTAAAAAATTAAATTAAGCATAATTTTTCTTGTCAAAATGACTTCATGAAGTTCCCACATCCTTATTTCGACACCCTTAAAATGATACCCTTACAATATTTTCCTTTATACAACTTATGCTGCACGAAATTTGCATACTGAATCCAAAACTACATATCCCACAAAAAGCATATTTTGATATTTTTCTTTAGATTGATGAAAACAAATGCAGTTTGCATTAATAATTAATCCCTAATATTTTCTTGATGAGACGGATACATTCTAGAAGGTTAATAGAAGTTTTATGGAACTCTCATAAAAAAAAATCTGTTTTGTGCTTTGAATGTCAGTGCGAAAAAAGAAATAATACATCAATAACTTTGTTTTGTAAGGAATGAAGAAATATGTCGATACTTTTACTTTATAGCACAGTATATACAATATATTACAATATGCTCTCAAAAAATTGACAAACTGTGCTTAATATAGCATGATGGGCAAATATGTATTTAATAAAATAACTCACCGCAGGTTTCAATCCAATGTAGCAAACGAAACATGGGCTTTTGGCCCATCATGGTCTTGCGTCGAAAATACGTAGGGTCCATAATTATATTTTGTAAGATAATCAGTCCATTTTCGAAATTCAAGTGAAGCAACTATCGCAGTCCAAATTCAATGCCAAATTAGTAGTAAGTGCAATTTTCGTATAATGTAGTAGTTGTTGTAGTCCAAATCTGAAGCACATCGTTCTGGAAGGAATATTCTTCGCGAAAAGAAAAAATCCGTTGTTTGTTATGACATGTGTCGACTGTCGTCTTCCGTCTTCGTCTTTTTGCGTTTTGATACTCTCCAGTTTAAGATATCCGTTTTTCACTGTCTTGTTTGTACAAAGATTTTTCATTGACATATTTTTTTTAAATAGTTGTTCATATTTTTCGTTGATTTAAAAATTATTTATAATTTTTTTATTAAAAAAAGTGCATTAAAAATAAACTACATACCACATCTAAAAGTTAAGGAACCAAACGCTAAAGTCGCCATTCTGAAGTTGCGCCATCTAGTGTCATTCTTTAATATTACGTAGGTAGTGTGATAGCTAATTTTCATGTCACGATCGATTGAATAGATAGGTTTAAAATAAAAGACTTAGATTCTAAAATAAAGCGTTGAATTGGTGTTCATGATGATAATCTGCATTTAGATTAACATGTACTTGATTAGTTATTGCATAATTATGGGCCAAATTGCGGGATAATTGTTTCATAATGTCGATTTGAGACCTATGATGCCCTCTATGGGATTTTTTTGTTACTAATTATATTTCCTTCGTGATGGGAGGGCATGCCGGAGCAATGAAACTCACGTTGCAGGTGAAGGAGTCAGGCTGCCAAATGCCTGTCGTTATGTCGGTCTTTTTGATCCGATTGGGTCTTGGATGGATAAGCAAAGAAAAGCAATGTCTTACGTTGCAAGTGAAACAATCACGGTGCCACTTGGCATCAAGGGCAATGATGGCCTTGTCCGTGATCGGCTTGGAGCAGCCGGCGCAGCGGGCGGCGAACTTGTCCGCGTAGCACCCGGAGCAATACGGACGACCAGCCTGGAATAAGCAACCGAAATTATTAGAATATAGTCCATTGAATAAAAAGTTCTAGAGTGCGTGAGTTAGTAACGTAAGATGTTTCTTCGGAAACATGTCAAGAGTCCCTAGGTAATAAACATACTAAAACCCCGGGACACTAGGAGGAGCCCCGGAGTGGGGGGAGGGGGGAAAAGGGTCCATTTTTTCATTTTTTGCTTAAATCTCAAAAACGGTACATGTTAGAGAAAAACTTTCAAGAAAAAGTTGAAAGGCCATAAAATTATCTACAAGTTATACCTAAATAATTTTTTCCTATATCCTACCGTTTCTGAGTTACACGCAGTAAAAAATGATTTTGGCTCAAACAATTTCCCCATACTACATACCCATGTTTATCACATCAATCGATCAAAAAATATTTCTTTCTTCCAAAAAACTCAAATGTGCAACTTGTGACCGGTACTGATAGATTGCTCTTAATTAGGTCTATAATTGGTAAAGTAAACACATTCCTCCATGGAAGCCTTTAGGAGGAATCGATTGTCAAAATATTATATTAGGGTAGTTTGAGTTACTGAACTTGATCTTTTTATTTTTTCTTCCAAAAAATCTCAAAAGTGCAACTTGTGACCGGTACAGATTGATTGCTCATAATTAGGTCTATCATTGATAAAAATACCAGATTCCACCACGGAGGCGTTTACGGGGAATTGAATTTTATTACGGTAGTTACGATACTTGAACTTTTTCTTTTTTTTCTTCCAAAAAGCTCAAAAGTGCAACTTGTGACCGGTACTGATAGATTGCTCTTAATTAGGTCTATCATTGGTAAAAAAAAACACATTCCTCCATGGAAGCCTTTAGGAGGAATTGATTGTCAAAATATTATATTAGGGTTTTCGAATTTTTCACCTTTCATGGGATGTAGCTCGAAAACGGCTGCGAATAAAAAAAAATATTTAGGTACAACTTGTAGATAATTTTATGGCCTTTCAACTTTTCCTTGAAAGTTTTTCTCTAACATGTACCGTTTTTGAGATTTAAGCGAAAAATGAAAAAATGGACCCTTTCCCCCCTCCCCCCACTCCAGGGCTCCTCCTAGTGTCCCGGGGTTTTAGTATGTTTATTACCTAGGGACTCTTGACATGTTTCCGAAGAAACATCTTACGTTACTAACTCACGCACTCTAGACCCCCCTTGGAGGGACTCATTCAATGGACTAATAATGCTTCAATCTCGCATTTAAGATTGGATTGTACTGTTTCTTTCTATTCTTTATAGTTTGACTCTTGCTAAAGGCTAATGGTGGCTGACCATGGGAAAATTTAGCTATTATATATTGTCATGTCAAGAGCGAAGAAGGCAATTGTTTTATTTCATCAAAAGACAGATAAGTGGTCGCTCACAATGGGCCTCATAAGAAGGCTCAAAATTTTGAGCAATGGGCAATGGAGCGAGCTATGTTCGTAGTTATCTTGCGGGATCGAATCCGAAATGATGAGATACGCAAGAGAACGAAGATTGTAGATATAGCTCAGACAGTCGCCAAACATCAGTGGCAGTGGGTGGGACACATTGCTCGTGGAATGGCCATTGGGGCAGAAAGGTTCACGAATGGCGACCACTGACCGGGAGACCCAGCATGGGAAGGTCCCCAACAAGGTGGACCTACGACCTGGTTAGGATCGCGGGCAGATGTTGTATGGGGGCAGCGCAGGACCGATCGTTGTGAAGAGCATTGGAGGAGGCCTTTGTCCAGCAGTAGACGTCTATCGACTGAAATGATGATGATGTTGATGAAAAGGCATTTCCTTTGCTGTATATTCATGCGATGAATTTCCTGGGCCTTGTATAGGCTCACGTCCTTCAATGAGTGTCTTGTTATGTCTACTGTCGCCCTGTTCCGTATGGGAACAAGGAAAATTGGAAAGAAACCAAATCTTCAAAAAATAACTGTTTTATTACAGTTTTTATACAATATTTTTGTAAGTGTGTATCGATGGGCGAAAGAAATGCAAGTGAGCGAGCGGAAGGCTCCAGAATGTATCGCGACTGTATGAACGGCTGTGATTGGTTGTTTACAATATGACGCGATATATAAGAGTTATGATTGGACGCGGCTCGATACAGTTCAATATGTGTCATATGTAGTGTGTACTTAAGATCTAGATTTGAATGGTGAACGCTGCGGCGTGAACACGCCCATTTCTATAATATTGATATTCACCTGCTCCATGAATCCTCCTCCTCCGAGCTCTTTCTTGCATCCGCCGCAGACGAAGTGGTTGGCGTGCCACGCCACACCCAGAGCTTGGATCACGCGCTGAAATAAATAATATATAAATATAAACAGACAATCACACAAATCGACCTAGTCCCAAACTAAGCAATGCTATATAAGCTTAATATGGGTACTAGACAGCGATATACGGTGCCACAATTCATACGGAGTTCGTAAAAATTTCGGGACAGAGAGCGATTAAAACGCTGAAATATCACCCAAAGCTAAAATCTTCTTATGTAGATTAGTAACTATAACCCAAATTAAAACTTTAATACACCCCCAACACAAGTAGACACTCATCATGAGACCTTCATTCAATGAGTGATATAGAAAACTGCTAAAACTGAACATAACTTCTAAATTTGGAATTCTTAGCTTCAATATTGGCTGAGATCTTGTCACTTGTTCCAATGAAAGCTGAATATTTTGGAAACTACTGGTCCTATTTCCACATACATAGATCAAACATAGCTAAGAACCCTCTTGACGGATAAGTCTTTCGATTAAAAAACCGCACGCAAATTTGACCATCCGTTTGGGAGCTACGATGCCACAGACAGACATACAGATACAAATATGTGAAACTTATAACACCCCTCTCTTTTCGTCGGGGAGTAAAAAATTACAACTTTAACATTACATTCCACTATATTTACGTTGAATGCTATGCAATGTCGGTCAGTTTAGTCAAGGGCTCAGCTTTGCCCTGATTAATCTCGTCTTCCTCGCATACTATGCCCTTTTTCGACCTCACCATTTGCATTAGGACGATATAACAAAACGAGAGCTTGTACTTGAAATTCCTTTCGAGCCTGCTTAGAGGTTATTCAAAAATATTACGTTTCATTGCTAGCGGTTAACCGCAATTTACGTAAACATTACTAACATACAGTATGGAAATAATAAAATATACCATTAAATAACCCACGTAAGTATATTTATGTATCTAATCTACAGGTGATATTATCCTTAATCCTTAGTCACCATAAAATGAAAGTTTGTTTTTAGTTTACCCTTTTGTCGCGTATTAACAACATGCCATCACAGTCTATTTATTATCCAGCAAAAAAATACGTTCCCTGCCGAATTTAGCTTATTTTATTATACAGTTCACAACATAGTATAGTATATTAAAATCTTTTTATATTAAAATCATTCGCATCCTTTATAACATATTTTCCGATACAGTTCTTACAACTTGGTGATACAGTTATTTGATTGCAGTAAACCAAAAGATTCCCCATTGCATAAACCGTGCCGACCATCTGGCGAACCCATTAACCAAATCTATTTTGAAAAGACATAAGTGCAGATGATTTTCAATGTGGCTTACGACCTTTTCTCTCGCTATGACGAACCATTTAGTTATAAAATTCAAAAGGACATAAGCACGTATGATGTTTAATGTCGCTTAGGGCTAAATCAGATTGTTGGTCTCTAAATGCCGCCTCCGCACCAAAGCTGTCATATAATTGCGTCCCGTGTCAGTTGGCGGCATTGCTGGCATCGCGGTGGGCAGTTAAAGGGAGATATATGGTATCAATATCGTGTAATTGTTAATGTAAGTGCAAACGACAAATTGGATTGGGTAATAAAAATGGCCAAGACTGAGTAGGTTCTGCAGGCGAGTTTTTTTACTTGAATATGTAGTTTACGGTAGTTTTCCGCAACTTGTTACGAAGTCGAATCGTTTAAGTGTGTTTAGGCATTCTTTTTTACCTGATATTGTGTAAAATAAATATATTTCTTACTTTTATAGAAAACGTACGAAATATACGAAAGTTTTACAAAGGCATTCGAGAAATAAAACTGTTAATTAGCTTTGACGTCTGATTTCGTTAGGGGTTTTCCCATACCGTTATAATACTTTGTAGTACCTACAGTAGATACCTATTATATAACGTTTTATGTATTTTTTATTTAAACAAGAAAATAGAACTGTAAGTATGGCATCTTTAGTTCCCCGAATATTTAGAATTGAATAATTTCCAAGTACCTATATCATTTTTGGTTCCTAAAGAATGAATTAACAAATATGGGTTTTGATTTAATGCTACTTGGAAATTAAAAATTTTGACAATAACGTTTTCCGCAAAAAAGTAAGATATTCTCCTAAGGCTCATAGCAAAAATTCTGCTCAGTCACTGTAAACCATAGTTCCAGGGCCTAAATAACAATGTTAATTGTTATATTTATTCCCATATAGGGTCCTATAGCTTCCTATAGTTTTTTCGTAGTCGGGTAAAGAGTATCCTTTATCCATTTTTGGATGGACCAGCTATCCCTGTACCAAAATTGGTTAAAATCCGCCCTTCCCCTTCAGTGTGATGAGAGGACAAAGATATTTTCACCAACAGACTGCGCTGCACGGATGGAGCCGCGCGCCCATACAGTCCTGCATCGCGCTGTTTTTTCTAAGTATAATAGTATAATATTAGACGTAATATCAACGATCAGACACAACGCGTAAGACTGCCTGTCAAATGTAAAATGGAGCAGATTCAGACCTCACATTTTAATGCACTTCTTTTAGGCTTCACAAAGACCCAACCTGATTGGTTCATTATTGTACGAGTCACATAGACCGGGCTGGGCCGGGTCGGCTGCCGCCGCGTCGCAACGGGCGCTCTGACAACCGGCAGCGGCCGACCGTGTCAAGTGACCAGGTCGAGCGGGTTCGGCTACCGCCACGTTCCAGCGTACGCTGGAGCGCCCGGCGGCAGCCGACTGCGTCCGTCCAGCGATCAAATTCTAGGGCGACGGACGTGCGAGCGGAGCCGATGGCGTGCGGCGGTAACCGAACGGAGCCGATGGCGCGTGGCGGTGACCGAACGGAGCCGATACGTGCGATGACAGCCGAGCACCTCCGTCCGCGTCCGCAAGCGCCCGATAATCCGGAAAATGAGGCCGGGAATCCGTTTTCACGACGAGAAAAAAATATACTTCAAAGAACAACATTTTATTAATTGACAAATAGGACATTTTAGTCTAACAACCAACCTTTAAAAACAAAACCTGCTTTTTGTCAAACCAGCCAGCTGTGTGAATGACCTTGTTGTTGAAACCAAAAAAAGTTACTTTGTAGGCCTAGGCCTGAAAAGCAGTATGAAATCCCTTTACAGTCCTCTCGAGTTGTTGCGCCCAAAAAGCGATACTTCCGAGCCTATTATAAGGAACGTAAAGACAATATTTCATTGCATGTTTGAGAAAAGAAGCTTTACATTCATTTGGCAACTTTAGATGCGCTTCAGCGCGCGCCGACTCCGCCCGGTCAGTGGGAATCGTACATATCTCCGCTCCGCTTCTGTCGCCAGGCAGCCTAACCTGTCATAACAGTTCCTCTATTTCCTTTTAAGGCGCGGAACTCAAATTAAAAATAAAAAACATGACCCGAACTCGTAAACAGCCTTAGTCACAATGATTTGGAGTTCGGCCTACAGCCGATGACATCACCACGAGGAAACACAACCATCCCGCTGGTTGCGATGATTTATTATTAAATTAATTTATGTTATATTCTGCGGTGATACGAATTGAACATTTCACTTGTCTTACCTATTACTATTTAAGAGAGGCCACCTGATCATATTAAAGCGAAACGAAGTTTTGTACCTAAACTGTACTAATTTCAGATTTGAATTGCTTGATTCAGGCTTCACAAAGCCTGATTGTTTTTTTTTTTACAATTCGCTTCCGTGGATAGGCGGCTTTAATTTCCTGGGGTGGGACAGACACAGACAACGAAGACTTTGTTTTTATATGATAAACTTACAGTTAAAGATATGTAACATCGTTTTTAGGGTTCCGTACCTCAAAAGGAAAAAACGGAACCCTTATAGGATCACTTTGTTGTCCGTCTGTCCGTCCGTCCGTCCGTCTGTCAAGACCCTTTTTCTCAGGAACGCGTGGAGGTATGAAGCTGAAATTTATATCAATTACTCAGGTCTACTGTCCCTTGAAGCTGTGAAAAAATCAAACTTCTAAGCCAACGCAATCAAAAGATACAGCCGTTTATGCCGCAAATTTTCGACACTTGCAAGGGAATCAAAACCTACAGGGTGCTTCCCGTGAAATCAGAATCTTGAAATTTGGTACGAAGCAACGTCTTATAGCATAGATAAAGGAATAATTACGAAAACCATATTTTTTTTTTAATACCTAACTTTGCACCTAATTTATATGGGGCGCTATACATACCAGGTGCAAACTTAACTTAACCACTTAGGGATGGAAAGTGTTTGTACGGAACCCTCGGTGCGCGAGTCCGACTCGCACTTGGCCGGTTTTTATTTATCATCACATGAACCATTTTATATTATTTTCCTTTTTTTTCAAGTAGATATATATTTTGTTGACAAGCCGTAAAGGCAAACATAAAATACACCAGATTAGATACCTACTGTCCAAATCCTTGGTGCGTGTTAATAATGAGCCAATACATGAATGACAAGAAGCGATGACCGCAGTGCAAGGCCGTGCTGCGGTCGCGAACTACCCGCTGCACTACTTTTGAGATTCACATCCTTTTTAGGGTTCCGCTGGCCACGTGTAATAGGGGACCGTTCTATACTGACTTATTTCAATCAAAAAGTTCCGTCAACAAGGCTCCCTTAGCTTAGCCATCTTTTCTTATAACGGCACAACATAGTGTCTCCACTTCGCCTGATGGTAAGCAAAATTCCTAAAATTTCCCTTTCTCAATTTCTTTGCATTTGTACAACATGATTATGCCTACTTTATCCTTTTCTTGAATAAAAATAATAATTGTAGAATCAAAATTAATTATTAAAAAAATCGCTTTTGCATAAAGTTTATTACCTAAGCACGTTGGCTTTTATCTTCATTGCATGCAGTGTTAAGTTAATATATTTTTTAAACATCGTATAAGTATTTTAAGGAAACAAGCATTTCAAATCTGATGCTGCTTCGTGGCTTAGCTAAGGCAAAGTTATCGGTACGTATGATTTATTTCACTTTATTGGCAGTCTCACGATCACGAAGCTGCTAAAATTATTCATAATGGCCAACCACGGAAGCTAATGAGTAATACTTTTCTCTGCCCTTATACACCCAGAGCGGTGACTCACGTGACCTTAAACTATGCTCTTAAGGCCCGTTAAGCAAATTTATTTGACAGCCCGGTTATGAGCAAACCGAGGTTTCGACAATATGCATTAACATTGACATTTCATTATCAATGTGTAATATGTTTTCAACCTAATTAGCCTTTACAAATTGTTTCATTTTGTCAGTTAAGCGGTAACATATTTAATGGTTCAAGAAAAATGAAAAAAGAGCGGTGATATACCTAATCGTTTATGAAAAACCGGACAATTTATTTTCCTGTAATATCTTGAACTTGAAACCTAAATTTCTTATGAGTTGTAAATCATACAAACATATTTACCGGGTAATATTTGCGACTCGAAAGATAAACAAAATATAACCGAATAAAATATTAATTTACGTTATGTAATGCCCCATTAGTAACTATATAGGTATTCGGTCTTATGGGACTTGATTATCTCGTAATTAGTTTAATCAAATATTCAGCGAAATAACGTGAATATTTAATTATTAATGTTTTTACCTAACTAAATTAGCTTCACCCTTAGAATAAGTACAGTCGAATTCATTTACATCTACACACTGGCGAGATCAAAAATATCTGAACACGACTTTATGCTCCTGACAATAGGGAACTCGACTGTACACCTAGACCGTTGTCTTCATACAACAGATTTCCGAAAGATGAAGGCGCTATTGTATTTATTTGTGCGTGTCTGCGAACCAATCATATACGGACAGATGCGCACACGGACGAAATTTAGCCACAGCTAACATTAGCCATGGCTAACAAAAACTCTCTTCACTTTCAAGCGCAAACTTGGTTTCTACGCGTATTTATCTAAGGGTTGAACAAAATAACTGCCTAGTGTTTACTGATGTTCAATGTTAATAAATTAGATGGCAATTATTGCACATGATTAGGTTTCATAAAATGAATATATATTTTTATCAAAAGGTACATTCTTGTATGTTTAAAATAAATAAATACATAGGTACGTTATAGGATTTATTGTTTTATGCGGTAAATTCATTTCACCCACCTTTAACCACCACCCACTTCAGTTGAAAAGGCTGTTTTTTGTACTATTGAGATTTATGCTAATTAATAATGTAATGTAATGATGATTATGTCTCTCTGGGTATTACGAGTATGATAATGCGCCTGACACCTGCTTTGAAAATTAGCCATTTATGATTATAATGTTCGATTGGCGTGTCCGCCCACGCCGGTGACGAGGCTCGCTTTATAAGGGATTCGGGGATAGGTAGTAGGAAACCGCAGATAATTATAGTAAACTAGCGACCCGCCCCGGCTTCGCACGGGTGCAATGCTGATAAATTATGCATGTGTTATACATATAAACCTTCCTCTTGAATCACCCTATCTATTAAAGCCGCATCAAAATCCGTTGCGTAGTTTTAAAGATCTAAGTATATCTACATAAGCATATACATATTAGGGACAGACAGATAGACAGGCAGACAGACTTTGTTTTATACTATGTAGTGGTATGGCAGCGGGTGTCGGCTGCCTCAGTATTACAGAATTCTATGATCGGAATTTAAGTGGAAATGGAAATACCACTGACCATTTCTTATCGTCCGTTTACGTTAAGATTGCACCTGGTAACTATGGCGTCATATACAAATGAGGTTCAAACTTTACGCAGGCAGGGAACCGGGTTGAAGGAGTCGAGGTTTCGTGCTCGATAGTTTCCTCCTCCAGAACCTAACCAGTTGTACCGACATTTTGGAAACTGAATAAGAGAATAGTTTCTGTGTTGGACAGTTTCGATTTTTCGCTTGTTATTATACAGTTTGAATTCAAAACGGCCAGGCAGTACAACAGTGCCTGAAAGTAGATAAGAACAAATATGGAGCAGTAAGAATAGTTTACTTGGCCAATTATCACATGATTGAAGTATTTATAGAAAGAAAAACAAACATCAAGGTTGCAACAAGGAAAATATTTACGAAGATTTATTTGTCGTGCGGAGCGATTTAAATTAAGCGCCAGATGGTTAGGTACACACCGTAATGTGACAATTATTTTAATGTTATAAAGGCGAAAGTTCGTAAGTGTGTTTGTGTGTTGGTCACTTCTTCAAGCTCAAACCACTAGACCAATTTTGATAAAATTTCGTATTAAGGTAGCTGTCATCCTGGATTAACAAATAGGCTACTTTTTATCCCGAAAAATGTAGTGTTCCCGTGGGATGAGCGGGTAACACCGCGCGGCGCCGATTAGTAGTTGCGTATACTCGTACCTGGGAGTAAATGCTGAAGTCAAGAATCGCAATGGAGAGGGCAGTGATCGGGCCAGATTAAGGTACACTAAGACTACAACAAGCAAATAGTAGAAAATTTGTGATTGCTATTTTAGATTATGATTATCTAAATAATTATGGAATGTTTCATTTTCATAAAATGTTCTTACTTAAGGATTTAAGGCAGCTTCATAGGGTCATCTCATCACTTTTTTACAAGCTTTTTTGCAATGTACCTATATTAACTACCCACGTTTGTTCGGGTGGAATCTTGCAAGTAAATTTTGAAGCAGAAATTTTCAACGATTGAGCTAAAATTTTAGATACCTGCTTGAATTTGATGATAATATAATAATATGGTACCATGGGGCTGGTCTGATGATGGAACCGGAAGGTAGCCCTAGAAACTCTGTAAGAGATCAAAGCAATCCTACCGAGCTTGGGCTCTTTAGAATTGCATCAGTGAGTAATTGATGGAAGTTCAAAGAAAAGTACAGTCGGGTATAATATCTTGTCGCATAAATTAATTTTTGACCGAAACTTATTTCACGATGTTATATATACCTACATATGACATCGTGAAATAAGTTTCTATAAGCCATTTATGATAGGTTATTTACATAACCTATCATAAATTGCACTGGCGTATATAATAATGAACACATTACTTAAATCAACAATAATAATGTCCTCCATTATCTCACGGCTATTTAAAACTGGTCAACGATAATTAATAACGTAGTATTGATCACACATCGTTAAACAAATACACTGTCAAGTCAACTTAATTAGTTACCTATCTTGCAAATAATGACCTTACTTAACCTGTTTACTTTAAGCCTAGTGACACATCCTAGATGTGTAATGTGTATACGTAATTATGTTGTTTTCGTCGCTTCTAAATAATATAGATTATACCTGATATGATACTTTCTGAATGGGTGTACGACAGTACGACGTGTATACGTATATATAATTTCACTTTATCTATTTTGGTTTGAGATACCATGAATGGAAATCCGTGGAAGAGGTATTTGTCCAGCAATGGGACACTATACGAGGCTAACAAAAAAAGTAACGAGATATTAGGAGATGTTAAAGAGCTATACACCCTTTAAACCACTACTAGTTTTCCAGCAGGTTAGGTTCGTTAGTTACCTTTCGCAAAGCTCCCATTATTTAACATTATAACAGTTTTTTTTTTCAACCATTAAATTTTTCAATTTTTCGCTTCATTGTTAACATTATAACAGTTACCGTATATTGATTAATAAAGCAAATTATAAAAGATAACTAGTGTCCTAGGACTTTTCATGGCGGGATGAGTTGTTCAGAAAGTTTTCCTGTGGCCTACTTACAAACTAAAGTTCATTCATACACAGGTCCCTCTAATCTTAGCAGCGAAAAGCCACCTTTTTATATGATTTCAAAGAATGTCCTTTTCTTCATAGGACTTTACTTTTGCTTCGGTGGGCTGATTGTTATATACCAGACTTCATACAGAAGATCTTTAGCGGTTTGGGCTGGGTTACTTTGCAAATTAATCGCCCAAGTTCAGGGCCAGAGCAGGTTGGGTCATCGCTGCGAATGACAGGCGAATTCGTTGTCTTGTAGCAATTACTGAGGCAAAAAACTCGCCAGAAACGTCCGACTCATGAATCATACGAAATCCCAATCGCAAAGTGATTTAAATAATTTATGTAATTCGGAAGTTTGCTCTAATATTCTTTGTTTTATGACTAAGTCCGGCTTTGCCGTTAGAACGAGTAACATCTACTGAACCACGGATTAGTCTGCCCGTCCACTGAAGCTGAGTGCAGAAAAACCGTACCCGAAAAGCATAACACTGTAAGTCTTCCCGTACCTGAGATGCAAATCACTAAGCAGTTATGTTAAATACATGAACTTACAATGTTTTGCTTCTCAGTTACGGAGACTCTTACGGTACGGAAATTAACCTAACCAATCAGACATGCGTCTTTGACAAGCCCATAAGATGTTTTTCCCAGTTATGCCCATTTTATATAGCTCCGCTCCGCTGCAGTGGACAGGCAGCCTTATAAGGCTTCCAATCCCGTGATATTTTTCTATGGAGAATCCCGGAATCGAATTATTTATTAGTACGTTACAAGAAGATATAACCGCTAGAAATACTTCTCTTAAACATTACTTGGCAATATATATCGGTTTTACCTATCACTTTAGAGCGGCGGTCTTCCAGACAGGCCTTTGTGTAGCGGCAGTAAATGCCAATACCAGTCCACTCCCAAAGTTTCAAGACACCTGGCTTATTCCAATACTCGTAGACATGATCAGACAGAATCATACCCATTATCAAATAGGTAATGATGGATTTGACCATTGTTGCGTAACAATCGTACATATTCACGGCTCAGAGGGTTACCGTTTATGGATCAAAGGCGTGCGCGCGCGCATGATTCACTAATTGTTTTTTTCTTCCTATCAGTTGCCGCTGACTGCTTAAGCAAGTCGGTTAATATAACTCGAGGCCATAGATTACAAGTCTATTAGGAACATTAATAGTTTGTTATTATTGGTGTATTGAGAATGATATATATTTTTAAGTTTAACAGTAGAATCGCTTGTTCGTTTCGTTTTTGTTTCTCGTTTCAATCTGTCTATAAAATCGGCCAATTTTGAGCATCACAGTTTGAGTTTTTTTCTCTAAAATTGATCATCTGCGACACTGAACAGGAAATTCTATTGTTCGTCTTACGATTACGACGCGTTGACAGATTGTTGGTATAAAGATTAAAAAAGATTGCAGATTGCAGCTTAGACCTAACAATTTTTGGAAGACTGTTATATTATATAAGGTGCTATCAAATTAGATGCCAATACTTTAAAGAATGTTCATTTACATCAAAATAATTAAATTTAAATAGGAATTAAGAAAACGTTTAATTTTTTTTAAATTTTCTGAACAAAATAATTCATGCTTAAATAAAAATTGTGGTGTACCTACCCACAGAAAAAAATGAGACATTATATGTTTCATAAATTTATAAAATAATTCAATTAAAAAAAAATGTTTCTTGTGTTATTACTTCCTGTCAGGTGAAAATCATTGAATGCCATTAAATGGGCGGGAAAATTACTGTTAGTGGGTGTAAATCAAGTTAAAAACTTAACACAATAGTAAAAAAAAACACTTTTATTAAACCTAAACGCTTATTTACAAGAATTATAAAAAATTACAACCGTCTCTTTACTTAAGTGAATTGGCCAGCTACGTGACACTGACAGTCAAGAGGTTCAGGTTTCAAATCAAAGAGGCCTTAATTACAGACTATTGAACAATTCATTTAACAGAATGTCTTTACGTACCAAAGTTATTACGGTTATTACCCTAGTTTTCTCTAAAAACATGAACTTTTAAATTATTTATACTTAAACTCCCAAACGAGTACTATTAGCTCTGAACATATTGGCATCTTATTTGTTAGCATCTTATTTCTTTTTTAGATAGTACTCACTGCAGGCTATTTATTTTTCATTACCTTGGTTTTTCCAAATGGCCAGCGCTTGTCAATGTCGCATCGTTGAAACTTTGACACACGTCAGTGACAAAACGTTCAAATTCTGACACATGTCAGTGTCATACCGTTAAAATTTTGGCATTGACTAGTGTCAACCATCGTGTTTTTATGGACGGTCCTCCAAAATTTTCCTATGGGACCTTTTATTAAACACAGTCACATTTGCTTTGTATAAGAAACAGGACAACTTGACACCAAATACAGGTATCAAAAATTTAAAATGATGGGATCTAATCTACTTGATATACAATATATTTAAATGACACAACTAGTAACTGTTTTAAAGAGATAAATAAATAATCCAAGCTATGGTTAAGACATATTATATTAATCTGTGTTTAAGATAAGAAATTGTTATTAAAAAGATTAAGATAAGTGGCCTATTTTAATCCGATAGTTGTTTCGATCTCCAAATACACGCACTATCTAACTGCGCCAATGCCATGATACTTTAATATATATTAGTATCCGATAACATAATATGGGAAAAATAATAATAGTACCTACATTACTGCAGACGCCGGGACATAAGGGCTTGCCGGCTGAGTAGGCATAGTGATAGTGATACGAAGCCGGCAAGCCCTTTTCACGGCTAAGGCATGTATAGTGCTTTTCTTAAACATATGCAATGAAATAAAAAAATACACCGGCCATCTATCTGTCTATTCCTGCCGTGTTACGGTAAAAGGTCGTATCTTTATATGAATTTCATAGTTAGATACGAGTTTCTTACGTAGCAAGGCAAATGTGTAATGAATGAAATCGAAAAATAATGTAAAACCAATAGTGTTAGTTTAGCTTTGGTCACGTACGAAAACTAATAATTATTGATACTTCCGCACCTAAACCGACAAAGTAATAGCAATATCCCACCTAATTATATTTAGTCGTAAAAAGGCGCCGTATAACACCTTTGCACTTAAATAGGGCGTAAGTCTCATTGGAACTCCCACAAAGTTACTACGTTTACAAACTAGCTGGCGTAAACGCATGTTTACGAGCAGGGTCTGTTGACAGTGAATCATGTGTTCAAGTGACGTCACGCTGCTTTAAAGTCGGAGATATAGCACACTGACAGAAATCTTGAGCCACATATGGGTAATTTAATTAAGGAACCCTTTTATCTATATGGATACTCTGTATAGCGTCTGAGATAACTTTATTTAACAGCAATAAGTGAATGAAGACGGAAGAAGCACTGTCAATGCAGAAAATTGTATCCTCAATACTCTGCTCTTGCTGTTAAAATGAATTCTTTCAAACCGAGAGCAGGAATGACTAATCTTGAACCTAAAATCCTCTTTAATCTTAAATCGTAAATCTTATTATGTATATCCACATCCACAAAATATTAATTGTTAACATTATTATTTATTATCATATCCAGCACAAATGTATTTCAAACACAATCATGTATTGTTAATGAATAAATACTATGACTATGACTATGACTATCAATAGTGTAATTATCGCTAGGAGTGGAAGATCTAATAGAGTGGAGAGGTTGTCCAGATTACCCGGGGTTACAATGCAATGTACCTACATTGTACCTTGTGTTAGGTGTTACAATACTTTTCTACATTTCGTAAGCTCTCAGAATACGATTCTAGTTTTAAACCTCTCTCGCTGTTTTCACCCAAACCCGAATAGCAATCTGAGTGCTCATGGACTGTATTTTCTTTAGTTATCTAACGAGATCCTAAAAAATTCTGGGGCGTAATAATCTCGATTAGTGAATTTATATATATATCTGTGTGTATAAATATACATACTTCCCTCTCAATTTCATGATAATGGAAAATAGCCAAGTCACGTGATTTCAATTGTTTATATCCATTTAAAATAGCCGCGCGAGGAACGGCCGCGTCTTTGACCCTAATTTCATTTCCACTTATCCTATCACTGCTGGTCAAGTTCATTCATTAACTCGCTCCATGTGTAGGTTTCGGTGTCACTACAAGGATAACGCAGACAAGGAATGGGTGGTCTGAGAATGAATATCGAATCTTGTAAATTTTGAAAACCGAATACAAAACGGATATCATGAAAAGACTCCTCCTAGACAGAGGTAACATAAAACTCTTTTGTAGTTATAGGACCTTCCAAAATGGATTGATTACGATCGATTGAAGATCTCCGATTTACGGTAGAGCACAGATTTGGATCTTGAATTGTGATAAAACCACAAACGAAAGTGCTCTGTGCCTCAGGAGTGAAGCGCAACACTGGTGTTGGATCAGAGCAGTACTTATGGCCAATTTTCCAATAAAAGCTTACCTCGATGACGTAAAGCACGACACGTAGAGGACACCGCCGTCGTGTTGGTGGGTGGTGGAATTATCGTATCAAGATTATTTTCCAGACGGGGCCTGGTGGGGGCCTGGCCATGGCTTACCACATGAAGCCATGACTTTCTATCGGTAACCCAACATTATGGCGTAGGCACTAGACCAGGGGTGGGCAAAGCCTACCTGACCACCCCCTTCAATACGTCTATAGGTGGTGGCTGTAGCAGAAACTTACGTCGGTGATAGGGTCTCCGCAGCCGTGGCACCTTGGGCTATGGTGCTCCGCGAAGCAGGGCACGCAGTGCACGCCTCCATCGTGTTGGTGGAACTTGGCGCCGTCGATGGGCTTGCGGCACGTTTGGCACTGGAAGTGCTCGGGGTGCCATTTCTTGTTCAACGCCGTCACGATCTGTAGAAAAGATAATCGTGAGGATTTTTCTTTGCTTTTACTGGATTTATTTTGGAATGGAATCAAATCTGTTTCTGTTGCAATCGCATTTACTGCGGTATGGTCTTAATGTCCCGACAAGTATGGCTAAGTACAAGTTAACTTAATTGCCGCAGTGAACGTGTTAGAATGAGCAGAGGTAGTAGGTAACTACTTAGTGATAGGGTAACATTTGTCAAAGTAATAATTGAGGACAAGTAGTAGGTGATTCTTCTACGTCACTTTATAGGTGGAATTAGAAGCTAAGCGTGTTTATTCAACATTACAATTGACCTAACCTGACCTAACCTAGTTATGACGTATGCTTCCTCTGACCTATCGCAATCTAACTTTTAGTGGCATGCCGTTGTAAATGCCTGTAAAACGTATTAACTAGATATTGTAACTATTTAACAGGTCGGCATATTTGTTGATTGGTATAATGCTTTGATTTTGATTAGGTTGGTAGGTTGTTGTGTAGAGTAGAATTTAAATTACCAACGATTTGCCTCTGCGACCATTTAGGTTGCGGTAATGATATTTTTGTTCGTAGCCACGGTACTTAGTTGTGATTTATACGTGGTAGGTTTTTTTTTTACATTGAACAAGTAGGTAAATAATAAAAATCCAGTAAATATTTTTTTTTTCGTTTCGTTGCGATGTCTTACCTATTTTAATTCATAGCGGTCAAGGTGGTTTAATTTTAACCTTTACTCACGCTCGTCGCTTGTTTAGAAGGCAGAAGGAAAAGAACCAATTTAAAAATAGCATGTGGCGAAAATTGGAACTAAAAATATTGTATGCAGCTGCGACACTTTGCGAAGAAAGTAGCGCCCTCAATGCTACGCGAATTTAACGCGGTGATCTATCCTGCTAACTTGTATTTGCAGTTGGAAACGGCGCCACTAGAGATACGAAAGAAGTTTTATAATTTTTAATAGTAGTTTGAAATTTGTCCACCCGCAAATGTAAGTTTGTTTGTTCAACTATTTGGACATCGCTGAAAATAAATGTGTGAACACTTTTGTTCTTTAGGTATTTTTGACATGTTTTGTTTTAATTAAAGTTGGTATTTTTGGAGGAAAACTCGTGTGATTATTCATGGGTGATGGACATTTTTGGAACGCGCTCTCTGATTTATCCAGCCTTATTTGCGGTTTTATAAAGTTTTGTTATCATTATGCTGTAAATGTTTTTTCCTGAAAGTCGGTTATTACCAATAAATGATTAAAAGTTTTCCATACTAAAAGTATATTACATATTTGTTCGATAAATTTAATAAGGGATTATAAATGCTTATCATTTAGTACATTATGTACAATTGACCGCATTGACCGTATACCAAATATAAGCACTTGCGCGACAACATTTTCATTATCACAATGACGAAAATGTATACGTCGATCACCGGCCCCCTGTACAGACTTATCTTCTGATATTGATAAAAAGATTAGCATTATCTCTGATATTTGGGGTTTTTGTATAATATGATAAGTGTCACGTACACCAGCTTTGCATAGTTTGTTGACCTGGTTTTGTTTGTGATAAGCAGTTTTAAATTAGAATCTATAATTAGACAACAAATTCGGTTCGGGTTCGAACCCGGCCCGTACCAATGAGTTTTTCGGAACTTATGTACGGAATGTCATTTGATATTTACCACTCGCTTTTCGGTGAAGGAAAACATCGTGAGGAAACCACCTAAGCCCAATAAGGCCTAGTTTCCCCTCTGGGTTGGAAGGTCAGATGGCAGTCGCTTGCGTAAAAACTAGTGCCTACGCCACATCTTGGGATTTAGGTAGCCGACCCCGACTGAGAATTCATTCTCAAACAATGGGACAAAGGCTAGGAGGATGATGAATTAGACAACAAATATTACTGATAAAGTGTAGACTGAAATGAAATAACGAGTAATGCCGGTGTAGACATATAGTGGTGGTGTATGGGAATGATCTAAAATACTTAATCTGTTATGTTTGAGCTGACTTCACTTCTAATCTAACCCATAACATGCATTTAAAATATTCGCTTCATATTCAATATTTATTAACAAGAAAATGCCACATTAAGTGAAGTGCAAGTTCCCGTAAGTCATCTAGGTGCTCACTAACGAACAGATTGCTCCAAACACTCAATGAAACAAAAAACGAAGAAAATACGCAACAGTTTTAATAAAGCACTAAAATAATGAAGCTGGCGTTAAAATGGCGAAAAGGTAAACGCGCTGGACCGGCAATCCAGAGGTACCGGGTTCGATTCCCGGTCTCTTCCACCAGGTAACGCATTTAAATTTGTCTTTGAGCTTTGATCTTTGGTCAATGGTTTAAGTTGAACTCATCTTTATGTCAACATTACGAATTACACCTATTTCACCGGGTGAATGTATCACTCTGTTGCTGTTGCCCTAATGAGAAAAGTTGCATTTTTATTCTTGGACAGTAAAGAATGTATATTTTGTAACACTCACTCTTCCATTGATGACAGCATTGCAGCTGCTGCACACTGCGGGCTCGTCTTTGCTCGACTGAAACAAAAAACAAGTTATTGAACACCGCTTTTCTTTAAAACTGTCTGTAAAGTATCAAAATAAAACCTAGCTTTAAGTGAATTTTTACAATAAAGCGAAAAATTTAAAAAATGAATAGTTCAGGTACCGTTCAATGGTTCTCGTATCAGGTTCAGTAGTCTAATAGGTAGGACGCCCGTGTTAGCCCGGAAAGCCGTTGGAGACGCAGGGTCAAACCCTGCCTGAACAATTACATTTTTAAATTATTCACTTCATTGTAAAATAACTAAGTTCAAGTGGGAAAATCACTTTGTCAAGAAGAAAGAGAATAATAATTCTGCAAGTAGTCTTCATGAGCCCTTTAAATTACATTAACTGCGAAGAAGTATGGCAAATAACGTATTTCTGTTCTCACTTTCTTTTTATAATAATAGTAATAACAACATTTACAATAACAATCAGAATTGCACCAAAATTAAATTAATAGTAATGTAATGAAAGCGAAATAACTCGGCACTCGGCCAAATAAACGAGGATGCCATGCAAGATACGAACGGGATAACATAAAACCATAATGTGGTTAGTAATTGTGAATATATGTATTCAGTTTTCTATTTACAGAGAAAACTACTTGCGTATTCACAAGGGCATGCTTCTGGATTTTTCACCGCCACAGTCATTATGAGATGACTGTCCGTACGCCAACCGCCCCAATCAAATGATGATGATGACATTGATGACAAATAAATCATTGTTTTCAATATTATAGTGATGGTCCGTAATTTTTGCCCGTGGCGTTGAAGGCTCGACGATACCTTGAACCCTTGGACATCTTTATGTTAATACGCTGAGAATTATCAACATTTCAAATGTTCAAATAATATTAAATTGAGACTAATGTCAGTCATTGAATATCAATCACAGAACCGAAAACTATTATTTTTATTTGATTATACCGACTTTATGAAAATATTGTAAAAAATGTATAAGCAGCGTCGTCGTTTAAGAATCCGCAATGTAATATTTTCGCAAATGTAAAAATGTGGTAATATTTATTTTTTATCCTGTAATTGTTCTAATATATCTGAAAGAAAAAATTAAATTGTCGACTGATACCGGAACCGACTCGACCTCTATGTATTCAGGAATTATAGGAGTATTAATTCGCATATGTAGTCATTTTCCAAAATCATTTCAAACCAGCAACAAACAATATTTCACCAAATCAGACACTTCTCTAATCGAATATGCGGCCTTCACGTCACGTGAGATGCAAAATGCATACGAATGATTACCGATAAGGATCCGTTTCGACGGTTTTATGACATCATCCACGCTTTGTTCAGGCAGGAAGAAGTGGGCTGTTATGTAAGCGAAGTACCGGTATGCAGTAATCCTATTGTGCGAATACATTTCATTTTGGGGGCCTTGGGAACTGTACGAAATTAGACTTGATTCCTTTGAAGTTTGTGTGCCGTATATGGCACACTAGCTGCACCGCGTGGTGATATCCGCTCATCCCACAGGAACACTACAATTTTCAGGATAAAAAATAACCTATTTGTTAATCCAGGGTGTCAGCTACCTTTCTATCAACATTTATCAATATTCAATTTCGGTTTTTCGCTTATTATTACACATCTTTATATTATAGTGGGCTCATTTTAAAGATGTATATCTATAACCAAATATTAATTAATAACATTATAAAACACATAAAAAATTATAATTATATTTCAATTTTAATGAATACCGGTATCGGTCCTTGTATATAAACAGGAGTCGCTAACCCGTTCTCCTGATTTTTTCTATTGCATAATAAAACGAATGCATCTGTACAGTATTAAACAATGGGGATGCAAATGGAACATCATTGAATGCAATTGTTCTTGACCCTAAACGATAAGTCGTCGATGTAATGAGGAAGCACGCGATGCAGCCGTGACCCATATGTGGCCCATAGAAGAAAGCGTCGCGGACACGTATGTGTGTCGGTTCGTTATGGGACAATGGGTTCAGAACGATTTGTGCATGCTAAGAGTGTTATGATATGAGTGGTCACTTAGTAAATTAGTGTACGTGTATAATCTCGTGAATTTAAAGAAAATGGTTAATCTGACGGTAGTATTTAGGGCTTGCAATTCCGGAATTGGCTTTGTATCACCAGTATCAAAAATTCCGGATTTTGCAATATTAACCAATTGAATTGGAATTGCGAACTCTTGGTATTTCACTTGTAGTAGTTCTGAAGTGACCAACAATCAACATAAACGGTGAGATGAGATACACAAGTGTGGGTCATGTAGCCATCTTCTGGCTATGCGTGCGTCTTACAACTTGTCTTTACTTTGCATCAGGTGAATTAATCGGTGGCCACGTGACCTACTCCTGGCCACCACTCTGTTGCCACTTTTACCATCGGCCGTC
Source organism: Apotomis capreana (assembly GCA_947623375.1). Classification (NCBI taxonomy): domain Eukaryota; kingdom Metazoa; phylum Arthropoda; class Insecta; order Lepidoptera; family Tortricidae; genus Apotomis; species Apotomis capreana. The sequence continues at coordinate 861,581 of OX392512.1, read as the reverse complement.
GTTCCGTCATGCCAAGTGTGTGTATCTTTACTTTAGTTGTGTTACTGTATCATTGACTTTTATAGAGGAATATCATTTGAAATGCCTAAAATAAGGGTAAACCGCTCATACACCCGCCCTGTTCTGTCAGTCGACAGGCGACAGTCTCACCGCGAGCGATGAGACTGTCGCCTTACGCATCAATAGGTCCCAACCCAATCTTGAGAGCAGCTTTATTAGGACTTTTATAGCCCGGAGAACTAAACGTGGGATGTTTATTCGATCTCCTTTATCGCTCATACGACGTGTTTACTGTGAGGTTATGGTCTTCTTCGGTCGTTATACGGGTGGAGTACGTACCAAGTCACTCGTACCACACACGATAAAATCACCGTAGGTTCAGTAGTATCTCTAATTTATATGGCTTTATCTGACGTATTTTTTTAATTTAGCTGTGGGTGGGTCTCATGATAATGAATTTCACCTTTTTTTTTTAATCTATTGCTATAGACCTGAATGTTGTGTTTCGGTGTGGGGGTAAGATAGCCGGTGAAATTACTAGCATAGAGGCATTCTATCTTCGTCCTCCGGGTAGGCAAGCACTTGTGACTCCTCTGGTATTGCAGGTGTTTATGGGCGACGGTAATCGCTTTCCATCAGGCGATACATTTGCTCGTTTGCCCCCTATGACATAAAAAAATAATAATAATAATAATAATAATGACACAGGCTAAGTTCTTTCACTCCAAAAGTTGGATTACGGGCATTTGTGCGATGATTTGTCAAGAACAACAATAATATGAAGGCGATTAGAAAAGCCATTAATATCGAGGTTACTCGTATTTTTAACTGGAAATTTACTTTGTATCTGAATGTATTTACAGGATCGTGAGGATATAATTGTGTCAGCATCATTGTAGAGTATTAAACAACTGAAGACATTATAATCAATAAATGATTGGCAGGACTCACTGATAGATAGCATTTGCATAATTCCTTGATTTATATGCACATTTGCACAATAAAAGTTTACCGAGTGTATGTTTATGTACTGGCCGATACGGTGAGTAATTAATGGTTCATAAATTGTAGGAAAAACGGCTTTTTAATTCAATCGTATGTCACGATTGTTTGCAAGTTAAAAATAAATAAAAGTAACCAAGTGCGAGGGTACTCGGGTTTGTGAAGGTTTCATGACGTACATTTCAGGACAAATAACCCATCGTTTTATGATGTAAAGTAATAATAAATATGGGGGAAAACACCCTTATATTTCTTGAATTTTATTATGTATTGTTTTGAAAACTTATATAAAAACGAAGTAGGTAGGTATACTTACATTGTAGACAAATGTAAGTATACCTACCTACTTGTCTTGAAGTTGACATAGTTATAGAAAATCCCATCAAAAACATAAATGTTAAATTAGAGCCAAGTTCTCGCATGCAACGTTGTCGACTTCGCCGACAAAAGAATTGAGATCTATATGGGCGCCAAGTTCTTTGCCCTAAATTTTTTAGATACAAGGACATGCGACATACTCAATGCATTTATTTTACTTGGGGTGTAATTCAATATCAAGACTGGACTTGGCTAGTTTTTACATATAAATGTATATTACATTTGTCTAATCATTAACCTATTTTCGTAAAGGTATGTACGCAAGTTAGTGTACGTCCTGTTACTTATACTGTTAGCTTGATAATAATACTATGTTACTTTGATAAAATTAAGTCAGTTTGTGAAAACTAGCCAAGTCAAATCTTGATATTGAATTACACCCCAAGTAAAATAAATGCATTGAGTATGTCGCATGTCCTTGTATCTAAAAAATTTAGGGCAAAGAACTTGGCGCCCATATAGATCTCAATTCTTTTGTCGGCGAAGTCGACAACGTTGCATGCGAGAACTTGGCTCTAATTTAACATTTATGTTTTTGATGGGATATCATTACTTTTTGTACAGAAATTTGAATTGACGCCCCACCTGTCTTGACTAGAGTGACGCGGGGTAGAGGGAGGGGCCGGACCGCTCCTCGCCACGCCGCGCTCCCGCGCTTCGCTATCCGTCCCCGCGCCACGGCAATTTATTAACCTTCTCTGTCTGTGTTGTGTGTGTGTGTGTGTGTGTGTGTGTGTGTGTGTGTGTGTGGTGTGTGTGTGAGAGAGAGAGTGCCATCTTACAAACAAAGAAAGAATTTTCCAAATCGGTTAGTAAATGACGGAGTTCTGAGGCAACAAGCATAAATAATAATAATAATAAAACTAAAAAATATCACTGTTTTTGATTTTTATATGTGTACACACACAATTACCAAGCTGAATGCCAAATTTCATCTTTCTAGGTCACCTGGAAGTGGGTTAGGTTTTTGATTACTAGTGAGTCAGTCAGTCAGTGATAAAAATGCCGTTTTTTGGACGTCAATATCTCAATAACTATTTCATCTACATTTATGAAATTTGTGGTTCTAGTTGTTCTCAGGGACCTAAATACATAAGCCAAATTTCATTTTTTTCTGTTGAATAGATTTGGAGTTATTGAGGGGTCAAAAGTGGCTCCAAACGGTTCGTGTAATATAACACACGGCTGCTGCTCGCCAGTTCCTGCGGTGAACTTGGCTGGACACGCTGCCGCGTGTCTAGATCCCGGAAGGAACTTCCGTAACTATTTTGATAAAATCATTGGAATTCCTGTATTCTTACTTATCAAGATACATGAAAACTGCTTTGTTACCGTTACCGGTAACCAATAATCCATTATAGGTCCCAGTGTATTATTGCATTGCATCACGAGTCTAGTGCACGGCAAACAATGCCAATTGACTGCCACTTATGGCTGATATACGCGCCGCCGCGAGATATCTTCACTACTGGTACAGTCAACTAGAACCATAAAGAATTGTTCATCGTTTTAGTACACGCTGTATAAAGTCATAGTCGTGAGACAGTTTGAATGTGGCAAAGCAGGTCAAAGCCGCGACGTCCAATAGGATGACCTGAATGGATCACCCAGGTGATAATATTGGACGAGTTAGACGAATATGTCCAGTGAGATCACCCAGGTGATCCTATTGGACGCCATGTCCAGCTCGATCCCCTGGGTGATTTTAGTGGACATATGTATATTCAGTAGGATCCCCCAGAGATGAAAGATTGACCTGGGTGATCCAGTCAGGTGATGATCTTGGACGTCGCTGTCAAATCAGATGAATTAAAAATTAACTAATATAAATAATGTTGGCTGTACCCGTTAGCTCTTACAGGCATAGAATTGGTGGTAGTGAATACGTTGGATTTTTATTAAATTATTTTAAGGTCCCTGTAGCATTAACACGTTAACCTCTCATTAGATCAGCTAAATGAGGCCAATCACGGGGCAACGGCTTCACCCAATGATATCCACTGGTGTGGCTCTATACCCGCATCAAACATCATCCATCTCGCATGGTATTTTTGTCATAGAATTGACCGAACATGAACAAATGCATTCGTGTGTCCCATACGTTGGTCTTCCGCTACACATGAAACGTTTAACATACATTTGTTCGTCAGTACCGCGAAATGTTTCAGACGGCCTTGCCGCGCCGCTAATTGCTTGTATGAAAACATTCACGGACAACGCCGCCTTGTTTCGTAGCTGGAATCCTATAATCAGATCAACCTTAAGTCTGTATCACCGATTACTGTAACTTTGTGCATGTAAATATCAGATAATCTTACACAAACCAATCTAGTCCACAGTAATAAGCTCTTAGTAAGCTTGTGTTATAAATATATGCCTACTTATTTACATAGAAAACATCAATTACCCAGGAACAAATATTCGAGTTTATCACACAAATGCTTGCCCCACGCCGGGATTCGAACCCAAGACCATTTATTATTCCGAATGTCTCACTATACTATGTGGTCCGGTATGGAATATGTCTGTCACTTGCACCTATTTGTCATACAAATTGAAAACAAACAACTCGTCATCAGACCAGTTGAAGAAGTTCCACTGCTAAGCATAGATTCTTCCAGGATTATTTCTTAATTTTCTCGGTTCGTCGAATCTTACGCAACCGCAAAAGTCTTTACTGTTACAATTTATATTTATGTCACCATTCAAATATTCTATTAAATATACCGAAGGTTTGCCAATTTTTTTTAACCATATTCCAAAGTGTACCCTGAAAGTATCAGGAAAAGTGGCAGTATGTTTTATCATGAATTTCGTCAAAAAACGATATTGTTTTATGTTTTTAATTGATTTACTACATACGCGATAACTCGGGGAATAAAATAGGTTGTCGATAACTGCTATCAGCACTTGTGACCCGTATCTTGTTATATAGATTTTATTTATCAATAATTTTTCCGTAATAGGTACTTATTCAATCAGTGGTAGTAACCACTATTACATAAAATTTACCAAAATACCTACACTACACATCCAAGCCGCCTATTAATAGCGCGCCTTTACAGAAATCCCCAGGTAAATCGGAGCTGATTTACCTACTCCTTTTAGCGTTACAAAAAGGTTCTGAAATAGGAAAGCTAATGGGATTCGGGTTCTATGGATCTTGCCACTGCTAACTTTATCATTTTTACAAAAAATCCTTTTTCTACTCATCCCTATGCTGAGTAAGTTCTCGCCAGTTCTTGCTATCTCCTTTCTACCCCCGCGACAGTGACGAATTCGTATTCGGCGGTACTAAAATCGGAAAATAGTATCCATCTCGCACCTGGCTTATGTATATTACGGACTACTACTAAGATTACTGTGGAGTGCGCCGAAAACAAGAATAGCTTCACGTGGGCGCCATTGTCGACGCTCCAGCGCTCGATCGCGTGGATTGTTTAAACGACACGACGGGATTGGGTCAAAGCCGACCAAATTGCATTAATATTAAAAAAAAAACGAACTGTCCTATGTTTGAACCGCTGCTGACAAAAATCCGCCGTACAGAAATCAGAATCGGCCGTTCAGCGTATATACGCGAACGGCGAACGTTCAATTTATGAGCGCCTTAATAAAAAATGCGCTCATTCGTTCGCGTATGGTTTGCGCTTTGAGTTGCGTTATGCACGGCTTTAACTAAGATCAAAAGAGGTAGCCTTCTGCACTTGTACTATGAACATTCTGGGAATATTCAAGATAGACAGGTCTCCCCTATAGGTCACTCTCCACTTCACCGACGCGAATTCTCAAGCAGTAGATGTAGTTTTGCATGTATTTTGGAGACATGTCCAGTGTTGACAATGGCATGGCATTGACTAAGCCCTTGACACTCATTGAACATCCCGTTTCTATGAAACAAACTGAAATAAAAGCGTGCGAGGTCTTGGCGAACAAATCATGCAAGTGACAAAGATTTAATATACTTCTTACATTAATACTAATATTAATGTTTGCAGGATTTATCTGCAAACTATTTCAAACAATGTTGTTGTAAGAAAATGCATGTTTAAAGTGTCGTAAAAATGTCAGATGCTTGGAGTAGAATGTCGACGTGGTTCGGTTATCGCTGTGTTCGGTTTACGAGTTGGTTACCTAATCTCAGGTAATAAGAGGCGTCGAACTCGCTGCGTAGTAGTCATATATACTGCGCATTGAGTTTGACACTCGCTCTTTTTATGTGAGATTAGATACAATTATAATCTATGTCAATAAATTCGACAAATAATAATTATATGGAGTTTATATTATTGTATTCAAAATCCGCACAGAGTGAGGACTGGGCATTTAATTAAAGTAAATAAATAAATAAATATCGGACAACCTCACACAAATCGATCTAGTCCCAAATTAAGCTCGAAAAGGCTTGTGTTATGGCTACTAGACGACGATATACATACTTATATAGATAAATAGTAAAGTTTAACCTAATAAAAAAAGAGTAAAGATGGGATCCATGATGAATCGTCAGAATTCCACCATTATGGTGAGCAATCGTATAGAAAGTGTGATTATTGTTTTACGAGGGTTATTTTATTATATTCTTTGATAACGATATGCCATAGCAACTATTTTAAGAGCTTATTAGTCTTATTGCGACGCAGTTGGCGCAGTTTTTAGTGCACCTGCCTACTGAGCCGGCGGTCCTGGGTTCGAATCCCGGCCGGGGCAAATATTTGTGTGATGAACTCGAATATTCGTTCCTGGGTCATGGATGTCATCTATACATGATTTATATTTTATATCGTCGTCTAGTACCCATAGTACAAGCTTTTATACTTAATTTGGGACGGAGTGTAGGTTGATATGTGCAAGAATGTGCCTTAATATTTATTTATATACACATTGACCAATTTTTAGTGCAATGTTCAGTAGAATGTTACAATGAATTCCGTTTATTTATCACAATGACAAATCGGGCGGGGAGAGTGCCAACGATATTAGCCTCTGACTAAGACGTTTAGTTTAAGATTCCAGCGTGGCGGGAACCGAGCGAAAATAGCTTTATTACTGAACAAAAAGATATAGCTAATAACGAAGCAGTTGGACAATATGTGTTGCAATCCCTACTAATACTAATTAACTAATCACTAATAATATATTTTCATAAATGCGAAAGTTTGTAGGTATGTCTGTCTGCTACCTCTTGTCGCTTTAACCGCTGAGCCGATTTAGCAAACTGAGTATGGAGATAGTTTGAGCTCCGGAGAAGGATAGTTTTTTCCTGGATATCATCCCTTATAAGGGAAAGGGGTGGAAGTTTGTGTGGGGAATCAATAACCGCTGAACCAATTTAGATGGAATTGGATATGGAGATAGTTTGTATGCCCTAATATGGGATAGGATAGGCGGATCTAGAAAAATCCTTAACATAATAACATAAAATATATGTCGAAAAATGATCATAATATTTTGTTTGAATGTCCAATGTATTGTAGTTTATTTCGAAAAAAAGAGAACTTAATAAAAAAATTGCGATCAACCCTAGTGTTGTTAGTTACTAGGAGACTAGTAGACTTAGATTTGTGCATTTAAATACGTTTTATGGGTGAAGACCAAACAGTTTACTACCTTAACTAATTTAATTAAAATTTGTATATTTTTTTTCCTTGTGCGACGACAAATTAACCATCTAATAATGCACCTAAGGTACTGTTTTGGGGTTCATTATTGTGTCATTAATTTTTGTCGCACAACGGAACTTTTTCCGATCGCTTTTTTTCTAAGGCTAAATTACGCCTAAATTACGTCCAATTATTTTGATCCTTACCCTTATACATTACAAATTGAAAATAGCCTGTGATAGTTATGAGTATGACAGAACACTCACTGGACGACAATGGACAGTCCAGTGTTGGAATTAACGATGATGCAATAAGAAACAATGTAGCTACATTCAAAATACCTAATGTTTTGACGTCACCCATCACCCACCAACATGTTACATTGACGAACTGTATTATTTCGTCCACTTATCGTTCAACTGTTATCAATGCACATGCATACAAGTATTACAAATGTGGACGTGCGAATACGATATAGTCAGCCTTGTCGAATGAGTAGCGTAGGTACGTTTGAACACAGGTGGGATTCGCGGAAACTTATCTCTATATTCATGGGGTGAATCAGACTAGTTTAAGAGTCATACCTACTGAGACCGAAAAAAACGCTCCTGCTGCCAATAGTTAACGTTAACCTCTTTGATTAAAGTACGTATAGTCCATGAGCTCTCCACGCTACTCCATGAGAACTGAGAGATTTTTATCTTGATCGCGTAAGAGCGAGGGACACAGGTAAAAAACTATAATTACTCTGTCAGCTTACGTATTGTTTATGTGGATATACCGCTCCAGAAATAGTTCTAAGCTTATCTCTACATGAACCTTAGATATAGAAAACTTTGAATTCTAATTGTTTACTTCTGAAATAGACAGGATAGGAAGTTATATATTTACACAAGTAAATGGGCATTGGAAGAGGCATATCTGATTAAAAGTTGTCATTGAGTTGATATTCTAAGCCAACTACTCATTGCAAGGTCGGACACACTATACTTCCGGGCACTTGTATGCTATAAGATTTCACCGCAACTTTTTTATTCGAATGGGCCTTTGACCGCAGCATCGTCCTATGACATCTGACTACATAAAATACCGGACTTAAAACAAAGAAACGAATAAATTTATTCGGGAACTAAACATAATTACATAAATAGTGACCAACAAGAAAATAAGCTATGAACGAAAAAAAGCGTACTGATTCCTCTAAGAAGAAACTGCTTACTATGTCCCTTATCTACATGGAGATGTAGACACGATTGAAAGTAACATATAGTCAAATTATATGTATTTTTTAAATTGTTGTTTCGTGAAAAGAAAAGCAAAATTAATACACCATTCACATTGGTGATATTAGTAGAAATAATAGTAGCAAGCGCAGTAGAACGAGTCAGAAATTACATAAATCACTTGTACTTTACATAATAAAGACAATAAAGAACGAATACTTCAAAGCGCATTGTACGATTTGTACGTTGATGACAACCAATTTAAAGCTCATCAAACTAAACAGACTGAAGATGCATCTTATTGCAAAGCTTACCTTGACATTGTAATAGGAATTCTATATATAGATCTCGCGCTAAATGAAAGACAATTTTAAGGAAAAATCTAACTAAAGATGTTGTTACTATCTGTTTCAACGCCAGTTTAAATTTGCTGGTTACCTTAAAAGCAATTCATTTGGGAAACATACGAGGAAAATGCATGTAAAAGAAAACCTATAGGTTAAGGTGGGTAACTAACTAACTATTTTGGCCCAGTGACCCAAACAGGATCTTAACCTCCGAAACGAGAGCACGCCGACTTTAGTTTTCGACTGAAAAAGACTGCCACAGTCCAATAAATTTTGACGACGCGGTTGGCGCAGTGGTTAAGCAACTGCCTACTGAGCCGGCGGTCCTGGGTTCGAATCCCGGCAAGGGAAAATATTTGTGTGATGAGCTCGAATATTTGTGCCTGGGTCATGGATGTTATTTGTATTAAATAATGTATTTATCTGTATAAGTATGTTTATCGTCGTCCATAACACAAGCCTACTAGAGCTTACTGTGGGACTAGATTGATTTGTGTGGGGTTGTCCGACATTTATTTATTATTATTTATTTAATAAATAACTCACTGTTAGTCTTACCCCATTAGAAAGTATACTACGAGTGTGTTTGTTTTACAAACCTTATCTTACAAAGTTGTGTTATCAATGAATATGTATCGCATCATATGACTGCCAAATCAACGGCCTGAAGAAGGAAGACATTATTAATAAATGATAAAACAAAGAGTGACTTACGATTTAGTCCTAAATTAAGCTCGAGATATTTAAATACAACTGGTTAAAAACACATGAATTAAGTAGGTATGGACACCTTAGAAACAAATACATTAGATAAATGAAAAGATAAGTTTTTTGCGCAGTGCATCATCCCATTTGTATTTAGAAAAGTATTAAGGTACGGACAGACGTGCTAAAAAAAAGCATGCTCATAAGCTTGCTTAAAATTAGCATGCTCTGCAACTGTTCACTTTTGCCAGCAATAAGCATGCTTGTTTTAAGCACACTCATAAATAAGCATGCTTAAAGCAACCGTACGGACATACGTACTTATTTGGCACTTCTATCTCGGCCAAAATGGATGTACACAGATATAGTGACAGTGCTATCCGCGCAGAACTCAATATAATAATCATATTGCTTGCAACAGAATTGATAACGAGCATTTTGGTGAAAAAGAAAAGAACTAAAAAAAGGAGAATTTGGGTTCTTATTGGATAAACAGAAAAGAATCACTGGGAGCAAGTAATCGATTGTTGGCAGAGATGCGAAGCGAAGATCTCGACAGTTATAAAAAGCAAAGTTTTTTCTTCTCCCCAACGCGACATGTTGAATTGCAACTGTCGCGGATCGAGATCGAATCGATAATAGCATGCTAATAAGCAAACCTGTTCAGACGTGCACGGAGCACGCCCCCTTCCACCCGCGCCTCAGGGAGCATGCTCGAAAATCAAACGTCGGTTGATTTTTCAGCATGCTCTAAATAAGCTTGCTCATTACTAGCAACGTTGTGTCACACGTGCTACTAATGAGCACTTGCTCAATAAAAGCATGCTTTCGTGCTAGTAATGAGCACGTCTGTCCGTACCTTTAAGTGTGTGGGTGTCCGTCAGTCTGACAGATGTTGATAGATCGACAAACCGATAGACTTAATAGTTGAATCGATTTTTCTTCTTAACGTTAATTTAGAAAGATACGATTTGAATAGATATTAAACATGTAAAAATGGCAAACGTTACTCCCACTTTAATACTGCATTTTCACTATAATACTATTAAGTATAGGCAGTATAGCGCATACATATAGTGAAAATCCGATATTAAAGTGAGAGCAACGTTTGCCATTGCTTTGCTCTGTCAGCTATACACACACCTCGCAACCATGTTTCGAAAAGGCAGAAATTTGTCATTTTTTACTTTCTTAACACCCGAACTAAAAAAAAAATGATCTGAGACAAATCTATTCACAAAATTGAAACATCTGCACATACGAAAGTATTTTTATGCCAAGCTGAAACGGAGACTTTTCGCTCCCTCGATCGATAAAGCAAATTTTATAAACAATTAAGTTCGGTTTTGTAGCGAGTAAGCAGAAAATGTGCCTTAGATAAAATAGATCGACAAATGTGATAGTCGACTGCAAAACTTTCTCCTAAATATAGGTAATTAGGGGCTTATTTAAACGCATAATCGTAAAGAAGTCGTATTATGTTATTTTGCTTTTTCGATTTAATACTAGAAACGAGCATATATACACTTATTTGGAGGACTTTTTTAAATTTGAGTTGTATGCCAAATTACTGTTTTCAAACATATCCGTAATAATACGGATATAACTATCTATACTCCTTGTTGTGTTAACATTGAATCAATAGTCGTCCCGCAGTAAACTAACAAATCTCACATTTTCACATATTTCATAGTTTAGATTTATAACATAAAGTCGAAGTCGTCGTCGGACGACGCGTTTGGCTCGGTTTGTAGACACCTGCCTACTGAGTCGGCGGTCCCGGGTTCGAATCCCCCCCGGAGCAAATATTTGTGCAAATATTTGTTCTTGGGTCATGGATGTTATCTATATATGTATTTACATATTATGTATATCGGCGTCTAGTACCCATAGTATAAGCTTTGCTTAGTTTGGGACTAGGTTGATTTGTGTATGATTGTCCCTTAATATTTATATTTATTTATTTATTAATTTTAAGTTTCTTAAAAAAAAATACAGATGCTTACGGAAGCTTACCATGGGGAGGACGCCGAAATGTCACCACAACTTTAAAACTGTTTTGTATTGTATCCGGCATCGGCACGAGCAGAAATATTAAATTGTTAGTCGTAAAAGTCTTTCGTCACTATCTTTATGGCCAGAATATTTTAATGGTAGTCATAAGAAAGTGCTACAACCTACCTTAATGTATGTATGTATGTAATGTAAACACTTTATTGTACTCAAAAACAGAAATACATTAAAACAAAAGAAATACATGTACAAAGGCGAACTTATCCCTTTAAGGGATCTCTTCCAGTTAACCTTTGAGTAAATGAGTGCTAAAGACAAATGTAAACGGTAGACAGCCAAAGCAACATGTACAATACGAAGGAGGATAATTTAACAATAATACTTACACATGAAAATGCAAAAAAAAAACAAAATAGAGAGAGATAGGCAAACAGTCAATATAATACATAATACGTAATAAATACATATATGTATATATATATATATATATATATATATAACAGAAATAGTCATAATTACAACAAAAACAGCAACCTATTATTCGTTTGACAGCCACAATCCCTTCAACTTCCCCTTGAGCGATGCAACGGACTGCGTCTGCCTTAGGGCGGGAGACAAGTTGTTCCATAATTTCACGGCGCGCACAGCAAAAGACATATCGTAGACATGCGATCTATGCGGTGGGATCGATAGAGCCAGATTCGCACTAGACCGCAGGCGATGGCCACTATGTAAGAGAACTTCTCTGTAAGGTAAGGAGGAGAAGAAGGAATAAAAAGGGCATTATACAGAAGACAAAGAACATGTAAGTCTCTGCGCTGACGGATCGGAAGCCATTTAAGTTGGGCGCGGTATTGAGACACATGATCAAACTTGCGGAGACCAAATATGTACCTGATACAGACATTTTGTAGGCGCTCCAGCTTGTCAAGCAGCTCCCCTCGGAGATCCAGGAAAGCAACGTCACCGTAGTCGAGTAGTGGGAGCAAAAGAGAGCGGGCAAGCATGATCTTCGTATGAAGAGGAAGGAAATTCTGCAGACGCCTCAATGAATGAAGGGACGCAAAGAGTTTCCTGCTGATCTCAGAAATATGAGGTGCCCATGACAAAGTTTGATCCATGGTAATGCCTAAATTTTTAACCGTAGAAGAGAAAGGTATAGGAGTACCATCAAAGAAAATAACTGGCTTAGTTTGATCTGAGAGCTTGGAAATAAAATGGGGGCTTCCAACAACAATAGCCTGCGACTTCTTGGCATTCACCATCAAACCAAAGGATGAAGCCCAAGCACGGATTGATTCCAGGTCGGAGTTGATTTGAGAAACCAAGGAGCCAAAATCATCAGTGCTGGCCGCCGCGTAAAGCTGCAAATCGTCTGCATAGAGATGGAACGAGGAGGAGAGTGACTTGGTGATTCCGTTAATAAAGATAGAAAAGAGTAATGGAGAGAGTATGCCCCCTTGAGGGACACCAGCAGACAGTTCACACCAGCTAGAAAATCGGTCCTCAACTCGAACCCGCTGTTGCCTCCCAAAGAGGTAATCACGAAACCAGGACAGTGAAGTTGGAGATATATTTAAAGTACTAAGTAAACTGAGAAGGATATCGAAATCAACAGTGTTACAAGCACTACTGAAATCAAGGAGCACCAATATAGTCACTTTTCTATTTTCTATATTAAGACGAATGTCGTCGGTGATCTTAACCAAAGCTGTGGCTGTGCTATGCCCAGGACGGAAACCGGATTGAAAAGGATTGAACAAGTTATGTCTATTTAAATGTGATGAGAGACGTCGATTTACAAAGGATTCAATGATTTTGGATAAGACAGGAAGAATGGATATAGGACGATACTGTGAAAACGACGACGGGTTAGGGGTTTTAGGGAGAGGAATCACATGGGCGCATTTCCAAATAGAAGGAAACGTCCCAGAGGAGAAAGAAAAATTAATAATATGGGAAAGGATAGGAGCTATAGAATCCGCCACGAGCATAAGCATATCCAAGCTAAGATTATCCTCACCGACGGCTTTTGTTTTAATGGACTTGAGAATGGCTAGGATTTCCTGCGGTGAAATATTATCAAATACAAAAGGAGAAATATCGGGGGGTGGAGTATCGGCAAGAAGAGAAAGTGTCCGGCGCTTGACAGAAACGTCAAGTGCGACTGGAGAAGTGCTGAAGTGTTGATTGATGGCGTCTAAGTCTAGAACATCATCAGAAATTTGTTGGACTTTGCCCACTCCAAGTGATTCTCAATACTCAATATAATAATCATATTGCTTGCAACAGAATTGATAACGAGCATTTTGGTGAAAAAGAAAAGAACTAAAAAAAGGAGAATTTGGGTTCTTATTGGATAAACAGAAAAGAATCACTGGGAGCAAGTAATCGATTGTTGGCAGAGATGCGAAGCGACGATCTAGACAGTTATAAAAAGCAAAGTTTTTTCTTCTCCCCAACGCGACATGTTGAATTGCAACTGTCGCGGATCGAGATCGAATCGATAATAGCATGCTAATAAGCAAACCTGTTCAGACGTGCACGGAGCACGCCCCCTTCCACCCGCGCCTCAGGGAGCATGCTCGAAAATCAAACGTCGGTTGATTTTTCAGCATGCTCTAAATAAGCTTGCTCATTACTAGCAACGTTGTGTCACACGTGCTACTAATGAGCACTTGCTCAATAAAAGCATGCTTTCGTGCTAGTAATGAGCACGTCTGTCCGTACCTTTAAGTGTGTGGGTGTCCGTCAGTCTGACAGATGTTGATAGATCGACAAACCGATAGACTTAATAGTTGAATCGATTTTTCTTCTTAACGTTAATTTAGAAAGATACGATTTGAATAGATATTAAACATGTAAAAATGGCAAACGTTACTCCCACTTTAATACTGCATTTTCACTATAATACTATTAAGTATAGGCAGTATAGCGCATACATATAGTGAAAATCCGATATTAAAGTGAGAGCAACGTTTGCCATTGCTTTGCTCTGTCAGCTATACACACACCTCGCAACCATGTTTCGAAAAGGCAGAAATTTGTCATTTTTTACTTTCTTAACACCCGAACTAAAAAAAAAATGATCTGAGACAAATCTATTCACAAAATTGAAACATCTGCACATACGAAAGTATTTTTATGCCAAGCTGAAACGGAGACTTTTCGCTCCCTCGATCGATAAAGCAAATTTTATAAACAATTAAGTTCGGTTTTGTAGCGAGTAAGCAGAAAATGTGCCTTAGATAAAATAGATCGACAAATGTGATAGTCGACTGCAAAACTTTCTCCTAAATATAGGTAATTAGGGGCTTATTTAAACGCATAATCGTAAAGAAGTCGTATTATGTTATTTTGCTTTTTCGATTTAATACTAGAAACGAGCATATATACACTTATTTGGAGGACTTTTTTAAATTTGAGTTGTATGCCAAATTACTGTTTTCAAACATATCCGTAATAATACGGATATAACTATCTATACTCCTTGTTGTGTTAACATTGAATCAATAGTCGTCCCGCAGTAAACTAACAAATCTCACATTTTCACATATTTCATAGTTTAGATTTATAACATAAAGTCGAAGTCGTCGTCGGACGACGCGTTTGGCTCGGTTTGTAGACACCTGCCTACTGAGTCGGCGGTCCCGGGTTCGAATCCCCCCCGGAGCAAATATTTGTGCAAATATTTGTTCTTGGGTCATGGATGTTATCTATATATGTATTTACATATTATGTATATCGGCGTCTAGTACCCATAGTATAAGCTTTGCTTAGTTTGGGACTAGGTTGATTTGTGTATGATTGTCCCTTAATATTTATATTTATTTATTTATTAATTTTAAGTTTCTTAAAAAAAAATACAGATGCTTACGGAAGCTTACCATGGGGAGGACGCCGAAATGTCACCACAACTTTAAAACTGTTTTGTATTGTATCCGGCATCGGCACGAGCAGAAATATTAAATTGTTAGTCGTAAAAGTCTTTCGTCACTATCTTTATGGCCAGAATATTTTAATGGTAGTCATAAGAAAGTGCTACAACCTACCTTAATGTATGTATGTATGTATGTAAACACTTTATTGTACTCAAAAACAGAAATACATTAAAACAAAAGAAATACATGTACAAAGGCGAACTTATCCCTTTAAGGGATCTCTTCCAGTTAACCTTTGAGTAAATGAGTGCTAAAGACAAATGTAAACGGTAGACAGCCAAAGCAACATGTACAATACGAAGGAGGATAATTTAACAATAATACTTACACATGAAAATGCAAAAAAAAAACAAAATAGAGAGAGATAGGCAAACAGTCAATATAATACATAATACGTAATAAATACATATATGTATATATATATATATATATATATATATATATATATAACAGAAATAGTCATAATTACAACAAAAACAGCAACCTATTATTCGTTTGACAGCCACAATCCCTTCAACTTCCCCTTGAGCGATGCAACGGACTGCGTCTGCCTTAGGGCGGGAGACAAGTTGTTCCATAATTTCACGGCGCGCACAGCAAAAGACATATCGTAGACATGCGATCTATGCGGTGGGATCGATAGAGCCAGATTCGCACTAGACCGCAGGCGATGGCCACTATGTAAGAGAACTTCTCTGTAAGGTAAGGAGGAGAAGAAGGAATAAAAAGGGCATTATACAGAAGACAAAGAACATGTAAGTCTCTGCGCTGACGGATCGGAAGCCATTTAAGTTGGGCGCGGTATTGAGACACATGATCAAACTTGCGGAGACCAAATATGTACCTGATTTTGTAGGCGCTCCAGCTTGTCAAGCAGCTCCCCTCGGAGATCCAGGAAAGCAACGTCACCGTAGTCGAGTAGTGGGAGCAAAAGAGAGCGGGCAAGCATGATCTTCGTATGAAGAGGAAGGAAATTCTGCAGACGCCTCAATGAATGAAGGGACGCAGAGTTTCCTGCTGATCTCAGAAATATGAGGTGCCCATGACAAAGTTTGATCCATGGTAATGCCTAAATTTTTAACCGTAGAAGAGAAAGGTATAGGAGTACCATCAAAGAAAATAACTGGCTTAGTTTGATCTGAGAGCTTGGAAATAAAATGGGGGCTTCCAACAACAATAGCCTGCGACTTCTTGGCATTCACCATCAAACCAAAGGATGAAGCCCAAGCACGGATTGATTCCAGGTCGGAGTTGATTTGAGAAACCAAGGAGCCAAAATCATCAATGCTGGCCGCCGCGTAAAGCTGCAAATCGTCTGCATAGAGATGGAACGAGGAGGAGAGTGACTTGGTGATTCCGTTAATAAAGATAGAAAAGAGTAATGGAGAGAGTATGCCCCCTTGAGGGACACCAGCAGACAGTTCACACCAGCTAGAAAATCGGTCCTCAACTCGAACCCGCTGTTGCCTCCCAAAGAGGTAATCACGAAACCAGGACAGTGAAGTTGGAGATATATTTAAAGTACTAAGTAAACTGAGAAGGATATCGAAATCAACAGTGTTACAAGCACTACTGAAATCAAGGAGCACCAATATAGTCACTTTTCTATTTTCTATATTAAGACGAATGTCGTCGGTGATCTTAACCAAAGCTGTGGCTGTGCTATGCCCAGGACGGAAACCGGATTGAAAAGGATTGAACAAGTTATGTCTATTTAAATGTGATGAGAGACGTCGATTTACAAAGGATTCAATGATTTTGGATAAGACAGGAAGAATGGATATAGGACGATACTGTGAAAACGACGACGGGTTAGGGGTTTTAGGGAGAGGAATCACATGGGCGCATTTCCAAATAGAAGGAAACGTCCCAGAGGAGAAAGAAAAATTAATAATATGGGAAAGGATAGGAGCTATAGAATCCGCCACGAGCATAAGCATATCCAAGCTAAGATTATCCTCACCGACGGCTTTTGTTTTAATGGACTTGAGAATGGCTAGGATTTCCTGCGGTGAAATATTATCAAATACAAAAGGAGAAATATCGGGGGGTGGAGTATCGGCAAGAAGAGAAAGTGTCCGGCGCTTGACAGAAACGTCAAGTGCGACTGGAGAAGTGCTGAAGTGTTGATTGATGGCGTCTAAGTCTAGAACATCATCAGAAATTTGTTGGACTTTGCCCACTCCAAGTGATTTTAAAAAATGCCATAATTTAGCAGGAGGACAATCATCAATTGACTTATGTATATACCTACGCCTAGCATCTCTACAAGCCTTATTACACCTGTTACGCAAGCAAACATAAGCAGAATGGTTTTGCTCCGAAGGATCATGCCTAAGTTTGACCCGACTTAATATTCCTAATGTTATGATTATTACTCAAGGCTAAACAATTCCATTACTGAAACACCCTAGTTACCCTTTTTAGGGTTCCGTAGCCAAATGGCAAAAAACGGAACCCTTATAGATTCGTCATGTCTGTCTGTCTGTCCGTCTGTCCGTCTGTCCGTCCGTATGTCACAGCCATTTTTTTCCGAAACTATAAGAGCTATACTGTTGAAACTTGGTAGGTAGATGTATTCTGTAAACCGCATTAAGATTGTGATGCAAAAATAAAAAAATAATAATAAATATTAGGGGCTCCCCATACATAGAACTGAAACTCAAAAATTTTTTTTTCATCAAACACATACGTGTGGGGTATCTGTAGATAGGTCTTCAAAAATGATATCGAGGTTTCTAAAATATATTTTTTCTAAACCGAATAGTTTGCGTGACAGACGCTTCCAAAGTGGAAAAAAGTTGGTCCCCCCCCTCTAACTTCTAAAATAAGAGAATGAAAAATCTAAAAAAAACATATGATGTATATTACTATAAAAACTACCAACGGAAATTGTTTTGAACGAGATCGAGTAAGTAGTTTTTTTTTAATACCTATTAATACCTAACCTTGCACCTAATTTATATGGGGCGCTATACATACCAGGTGCAAACTTAACTTAACCACTTAGGGATGGAAAGTGTTTGTACGGAACCCTCGGTGCGCGAGTCCGACTCGCACTTGGCCGGTTTTTTTAGTTGTAAAGAAGCTGTATCTAAAAAAAAAATACACAAAAGGTGTATGTTTAAAAGTTATTATCTAAGAAACAGACTGGGGATCGTGTGACGCAGAGGGCGCTCCAGTAGTGTAGAATTATGGAATAAAATACTTGGTGTGATGGACCGTTATATTAGGCGTTACATTTTTTTAGCAGGATATTAATATATTGACATAAATAAAATTACTTGCTTAATAAATAAGAGGCTCCAATTCATTCCAATTTTCATTTTAATATGATGTGAATTAGGAAGAGATCACTTATAGTATAAGGACCCAGTTCTGTTCGCCGTTGTACCTGTATTATTTGCTAAAGATGTGTCTTCAAAGTATTTACATACACACGCGATGTGATTTATTTTCGTTACCTACATTATTTTAATGATAATGTAAAAAATTAAGCTTTTATTTTAATTTCTGGTCCGTACCGCGTCGTCCCAGATTCCTGTGCGTTTTATTCCCCACTAAAATGCCTATTCTCGTAGTCTGCGCATGGCGGGTTTCGGGAGAAAACATATTAATCACAATAATACATCGCTGAACGAAGAAGGTATTAAGCGAGTATTGGCGCTGTCGACTTTTATTGCCTTATTGTATGGGCAGCGAGATAATAGCTTGCATTTAATCCAAATACCTAATTAAATACTTTGTAGTGGTTCCGAACAGACTAAAGCTAGTGCACATAACCTTTAGCAATTTCAGCTTATACATATCCTAAACCCTTCGGCCTCGTACGTAACCGGAGTTTCGTAACCAGTTGCAATAGAAAACTTTTGCAGTCTTGTTCGAAACCGGTTGCGAACGAAAACTATTTTGTTCTGATACGAAACCAGTTACGAACGGGGACTTTTTGTTTTTGTACGAAATCTTTCGACCATTCAAAAACCAGCAAAGACCTTCATACTATTATCTCTACTCTTACTCAGGGATCCTAAAATGTATTTGTAAAATAATCTTTATTACGACCTAGGTCAATAGCTCTACACTAGTCCGTTCTACCATCTGAAACCGTGATAATAACATTGCAAACAGTACATTACGTAAGTGACTTTGTACTGTAGCGGTCTAGTCCCCAAAAGTTTGGCTCTGACTTCGTCAAATTTTATAGCAAATATACCCGTTGTATCGGGTCTATATTGGAATCCATAATTTCCTTTGTCCTATTTGTAAATTCCATAATAACGGTGGTCATAATGATCTTTTTCCATAATAACGTTTATCCTAATGTAAATGCCATAATATTGATCATCCTAATATTGAATATCCTAATGATTATTTGCACTATTATCTTAAGTACTAATGATCAAGTGTCCTATCAGTTACATATCCTAATACTAGTTGCCATAATCATCATATGTCTTAATAGTTACTTATCCTAATTATTATCACCGATTTTTATAACCTAACCTATAGTTTTCGGGGTTCAGCAAGTCTGACGCTCCGCTCGCTTCGCTCGCTCCGCTATACGTGGTCACAATACAAACCTAACCTAACCTACAGTTTTCGGGGTTCAGCCAATAACCTAACCTATAGTTTTCGGGGTTCAGCAAGTCTGACGCTCCGCTCGCTTCGCTCGCTCCGCTGTACGTGGTCACAATACAAACCTAACCTAACCTACAGTTTTCGGGGTTCAGCCAATAACCCAACCTACAGTTTTCAGGGTTTAGCCAATTCGATATTTGTCCAAGTCGGACCTGCCTTAAGGTGAAATAGGTAATGTAAGGAATCGTAAGCCAAGTCGGACCTGCGCGGCTCGCTCGCTCGTTAGGGTCATAGTTCAACCTAACACTCCTCCTCGCTTCGCTCGTCGTCGTACCTAACCTAACCCAAGTCTGACCTGCGTTAAAGTAGGATTTTAGGTAATGTTATTATAGCTTAAATATGATCATTATGGCAAGTAATCATCATGGCATTTGACTTTAGGACATGTGATTTATGGTTTTGTATATTATGACTCGTAAGTTTTATGTGTTAATGGATTAGTACAAAACATATTAGGTATTTAGAGCATTAGGTAATGTAATATTATGGTTTATGATCATTAGGATGTAAGATCATTATGGCAAATAATCATTATGACAAATGATTGATATGTCAAAAGTGTTTAGAGTAAATGTGGTATGGCATTTGACTTTAGGACATACGATATTATTGATTGCGAAGGAGACCCGTTGTATCATATATTGATTTAAACTTACACGATTTTCGCACATTATTATAACAAAACGGGACTTAATCGCGTGCAAAAAAGTGTATATTTAATTACCTCGACGTTTCGAGCTTGATGTTACGTTCATAGCAGTCCCTTCGAGACCAAGAAGGTGACATCACGTTCTAAACGTATAGAGATAATGAAACAAACACTTTTTGAACGCGTTTAAGTCCCGTTCAGTTATACTTAATACAATTTACCTGTACCTCATTAGGCATACATGACAGATGATTTATTGCAGCTATATTGGGTGCTCATTTTACGTCAGCTTTTTGTTTATCATTATATATCCTCGTAGCAACCGATATACGAGTAGTATTCTATTGATACATTTTATTATTATTTATTTGCCTTTAGGCAAGGCACACTAATGATGCTGTAACACCACTGTGTGTGTGACTGTGACTACGGACACATTTCTTTCTTGTTCGCGGGGACCAGATGTCATCAGGTTCCCCTGCTCCAGTGGAACCCAGCGACGTATTTAAAACCGCCGAATTTAAATTCTTTCACGGATCATGACTCTTGCGGTTCTAGACTTTGCCAATATTTTATTTTTTGTTATGTGCCCCTATTTTAATATTTTATATCTATGCAATGCTAGGTGAATTTGCTACTCTTTAGCGGAACAAACGTAAGATATGTACAGTCTAGGAAATCGAAACTCGTACCTTTTTCGCTCTCGTTACAATTACAGTAAGAGATGCGCTTCAGTTTCCTTTACTGTACTTACTTAAGTAGGAGTTACTGTGAGCGAGATGACACCTAAGATGCAGAAAATAAACAATATTTTTTTTTTATCAACATTGCAATGATTACTAACTATAGTCAAATGTTACTCAACGATGTCCTCACCATAAATTAACGTGACCGTACTCGCTAGCGATAGCGTAAACAATTTATATGGAGAATAGTAGGTACAGCGCCACTACGGTTACTTTGTAGAACTACAATTCTCCATACAAATGTTTTACGCAGACGCTAGGGAGTGTGAGCGGTGACTGTAAACTCATAATAAGCGTACGTAAAGAGGTATTTGTTTCGTTTCTTCTGGGTAAACATTTGAGCATAACTTCAAAACAGATTTGGTAGTTGTATCTTCCTCTCAACTACTGCCACTACAATGTTTTAAACATCACAATTTTTGATTAACCAAGAGAATTCCGCGTGGGAGGAGACATCTTTGGGTTGTCGGTATTCCATTCATGTCACGAATTCGCTTTATTTCTCTTAACTTAAGGAATGGAATTCGCTCCGTTAATCTGTGCTCGAAGCTTAATAATCAAAGAAATTGGTGGACATACATAAAAAAATACATACAATCTAACATATGACATTGTTCGGTTCATGACGCATTGGTGTAAACTGTAATGTTATGTAACCTGTTTTTCAATAAATAAATAAATAAACAAATGACCTCCTTTTTTGGAGTCAGTTAAAAATAGATCCTCATTGGGTCTTCAAGTTCAAATGATAGAAGCTACAAGTAATGTTTTTTTTTTTTAATCAAAATAACCATGCGATTAACCTCGATTGCACCTGATGTTAAGTAACAACAATATTTTCTTATGCGAGTGAAAATTATGGAAGATATTGCATAACAGGTTCGAGTGTAGTGCTGGCATTTTAGTACTTCTGTTAGTCTGAACTAGGAACAATAAAGACAATAACTACTTGATAGCCTGCTCGTAATCGAAGACCAATCCATTGATTGTCAAAGATACCGACGCAAATTGATGTAGTGGATGAACACTATATCGACCGCAACTAACAAAAGTTCTGGGTTCTGTGTGGCTAGCTCAATAAGCTCATGACCCACAAAAAAATGAATACTGCAATTGGCTGATGCCAATCTGCTTATTTTCTCTCGAAGGAGGTATATTCTACGATTTTAACTTGTAAACAACATGCAAGAAACTGGGCACTAGTAGTTGCTTACAGAGATATACAAACATGGCATATAAGTTTGCGGAACATCTATGGAACTTTGAAAAGGTTTTGATTTTTTTTTATTACCAAGATGTTGTATTGAAACAGATTCGATATTACAGATTATAGCTATCCGAACGATACTTGCGACTCAATGTTGCGGACAGCAGTAGAACTAATCGGTATAATGATACACGGACAATTAAATAGATTTTGTTTTAATTTTCCGTACAACTTTGGTAATTTTTTCTGTCAATATTTCAGTTTTCCATCGAGGAAAAACTGAAATCCTCTCGACCTTGTAGACTAGCGGTTCAAACGATATGTTTACAAACAGTTATTGTGGCGCGGAAATGTTTGGCAAGCGGTGGAACAAAACACAGTATTGATTAGCTTTCAGCAACAAACTGGTACGCCTTAACTTATTACATCGTGTCAAAACTAGATTAAATTTAAAAACTCAACGGGCTCAAATTGATGCAAAGTATTACATAGAAAAAAACCAGCAGTATCCTTCTAAATTCGGCTCAAAATCTAAACTATGCAAAAATAAAACCTATCCACATTCATGAATAAACCGCTCAAAAAATCCAAACTAACTTTACCAAATGAATCAAACAACTTTAGCTGCTGTAGCTGTCCAAATAGCTATTAATTTACAAACATTCACTATAGAATTGTCAAAGCGACAGGATAATAAAAAGGAAAATAAACCAAAAGTTGCTTTGCAAACCTATTAACCAATATATATGTTGTCAGATCGATATAAAATATACTACATCGTGTTTAAACCTCAAATCCTGTCGTTCTTATAGACTAGCGATCTATACGATATAGTTTACAAACACTCACCATGGTCAACTGACAAATTGCTGAGTACACTGCGCGTGCGGTCCGCGTGCTGTCGCGATGGGGACTGCCGGCGGCGGCCTGAGTGCAGGGACAGTAGCCGTGTCGGCCGCAGTACGGAAGGTGGAATCCTTCCGGGAAATTGGAGGTGATAATGATTATAATTTGGTTAATAATAGTGTACATTTTATATCACCTTTTATGAATGGGATTACGTTTACCTTACACAATCGGGTTACAATTTTAGAGACGTTTTTTTTATGTTTGAATGAAATCTTTTTAATATAAGTAAATAAGGCTATTGTCACCAGAATATTGCACACTCTAAATGGATTGGTACAATAACTTTCTATATTGACATGAGTGTCTAAGGTACTTCTGTCTTAGGCATAATAATATTATATATTTAAACTGAAAAAAAAAATGCCGAATAACTTAATATAATCTAGTTTATGTTTAAAACAGTATTATTGCCTAGTAATATACTTAAATTTTAGGACTCTTCACGAAAAGGACTCCTTCCTGTAAATAGGGATGAAACACATACCTAGTTATTTTCAAGAAAGGTTAACAAGCTGTAATTCGAAAACCGTAACAGACATTAACAAGAAAAAGAAAAGTTGGAGGAAATATTGTTCTATGTTCAGACTTAGTTGCCCAGTTTAATGCTTAAACATAAAACTATGCTACATCGACAGGAAAAAAGTTCGTTCCGTTCCACCCTGTATAAATCATACACAAAAACGTTTCAACAGTGGACTGTCCGACAAAATAGATAAACAGACCCAGCCAGTTAAGGAGGTAGGTGCGAGGCCAGGGAATACAATTTAATACTCGTATACGCAATAGTTTAAAACGTTCCTTATACAATGTTTATGTTTAAGTGATTACGATCCGTGTTGTGTTATAAATTAGAACAAACTTATTCACGACTAAAAGCGAGTTGCGATACTGTTCTCAGTCTGTGCACTAGTGTCTTTATCGCGACATGACGTAATGTTGCATTTACGGGCGCTTGTTTACGCGTCTGTAGGAGGCTCGGGGTTCGGTCCCGGTGACGTCACCGGGAGGCCGTAGACACTACACAAGCAACAACAATAGATAAATGCATATGCTTATTGGGAATACTGCGACCTTGTTCAAGGTCGCGTGAGAGCAGAAGGATTTCCCTTCCCACTCGTATTCTCGCACTAGTGCGGGAAATCTAATCTTTATAAGAGTTTATAAATTTTTTACTGATTCCATATATTGCTAAGGAATTCCGGGGGTATACAGAGTGATCAATCCAAATGGGTCAGTAGGGAGAAAACGAAAACCATAAGAGATAGGGAAATCTGTTCTTAGGAACCATGGTGTCGAGTTTAGATTTAATAGGAACTGCAATCTTTTATTTTTACAAATTTAATACATAACCAGAAATTAAAACTGGGTTAAAATTTATAAGTAATCGCATGTCGTATTAGTAACATTCTTTACAGCAGTTTTGACCGGGTTATGTATAAAATTATGTATGCGATCTATAAAAAAAATGCAGTTTTTATTCAATCTAAAATCGACACCACGGTTGGTAAGAACAGATTTCCCTATCTCTTATAGTTTATGACCTATTTGTTTGTATATTTTTATATCAATGGTACAATTTATATATTTTTCAATTTTTAGACATAATGTGACAGCATTTGTAAATTCTTAACCTTTGTTAAAATGTTTAACCAGTGGTAAGAGTCAGTACATGTAGAATGGACAACGAAAGATGGTCCAAAACAATCATAGAATGGATCCCGCGAGACAGTAGAAGACCGAGAGGTCGCCCATATAAAAGATGGTCAGACATCTTCACGGAAAGACTGGGACCACACTAGATGAGGAAAGCTAGAGATAGAGAGCTATGGAAAGAAACGGGGGAGGCCTACGCCCAGGAGGCGACTATTACTTAGCGGTGAAACTATATTTTATTTAATTTTTGTTTATATTGTGTTTATGTGTAAAAGTAGTAGAATAAATGGCTTTTGTATTTTATAAGAGTCAGTACTCTTTTATGGTTTTTGTATTGTGGATTGGAAATGGGAGTATCTTCAATGAACACGATATATTTGATCATTTGTCATTACAATAACATGAATCCTGTGTCTGTGTCCTTCATTCATAAATAAATAAATAATAAACATTAAGGGACAAACTAACACAAGTCGAGCTAGAACTTCATTGCTTAGGTTGATGGTACCATCTGTCGAAGCAAATAGGTCCTTTTACACTTTGTTGCAGTACCTACTTATGTTCTAGTCAATGGATCGTGATCCTTGTGATAGATATGTTACTTGTAACCAGATTTTTTATTGCTTGAATGTGTTAAATAAATATATCCGAGATGGCGATGCAATTATAAAGCTATTTATAGATTTGTTCCTCAAATGTGAAATGATTTGAAATTATTTATTCAGTAAGTAGGAGGTCACAAGGGCACTTTTACAAGTCAGATTGTGAATCAACCGGCACCTCCCGGAGACCGCTGTTGAGAAGAAACCCGAAAGAAACTTAACAGTAAGTCATTTTTGGACGAGGATCAATCTAAATAAATAGAATTGAAACCGATTATTGTAAGATTCCAGTTGATCCGCTGTCTATTGATAGTTGTCCCAAAAAACCATTTGGAGAAGCGTGTTCAGATTCCTGTAGCCTAAGTTTCTGCTCTATTTTTTTATATTTATTTATGTATTTGTTGTTCAGGACGACAAGGAAGTGGACTCTTCGAGCGACGTGACCTCGCTCCTCCGGCGGTTGTGTGCGGGAAATTCTTCTCCGAGATCGCGGTAAGTCTTGGTTTCCCATTCAAAATAATTAGTTTTCCGGTAGCTCCAATCGCCTGGCAAGCGTAGGTACTTTGCTGGACAGTACCTACAGTACAATAGAATACAATACAAATCCACTTTATTGCACACCTCAAATGAACAGGGATACAAAACATCAGAGATTTACAGTAAAAAACAGAGGTAGACAACATGCGGTCTTATGGCTAAATAGCTACCTCTTCCAGACAACCTCTAGGTAGCGGAGTAGACCAACAAAGACATGAACATGTATATTTTCTCAGTTGTGAAGTCTCCTGAAGTCACCATACCGATTCTATGAAAAAATCGGGTAAGGATAACTATTTCTATGCTAAAGCAAGTAAAGACGCCAAATAACGACGTCCATCCTACGTTAA
Organism: Apotomis capreana; assembly: GCA_947623375.1. Taxonomy (NCBI): domain Eukaryota; kingdom Metazoa; phylum Arthropoda; class Insecta; order Lepidoptera; family Tortricidae; genus Apotomis; species Apotomis capreana. The sequence goes on along the minus strand of OX392512.1, from coordinate 835,078 downwards.
TTATTCACTGAGAAAAATGTGGGAGAAGAGTGACAAATACTTACTGAGGTGATTTCACGTGTCGTAACTTGCCATTTTTGGCACGGAACACTGAAAAGGAAAATCGTATGTGTTCGTAGACAGTAATGAGATCAACCACTTGACTCAGACATTATCCATAGTACGCGGGTCGAGGGCAGATCGAAAGATGACAATTCTTTTATGAAGAATCGATCTTAAAGAAGCACAAAACTAACATGTGAAATAAACACAAATTTGCTAATTTACATAGCTTTTAAAAAAAATACGGTGTTACTGCATGTAGCGTTAATTACAGGTACTAGTTAATGTACATGCATTAACATTTTAAAGTTTTCTACACTAAAATGTCTACTGTTTATTTTTAAACACATTATACTCGTAGCTTAAGTTATAGCTTCTTCTTAGCCTCAAATAACGTAGCCCAGTATTTTTGCCGATACGCCGTTTTTCCTAATAAATACATTATTGTTTATTTTATTATAATAAAATTTCAATAACTCACTTTTATAAACACTAAACAAGTTGGTACATGTTAGCCTTTAAACCCATCCAGTAATCTGCACAATATGTTACTTAAGATTGTGAAAGCATTAAATGTACCGCTAATTCACTTAACTCATCAAATTCCCCCGACCTTTATAAGGACTTCAATTCATTCACACTAACTGTCCACGGTCGGACCTCTCTCTCGCACATTACATACACGACAGAGACGGAAGTGACGTTGGAGTCACACCCACGAATCACCTTATTCGTTAGGTGATTAATTAGTTTCGCCAGCTGCTATATTTGGTAAAAGGATTAAATGTATTACTCATAGAGACAGTAAGATGACATGGACAGTAACACAGCGACTGTTTCGAGCGAAGCGCGTGGTCCATACAAAAGAATAGAGTCATCGATGTCCTCATTGTCATCATCAAAAACCGAAATCAACTGCTAACCATAAACCTCCTTCAGAAGGGCTTGTGCACAAAACACGTGAGGTATTTTCGGCTACTTTTTGACCGGTTCGAGAATCGGTTGATAAAATTGCGACCTTTGAGCCAGTCGTACGGATATATGAAAGAACTTTAGCCCACGCTGAAACGGAGTCGCCTCGCTCGCTCAGTCAATAATAATTCAAACATTAATCTTTACTACTCCGCTACCTAAAGGTTGCCTGGAAGAGATCGATATTTAGCGATAAGACCGCTGCCTGTTATTTTAATGTATCTCGTGTTGTATACAAGTTGTATATGCCTTGATGTTTGAGGTGTGCAACAAAGAATATTTGTATTTGCAATAATGGTGACTTCATGGTGCATAACACGAAAATATTCGATTTATACATTCTTCATGCAGATTACTAAGAAATGTAAACATACTTCACGCTAGGTTGCTACGAGTAACAATAAACTAAGAAAAAATGAACACAATTGTGAAATTTTCAAACATCAGGAGGAATGCGCGGAGATCTCATAGGCGATGGCGGGATGACTTGTACTCATTTATGCAATTCTCCTCTTCAATTTGAGCCTCATGAGCCCAAAACCGTGACTGTGGAAAAATACGGGGAGACTTGCTAAGCAGTTGACATAACAGAACAGGCTCATCACTACATATTATAAAACAAAGTCACTTCCTGCTGATTTTGATGGAGTTTTTTGATAGATAGAGTAGATTCAAGAGGAAGGTTTATTCGTATAACACATGCATAATTTATCAGCACTCCACCCGTGCGATGCCGGGGCGGGTCGTTAGTAATGAATAGGAGAATTTCAAAAATAAATTAGTCGAATGTATCTTTATGATGTAAGTACTTATTTCCTCAGTCGTGGTAGTTACCATACATTGTTATGTGTTATCACCTATCTACATTATTATTCGTGTTATATGAATTATTCGTGGTATTTGTTTCATGTATGCGTGATCAGCCAGCTTTTATCAAGCTTATCTCCAAACTATTAATCCAGTGATATCCGCTGTTGTTACCGGGTTTACTCCAAAAAGGATTTAGGTAGCGAGTTCAAATGGGGTTGTATTATTAAAGCGGTTTCGTACCACGTGCTGTAATGGAAACTGAAATCTTTCTAGCTCATGTTGTAATTGTGACTAAAGCGAAAAAAGTACGTCTTTCAATTCCCTTGAATGTACTAGTTATAATAATGTTTAAGCAAGTGTATGGGGTAGGTAATGGTTGTGACCGATTGTGTGACAAGCCTTGTTACATCTTGTTTACGAGGACAATAATTGATAAGTGCCATTTGGTTTGGAACTATAAGGCTACCGACCAAGACAGATTGAAAAGAAGATGGCGGAATGACCTGGATGCACTCCATAGTGAGTGGAAGGAGCTTGCTACCAATAAAGACGAGTGGCGTAAAAGAGGAGAGACCTTCGTGCAGCGATGGGACACACCCATAAGCTAAGGAATAAAAGTAATTATCTGGACTTTAAACCATAAAAAAATAAGAATGCTATGTAGGTATAGGATATGCGATAAGTTAACCAACATTCACCAACGACTTTGATTCTCAGAAAAAACACTGTTAACAATAGCCGCACACGCTATCGTTAAATCCGTCATAATAATTGATATGATTCCGATTATATTGAGTGGAAGAATTTTGAATAAATAATTAATGGAAAATAAATAATAATAATAAATAATAATAATATTAAATAAATATCAGACAACCTCACACAAATCGATCTAGTCCCAAATTAAGCTCAAGAAGGCTTGTGTTATGGGTACTAGACGAAGAATGCACTTTTATATCTGCCTACGTGTGTAGGTTCACACACGTTTCCACTACTAAGGACGAGCACGCAGATTTTGCAGCTCCTCTCCTCTCTGACCAGGGAAAGGCAATCTAGAGGCAATGCCTTGTAAGACTGGACTGGCTACAAACCTAAGGTTTCTATTTTACTTAGAATAGAACAGAAACGAATTGAAATGCGGAAGGCTAAACTATACCTGCTGACCCGATCGACAAGAACACCCGGTCAACAAGCGCTATGGCTTTGTAATGGTCAGGTCTCACCGGAAGATCAGCACTGGCTTTCGAGCTAGTATTATGCTGAGGTTTGAGTCCCACCCCACTTCCTCCAAGTCCATCATCAGGTCCATATTGTGATACTGGATTTAATTGCTCGCTAAGAGGAATCGAGAAACCGAAACAGCATAACTCTATGTCAAACCAACTCCGAGATCCGTCGCACTTCCTCCAACTCCATGATCAGGTCCATCTTGTGACACTGGTTCTAATTGCTCGCTAAGAGGAATCGAAAAACCGAAACAGCATAACTCTATGTCAAACCAACTCCGAGATCCGTCGCACTTCCTCCAACTCCATGATCAGCTCCATCTTGTGACACTGGTTCTAATTGCTCGCTAAGAGGAATCGAAAAACTGAAGCAGCATAACTCTATGTCAAACCAACTCCGAGATTCGTCGCACTTTCTCCAAGTCCATCATCAGGTCCATATTGTGATACTGGATCTAATTGCTCGCTAAGAGGAATCGAAAAACCCAAACAGCAAAATTCTATGTCAAACCAACTCCGAGATCCGTCGCACTTCCTTCAAGTCCATCATCAGGTCCATCTTGTGATACTGGATCTAATTGATCGCTAAAAGGAATAAAAAAACCGAAACAGCATAACTCTATGTCAAACCAACTCCGAGATCCGTCGCACTTCCTCCAACTCCATGATCAGGTCCATCTTGTGACACTGGTTCTAATTGCTCGCTAAGAGGAATCGAAAAACCGAAACAGCATAACTCTATGTCAAACCAACTCCGAGATCCGTCGCACTTCCTCCAACTCCATGATCAGCTCCATCTTGTGACACTGGTTCTAATTGCTCGCTAAGAGGAATCGAAAAACTGAAGCAGCATAACTCTATGTCAAACCAACTCCGAGATTCGTCGCACTTTCTCCAAGTCCATCATCAGGTCCATATTGTGATACTGGATCTAATTGCTCGCTAAGAGGAATCGAAAAACCCAAACAGCAAAATTCTATGTCAAACCAACTCCGAGATCCGTCGCACTTCCTTCAAGTCCATCATCAGGTCCATCTTGTGATACTGGATCTAATTGATCGCTAAAAGGAATAAAAAAACCGAAACAGCATAACTCTATGTCAAAAAAACTCCGAGATCCGTCGCACTTCCTCCAACTCCATCATCAGGTCCATCTTGTGACACTGGTTCTAATTGCTCGCTAAGAGGAATCGAAAAACTGAAGCAGCAAAAGTCTATGTCAAACCAACTCCGAGATCCGTCGCACTTCCTCCAAGTCCATCATCAGGTCCATCTTGTGTCACTGGTTCTAACGTCTTGCTGCTAAAATGACTTGAAAACTCCAAACAACATGATATCTCTACAAAAACAAAATAATATGTACGTGCATATACCGATTTAATTACAAATTTTAAGAAATAAATCAATACATAATATTTACTCAAACTAAAAACATCTACAAACTAAATAAAACTACCGAATTACTACTCTAAATAACTATAATACAACAATAAAAATAAATATTAATACGTACTTTATTAATAAAATACGCTTCAGCCAAAAGTCGATTTGGTATTGTCTGCAGTACATCACTAACGATACACGTGCTTTCGTAAGAACCGGTAGAAAAGGATAGCTCAATTGCAATTTTTACTTGATCAAAAGGGACAGATATGCTTCACTACTTCCGAGCGACGTTCGTTAGTTCCAAGTGACCAGAATAAAGAGAGCTCCGGTCTCCGTGGCTAGGAAACAAAAATTTTGTTTTATACAGTAAAATTTACTCACCTATGGAATGTTATACCATCTTTATCATAGCTTGAAGTCCTAGAAGTCTTCCCACACCACTTAACGCTACAATTTACCATTTTTCGTTGATATTTGATATTATTTTTCGTTGCCGTACGCACGGGTCGAAAACATGGACGCAACTAAACGGTGGCGCCCGTGTTGATACTTTTATAAGATCGCAGTACCATACCGTTGGTGCGCGCGGGTCGCCTTACATGCTCCGTCTAGTGGGGGTTGTCTGTGTATTGATCACAAGAGCTCATATTGAGCCCATCAGGACTGCAGTGCGTGTGAGTACGGACGCTGGTATATCAGCCGAGGTTGTCACATACCGATGATTTTATCGTTATTATTTCATAACCTTAAGTACCTTTTTAAAAGGACCTAAATTAGGGCATCATAAAAGACCTAGGTCACGCGTGCTCTTAGGTCATAGCAACTTATTGATTCAGCGGCTCCTGGTTTTTATGCACCATTTGCATTCAAATGGCTACGTGACGGTGTTGAGCTGGTTCACAATTAGGCTCTTGCTTTTATTTCATTTGGGTCTGCTGAAGTAGGTATATTATATTGATACTTTATTATGGGATACCGCAATATATTTACGCCGGTTTTAGTTGTAATTTTTGCTTTTGGTAATGCACATTAAACTGGGGTGACTTAATGTAGGAGCGAAGTCGAATAATGCGCTGCGCGACCGCAAATGCTGAGTTGTATTTTGCCCGCTAGTCTATCTGTGAGATATTCTTTATTATGTAGATTTATGTTTTTTTTATCGAAAGAATATATAAATAAATGAATATTATGGGACAATCATACATACACAAATTGACATAGTCTCAAACTAAGCAAAGCTTGTACATGGGTACTAGACGACGATATACATACTATATAAATACATATATAGATAACATCCATGACCCAAGAACAAATATTCGAGTTCATCTCATCACACAAATATTTGCCCCGGCCGGGATTCGAACCCGGGACCGCCGGCTCAGGAGGCAGGTGTCTGCAAACTGCGCCAAACGTGTCGTAAAAAAAAAACCTTCCGACGGACTTCCGAGGAGCATTATCTTGCCGCGACTTCGCATTTCGCTCGACTCAGCATCAACTGTCTTGCTCGCAGAATATAAAAAAGAAAGTGACATAAATAGTACCTATTCGTCACGCGACAAAGAATCGCTTGTCGCAGTAATACTAGACGTACTGGTATACTTATTACCTAGTGTACAGGATTTATACTTATATAACTGTCTGCTTTTTGGATCAAATTAACTAAAAATAGTGGAGCTTATTATACCCACGCCTGTCAGTTTGCAGTAATTTAATAATTTTGTTTGTAATGGTATAGCTTGTACCTATTTCCTTATGATTATTCGCGACGACTCGGTCACGATGACGCGCTAAAATTGTACCTACACCAGGTCTGCGTGTTATTAAAAGCTCCACAAAACAATAAAAACTCCGCTGATAGAATGACATCAGCGACGGAGGGCAAGGCCGACTCAATCTAGAATGCATTGCGGCGATTATCTTATAACGCCACTTTCAGCGATTCACGAATGTCGACGCAATGTCAAGATTATTTAATCTACATCATCATCCAAAATAGATATATTGTGAAGAAAACGAAACCGTTTATAAGATATAAATTGATTGTCGATGCAAAAAGGATAATATTGAGTGCTGGCCACACGCAGGAAGTCGCAGCATGCGAAGGCTTCCAATAGGACCGGCCACATACAGACTGAATCCCGGTCCGGTTTCCGACCGGAATGACGTCAGAAAGTTTCTCTGTCTCTATTTGTCATATGGCGATGTCTCGCTTGCTGACGTCATTCCGTACGGAAAGCGGACCGGAATTCAGACTCTACGTGGCCGCCCTAAGGTGGATAGTACCGGATTAAGCCAGCCCGGGGCCTGTAGCAAATTCTAATCAAGGGATGCTTTGATGCTTGTAAGGGAATCGAAACCAAAGGGTACAGTCAACCAATTTGATTTCTAGGCCACTATAGAACCTTGTGACAATGACAATGGTATGAGATTTCAAGCGGCTTTCATATTGACGTTCACTATGACAAGGTAGGAAATGGCCTAGGAATCAAATTGGTTGACTGTACTTCCCGTTGGCCTAGAATTATGAAATTTAGCAAGAAGCTCCACCTCGGTGCGCGAGTCCGACTCGCACTTGCAATTAGGGGCCTCGAAACACGGCATTTTTTTTCGGGAGTTTTCGGGACCTCCGCAGCCGTGGCATTGGGGGCCTTCGTGAGACTGGGGGCCCTGAGCACGTGCTCATAGGGGGATAGAGGGGCCTGCTCACTTGATGGGCTTTTTAATAGTCAGAATCAGAAACCATTGGTGCGCAGGGCCCGTAGATGCGCGAGGCCCGTAGCATTTGGTACTCTTGCTACTAATTGAATACCTTATTTAAAAGTCTTCGTATTGTAGCCCCCTGGGAATATGTCTATAGGGAGTTCAGTGGACATAAAGCATGCTCGTTGAAGATCACGTTCGAACCTACGGATCAGATATGCAAGCGACGTATTATCAAAGACGGAAATAGAGAAATGCTTTCCATTACAAGAAACTCACCATGCAAAACAACATCAAGGACGCACATTGACAAATAGACGTAAGTCACGAGACGCAAATATTGACTGGTTTACCCCTCTTACGTCTATATAAGAAAAGTATTAAGTGCCTATTGGAGCTGATACGCATTCGCTGCCTTTTGGAGCTAGGTGTTAGGACCTTGGACGCCAGCTATAGGAACAGGGGTGATGTTTACTCGAGACAAGGTCACGGTGAAATTAATATATCCAGTCTTTGCACTTGTAGACGTATTTATCATCACAATCTCATGGATATACTACCTTAAACAGAAGGCGGTCGCGTGGGCAAACCTTTCTTATTGGGTCTCTTTTTTCATGTAGATCTACTCCAGTAGTGACAAAAGAAGGTTTAACGAAAACGTGTGATCCATAGGCAACTGCATACAAAAAGGGTGACTACATATCTTGCGCCTGCGGTGAAAACGTGTATAGCATAGCAGGAGCCTGTCCTCTCTAGGTCACAAGCCTGAAGTTACAAAATATAAAACTTCTTCATTTGAAAGCATTTCTTATTGACTAGAATACCAACACCAGTTAGGTGAATTAAGATCGAGTTCAATAAGATAAAATACTGTCTGTATTCAAACTGTATCGGGATATAGAAAGAGAGTGATACGGTCTGGTACGGAACAAATTATTTGAACTGCATACTCGTTCGTATCAAGATTCCGTATTAATGTATCTATTAATGTCATTAATCCAGATTGAACATTATATTAACAAGCACACAATAATTACATCCACAGATGGTTATAGAATATTTTAACCAAAGAGTAAAAAAAGCGAGTTTTAACTGATTTTTTCCCTGCAAAACGAACTTGAAGCGCCTTTCAGTAAATCAGTCGGTTATATAGCGGTTATTAAGTTGCCATTCGAAACAAACACGTTGCCGTGATCCCAAGAAACAAAACTAATAAACAACCTTTGATTCATCCTTATCTATAACAATGCCCTACATCCTGCTCCAAAACCTACTGCGTTCTTGACTAACCTACAGTTAAAGCTGGTGTTACACTGACCTTTACATTTTCCTTCCCATTTGTTTAGCGAACATAGTAATGTCCTAATGTCAAACTAAATGGGGTTTTGACATGTATAATGAGAGTAAGCGTAATTTTTAGAATAAAGGTTGGGTTAAAATCCAGCCTTATTGAAATTGAAAAAAAAAACCGGCCAAGTGCGAGTCGGACTCGCGCACCGAGGGTTCCGTACAAACACTTTCCATCCCTAAGTGTTTAAGTTAAGTTTGCACCTGGTATGTATAGCGCCCCATATAAATTAGGTGCAAACTTGCAAAGTTAGGTATTAAAAAAAAACTACTTACTAGATCTCGTTCAAAACAATTTTTGTTGGTAGTTTTTATAGTAATGTACATCATATGTTTTTTTTAGATTTTTCATTTTCTTATTTTAGAAGTTAGAGGGGGGGGGACCAACTTTTTTCGACTTTGGAAGCGTCTGTCACGCAAACTATTCGGTTTAGAAAAAAAATATTTTAGAAACCTCGATATCATATTTGAAGACCTATCCATAAATACCCCACACGTATGTGTTTGATGAAAAAAAAAAATTTGAGTTTCAGTTCTAAGTATGGGGAGCCCCCAATATTTATTATTATTTTTTTTATTTTTGCATCAAAATCTTAATGCGGTTCACAGAATACATCTACCTACCAAGTTTCAACAGTATAGCTCTTATAGTTTCGGAAAAAAATGGCTGTGACATACGGACGGACAGACGGACAGACAGACAGACATGACGAATCTATAAGGGTTCCGTTTTTTGCCATTTGGCTACGGAACCCTAAAAATTGAAATTGAAATTGAAAAATTTATTTCAGGTATAAACCCATATATGGTTAGTTACAATCAACTTAAAAAACTATATTAGTAACAACAATTACTTACGTATACACCATGAAGTTTATCTCACTCCTCTTTTATTTTCGGGATTATAAATTACAATTCACCGCCTCATATTACATTTGGCTCGTCATTTATAGCAAAGAATGTATACTCAACAACTTTTCTTTTCTCACCTCCCTCTGCCCGCGACTGCCCCCTATATTGTGCGTTTCTCCGGAAACTTCCTGCCTTGTAGCTAAACTATTTAATGAACTGTCGCTCTCGGTATTCCCAGACCGATAGAAAAAGAAAGAAAAGAATGAATGAAAGAAAGAAATGCATTTATTCATGACGTGGCCATAGAACATAATTACAAAAATAAATAGTGAACAAATGAAATAAAACAAGAAAATAAACTACTAACTATGGCTGTGCCACGAAAGGGTCCCACCTCAGCACGATGCTAGCCCAAGAGCCAGCGCGATAGGATCTTCAAACCTTCAAGAAAAGAAAGTACTCCTATCTGAAAGGTAGTCAACGCTCTTGTGACTCCTGTGGTCTTTCAGGGCTACCATGGGCTATGTGGTGGCTATGTGCGACGGTTACCGTCACGCTTACCATCTGGCGATATGTATGTTCCTTTGCCTGCTGCCTATATCATTAAAACCAACGCTTCAGTATAACTGTAGCCTAAACAACTGCGTCAGTGAATGTATCGATTCGGTGACATCACCGGCCGAGCATTATCTAGTTAACTAATAACCGAACACACAAAACTATTGTGAAATACTTGCCAGGAATCGTCACAAGGTGTTCGCGATATCTCTCGCCAGGGACTTCATACTTATCTCATTATCTAAGCCATTACTCGTATATCTATCTCGATACTGATTTTGGACACGGCGACCACTTTCGGGCTAAAAGTTTGCAAACGGTGATATAACAAAGTACTGTACTGAGATTTCTTTTGTAACCAATAAAACATCTATTTTTCCATACAAATTGTTATTTAAAAAACGTTGCCGACATTCTGCGTCTTATTAAAAAAAAACACGTTTTTACACTTATTTGCCGTTCATTTATTATTTGCAACTACGCTAATAGAATACATATGTTTTTATTCGTTACACACCAACTTATTACCCTATTGGCGATATTCATTCGGATCTTATCCTTGGATCCAATTCGATTTAAAGTTGAAATATTTCAATATGATAGATCTTTTTCCGCTACTGTACCCATACTACCAGTACTTAAGTAAAATTTAGTGCATTTAGGTAAATGACATGGTTTCAGTTACTCAAGCTCATGGTTTCTGTTAACAAAAGTTGCAAAAACTTACAAATGTCAAGTTCATAAATATATAATATGTGTAGTCGCTATATTGTTAACGACACAGAAGGATTTGACTGTACTGTACTCTCACAAGGCAATCTTACATTAATTTGAGAGAGGGGGTAGCACTAGAAAGCTATGGAGCCGATATTAAAATTAAAATACAATTGATACTCAAACTCAAAGTGTATCTCATTCGCAATTTTAATTTTTCGTCATCATAAAATACGTAAATATTTGCGACTTTTTCCTTCTTTTCTGGATTAAATTGGGTTCTAAATTGATCAAACATTTCTTGATGATTAGAAAATGCATGATATTGACAATTAAATCTAGGAGTTTGTAATGTTGTACAAATTTAATTTTACTTATAATTTAAGTCATTTAATGCTCGGGAATGTTAACCACAAAAACCATAACAGCAGTTTGGAATAAAATAGATAAATGAGTATGAGTATGATTTGTAATTTAATGTTATTATCGGCTCCATGGCTCTCTAAAGTCGTACCGTGTTAACGAATCTCCGATGCCTGATCATAATGATATGATTATAAAACATTAGTTTTTTATGGAATACGTCTAGACGCATGTGACAGGAGGGTGGCGCCGTCACCGCACCCTCCTGATACATTGCCAAGGCCACCTAGCCGTCCTCTGAGTCCCGACACCCTCCACAAGGCCTGCTCATAATGTTAATGTAGCTTGTTGGTTTCTCCTTTAAAACCAATCGAGGCGATTAAGTACGTAAGGATAGTAAGTACGAGTGCATGAACAAACGAGACAGATAGACAGTGAGGCTACAATTGCTACAAAGCTCTAAAAATATGCAAAATACCTATTAGTCTTCAATTCTAATTAAGTTTTGCTAACTTCAATGTTGGAAAACGAATTAATTCATTAGTGTTTCACGACTAACGTAAATTTAAATTAGTTGTTAAATTAATTGGTTACTTTGTAAATTAGTTAAGTTTGTTTTATGTTTTAATTAAACGCAAGTGTCAAACGTGTCTTCATAACAGCTCTGTCGATAAAGTTCTCATTTCAATAAAATACTTAGCATTTGTTTGAATATTGATTCGTATCTATCTACACTTGTTACTTACGCGGTATTGCACTATTCCCGACGATATTCAGTATTTTGTAGGACAGATTCCGCGACTCGAGTTCTCGTGCTTTTAACCTTTAGAACTTTTTTCCTCCCACGTCAAAATGTGGCTTATACGCCAATGGTTGAAAAAAGAAAGAGCGAAATTGTACCTTAACTGTCAGCACAAAAATTGCTTTGACAGCGTCCGCCATTACCCCTTTAGTGGTCGTTGGCGTGGTGGGCACGACAGCACACGACCACTTTAGTGGCTCTTGGCGTTCAAAGGGCTAAATAAAAAGTTACGTATCAATCAAGGTTTTTGTTTCTTCCAGAGGTCAACAAGAACGGATATCCGGATCTAAGAACGTCCAGCTGTTGTGTGTCAACGGAGGCAGTCCGCGACAACCCTCGCTCGGCACTCCGCAACTGTTACGGGTACATTATACATACATATTAAGTAGTTTGTTATTTAACCCTTATCGCACTAATATTATAAAAGCTAAAGTATGTGTTTTTGTACGTTTGTTATTTCTTCACGCTTTGGCTGAACCAATTTTGATGATGTATGGTATGGAGGTGGCGGACACCCTGGATTAACACAAGCTACTTGTTATCTGATAAACCGCGGGTAGCTGCGCAGCTAGTATTAAATATTAAACACACCTGATAATGAGTTGCGTTCGCGTGCGCTTTATTATATGGCGTTTGATGATCCAGATCTGTCCTTCAGCTGAGATGGTCCTTACAACTCAAGTATGAATTTAACCTTTCGACCGCCCAGCTTTTCAACGGTTGACAGTAGACAGTACGAGTATGACATTGTATAGCGGTAAATGAGGTCGTGGTGTCTGGGGCGCAGGTTTCCGTCGACGTAATTTGCCGTCTTTGACGCTCAAAAGGTTAAATAGGAGAGCAATCTCCTATAATAATGCAGGTGTTTACTTCCCGCTTGTTCCGAAAATGTTTTTTAACATTTTATCCACGACGAACGGAACAGCAAAGATATATGTGTTTGGGGCAAGCAGTTGTTTGTAGTCTATTACACTATGCGGTTATAATTTTAGAGCATGTTTTACGGCTGTAGACCACTTGCAGTTACAGAAGTTATATTTACGCATTTTCGATGTAATTTACTGTTATTGCTTTATACAATTGTTTTCGGCATGTCTTACTATAATATGCGGCTTGGGTTTGATTATTTTTTCATTCCAACAGATCTACGAACATTACTATTTCCATGAAGTAGATTTTAATGGACGCATGGGCATGTATGCACTAAACTATAACAACCCTTAGATACTAATCTCCTATTATCCCCAGATACTAGAAGAAACCATCCAAAAACAAGCTCCCAAGCCCCAGTTCTGCACGAAATCCCCCACGAAAGACGTGGACCGGTACCGGCTGAGCTTCACCACGAACAGCAAGAGCTGCGAGCCGCTGTTCCAGTACCGCACCAAGTTCGTGCAGCACATGCTGACCAGCCCCATGTACGCCAACAGCGCCGTCGGCAAGCCCTGGGAGATGATCGGCAAGTGAGTGTTCCAAGTGTATTCATATAGCTGACCTTCTATTGCTACCAGTGTTGTCACATCTACTAACTTTTCAGTAGATCTACCTATTTTACAAGCTTTTATTTAGCTTGCATGGTATGTTTAAAGTATGTATGTTCGGGTGAAATCTTGCAACTCAATTTTGAAGCAGATATCGTCAACCGATTGAGCTAAAATTTTGCATACTTACTTAACTTTGATGACAATACAATAACATGGTACCATGGGGCTGATCTGATGATGGAGCCGGAAGGTGGCCATAGGAACTCTATAATAGAAAAAGCAATCCTACCGAGCTTGGGCTCTTTATAATTGTCTCAGTGAGCATTTGATGGATATCTAAAGAAAAGTACAGTCGGCTATAAAAGCTTGCCATAAAATGACATTTTTGACAGAAACTTATTACCTCCGTTCTACCTCCCTCCGCATCAAATCTACCTATTTTTCAAAATTTTACCATCTTAAACAATTCTCAACGAGTAGAACGAAATGTTACTCACTGACTATTGAATATAGGCTGTTATTCACAGTGCCAAAGCCTATCTCGGAACTTGACAGTTGACACTGACAGCCGACAGTATATTTCACTGCATTTTTCTTTGGAAAATGACAGCTCATAGTGCATTTGGTGAAAATTTCTTTGGCGAGCCATTACGCATTGTTAATTATTAAAAACGCACTGACCCAGAGTAGTGGTAGATCTACCTAATTGTGCATTGGAAATTCTACCAATTTCTACTAATTTCTGCATCCTGTTAAACTATGTGACAACACTGATTGCTACCGGAGATGCCCAGATTTTGCGCATCCAGCGGCGTGGCCAGCCACGGCCATACAAGTGAGCGAGACACACGTAGCGGTACCGCTAGCCGCTAAATTTTGGCATCTCCGTACATGTGGATCCAGTACACCAATACGTTTTTCACTCAGTCTGTATCACTGTTACTATCGACTCATGTCGAAAGACATATCATACTGCTACACATATACTGCCGAATCTCTTCATAACTATGTGCCATCACGTTTAACAATAATTGATTATTTTTATTATCCTTAAGAGAGGAAAACCAAGGAAAGCTTATATGGGCCAAATGATGGAGACGGTGAACGTCGTGTCGTACCAGGCTGTCAAGGAGAAAGCACAATAACGAAATGCATGGAAATTGCTCCACCGACAAGAGCGTAGCTCTTAAATTTATAATAATATGATGATGATTATCTAATTAACCAAACGTCCATCTGTTAAGACTCCCAATGAGTACCACAATACGACAATCCAAGTGAAGTCTTCAGCACACCGTTTTTTTCATGAAAGATTGCTTTGACATTAACGTGTTTTATTCTTGTTTACAGTATCTCAGAAAGGATAATTGATGAAATGCTACTGTCCTGTGCGAAAGAGATGCAGCTTGAGCAATTTGTGGAAGAATTATACAAGAGTGAAACCCAGTGATTTTTAAACGTATTTTTACGTGTTGTGATTTTAATGGTTGAAATATATTTATTTGGCATAATATCTTGTTTTATTTCTAAAAATGGGTGTAAGTATAATTCTCATGTAAATAAAACATAGAAAGATGTATTTCTACCTTCCTTTCTTTTATTATTAGAACACTTAGTCAAAAATACATAAATAAGGCACTTAAACATACGACTAGGTTTAAAATACCCAAATCAAGTTACATACCACTTTTAAGCATATCAAACAGTATGATACTCAGCTTGTTCGCTTCATGTTACAGTCTTATCTCACATGGACAGCATCGAGTACTCTCATAAGGACATGTGTAGATGGAACGGGTTCAAAGCTTCACTAACCTTGGTCAATAATACAATATGAACAAGAAATACTCACACTGCATCATCTTTGTTCAAACTTAATCGAAAAGAGTTGAGCACTGCACTAAATCTAGCCCTCTGTCTACCCAAAGTGTCATTCTTCTCCATTTTAGGGACTTTAGCTATACTCTCGGTACTGGAGGTGTCTGTCTGGTAAGACTCCTCGGGAGTAGGTGGATTCGACTTCATCAGTCTCGGTTTTAGAAGCATCGGCCCACCTGTGGCAAATATATTCTCTAATTTGCTCTTTAAATCTTCTCTGCTCAAGCTAGTTTCTTCTTCTTCTGGTTCTTCCTCTTCTTTTTCCTCTCTGTTTACTGGTCGCAGGCTTGATGGTTCTCTTGCCAGCAATTCCTTCTTCATATCGAGAAATATTAACGGGCGTTCTCTGCCAGTCATATCATATTCAGTATTCTCTATAACATTACCCGTAGAATGCGATCGCCTACCGGGTTTGATGGTTTGTTCTTCTTCGTGGTCTGCTATTTTAGTTTGATATATTTGGGTAAGCTTAGACATAAAGTTTAACTGTCTGTCACTACCGAATATAATTGTGCTATCGTCTTGTGAGCTATTTGATTTAATACTCTCTCTAGGTTTTTCCTCCTCTTGTTCTATGGGTTTTAGTTTGGGCCTAGCTGATATGGTATATGATTTCTTGAAGTTAGGACTGTTGAAGAAATTCTCATCGAATGGTGGTGGTTCTGGAATATAAGGAACATCTTCTTTGATTTCCTCGACAGACTCGGTTAAAGCCGTTCTATCAATAGTATCTGAATATCCAGATTCATCTGTTTGAGAATTAGTTTCGCTATTATTAAAAGCAGTTACTTGCTCGTGCTCATATTCTTCGTTTTGAATTTGGTCGTTGCGGTCGTCTTCTTCACTTACTTTTGGTAGGTCCTCTCTGTGGACTTGCGCTATTACATCATATTTAGATAATACTTGGATTCCCAACGATGCGTCTGATCCAGCATCCGACAAGTCACTCAGACTCTTCCTGTGCGGTATGCATTCAGACGACGTTGAAACTATTACATCGTCTCCCTTCTCTGTGAATTCTCCGTATTGGTCAATTTCTTTTACACTATAGGTGTCTTCTTCTGCTTGTAATACTTGATCCAGTAGATCGATTATATTAGCTTCTTTTTCATCATTATTTTCAATAACAGCTGCATGCTGTACTATTACTTCTTCCTCGAAGGCGTTTCTCACCACTCTCTCCTTTAATTCGATTGGGCTGGCAGGTTGTATCTCGTTCATTTCTTTCTCTCTCATTTCATTCTCGTCTCTTTTAGTACTATGTGCGATAGTATTAGGAGGAGTGGGGGACTCTACGACGATTTGGACAGGAGTTTTCCCGTTCTTCTGAGCGTGTTCGTCACTGCTCTTTTCTTCATACCGCTTGTAGCAGAGCAGGCAGATTAAATAAACTATAACACCTGCAAAATAAACGCGTTTTGTATGATCTGTTCTAATGTCTAGTTATTATACCCCGGGGTTTTCGGTGCGAGAATGATTTGAGGCCTACTGTCGACCTACTGTCAAATCATTTGTGCACTGAAAACGCCGGATGTGCTAATTATGTTATTCAACTTTTTATTTATACTATACGGACTTTACCAAGGATTATAATAATAAAAGAATAGAGAAGAGTTTTTACCTAAAACAATCCAGATTCCTACGCGGATCCAGGTCTGCAGGTTGATCAGCACCATGAGGCAAATATTGATGTAGATACTGACACACGGGATAACAGGAACTAGAGGAGTCTGGAAAAAAAGAACACATGCAAAGGATAACGTTATAGGAATGGAAATGTGCACATGTGTAAATAGAAATCACGATGGAAAAATTGTGTTTTAAAAAACAAGCATCTGGATTCTGGAACCCCAAAAATAATCATTATAAACGTCTTTTCAGGAACGGCCCGACATGTTTCCAACTCATATGAAGCTCTTCATCTGGGACAGCTAACCGTGTTGAAGTGCCGGGTACCCACTTAACACACACAGTGTACGTCCGTCGCTATCAGCACCTACTGTGAGAGCCGCGCGTCGATCCATGCCAGTGATTTGCTGATCGCCTGGTTACACGGTTACCTGTCCCTGATGAAGAGCTCCACAAGAGTTCATAGCATGTTGGATTGTTGCTGTAATTTTTTACGTGAGTTGACTCCGTTTATAATCATTATAAGAAATTTCTTACGAAAGTTTTAATAAGATTTATTCATTGCCACTATGATTTGTTCTAATTAATGTTCCCTTTGTTCCCTGGTCACAGAGTGTCTGTCGTCGTATATCTTACCTGAAACGGCACATCTTCCTCGACCTTCGGCTGCAGCGCCATCACGACCAGCAGCACCAGAGCCACTAAATGGAGCAGTATTGATGGCACCAGGCTTTGCTCCATGTGCACTGTCACCAGGGCAGCTATCAAGCTCATTATAACTGAAAATACAAGTGTCTCTTACAATCACTTCCAAAGCGAGTAGGTATAGGTACTTCAACGGCATGAAACGAGCTGAAAACGGTCGCTTTACGTTGTGACCGAAATCGAGTGTGGGGGGTTAGAATGAATATTATGATGAAGATGGTGAAAGATAAATGAGATAATGATAAAGATTAATAAAAAACATAGGAGAGGAAAAATAGGATATATAATGCGACATGAGGTTTTTCTGAAAATCTTAACCAAAATTAATTGAAAAAAGGCAGAGAAGGGTCAAGAAGGAAAAGAAAAGTGGGCGCTGTATCATATTCATAATATCAATAGGAACCAAAATACTTAACAAAGGTTAGAAAAGAGTATAACAATTACTCCTTATACCTTGTTGGCACAAGAGCATAACTTAACTATGAAGCGTGTTATGTTATGATAATAATTTAATTGACACATATTGTATTGTAACAATCACAGTCAAAATCAAAAGTAATCCAAAACTTACTGAACAAACACAGCAACAAGTTCATAAGCCGCGAGGTGGTTTTGGAGGCTTCTCGACTGCCGCAACCGAACATTTGCTTCAATAAGCCTTTTGATCCCGTTGCGACCTTCGTTGTCCGGTATCTGAAATAGTCAGACAATATTTAATTATTTCTGAACTGATAATTATTACTGAAATGAACTTTGCTTAGTTATTTTCACCACTATCGGGTAATGACCTATTTCTTCTAGCTCTTCCAAGTTTGTGAAGTCTCTGCTCTGGGCTATTCCTTCAAGATGCAGTTCAGGCCGTCTTGCTTATCTCCAGCGAGGTTTGCCTCGTCTCCGTTTGGAGTTATCAGGTAATCCACACTCTGAATACTCTTGGCCCACAACTAACTCGGTTTGCAACAGAGGTGATCACTCCAATTCCACTTCAAAAAAACCAAATCTTTTCAGCTTCTCAATGTGTTTTTTTTAATATTTATTAATAGGGGTGCTAACTGTGCTATAAAAGTATGTGCTAGAGAATTATTGAGAGTTTTTAATACAGAAGTTGAGGATTACCTCAGAACAACAACGCAAGCGGCGACGATGGTGTAAGACAGCAGCGTGCCAACGCACATCATCAGCATCAGCTGCTCCAGGTCAAGTAAGCCGGCCAATACAGCTGTAAATAATGACAAACTAATCAGTAACTATGTACAGTGGTCTAAAACAACGCCCAATTATATTATTTAATAGTCTAGAGCAATCTGAGATCTAATTTCATCAAGATTTTAGTTTTTGATTATTCGTTAAAGTTCTTTTACGTGACTACGACCTTCTTAAGCATATGTTTGAATATTCTGCATGTTTTACCAATGACAGCGGTTGGTATTAACGTGCCGATGACCGGAGATTTGCGTTGCTCGCTGATCCTCGCGAACCAGTGGAAGAATAACCCGTCGGAAGCCATCGCGTACAGCAGCCGCGGTAGAGGGAACAGGGACCCGAACAAACTGAAAATGATAAAACAAAGTTATCTTATTATAAATGGCAACTTTTAGGAGTCCAGTGCCATAACCAGCCTTTCATAACTGCACCGTTAATATATTCTTAGTAACTGAGCAGCGTTCTGCAACTACTTGCCGCTAGCATCGCGTTAATTGTTTGGAATTCAACTAGTATCTTGTGCCATGGTTAGTTCACACACTCTGGCCCACTGAGGTACATAATCTTCCTCGTTCTCAACTTTCAGTCATCTTATTTCTTAGTAATCAACAGCCTGATATACTTTTCCACCGAATCTTGTTTGTGATATTGTGTGACGGCTGCTGCTGGGCATTTCTCCTCCAGTATGGGACAACCCGCTATCCGACATATCATCGTTCCATCTAACAATTTAGTAGTTAGTTATTACTGTAAGTACCTGGAAGTTATACCGAAGATTCCACCGACCAGCACGACCCACCGCGCCCACTCCCAGCCCACGTACGAGAACGACGTCGCCACGGATGCCATCGTGTCCTGCAGAAAGAATGTGAACAGATTAAATAGTATTATTCAAGTGAATATTGTTGCAAGTATCACTTTATGACGACCAGCGATTGACGATCTAAAAGATAATTTTCGAAGCTACAAAATATGTATTAGATCTAATAATGAAAATTAGAAATGAGCACACCTACTTTTATAGCAACAAGACAATAAAAAAATGATACTATCGTATTGTAATTATTCCAAAATAGGTAAAAGATGACCTGAAGGTAGTAAGGCACCATCATGGTGACCACGATGGAGATACTCGCGTACGAGAAGAAACCGATCACTAGCACGATGAGAATCGCCTGCGGGATGGATCGACGGGGAGATGACACCTGAAATATTACAATGCACAATCAAGATTTTTAATTCTGAAGAATTTGAATAGGAAGCACATTGGCGAACGACTTTGTAATCTAAAACCATGCACATCACATTATTCAGACCAACTAGACTCGACTAGTCGACCCACAGAGAATGAACCTCTACAGGATCGCAGAAGTTGGTGAGGATCTACAGAATTGAACGTTATTTAAACCAGAAAGTAAACTTAATTAAATTAACTATTGGAATTCCAGGTACGCATGTCGCTTTGTCTCAAGAACAGACGGTAATCCTTACTTCTTCGCTGATGGCGTTGATGCTGCCGAACCCTGCAAAGCCATAGAAGCAGACGGCCGCGGAGCGCAGCGTGCCCCACATGTGGTACGGGAAGAAGCTCTGCGTGCAGTAGGAGGGAAGGAAGATGAGAACACTTACTTCTTCGCTGGTGGCATTGATGCTGTCGAACCCGACGAAGCCGTAGAAGCAGACTGCGGCGCCCCGGAGCGTGCCCCACACGCCGTACGGGAAGAAGCCCCCCGTGCCGTAGGAAGGGGGAACTGATGATTCCGGTATGTACCAGTTGTTGACATCGGCTGTAATGTAACAACGTCAGCCCTAATGAGTGGTTGACATTTTGTTAAGTTGTAAGATAAGGCCTTTGTCTAGCAGTATTTAAATAACTTTTTTTAACTGTGATGGTACCAAACAGGCATAAAGCTTGCCTGATGGTAAGCAGCTACCACAGGTTGCGAACGCACGTGTTGCCGGCCCTTTACAAACCTATTTACTCCACGCTTGAAGGACTTCTACAGGCAGCTCTGCGGAAATTCAGCGAGATATTTCACATCAGAGGTATTCGCGGTAAGAAATAAAAAATTAAAATAGGTGATTCAAATATAGCTACATTACAAAAAAAGGCTAGACTTGCTCAAATGCTCACCAGTAAAAGATCCTGCGATGACGACGAAAATTATGACGGCCATGTTGAGGACAGCACACAGGTTGTTGGCCGTGGCCGACTCACGGACACCAAACGCCAGTGACACTGAGAGACGGAAAGTTTATGTCTTTGTGTAAAAGCTGGACTCGCGTATGAACTATTACATATCTATCATGCATCTGTAAGTACGACCTGTTGCATGAAACGCTGAAAAAAGTTACTTGCTTCATTCGCATTTTATTTAACTTGTTATTATCTACGCAGTCAATGATAAAGTAAGCTGGCGAAAGACAGTCCACTAGAAAGTAATTCAGAGAGGTCACGACCCTATGGCGCTACCGAAATTACGCGACTCAAATTACGATCTTATTCCGATATTAAATTTATTATGCGGTCGAGATTTGAACCTTTCTGATATATCCGGATCCCAAGGGATATTTTAAAAGCTCACGTAATGCATTACGATCGAGTAACACCTCAAAGTAGTAAATAGTTACCTCCTAAAATAAGTACGACCCCAAAGGCGAAGAAGTCAAAGTATGACGCCAGCAGATGCCACTCCAAGGGCACGACGGCCTGGAACCACGTCGTCATGGACTTGTCCACCATCAGGTCCACGTAGAGCGTGAGTCCCCGCGCCACGCTCGCAGCGCCTGCAAGTTTTTTTTCTTTATGTCATAAAGTAAGGGAGATCTACAGGAGAAACAAAGTCTTGGATACGGTTCAGAGGGTTGTCAGACTTAAATGACAGGGGACATAGCTCGTAAGAAAGTTCTATCGGAGGACGCAACACGAAAGGGGTGGACCGATTACCCGGTTAAACTTGCAGGAAACCGGTAGATGAGGGTTACGCATAATCGATCCTCGTAGATTCGTGAGACATACCCTTATCACTGTTCGCATCGCCATAAACATCGGAGCCCAACTCTACGGAGTGCTACCTCGCACCCCAGTTCTCTCTGGCTTTAACCCACCGGCAATCACAATCAGGAGTGCGTACGCGTACAGCCATGGCGTACCTTCTGGACATTTTGACTCACTTGCCTTTAAACTAGAATGTAAGATTTTTCCTTGAAGAAAATCCAAGCCAACATTAGTCTAGCGTGGAGATTAGCTACGATGCATTCCGCATCTTGGACAAAGTGTAACTGAAAGTGGAGTGGACTTACCGAACACGGCTTCGAGGATCATGTTCCACCCGATGATGAAGGCCAGCAACTCTCCCAGCGTCACGTACGTGTAGATGTAGGCCGACCCCGCGCGGGGTACGCGCGACGCGAACTCCGCATAGCATAGCCCTGTAAATCACAACATAATTGGTATTAATATTAAGTTATGATTCTGCAACGACAACCTCCTAAGTTACCTCTTCAATTTACGTAGTTTAGTGACTGTTCTAAGATTAAGAGTAATGTACAGACCTGCGAATATTGAGGCTACGGCAGCGATGAAGAAGAATATGATAATGGAGGGTCCCGCGATCTTGACCGCGACAGCGCCCACGACCACGTAGATGCCCACGCCCAGCGTGCTGCTGAGCCCCAGCGTCGTCAGGTCCCGGCAGCCAAGCCATCTGTGGAACTCTGGTTGAGATTGAGGACTGACCTGCGAATAGCGAGGCGACGGCAGCGATGAAGAAGGATATGACGATGGAGGGTCCGGCGATCTTGACCGCAACAGCGCCCATGACCACGTAGATGCCCACGCCCAGCGTGCTGCTGAGCCCCAGCGTCGTCAGGTCCCGGCAGCCAAGCCATCTGTGGAACTCTGGTTGAGATTGAGGACTGACCTGCGAATAGCGAGGCGACGGCAGCAATGAAAAAGGAGATGACGATGGAGGGTCCTGCGATCTTGACCGCGACAGCGCCCACGACCACGTAGATGCCCACGCCCAGCGTGCTGCTGAGCCCCAGCGCCGTCAGGTCCCAGCGGTTGAGGCATCTGGAATTCACAAATTTGTATATTTTTAACCGACTTTATGAAAAAGGAGAATCACCTTTTGAAGTCGATGCCTAATTCCTATGCCTATTGCTAATGCCTATTGCTGTGCTCGACAGGGCTCATGTTTTGAACCTACCTAGTATGTGCTAGTATTTAAGATCTTTTTTATGTACAACATGAATCGCAATAAACTTAATTTGAATTTTGAATTTGAATTTAATCACGTAATCTTCTTTATCGAAAAGAAATACTCGTAAATACCAAATAGTAATCATTAAAGGCTTCATGCGTGACAGCTGTATTTCATAGTTAATAATTGAGTGGTTTGGCACCGACTTCAAACGGTGATTCAAATGTAATCTGTAAATGAACGGCTTATTTTTGGCTTTTCAGTTTATTTTGAACTCACTTCTATTTTTGGTAAAAAAAATTATAATATAGGTATCAGGATTTTTGTTGGAATCAAATAAAAGTTATAAAAAGTACATTTTGAAATTTTGTTGTAAAGAAGCACTATAATTGAGACCTGACTCTGGGGCTTGGGGTTCGGGTGTGTCAAGAAGAAGACACCCTCATACATAGCGTAGGTAATAATTATGGCATTTGGCTTTATTTTTCCGGATGGTAGGCAAAGGAGGAGGTTAAACCTAGGTTTAAACAAAGATGTTGTTTGAGAAAGAGTGAAGTGGTAGCAAAACGCAGAAAAGCAAAAGTAATGTTATGATATTGTTCTGCTGTTCGTATCTAAGTAAATAGTTACACACCAAAACAAGTTTACAAATTAAACACAGATACAACAATGTAGTTCTTGTTTAATTTGTATAGATTTTCTTAGAAACGGTCTTTAACGGCTGAATTACCTCTTCAAGTTGCCAGCGTCGAGTTGATCAGGCTCGAATTTTTTCCGTCGCCCGATGGTCCGCAGCACATTCCCTCCCATTGGTCAGCCCAGCCCTCCGACTACCCTCATTGGGACCCGCTAGCAAGCCATCTGTAATCACACAAAGGTCTAAATTATAAAAAAGTACAGATCCTACAGCCTTTATACAACATATTATTTGACTATTGTATTAAGTGATTTGAACTCACGTGAAAAGTGTCAGGACCGGCCCGCCATGTTTCGGACTCGTAAGGTTGCCGCGACGTTACCGCAC
This sequence comes from Apotomis capreana, assembly GCA_947623375.1. NCBI lineage: Eukaryota > Metazoa > Arthropoda > Insecta > Lepidoptera > Tortricidae > Apotomis > Apotomis capreana. The sequence continues at coordinate 811,175 of OX392512.1, read as the reverse complement.
CGCTCTACGGGTAGAACATCCTGATGAAGAACTCCGTACGAGTTTGAAACATGTGTCGGGCCGTTCCTGACAATTTCACGCGAGTATGTGCTTAATACATAGCAATTTGCTGGCGCGGGCGCCGCTCACGCGAGCCCTTACTACGCTCAACCGGGTATCGCTAGAGATCGATCTATTTCATTGCACTCTGAGTGAATTCAAAAGTGTTGCCTTAAATGTTATTTGTTATGAATCGCAATTTTTCTTTTTGAATTGTTTACCTTCTCTATCGCTTTAGGATTAAATCCTGTGATGATAGTGTTAAGTGATATTGTATATAAATAAATAAAATAAATAATAAATAAATAAATAAAATTAAATGTCTCACTAAAGTATTTATATTATTGACCATGCTGGCGTCATCATAAGTTTCAATTGTACTTTAGTTCTAACAACTGTATTCTTCTTACCTACGCCGCCTTCCCCGCGTGGCACAGATGCTGCATGAGCTTATACAGCCCTTATTAAGCTTATTGCTGCTGTATAAGCGCTTATACAGCCCTTATTATGCTTTTGATGCTGTATAAGCGCTTATACAGCCTGTATTCTACTTGGGTCTACCACGAATACAGAGGTTGACAATTGTCATTGCGATTTATCAAGGGCTGCACGTGTGTCCATCTACAAGGGTGTCCATCCCCAACAATTATCTAAGGACAATACTATACTGTGAGGAAGCCTAACAGCAAATGTTATCGGTAATTGGACCATTGATAAGAAATTATTAATGTTGCCCATTAAACATTCACTCAGAGTAAAATAGCAAGGGAAGGAACACTCACCTAGCATAGAAGTTTCCGTGTGTGTTCACCACCGTGATGAAATTGAAATAAAAACCATTTTAATTGTGATTAATTAGACAGATATCTATTTGCGGATATATCAAAAGATATTGATAAATTGAATCACGGCTTCAGCTGATTATGAAAGGACATCCTTCAACAGCGTCAATTTCGTAGTTAATGATAATGACAACGGTCGTGACATCGATTGGTAGAGTTTTTATTGTAGCCCAATACGCGAAAAGTTTTGAACTTCAATAATATACAAGTGCGTGATTTTTTGTTAGATTGAATATTAATGGGTGTGAACCTTTTCTAACGGATTTTGAGTGTGCGTTAGTTATAAAAAAAGTTTTTGTAAGCGACCTCTGTAAATCTTAGAAAAAAAAATTCAAAAACCTACAATGCGAATTATTTTAGTTTGAGGGGCAATTATACCCTTCCCGTATCGGACTATTGTATGAAGTATGAGTTCGCGTTCTCTTTTAGGCTCGAATAAAAACAAAAAGAGGAAGAAATATAAAGTAACCCTTGCGTGCCCTTGCAAAGAGTTTATCGGAAATCACTGGCCTACCTACCTACCCTTGCACCAGATATTAAACTATTTTCTTTACCATATTTGGGTAAAAAGTATCTATAACTTATAACCATCTAAGAATATCCGACTATCTCTGTACCATCTGTACCAAAATTACTTTAAATCTGTCCAGGCCTTCGGATTTGGTATACTATTATTTTCATACATATATTATTTTCAATAGAATTTGAGTATTATAATTTGTGTTTTTTTTAATATATCTATATAATAAAATTGAAAATGCCAGAACGGGATAACGCACTAGGGAGGAAGCGAGATGGCGCCTTAGAAAACTCGACGTTCTTTTAGATCACGTTTCTCCAATACGATGCACGTTACCGCAGAAAAAACTATTCAAATCTATTGTCTAAATATGAGAATGGAATAAGAGCGTAAAAAATACCGTTTTCACTACGTATTACCTTCACAATCGGCTAAAGAAATCTTCATAAAATTCTTCATTTCGCGACTGTACGGTCCACATACCGCACATTGCCATCTCAGCGAAATAACCAACAATCGCGTAAAGCATTGACATACGCGTCAGTACACGTTCACATTAGACAACAACCACACGTGTCCTCATTAGCATTATCATTCATAATATCGCGCTTTTATAGTTTACTTTGACATTATAATTAAAGTGTGTATTTTCGACTATATTAGTGAGTTATTATTACATCCAGCAAATAACATTTCATAATTGGTGTATGTGACACTAGCAGCCCGTACATCAATTTGGTCCTTCGAGCAGAAAAGTAGTGTTCTTGAGTGTCCAAAGTGCAGTATCGCATCGGTTTGACTGGCCTCCCACAAGCGGGTCTCACCAGTTAGATTGAGAAGGCGTCTACACTGTACATAGGAAACAGGAACATTGCTTTACCAGCATCGCAGCACTAGCAGCTGCATCACAGAGCATAACAGCAACTATACAGCAGATCAACAGCAACTTGTGCAGTTAAGTGAGTTAAGTACACTTTTACTATCAAAATGGGATCTATTCAGGAGATATTGGATACCCAATCTCAGCTTATGGAAGCAATGAGAAAGTTTCTTGAAAACTTTAAAAAAGACGGAGCAGACCGCAAGACGCCCGAAAGGATCCCAAGAAGGTTACAAATTCTTGACCAGTATTGGGCCGAATTTCAAGCAAACCACGAGAAGCTTTGTGAAGGGAAACACTTTGATCATCCCTACTTCTCCGAAAATCAATACGGCGTCACGGAGCAATTTTACCTGGCCACAAGGCAGCATGTTAACGCCTTTATGAAGGCGGAACGTAAGCCAGTAGTTACACTAGCCGACCCAGCAGCATCAAAAATAGGACTATCGCCCCAGCCAAGTCCTCGCGACCGTGCGGATCCACCCCGCCAAGATCAACCCCCAGTACAACCAACGGAAACGCCTTGGTCGGGAACTACAAGCAATGATGATGTTGCCCCTACCAACACAGGAGCAATAGCAACAGCAACCCGCGGATCGCTCAGCAAAACTGACGAGATGTTACGTAAGCAAGCCAGCAACTTTAGAGCATTTGTCAGAACTGTATCTAGCATAACCTTGGAACATATCAACGAAAAGTGGGAGTTTGAGGACGCCCTCAAGGCTCTACAAGCACGATGGACTGCCATAGATGCCCTTCACTGGGAAATCGACAGCATTCTAGAAACAAAAAACGTAACCTACGAGATGAACTACAACACTTACGAAATGCAGTTTAACAAAATCAAAAAAGAAATCAATACCAAGATGTGGTCGGTCACCCACAGAGAAAAATCAACCCCTAAAATGGATATTCCCATTTTTAGCGGCAGTTATCAGCATTGGACGTCCTTCAAGGACTTATTTACAGAAGCAATCCACGCTAACCCATCTCTCCCAAACGCTCAGAAAATGCAATTTCTCAAGAGCAAACTAAAAGGAGAAGCAGAAAAACTGATCCAGCATTTACTTATCAGTTCAGAAAACTATCAGACATGTTGGGATATTTTAAATCATAGATACAACAACAAAAAGATGATTTTTTCATCTCATATCAACACTTTACTAAGCCTTCCCAACACACAGCAACATTCAGCAGCATCTATCAAAAAAATTCACGACACAACCAATGAATGTCTACACGCCATCAAAAATCTTGGAGTAGACACAGCGACGTGGGATCCAATCATAGTGCACCTGCTCACTCAAAAACTGGATGCGGAAACGCACAACGATTACGTGGAGTCCTTGAAAACACCACGTGAATTACCAACTCTTGAAGACTTTTTAGAGTTCTTAGAAAACAAATTTACATCATTGGAATCATCCCGTCGCAGACCAGATTTATCAAAATCATATCAGAATCATCAGCATCAAAATGAACCTTCAACAAGCAACAAGAAGTTTCATTCTTACAAAGCATATAGCACTAATCAGAACATGAATGCCAAATCATATTCATTTACAAAAACATCAAACAATTATAATGAACATTATAAATGTCCACATTGTCAGAATGACCATAAGTTATTTGCCTGTAAGGCATTTCTCGGATTACAAACTGGCAACAAGCGGGAAGTAATTGCGAAATACAATTTATGTAGAAATTGCTTATACGATCATAAAGGCAAAGAGTGTCATTCGCTCAAACGATGCCGCGTTTGTAGCGGAAATCACAACACGTTACTTCACGATGCCTACGGTTACCCGAGCCCGAGCACATCAAATCACAAAGCAATTGCCGTCGAAAACAAGAAACCTAACAATAGCAATAGCAACCACGTGTCTCAAGAAGAATTACCAGAAATACTTCTAGCAACAACATTAATCAAGGTCAAAGCAATGGACCAATCAATGGTGACTTTGAGAGCTCTAATTGATCAAGGTTCTCAAACAAGTTTGATTTCTGAAAAAGCAGCACAAATTTTGAGATTACCACGTGAACAATGCAAAGGTGTAATTTTCGGCATCGGCTCAAAAGAAAACAATTCCAAAGGCATCATTAACATAACTTGTACATCACTACACAATGAGTATACCTTTAACACAGATGTATGTATTATGCGAAACCTCATCAATAATTTGCCCAACAAATCATTCAAGAAACCGTCATGGGATTTCTTAGAAAACATTAATCTAGCGGACCCAGAGTTTTACACAAGCCGCCCGGTAGACATCTTATTTGGAGCCGACATTTATTCTGATATTATACAAGAAGGTATCATCAGACACGGAAAAAGCCATCCTCTGATACAAAAAACACGCCTAGGTTGGATTTTGACTGGAAATGTGCAGACGCTGCAATGTAACGTTGTTCTCAACAACGTAGAAGATATTCATAAATTTTGGTCGGTGGAAGATATATCAGAAACATCAAACATGTCACAAGAAGACCTCGACTGTTTACATCATTATCAGAAAACAACAACTCGCAACGAAGAAGGCCGTTATATCGTGAGCATGCCTTTTAAAACAGATTTTGAGGAAAAACTAGGAGCTACGAAACCTATGGCCGTGGCACAATTTCGTCAACTCGAAAACAAATTTATCAGACAGCTGAAATTAGCAGAAGCATACAAAGAATTTATCACTGAATATCAATCACTAAATCATATGGTTGAGTGTACTAGCAACGAGACACCCAGTTGCTACTTACCTCACCATAGCGTCGAGCGCGCGGAATCAACGACGTCGGCATTACGCGTTGTTTTCAATGCATCGGCAAAAATGAAAACTGGCTACACTTTGAACGATTTAATGCACCGAGGCCCGAATTTACAACAGGACCTCATGAGCCTCATCTTGCGATGGCGACAATATCAATACGCATATACCGCCGACATAGCAAAAATGTTCAGACAAATATTGATGACCCCTGAACATCAGCAATTTCAAAAAATAGTATGGAGATTATCACCAAATGAGCCGTTGCAGGAATTCAAATTAGCAACTATCACGTATGGGACCAAGGCAGCTCCCTTCCTCGCCATGATGACATTGAGGCAGCTAGCCATAGACGAAGGTCATAAGTACCCAAATAGCAGAGCAGCACAAGCATTACAAGAAGAATTTTATATGGACGACCTTGTTAGTGGAAGTTTCACTTTAGAATCAGCAAAACAGTTACAATCAGATTTAATACAGCTTCTTAAATCAGGAGGCTTTCATCTACGAAAATGGTCATCGAATAAGGCCGACCTCCTACAAGATATCAGCATAACACAAAACAAAGAAGAAGAATTCAACTTCAAGCATTTAGAATCAACAACAAAAACACTCGGTATCAAATGGAACCCAATTGAAGATCAGTTTACATTTCAGTTGAAAAGCAACTTCACAGGGACACCGAAGACATTGACCAAAAGGTCACTATTATCAGAAATTTCAAAAATATTTGACCCCGTTGGCTGGTATACGCCTTTAACCACCAAATGCAAACTCCTGTTTAAGCAAGTCTGGCTATCTAACATACAATGGGATGATGAACTTCCCGGAAGCATCAGAACAGAATGGGAGAAAATTCGATGTGACCTTCAGTACATCAACGACTTCAAAATTCCAAGATGGTACCAGACCGGTGAGTCCGACAGCATTGAATTGCATGGATTTTGCGATTCGTCAATGAAAGCATTTGCCTGTGTTGTATACTGTAAAGTTAACGACAAGATAACACTGGTAGCAGGAAAATCAAGATTAATTCCCGAAAACAAAAATCTAACCCTGCCGAAATCTAGACACGCGGCAGCGTGTCCAGCCAAGTTCACCCCAAGAACTGGCGAGCAGCAGCCGTGTGTTATATTACACGAACCGTTTGGAGCCACTTTTGACCCCTCAATAACTCCAAATCTATTTAACATAAAAACATGAAATTTGGCTTATGTATTAAGATCCTTTAGAACAACTAGAACCCCAAATTTCATAAATATAGGTGAAATAGGTATTGAGATATTAAAGTCCAAAAAACGGTATTTTTATCACTGACTGACTGACTGACTGACTGACTGACTGACTGACTAGTAATCAAAAACCTAACCCACTTCCAGGTGACCTAGAAAGGTGAAATTTGGCATTCAGCTTGGTAATTGTGTGTGTACACATAAAAAAATCGAAAACAGTGATTTTTTTACTTTTTTAATTATTATTATTATTTATGCTTCTTGCCTCAGAACTCCGTCATTTATTAACCGATTTGGAAAATTCTTTCTTTGTTTTAAAGATGTATTAGCATAGCTCACACTCTTTCTCTCTCTCTCTCTTACACACACACACACACACAAGAATCCAACACGTACTAACCGATTTGGAAAATTCTTTGTTTGTTTAAAAGATGTACTAGAATAGCACACACACAAGTAATTAACAATTAATTATTAAATAATTTACACATCATAATAATTTCTGTACAAAAAGTAATGAGATCCCATCAAAAACATAAATGTTAAATTAGAGCCAAGTTCTCGCATGCAACGTTGTCGACTTCGCCGACAAAAGAATTGAGATCTATATGGGCGCCAAGTTCTTTGCCCTAAATTTTTTAAATACATGGACATGCGACATACTCAATGCATTTATTTTACTTGGGGTGTGATTCAATATCAAGATTTGACTTGGCTAGTTTTCACAAACTGACTTAATTTTATCAAAGTAACATAGTATTATTATCAAGCTAACAGTATAAGTAACAGGGACGTACACTAACTTGCGTACATACCTTTACGAAAATAGGTTAATGATTAGACAAATATAATATAAATTTATATGTAAAAACTAGCCAAGTCCAGTCTTGATATTGAATTACACCCCAAGTAAAATAAATGCATTGAGTATGTCGCATGTCCATGTATTTAAAAAATTTAGGGCAAAGAACTTGGCGCCCATATAGATCTCAATTCTTTTGTCGGCGAAGTCGACAACGTTGCATGCGAGAACTTGGCTCTAATTTAACATTTATGTTTTTGATGGGATTAGAATTATCAGGGGGTCTATTATTGGCCAAACTAATGAACAAAATACAGCAAGCATTGACGGGTCATCATATCAAGGTCTTTGGGTGGACCGACTCGACCGCTGTCCTTGGATGGCTTCAAGGAGATAGCGGAAGATGGAAACCATTTGTAGCCAATCGAGTTGAGCAGATAAAGCAAGTTATCCCGTCAAGAAACTGGCGATATATCAAATCGGGTGATAACCCAGCCGACAGCGCAAGCCGTGGCATGTCCGGAGCGCAGTTAAAGCATCATTTGTTATGGTGGAATGGACCCGCTTTCCTACCATCATTCAACGAAAAACATGAAATAGATCACCCGGCCTACGTCACAGATCAAGAAGTACGCAAAACAAAGCTTACAAACGTCACGACTGCACGTCACAGCGATGACGACATAATACAGTACATATTAAACAAATTCAGCACAATGACGCGAGCAGTACGCGTACTCACTTGGATACTACGAGCGATAACACCGAACACAGAGCAAACCGCTTACTTGACGGTTACAGAGCTAGATCAAGCCAGAATAAAAATCATTAAATATGTGCAGGAACGTGACTATCAAGACGAAATCAGTAAACTTAAATCACATAAACAAATACACAAAAGCAGCAAGATTTTGGAACTCAATCCATTTCTCGACGATCAAGGACTTTTACGAGTTGGAGGCAGACTTAAGCATGCAAATTTAAGCAAAAATAAAAAACATCCGTACATCATTCCGCATCAAGGCCGTCTGACCGAGCTTATCATAGATCACGCGCACCGCACTATGTTGCACGGTGGCGCACGCCTAACATTATCAGAAATCCGTAACACTTTCTGGATAATAGGCGGAAACAGAGCAGTAAAAAAAAGGTTACAGCCTTGCGTGAAATGCAAGAAGATCAAAGCAAAACGCCTGCACCAACTTATGGGTGATCTACCCGAGGCCAGAATCAACCCCTCGCGACCCTTTGAGCATACAGGCCTTATCAAACGCCCCATAGTTAAATTGTCGCTACTCTCAACCGACACGTCATTAAACTCAGCATACAAATCATTGAAGATATCACAATCAGAAGCAAGCACTGACAACGTAGCCGGCGAACAGAAAACACAGCAATCAAATGTCGGAACTACGGGACAGAATAAATTTTCGAAAAAAGGCTCAAGGACATCAATTTTCACATCAATGGCCTTACTCGTATCATTATTTTTATTCATGGTCGTCTCAACCGGGAACTGCTACTACAACATCACTAAACTGAGCAAATCACTTTATTTGGACCGAGTATCAAGCATGCAAGTCATACATGATGAATGGAAGCTGGTCGTATATTACGACATGGACCCATATTGGGACGGCTCAGCAACATTTGAAAAATACCTGAAGCAAATCGAAAATGTTTGTTCTAAAACAAATACAAACATCTTTGTGACATAATAATGTTACAATTACATCACAGCGATAGCGAGCTACGATACTATAATAGCATGCTACTGGGTCAGCATTTTGAGTCACACATACGAGAACGCCGCGGCCTTGTGGATGGCGTAGGCTACATCGCTAATAGCCTCTTCGGGGTCCTAGACCAACGATTTGCTGACCAGTACGAAAAAGACATCACTATTATCAACAACAACCAGAAACACCTGGCTCTGCTATGGAAAAATCAAACATCGGTAGTTGAAACAGAGTACAATTTACTCAAACGAACAGAAGCGGCAATCAATAAACAACACAAAGTCATCAACCAACATTTGAACAATTTAATAAACGCCACCAATACGCTGAACACAGAAGTTCAAAAATACAGAAATAATGAATGAATTAGCACTGTCAACAATCATCGCCAACAATATGCTTATCAAACTAAAATCAATTCAAGACACATTATTAGATACAATAAAGGATATTCACCACGGCATGTTTAACATTCACCTACTGTCACCCGAGCAACTACGCAGCGAACTAAGCATTATCTCAGGACAGTTATCTCAAGACTTATCCTTGCCCATCAACAACATACAAACAGGGATGGCGAACATTTATCATTTACTAAAAGTTAAAGCAAGAGTTACGCAGCGATATTTAATTTTCGAAATTAAAATCCCACTGGTCAATAGAGAGAGCTTTGACTTATACAAGATTATATTGATCCCGCAACAATACAAGAATAAATCAATCAGCGTGGTACCAGTGTCCAGCCACGTAGCTATCAATTTACGCAAGGATACCTATCTCATTATGCCAGAAAAAGACATACAACAGTGTCTCCGATATGAAGAATCTATTCGACTTTGCCGCACAAAAAAGCCAGTCTTTCATTTCAAGTCAGATGAAAGTCTTTGCATCAAGGATCAGATGACAAACCAATGTCTTACTACTATCGCAACATGCCGAAATAGTTGGACGGAATTAAACAATATAAACACGTACCTATACTACTGTTGTGATAAATGCACACTACGAATCATATGCGAGGATCGAGTTACGGCAACGCAGACAGAGAGTGCCGGGGTTATCGTACTCGGTCAGAGCTGTGTCATCAAGGGCGAAGACTTCACGGTATTCTCCCATAAGGATCACTGGAGTGAAATTAAAACTACATCGGACATTTACACACCAGAAATCGCGCAGATAAATCACATAATAAATATTTCACTCCCACTATCAGAAATCAATATCACTGATAACAGAGTTGAACTCGAACAAATTAAAAATCAAATTCAACAAATGAAGACTGAGACACCTTTAAAAGAAAACATTTCATATCACGACGTACACCAGTACTCCATCATTTACATCTTACTTGTTGGTGCGCTCATATCAATTGGAGCAGCCATCCTTCGCCGCTTGCGCAGTCGCCGCAGCGGGAGCGCCGACATTCGTTCGGAACTCCAGGAACAGCAGCTATCATCCGTCGCAACCCACGCTCCAGAAATTCAACCTAGAATCCTGGGGCATTCGTCAAGACAAACTTCGATCGTTCAATTGGAATTAGAAACATTACCCAGCAATCCTAGCATTCGCAAGACGACGAAGCAAAACAAAGCTACCTCACCTATTTTGCACTAACACTAGTTTCCAGGACAGCGGCAGTTTATAATTTAGAAATTTATAAGTTTTAATGTTTTATTTTGTATCAATTGCTTTTATCATAAAACTTGTATCATTTTTCATCTCACGCTTCTCTCGCGGGGCAGCATGTACGGTCCACATACCGCACATTGCCATCTCAGCGAAATAACCAACAATCGCGTAAAGCATTGACATACGCGTCAGTACACGTTCACATTAGACAACAACCACACGTGTCCTCATTAGCATTATCATTCATAATATCGCGCTTTTATAGTTTACTTTGACTTTATAATTAAAGAGTGTATTTTCGACTATATTAGTGAGTTATTATTACATCCAGCAAATAACATTTCATAATTGGTGTATGTGACACTAGCAGCCCGTACAGCGACCGTCGACCATTTCTGGCGATACTCGGTTCTTCTCGCTCTTATGGCTCAGGTTCAAGTAGCCTAAAGTTTCTTTTCGCTATATGACTTAAGTTTAAGTAGCCAAAAATTTTGGCGTCATGTTGGTACGCCGTTATATCGAAGTTTTTTACTCGAAATCATGTAATGACTACGCACTTTGCTTGACGTATGTTGTTTTCTCTGTCAAACTAAATGTCATCGGCATTGTCATTGTCAGCGAATTTTCTGTGCAATAAGCAAAAAGTGTTATGAAAATGCCGAGAATTGAAAGTATTAAGTGATTATGTTATTAATTTGTATTTTGATTGATCGACCATCACGGTTTTATTCAGATTGACCACCACGGTTTCGGGAGATGGAGGAATGGCGATGGCATGTTTAATTTTTGTTAAATTTGAATTTAACAGATTATGTATTATTATAAACACAAGAAAAATATCCTTGCAAGGCAATGTACTCATTGTTCTGCATCTCGGTGCGTAGAATGCGATGCGATAATGTTGGGTTAGTAAGACCTCAGGGGTTGCGGTAGGTATAGGAAAAGTGGGCCAGTTTTGGGACTTAGAAAAATTTCGGTGTCGTGAAATTTATGTCAATATAACACCTCATTTTTATTAAAGTATCCTTTAAAACATCCTATAATAAGCATGTTTTGTTATGTAAACTTTTTCTCTCAGATCAATATTTACCGAGATATTGGGGTTTTTAAGGTAAAAATGCTGTCTGAAAATATGGTACGTGGGTTGAAAACCGAAAACTGTAGGTTAGGTTAGGTTTGTTTTGTGACCATGTATAGCGGAGCGAGCGTAGCGAGCGGAGCGTCAAAATGCTTGCTTACATGACCCTCATAAATAGTCTACTATTATTACGTACCTACATCAAAATATGTTTATGCATTTGAACCCCAATATCTCGGTAAATATCGATCTGAGAGAAAAAGTTGAAAGAATAAAATATGCTTATTTTAGCGTAATCTACTAGATTCAATCTAATTTAAGCCCAAACCAACAAAAACAAATTAGTCCTAAAATCGGTCCAGCTTTGCTATACTCTGACCCTTACTGCTTATTTCTCGAGAAGATCTAGATTGTTCCCTATTTTCAGAGGATTCTTTTCCCACGGATTTGTCTGTTACTGAAGCGGCACTGCCTATTAATGGTTATTATTTTTACTTTTGTTTATTAAGCTTTGCTAGGCTTAGATTTGCTTTGAGTAACATTTGTACATGTACGTATGTATTACTCTCCAGTCCATGTAAGTATACAAATATAAAATGTGTTGAATCCCTTTTGCTTATAATTAATTTTATTTCGGAAATACAAATATGAGGACTAAACGCAGTTTCCTTTTAAAAAGCTTTTATTTAACTTGCAATGACAGTTTCCTTTTTTCATTAAGTATATATAATAAAAAAAAAACAAATTACATGTTCAAGTGTTACAAATAGGAAGTACATATTTCATTTACGCGAGCGAAGCCGCGGGCACGTCTAGTATATATATATGTATAAACCGTGAGAGCACAAAACGTTCACAAAGAAGAAGCAAAGAAAGCGAATAATTCTAGCAAAGGTACGATTTCCACCGCATTCCAATAAACGCAACGTTGTCGTAACTTCTTCTATCGTGAATAGGGCCTACAATTCGAATATTCGAATAGTACGAATATTCGACTCGTTTTGATTTTCGAATAGTACCGTGTGCGGTATTCGAATATTCGAATATTTTTTTTATTAATGAATAATGTAAGAAATTAAATGTAATCCTTTCACTTCGGCAAAATAGGGCATGTATAAAATTGTAGACTAACGTAATTAATCAATATATCCATAAAAATAATTTTAGAACTATGTATGTAGGTATGTGAATATGAATGATAAGTCTTCTCATCCTGGTCCGCAGAATTTGATAGAATTTGAGAAAGTTATTTCCGGGTTCTGTGGTTCTGCCTGGCCCTGCGCCTACTCTTCTGAAGGTTTCAGGATTGGAATGCCGGTTTGGAAGATGGGGCGAGGTCATTGCTCATTTTCTGTACATTGACAACCCTAAACTAAGTTCCCCAGAAGGCTTGGTGGAGACGTGGTGGAGCTACAGAAAGTCACAGAAAGAATAAGTGGCGATAACAACACCTTAGATCTCTTTCCGAAATTAAATCTAAGTACTACTATTTGGTATTGCGGGGACATGAAGCAGGCTTCGAAGGAGCGCTTCTTTTGTTATTTGACAAAATTACTTAATTCTTATCGGGTAGCTACAAGGTGTGTTTGGGAGATGCCTCTGTTCACTTACTCCTTTGGCGTACTGAGGTGGACTCAGACTAAGCTAGGCGCTTTGGACAGGAAGGTGCTACTCACTACATACGGGTTAAAGCCATCATTTATGAGACTATTCAGTCTGGGTAAGAGTTGAGGCCGTGACTTTAAACGCCAATAATCTCCACAACCGCGAGATGTACAGTCTCAGCACAGTAGTCTCAGGGAGTATTTCCTAAACAACAAGAACAAGAATTCAGCGCAGTGTAGTAGTAGAAAATATGTCGCAGTCGACAAAGCCTTTACTTCTACCAGAGCTACGTAGCACCGATGACCGCAAGGACGTATGGAAGAGCAAAGAGCAGTACGGGTTGTTCTACAGGGCCCTTACAGGGTTTCGCTAAAACAAGTCTTAAGAGGATCTCGTTCTCGAGCCATCTGGCTGGGGTCAGGGGACAGATACAGAAGGTTTCACTTTTGGACACACAGGGCGTATCGTCGATTTCGCTTTGCATTGTCGTCGTCAACGTATGTTTAGGTATTCGAATAGTATTCGAATAATTCGAATATCTGCGAAAAAAAAAACGAATATTCGAATACTTAAAATGTTCGAATATTTGCAGGCCCTAATCGTGAATTACATATTCCATTGCATGGCGTAGATCCACGGCACGACGTCGTAACAACCTGCTTGTTCGCATTTAACTATTTTTTGTTTTTATAAGCTAAGTAAAGATTTTACCCAAAGACTCAATGACATAGTTCCAGAAAACATTAGTTACATCTAGTTACGAGTATAATCCAATCGTTTATCTTCACGGTACGATCGGGAGTTAATCACCGGCGCCGCAATCTCGCAGTTCAATCTTATCTCGGGTTAACTGTGTGTTGCCACCGTAGCCCGAACAGACACGAGCACTTGTAGGTCTCAACCACAGAAATATATCATATATTTCTTTGGTCTCATCTGTACCTACATCCCGGTCAAAGAACAGTCTTGGAATGAGACTCGGGGCCTGTTCCACGAAACTAGACTAGTTACAAATTACAAGCGAAAGTCCCTTTTCGACTTCTTACATTACTTCTGATCGCATCAATTGTGTATTGACTCAAATCGACGCACGCACAAAAATTACTCAGGATTGCAAGTCCAGTGCTTCAAGCCCTTTGATGAGCGGAACATTTCTAAATATTTACGTGTGCATAGGCATCCCACGTTGCAATGTAAACTTCTTATTCTTTAGTCTGACGACGCGGTTGGCGTAGTATGTTGCCTACTGAACCGGAGGTCTCCGGTTCGAATCCTGGCTAGGGCAAATATTTGTGTGATGAACTCGAATATCTGTGTTGTTTTACGTATTTAAGTATATGTTTATCTTTACAAGTATGTATATCGTCGTCAAGTATGGGTAACACAAGCCTTCATGAGCTTAATTTGGGACTATATCGATTTGTGTGAGGTTGTCTGATATTTAGTTATTTATTTTAGTATACTTGCCGGCAAACTTCTTTAACAATAATGGTGCATCTGCGCATGTGTATTTCTGCCGTCATACCGAAATAGGGCGCTTCTACATAAACTTGAAAACGGAGAAAAAAAATATTTTGTAAATTTGAAATTAAAGAAATCGCTGCGTGAAAGAAAATAAAAAATTTGATACTGTTTTAATGCAAAAACGTGTAAAAGCATTTGAGCTTTAGGGGTTGATATGCAAAATCCAATTTGGATAACATTTAATAATAAATAAATGATATTTTATCTTTTCTCTTAGTAAAAAAAATACAAATAAATACTTTTATACTACAGTAAAAAGACGTGTCTGGCTAGAAACGTCTTTTCAGCGTAGTAATTTATTAAAACGTCTTTTTTACTTAGTAATAATACGCATAGCGCATTTTAGTTAACGAAATAAAAAGGACGCATTTAGCCATTTACTGCTTTTTAACGTAGGTTGTAAGTAAAACATCGACCTACTTAAAAAAAAAAAGCAGATACGTCTGTAACGCATTTTGATTTTTGATTTTTGACCAGCCTCAACACTTGGTACATTATTGTTGAAGTGAAGGAAGTAGGCAAATGCTTTTATTTTATAACGTTACCTACAAATAAGTTTTAGTTTTACCGCTTTATAAATGTCAAAACGGAATTCTTGCATTGACTTTTTATTTGTTTCAATAAAAAAGTACAAGTGTATTTGTTTTCCGAAAACATCAAATGCCATTTGAAGCAACTGATTTTAGCTTATGCTATGCATTTTCTATATGGCCGTTTTTAGGGTTCCGTACCCAAAGGGTAAAAACGGGACCCTATTACTGAGACTTGGCTGTCCGTCCGTCTATCACCAAGCTGTATCTCAAGAACGGTGATAGCTAGACAGTTGAAATTTTCACAGATGATGTATTTCTATTGCCGCTATAACAACAAATACTAAAAATAAAATAAAATAAATATTTAAGGGGGGCTTCCGTACGACAAACTTTTTATAGATTATGGTACGGAACCGTTCATGCGCGAGTCGGACTCGCACTTGCCTAATTTTTTTTAATAATTGTACCTGTCTCCTTTGAAGAAAATGTACCTATATTTTAATACGACAACCCTTTCAATTTAAAGAAAAGCAAACTAATATATTTATGTATATTTATTACTTACAGTAGACTCCAAATGTACACCAGACATCAAAGCAAGAATAGGTTTAGCAAACGTGACTGTTAAAAATAAAAATAATTTAATGACTGCAAATATATCCCAGAAAATAAAAAAATAACAAAAGAAAACTTTTTATGGGGTGCATAGTTTTCTATGGGTGTGAAAATCGATCATGACGCAAAGGTACAGGAAGTACTGAAAGCCTTCGATGGTGTTGGCGAAGCATTTAACAGTAAATGGTTGAACACCATAAGTCCGGTCCGGTCCAGGGATAGTGGCGCTACAAACAGCTTTCATATGGCAATAATGTGCATACGTTATATTATCTTACGTTATATTAAACGTCAGTACCGATTTATCACAGACTAAAATGAAAACATTGTTTACCGGAATGCTGCTCAATCCTTCGTTCTTCTTGCGAAATAATTACTGAATTCTATTGAAAAAACTTGACTTTTATCACTATGAACAGTTTTGGCTTTATTATTAAAAATACTAAAATGGAATATCTAGTCCTGTTTCCTCTTTGTTTATATCAGTAAAATTCACTGACTTTCAACGTTAGTTACCAAAAATGTGTCGTTGCCAGTAAAGTAGTACCACTAAAAATCCGCATTATGGCGTGGGTTAAAAAACACCCTGTTAGAGTATTTTACATAACATACTATATCAGCTACACCGACAGGAGTTTGAGTCTTAAATTTATGATGATAATTTAAAGAAAACCTTAAAATTTTCTTCAACTGCCTGGACGCATCTGATTGAATTGATATCCAACCGCGAGCCCCCTTTACCCCGCACGCTTAACTATACTACGTAGAAAAGACGGTACTGACACTTGCGCCTGACTTATTGCGACTTAAATGGTGATTTCACTAAGATGAAAAGGCGCAACTACGCAGAACCGTCTTTTCTTCATATTTTCGTGTAGAAGTGCCATTTCTTTTTATGAAAATGTCAATTTTTTTCTAAAATAATAAAACGCTTTTGCTCAGATGTGCCTTTTTATTTTAGCATACATCAGAAATGCCTTTTCTCATTCGTTTTATACGCGGTATCCCGCAGATACGTCCTTTTTGATTGTAGGATTGTAGGGTTCACAGGGTTCTGTTCATCTTTAGTCAAATTTAAAAATACTGGTAGATCCGTCTTTTTTTGCTGATTCCGAATATGTATAGAACTCATTTTTGACAAAAATGTTAGATGCGCCCTTTTTCGATATGACGGCAGATTTGTACGTGTCGGCTACTGCACAGTCAAGGTTATGCTCAACAAGTTTGCCGGCAACTGTAGTGGCAGCACCACGGCAGCACTTCAGGGTGACATCAGGGCAACACAATAACATTACGAATGAAGAAAGTAAATGTTCTGAACGTACACAAACACTTTACTTATCATCATCATCATTTCAGCCATAGGACGCCCACTGCTGGACACAGGCCTCCTCAATAGATTTCCACATGGGCCGGATAGCAGCGACCCGCATCCCGCAACTCTAACCAGGTCGTCCGACCACCTTGCGTTTGGTCGTCCTACACTGCGCTTGCCGGTACGTGGTCTCCACTCGAGAACTTTTCTGCCCCAACGGCCATCGGTCCTTCGAGCTATGTGCGCCGCCCATTGCCACTTCAGCTTGCTTACCCGGTTTGCTATGTCGATGACCTTGGTTCGTCTACGAATCTCCTCATTTCTGATTCGATCTCGTAGACAAATCCCGAGCATAGCTCTTTCCATAGCTCGCTGAGTGACTCTGAGCTTCCTTAAAAGGCCCATAGTTAGAGACCGCGTCTCGGCTCCGTAGGTCATCACCGGTAATACGCACTGGTTGAAGACTCGTCTTCAAGCACTGAGGTATGTTGGACGAGAAGACACTTCGCAGTTTCCCGAACGCTGCCCATCCGAGTTGAATCCGCCGATTGATCTCTTTCTCGAAGTTGGACCTGCCTAACTGAATTGTTTGTCCCAGATAGACGTATTCGTCAACAACTTCGAGGACCGAGTTACCAACCATTACTGGGGTGGGTGCTACATGGACATTCGACATAATCTTCGTTTTGTCCATGTTCATCTTAAGGCCCACCTGTTGGGGTACTCTGTTGAGACCTTCGAGCATCGTACCGAGATCCTCCAGCGTCTCTGCCATGACCACGATGTCGTCGGCAAACCGAAGGTGCGTGATGTACTCGCCGTTAATATTGATGCCTAGTCCTTGCCATTCCAAAAGCTTGAAGGCGTCTTCCATTGCGTTGGTGAAGAGCTTCGGAGATATAACATCCCCTTGTCTCACACCCCTTCGCAAAGGAATCGGCTCCGTACGCTGGTCTTGTACTCGGACCAGAACACTTCACTGCTATCCCTTATATAAACAACGACCTGATTAGAATCGCGGGAAGCAATTGGATGAGGGCAGCGCACGATCCATCGCTGTGGAAACTTGGGGGAGGCCTTTGTCCAGCAGTAGACATCTGGCTGATATGATTGTGATCTCGTGAGACGCACCCATTATAAATATCATAAGTTTAGTTTAGTTTTATTATCCTCAACATTACAATGTTCTTGTAAATATAAAACACATGCCCGCTTACAATTCTTATCGTAAAGCTTAAAGTGACATCTATAGTAGGTATTATAAAATTCTAGATTTGTATTGAAAATCGGTTTTCTATGAAGAGGGGTCACGATTTCAGGGAAAATCTAAATAGCGTAATGTAGGATTGTCATTTGTTTTGTATGGGCTCATGATGAAACGTTCCGAGACCATGTGGAAAGAAAGAAATGTCGGGAAGCAGGCCCCGGATTACGGAACAGCATTCAGTCGCCATCCGATATATCGCAGCATATAAGGCGTTCATAAATATGTGAACACGACTCTTATCGACTGCGATATATCTGATGGCGACTGTACGAAGGTGATCCCGAAATGAGAGACAGACTAACGCAGGTGTATTTGCGTTTTGTCTTCTTTTGGTAAACTGTTATTAGTGTGCAATGAAGTATTTATGTGTTGTATTGTATCAGCTGAAGGAGTGCATTCTACCTGCAAGGTGCACGTTGGAAGCACTTTTAGTGCAGTTGACAAAATTGCAAACGGGTAACTTCAATATTTCAGGTTAATGTTAAAATATGCAATTTTCTCATTTTTTAAATATGTGCACTAAAACTGTTTGAGAATCATTTGCATGAGGCATTGTATCAACATTGTTTCACTTTATGTGTAATGCATACTGTGACTAATAACTAAACTAACATTTAGCTATGTACCCATAAAGTATGTCTTCTAGTTGAATCTAATTATACGCTTATAATTAAAGTAGTTTTTCACTTACGTTGTTTTTTTGTACCTATATACTTAATGTAAAATAATAGTAGATTGTTCAACAAGGGACTAAAACAAGCCATAATGACACGAGATGTTTTAGCCACCCGAGCTAAGCGAGGGTGGCTAATAGTTCGAGTGTCATTATGGTTGTTTAGTCTCGCGTTAAACACTCTACTTTTCACTTTGAATGCGAGGAAAATAAACGAATTTCAATATAAAATTATGATATTTATTATAACAAAGTTTCTTACAATTACGTAGTACAGCCGTTAATCTAACCTCAGAAAAATTTAAAGGGCAATTTGTACAATTCTTTACATTTAAATGTATGGTTTTCCCCTGGTCGGCGTGGTTTGTAATTGAGAAGTATGTTCAATATTTTCACTCGAAGTCGAAGTAAATGTTGGAGAGAATGGAGAGTAGGTATAGTAGAGACGTAGACCTTTTCTCAAAAAGGTTGCCGATGGTCATTTCATTAGGCTCAATTCTCAACCCGCGATGTTGATGGGCGTGGGTCAAATGTTGGTTGTGATTTTTGCTTTGAGGATATTTTAATTCCTTCAATATAGTATAGCCTTTTTATAGATATTGTGTTTATTTTGGATTGACTCCTCTATATAGCCTTCAGCTTTATTCTTCTTCATTGGAAGATGATGATTACATATTTTGTCCGTAATTTATAAAGTGACACAGTTAATTTGGTCTAATTGGTGATTACAATTCAAGCTTAAATACAAGTAATGGACATCTACTCATTCCATTCAAAATTCTAATAGAAAAAAGAAATGTTCCGTGGTTTTTTCTTTTTTTTGTAAAGTGACGCTTTAAATGCTTGCATATTTAGCCAACAGATTCAAACTTGAAAACTATTTTATTTAAGACTAATATGGACTTATGGACCATGCATGATAAAATTACATTCGTATTCGTAATAATTAATCGTGTTTCATTAAATAAAATCTTGAACTTTTGAGCGGTTGTAATTTTGAGGTTATTTTCACGCACCAAAAAGTTTGTATACCTATCACTGAAAATGGCTATAAACCTCCATTCACAAACGTCGTGATTGGCTGTTTAGGGGTTTTTCAAAGTAAATTAAAACAATTTTACTTTTTTTGAGCAGTTGTAATTTTGAGGTTATTTTCACGCACCAAAAAGTTTGTCTATACCTATCACTGAAAATGGCTATAAACCTCCATTCACAAACGTCGTGATTGGCTGTTTAGGGGTTTTTCAAAGTAAATTAAAACAATTTTACTTTAGTCCCTAGAGATTAATAAGGAGCTTTAGTCCCGATATGCAGAGACTAAAGTAACATTTTAAGAGCATGAGAAGTGAAAAATATAAAATTTAAACCACTAAACACACATTCAAAATCACCGGCCAAGAGCATGTAGGGCCACGCTCAGTGTAGGGTTCCGTAGTTGCTCATCCTTCACAATAGACGGGCTTCGAGGTTTAAATTACGAGAAAGATTTCAAGCTCTATAAAAAAGGTCGTAAACGCCAAAGTAACTGTAATTACTCATTGCCATCTGGAACTTATCAATTATACACGCCAGATTAATCGAAATGTTTTACTGCAGTATGGCACTTAACTAATGTGTGTAACGTTCGAAGTATAAGGACACCGCGCGGCACTTTTAGGTACCTACGTCATTTTAAAGAAAATTATGAAATTTTTCGGTAACTCTAAAACGGCTCGACTGATTTTATTCAATATAGATTTCATTGAAAGTACTTATAAGGCCTCAATTTCATGAATTTTTCCATAATTTTTTGACCCGTGGTTGAAAAGTTAGAGGGGGGGTGTTATTTTTTTTATTTTTGGAACGTATATTTACAAAACTGCTGACTTGAAAAAGTAATGTTTAAAGACCCCTATATTTTTAAAAAGACCTATTCAACGACACCCTACACACCAGTGTTGAAACGAAAAAAAAATTCACCCCCACTTTAGGTGTTGGAGGGGTACCCGAGAAAAAGTTTTTTTTTGTTTTTATTTTACCGTTTTGTCGGCGTGATACATACACATACCTACTGTAACGTATTAAACGTTAATAACTTTTGTATATCTTTAATTTAAAGCTAATGCCTTACCTTAACTATACAACCTATAACTACCTTATTATAAACTTAACCTAATTAAATAAAGAAACATATTTTAATTACATCTTACTCGTAAATCAACTCAAATTTTAATAACAAATACTACTTGACAAAATAAATCGTAATACGAACTAGTTAACCCGCGCGCGCTGACTCACAGCTCAGCGAGATACGAAGTGCGGCCGAAGTTATACGAACGCGCCCCGCTAGATCGCGGCGCCCGAGTATGTGCTGCACTCGCCGCGTCATACACTCTGCCGCCGGCTCTTGCCTGTGAGCCCGCGTCACCTTGCCTCAGAATCAGTTCTCGTACGCTCGCTACGGAGCGAATATAAACTTAATTATTTTCTTGATTTTAAATTCTGTGAGTTTGTTATCCCAAATTGGGTAAGTGTTGCAATTATCTATTAAAATAAGTAGTTGGAGTGTTCATTTAGAATAGTTAATCAGTAGAACCAAGAATGTACAGTTAACTTGGTACCGTTAGCGGTCACCTTGCCGTAACCTTGCTTTGTCTCTTCGAACGTTCTCGGTTAAACTGCGCTTCTTATTACTGATCATGCATTACCTAATTGTAATCTTTAATATCTTCTTTCAATCTGTATCTTACGTAGATATTCACGCTTTTCATATTCTGTAGATACCATTAAAAAGGTGATTCTTCTCAATCTTCTCATTATTGCAAATCATGGTTCTTCGAAGATGATTTTGCCCGTTTAAAACTTGTAATTAAATCTTTCTTATAGATAAATGTTACAATATAATTGTATTTAATAGGTTATTTAAAATAAGTTTTAATGCTTAACACCTTCACTACGGCATCGGGTCTTTAAGACCCGATACAACTATGGCTAATTTCAAGTTAACTTAATTCCGTAGCGAACGTGTTAATAACTATAAATGAAAATTTAGTAGTACTATAACGATACTTGAAATTAAATAGAAATATAAATTAATTAGAAATATAAATTAAATAAAAATATAAATTAAATAGAAATATAAATGCTGAATATAATAAGTAGTTTTTGTAATATTTATCTATAGGATAAGACTAAATATTCGTAACGCCGTAAATATTTATAAGCTTACTGCTGATTTTACGCTACGCTGTTTTCATTGTAATGAAGTGAGAATCTCATGTTATTGCGAAATAAATAATAAATTCCGCCTTTGGCATTGCTTGTGCTTTTCGCTCGTACCCTTTTAATATAAATTGTGCTTGACAATTGATTCTCGCGTCACCGCTTTGCCTTTCATGTACCTGGACTGCCCATCATACACTTTAGACTGCTTCATTGTAAATACCCACTCCTTAGTGCGCACGTGTATGATGTTCGACAGTCGAGGGCAGAATAATTGCACCGCCCTAATTGTTACGATTGGATGCGTTCCAGGAACACCCTACGGGATCGATTACCTATCCAGCTGCGTGGCCGCAGCAGGTCGCCCTTCACCTGGCCCATCACCTATGATGGAGAGCCACACATCCCGCCTAACGACCGGGCGATAGAACCAGCCGCGTCGAAGATCTGACGCTCGAACTGCTTTTCGCCCTCGGGACGCGCCGTCGCCGTTTCTTCCACATTCGCGCTCCAGGGACGTGGGGTATTCCGGAAGCTGCTCGGCGACATTCTTGTACACTGACCTTTTAGCTAGGCCGAACTCATTTGCCTGAGATCGTTTGGACTATTTATCTACGTTAAATACTAAACTAAAACTTAAACTAAATTCTATAGAATCTTAAAACTAAACTTAAATTAACTTAACTAAATACTATTTAATAAGTATCTTAAAACTAAACTTAAATTAACTTAACTAAATAATATAATTAATTGGACTCACCTTATCTTAATCATTAGATCCAAATCCTGCCTTGCTTTTAGTTTTAATAAAGTCGAAAATAGCGAGTAGAATAATATTTAGGTAAGAAAATATTTAGTTGAATAAAGTTGTAATTGTTATTTTTTAAATCTTGTTTTTTTTGTTCCGTATTAGGTCCTTAAGCTAAAGAGCCTTTTATTTACGTGACAGTTTGGCGCCCATACGTGTGTTTTTTTAATAGCTCTTGGGTCTCTAATGTGTACAAGAGTGTCGGTGAGTTGTCTTCATTTTTTTTAAGCTTTCTTGGTGTTGGTGTGTGCACGTCCCAGACTAAGCTAATCATTAAATCCGTAGTGCTAAACCTAGTTTAAGTTGTGTATCACTTTGAAAAAATTACATTATTGTGTCGTTGATTTTGTTACCATCCTTGCAACACTTACCTGGTTTAATTAGATTTTTTTTAATTACGTACTATTCAATATGTCTCGCCCGATTAAGTTTTTGCAACTTACAAAATCCGAGCTTACCTACGAAGTTAGAATACGCGCCGAAGCACCGAAAGAGAAAGTTGAGGAATTAAGACAACAAATCTCAAGGCTTTCAGCTAAATACCCAGCCGAAGAGATTCTAGATTCGTGCTATGATTTTGACGAAGACATATCCGGTATAAAGGTTACCTTAGCTAAATCAGCCATCAACCTAGCTTCCCTTGCAGAAGATCCCAATCAACCTAGCTTGCTTGAGCGGACACAAACTTACTTAAACCACGTTTTTCATAGAATAAATAGGATTTCAAAGCCCGAGGAGCCCGCTAACTTAGCTTTATTGCGCGAAACTGAGGAGTTTTATAATGAACAATGGTTAAAGCTTAAGCAAATTTTCGAAATACCTGGGGTAATTAAAGTTGGCACTTTTTCGGGTCACACTCCGATGCATTCTGTCCCTGATACTGCCGCACCTAGTGGTGGCGGTGATGCTGCTGCAGTACCCACTAATTCTAAAAATGATAATTCTGTCCTCCAGAACATCAAGGTCACGTGTGATCGTGGGCTCAGTTCTGAAATAGCTAAATTGAAATTTGACGGGAAGTCGTGCGTTCGATCTTTTATCACGAGAGTAGAGGAATTTCGTCAAGCCAAGGACGTCTCGGACTCGAGCATGCTATCTCACGCTTCAGAGATTCTTATTGGTGATGCTTTACACTGGTACCGCAGTGTAAGAGGCAGCATAACTTCTTGGCGGGACCTCCTTGTCTTGCTAAAGGATGATTTCGACATCGTGGATTATGACTACCGTATGCTTAATGAAATTAGAAACCGGAGCCAAGGACCGACTGAGAGTATAACCATTTACTTAGCTATCATGCACGGAATGTTCAGTAGACTTTCTAGGAATCTGAGTGAACAAGAACAGCTGGAAATAATTCTACATAATATCCGGCCTTGTTACTCCAGCGTTCTTGCGACCTGCCCTAGTCTTAACTCTATCGCGGACCTTAGGAAGCTGTGCAAAAACTACGAGCAAATTAAAGCGCGCTCGGGTGATTTCAAAGAGCCACCTTCTGTTACAAGCAGCACCCTAGCACCAGACTATGCTTATGTTAGGAAAGACGCCTTTAAAACTGGTTACAAGCCTAATTATCAGAACACTCAGGCACAGGCTGGTCCTAGTCATAATATAGGTAGTAATAAGCCTGTTCCTAACCATAATCGACCTTCCAATATCGCAGCTCTGAAAAAGGAGGATTATTGTTATCGCTGTCGGGTTGATAGTCATACAATGCGAAACTGTCCTGCTGAACGCACGATATTTTGCTTCCGCTGCGGACTCAAAGATTTTCGGCTTCCTGAGTGCCCGAACTGTAATCCCCAAAAGCCTGTAACAAGTAACGGAACTGAGGAGCCACAGTCAAAAAACTAGGCACCGAAAATTGTTGCGAATCTAAGTTTGACCTTGATGACTGGAATAATTGGCTAAGAACAATAACACATTTTTTTAGTACATTTAAAGTCGCAACAATTTTCGATACACAACCTTTCGATGATCCTCGTCCCTATGTACAAGTCGGTATAGAACATATACCTGACTTTAATATTTACGGACTTCTAGATTCTGGTTCAGCGGTCACTATCCTTGGAAATCAATCTCATTTACATTTTCTAAAATTCGGCTACAACTTGTTTACTAATGAAGATCTCTCCGTCATAGCAGCTGGTGGTCAAAAAATTAAATCCCTCGGATATATATTACTGCCTGTGATTTTTGAAAACGTCAGACACATAATAAAAGCTTACGTTGTTCCAGAAATCGAATCGAATCTTATCCTTGGCGTCGATTTCTGGAAAGCTTTTAAAATTTGCCCCAAATTCTTAGATAATATAAATTATATCTCCTTGACTGAGCCTTGTCTTTCTCAACTTAATTTTGCGACAACTTATGAACATTTGCGATCATATGATAATCTAGGGTCTTCGGAAAAACTGATCGCTGACAACATCATCGACCAATTTAAAGAGATTTCTTTTGAGAGTAAGGGTCTAGGTAGAACTTCACTCATTACTCACCGTATCGACACGGGTGGTACTGAGCCAATTAAGCAGAGGTACTATCGCTTGTCTCCTGAGAAGAAACGCATAATAACGGAACAAGTCGATGAGATGTTATCTTTAGGCGTGGTCTCCCCTTGCGAAAGCCCTTGGTCATCTCCCGTGTTGGTAGTGAACAAAAAAGACGGTAAACCCAGGTTCTGCTTAGACAGCCGCAAACTGAATTCTGTCACGAAGAAGGACGCGTACAGTCTCCCGTATGTGTCAGTAGTATGGAATTGGGAGTTCTGGCCCACTGCTACGTGTTCGCTTCGCTCCACTTCGCGACCGTGGGCCAGTTCTTCCCAATTCCATATTTTTTTCGCGGGCTAGAAGTCCCATCCATATATTTGGAAATGAAACCAGGTTACTTCTACTTCGCGAACGTGGTCTAAAACTCAATCGCATATTTGAAAACATGATTGACAAGGTTGCTTCCATTTCATGAACGTGGTCTCGTAATCGCATATTTAAAAATTTAATCCGAATCTCATATCTGAATTAAACGTTTGATGATGATTTCTTAAATACAACTCATGTTATTTCAAAAAACAAAAGGCTTAACGCGACGGGTACAGCTAGCATGTACCCACCAGGTCTGATTCTGCTCGAGAATCAGTCCACGTAACGCACCTCCTAATGGATTTGCCTGAATTGAGGGTTTGCCGGAGGTTTGTTACGGCGTTTGTCACACGAAACACACCGCAGAGTTGGCCAGACACTTTGATGTGAGAAGTGGACTCGTTTTCCATACTATCAACCGGTATAGCATCAGAAGAACCGTTGTGTTTAACCGTCACCACGTTGTGTTTCTCGCAGCTTGCCCTGTCCATGGGTCGGATTATTAAAACCAAGCAAGTCTGCGGTACGCCACATGCGTAATGTGTTTGACCCGTCACCACGTTGTGTTTCTCACAGCTCGCCCTGTCCATGGGTCGGATTATTAAAACCAAGCGAGACTGTGGTACGCCACATGCGTTACCAAATTAATATCGCAGAGTTGGCCACACTCTTTGAATCAAAGTGGTAAGAGTTTCCATGAAACCATCGGTTGTCATAGCCACGGATTCTCTGAGAACTATATCAAGCTTATTTGTATTTATGCAACCAAATTATAAAACTTCGCAAGCGCGATGTAGACCTCACAATTTGATTGGCTGATTCATATGACGTAAATGTCTTGAACACGAACAAATGATTAATTATGCATTTCAGTTTGTTTATGAGTTGAAAATTCAAATCGTTAAGTTATTGTAAAATCAATCTTGTTGATTGTGAAATAAAGATGACTAAAATTTCATTCATTCACGATTGGTATGCAAGTTGAAATATTGTACTTATTAATAAAATACTCGATGTAAGCGAAACGTTAATAATCTAATACGCTTTGTCCTCTTCTCACTTCAAGAATATCATATGAATCAAAAAGTAACAGAAAATGCCCAGGTGAACATATCCTGAGAAGCATAACATTTTAAGTGCCTTCGTGTCTGAAAAGCATAACGCTGTAAATGAATGTACTTAACATAACACTTGCATCATTTTGCTACTCAGGTTTGGAGGATACGGATATGATGATATAACATTACACAACATAGAATAAAATAAAACGGAGTGGTTACTGCATCTATCTTATTGTACCTATGTAGGACAAACCTCCGAAATGTTTCTATAATTTAATAATAGTAATCGTTGTTTAATATAATCACATATATAATTAATTACAGCATTATTAGTACATAACAGAAATAGACGGTAATATATACGCACCATAATTTTGAGTAATAGTAACACTAACATAATATATAAAATTGACTCAATAGACAGGAATTGTAAAATAAAAACCACTCAATTTTAGAACACTATTTATTAGCATAATATTGGAATATGAGTTAATACATATTTTCTGTGTCGCATCTGTTTAGTTAGTCAGTACAAAGTATCTGGGATCGGATTACATTTCATGTTATTGCACGAATGATGAATAAGCGTGTGATAATCTTTATGTCGACGTATGGTTTATTTGTCAAGTACACAAAACGATACCATGTTATATTAATTAACCGACGACCTCAATAGGAGAGTTATGTTTTGCAAGATCATGAGTTATAAAAAATAAAAAAGTTTTCTGTGTCTCAACTGTTTAGTTAGTCAGTACAAAGTAGCTTAGGTCAGATTACATGTCATGTTATTAATCAAATGATGAATAAGCGTGTGATATTCTTTATGCTAACGCATGGTTTATTTGTCGAGTACACGAAACAATAACATGTATATTAATTAACCGACGATCTCAATAGCGATGTTATATGTAATAAAAATAAAAATATGTTAAGATATGTATTTGGTGACGTAAACTTGCGCTGTAAGTGGATTTTTTTTAAAAAGCTCGTTTTGTATTTTAAATTAATAGACTTAATTAAATTTCAATACGTACGTATAGGTACGTAAAACAAATATCAAACTAACCGTTCCTATGCAATTTAATTAAAAAAAATTTAGTAACCCGAAATATTTGACCGTGAGTGTAGGTAATAGGTATGCACGTGTAACGTATTGCAATACTTGCAATCAGCGGTTTCATTTGATAATTCGATACTTTGTCGGCATTTCATTGTACTTAACTTGAAACAAACATATTTTGAAGACTAATTATGTTCGATTATGTAAGCAATCTATAATTTATATTAAATGGTTGACAATTATTGCGTTTAGGTCTAAAGTTGAATGTTCGAATTTGGTTCTTTAGATATAATTTAATATTTAGGTAAATTACCAGATCATCAAATATTTCATTATAAAACGAGCAAAACCATCGTTTTATTCATTTATTTCCTGAAATTCTTCGAAGCACCTTATTCGTTGTTTCTGTGTTAAGTGAAGCAGCTGTGACCTTCAATTAAAAATGTTAGTAAGTACTTTAAAAGATTATCTCTTTAACCTTCGACCAAAAAAGAGGGGTGTTATAAGTTTAACGTGTCTGTGTATCTGTCAATCTGTCTGTGGTATCGTAGCTCCCAAACGGATGAACCGATTTTCGTTTTTTTTTTTTTTTTAGTCATAGATAATTTTATTCTGAGTGTTCTCTAGCTTTGTTTGATGATATTCAGCTTTTAGTGGAACTCCAAATTTGGTTGTTATGTTCAGTTTTGACAGCATTTGCTATCTGACTCATTAAATGTGGGTCTCATGATGATCAGATACTTGTGTCGAGGATGTTTTAAATTTTAAGTTTAGGTTATTATAAAAAAATATGTATAAAGTTTTGTTGACTAATTATTGTTTCTTTTACGTTTTGAAGGTCGGACTCTGAATATTCAGTTCATTCACGTACCCCTTCGCCTGAGCCTAAGAAAAAGACCACAAAGAAACGTGCATCAACCTCGTTATCAAGGTAATTGTTTTATTGAAATAATTTAATATAATACTATTAGTGATTTATGATATTCTATCTATATTTTTTTTTTGTTTCATCAGGTTTGATATTGATTCAACCAGCCGACAACAACGCACGCCGTCACCATCACCAGCTGTCAAAAAAACTAAATCTTCGGCAAGCAAAGCTCGGGCATCAACCAGTAAAACCAAGAATTCTAGGTAAGTAGGTACTTATACTACTATCGTTTGAAGTGAAATTAATGTTTATGTTACGTTTTAATGTCATAGATAGAAATATCACTTAAGTATTGTTATTCTTTCAGTTCTTCCAAAAAATCGGCGGAAACAAACATTTTTAAGATTTTACAAGAAGAGGAAAAACTCACCGACGACCTTCATTCAAAACCCATCAAAACAACGTCATCGTTTACCAGTCGCGTGTCTTCGGGTTCCTGTCGACGTACCGCGATAACAGACGGTAAATTTTTAATTGATCTTAAAGTGTATACTATCGAGGACTATCAGAAATCTGATCCTGAAGAACGCTATAAAAAGACGTTAGCATCAGTTAAATTACAATGCAATGAAAATTCCTCCGAGTGGAATCAAATGCAAAAATTCTTAGGTCAAGCCTTCAATATCTTTGAAGATTCTGAACCTGTTTATTTTAAGAATTTTAAAAAACAATAAATTTATATCAATTGGGAAGGGTTGTAATTTTGTATTATAAAATGTAAACAAATCTAAATCATTGCAAATTTTCAATTCATTTTTTATTTTATATTTTTTTTTTTTTTTTTTTTTTGTTACAATTAAATCCTATGTTTTATTTGGAACAGATGTTAACAGTTCATTCATATGCTTGTTCTGCATTAATTAAGCATAATTTGCATTTTTTCAACCGTTCTTATAAACATATCTCGGTGGTTTTAATAACAAAAGTAGATCTGGGCTTAATGAATTAGTAGGTTCATCTTGAGAGTTCTGTTGCTGAATTTAATTAAGACGTACGTTTAGTAGTTTTTATTTACAATATTACATAATGCCTTTCTGTGTTCCGTGTAGCACATCTGTAGAAAAAATTAAATGGGTGGGACATCTTCGAAGCAATGCACACAAAACAAAAATTAATTCTAGCAAAGCACTATGCGATGGCGTTGAACTAGTTGAGTCAGCATTTCGTAAGCGTATCGTAACATATCGTATATTAGCAAAACATGATCAATGTCTGAGATCTGTCGATGAATTTATGAACTCTGTTAAAAATAAAATAAAATGTCTTTTAGACGATTCTCTTATGAAACATACGTGCGTAAAAGTTAATTTTGAACTTTTTGCAATGTTTTTAATGTTCAAAGATAATAATCAATCAATAAAATCTTTTGGAACTAAAAATAAAATATTATACTCAAGTTATGATTTTGAAGCACTGTTTTGTGAGATTGTTAACTGTCTGAAGAAAAAAACTGAGGAATTTCAAGATCGCGATAGTGGATGGGCTCTTGTTAATAGCTCGCATTTAGAGATTAACATAAACAAGTATCAACCATTACGAGGTTCCAGCTATGTTG
Source organism: Apotomis capreana (assembly GCA_947623375.1). NCBI lineage: Eukaryota > Metazoa > Arthropoda > Insecta > Lepidoptera > Tortricidae > Apotomis > Apotomis capreana. The sequence goes on along the minus strand of OX392512.1, from coordinate 780,646 downwards.
ACCTGCCAAAATGCATTAAAAACAAGAAAGCATGCATAAATATACAAAACAATGATCAATGCTGTTTTTTGTGGTGTATAACAGCAGCTTTGTATCCTTCTAACAAACATTCTGAAAGAGTCTCGTCTTATCCCCACTATCGTGATGTATTAAATATTTCTCAAATTTCTTTTCCAGTAACATTTGATGACATAAGAATATTTGAAAAGAACAACCCCCTGATTTCATTTACGATTTTTGGTTTGAAAAACAATAAAACTGTAATAGGTCCTCTTTATAAGTCTGAAACAGCTATTAATCAGAAAAGTAGGAAAAATATACATTTGCTTTTAATAGATGATGGCAACCGTCCACCGCATTATGTTTTGATTAAGGATTTGAGTCGCCTTGTGCGCAAACAAGTAACGCGTCATAATAGTAAGATATACTTTTGCGAAACCTGTCTGTTATTTTTTATAAAACAGGAGGAACTATTAAATCACTTGTGTACGGGAGTAGTGACTGTTTTACCAGAAAAAGGAACAGTAATTAAATTCAAAAACTTTAATCGTAAACAGAATGTTCCATTCGTGATATATGCAGATTTCGAATCGTTACTACAACAACCTGACACTAGTGATTCTGGTACGGATACGGATACTAACGATACACCTAACACAACTACTTTGCATCATCATATTCCAGCTGCCTTTGCGTATTATATTGTAAGTAATGCAGATGAAAGCCATAATCGTTATGTGTCTTATCGCGGTACTGATTGCGTTGACAGATTTATTGATGAAATCTATAAAGATGTTGCTAAAATCTATAAAGTTTTAACCACAAACACTTCAATAATATTAAACAAGAATGACGAGATAAACTTTTTGAACGCAAAACGATGCCATATATGTGATCATTTTCTATTTTCTGATCGGGTTCGAGACCACTGTCATATTACAGGAAAATATCGTGGAGCAGCACATAACCTATGCAATTTACAGTATAAACAACCATGTTTTGTTCCCATATTTTTTCATAATCTATCTGGTTATGATTCACATTTATTTATTAAGAAACTGGGCGAGGCACCAGGAGACGTAAAAGTTATACCTAAAACCAAGGAAAACTATATTTCTATTACTAAATTTATCCCAATCGAGAATGAGTATTTTCAACTTCGTTTCGTAGACTCCTTCAAATTTTTAGGTACAAGTTTAGATAAACTAACAAAAACTATGCAAAAACGCGACTTCATTCATTTACAAAAGCATTTTTGTAATGACGAAGAATTTCAATTACTTACTCGCAAAGGGGTGTTTCCCTATGAGTATATTAATAACTGGCAAAGTTTTGAAGAAAAGCATCTCCCGTCTATCGATTGTTTTTATAATTCACTTGCTAATGAAACCGTTTCTAGAGCAGACTACAACCATGCACAATTAGTGTGGAATCAGTTTAAAATCCGTAATTTAGGCGAGTATACCGATCTTTATTTACAAACGGATGTTCTTCTGTTAGCCGATATTTTTGAAAAGTTTCGCGCTACTTGCAAGCAACATTATGACTTGGATCCAGCTTTTTATTTAACAACACCTAGTTTATCGTTTGACGCCATGCTTTTGAAAACTGGTATCGAATTAGAGCTCATAAACGACTTTAACATTCTGAGGATGATCCAATCCGGAATAAGGGGTGGAGTCTGTATGACCTCCCAACGGTATGCTAAAGCTAACAATATATATTTACCTCATTATGACCCATCCAATATAGACTCATACCTTATTTATATCGACTGTAATAATTTGTACGGTTATAGCATGTGTCAGTACATGCCTTTATCTAACTTTAGATTTTTAGAAAGTCATGAAATCAGAACTTTAAACATTACGCAAATCTCTGATGATTCGTCTTATGGATATATTCTTGAAGTAGATATTATTTACCCGAAATATTTACATGATAAACATAATGATTTACCATTTTGTCCTGAAAAATGTATACCACCCGGAGGAACACAATCTAAACTTGTACCTAATTTATATGATAAATACTTCTATGTGATTCATTACATACATTTAAAAACGTGTCTTAAACATGGTTTAAAATTGAAAAAGATTCACAGAGTTATAACATTCAAACAAGCTCCTTATTTGAAACAATATATTGATATGAACACAAACTTGCGTAAAAAAGCTACGTCTGTTTTTGAACAAGACTTTTGTAAATTGATGAATAATAGTATATTTGGCAAAACTTTAGAAAATACTGAGAAACGGGTTAATGTACGTTTAGTTAATCAATGGACTGACAATAATAACAAAACAAAAAAGAAAGTAACAGCCGATAAATTAATCGCAAGTCCTAATTTTCATAGTGCTTCAGTTTTTACTGAAAATTTAGTTGCAGTTCAATTGAAACCAGATATGATAATTTTGGATAAACCAATATACATCGGGTTTGCAGTATTAGAGTTGTCTAAAAGCCATATGTATGATTTTCATTACTCAGTATATAAAAGATTTTATGATAACCGTCTACAAATGTGCTATACGGATACAGATAGTTTTGTGTATTATATACAGACTTCAGACTATTTCAAAGATTTAAGAATAAATTTTTTGTCTTATTTTGATACTAGTGATTACAGTGTTGATAACAAATATTTGTTACCAATTCAAAACAAGAAAATACCAGGACTTTTTAAGGATGAAATGAAAGGAAAAATGATTATTGAGTTTGTAGGTCTACGTTCAAAAGTATATTGCATTAAAACCACCGATGATATTATCAAAAAGGCTAAGGGAGTGAAAAAACCTATTGTACAACGTTTTGGAATTTTGGATTATGCAAAAACCCTTTTTGAAAGAGATGTAATAAAACGAAAAAACATATTATTCAAATCCATTAAGCACGAAATATTTACACAAAGTGTTAAAAAAGTTGCTCTTTCAGCAAATGACGATAAGCGTTTAATTTCTGACAACCAAATATTGACAAAAGCTTGGGGACATTCCTCAATACTGTTTGACGGATAAATTTATTATAATTAGCATATGTATAGATACAAACCTATAATATATTACGCACAATTGTAAATCGATCATATAGAACCTTTTTAATGTTTAAATATGTGTATGTATACAATAAATAAATGTATTTTCTTCTATATTGTTGTTTTACTTATAATCTCATACTAACTCTTAAGACGTACATATAATCACCCAGTTATTAATGATTCACCTTTCTTTAATTGAGCAGGTGAACTGGCTAGCTTCAACAAGTTGAGACTTGTTTTAGAATTGCACTGAAGCACGTGTAAAGTCTTCATATTACATTATTACGCATTCGAAATTTGCTGAGTTATGATTAGTAAACCTTTATAAACGGGTTTAATTTAATTTTCATTCACTTTGCCAACATCGAACGTCAGCGAGCATTACTCACAACCAACAAGATAGTAAGTTTTTTTTTTTTTTTTTGTATCTTAATTAAATAGTTTAGATTAGCTAGAAGCTAAAGTTTTGAACTAGTTTTTGATAATGTTAAAGAAAATATATTTAACGATGGTTAACTTATTTTATCACTTTCAATTAGATAGAAAATTCCTGCTCGTAGAAAAATATGTAGGTGAGACATTTTTGTTTTTCTTTTTACAGAGTTTCTAAACATGTCAGGATCGGCAGATTGCACCCCTATCATGTTTTCTCAGTACGCCCAAGATCCGTTAGAGGGATTCGATGAACAACTTGAACAAGAAACGACTTTATCACGAAGAATCGTTGATGCGATCACAAACCCAACACCTAAGAAAAGGAAGGGGAAAGTGACTAATAAAATCGTAAAAAGAAGTTCAACAGGACGCCCCCCTTCTTTCGTTATTAATAACGATGCTTGTAAGGGGAATAAGCTTGTGAGGATCCAAATCATTGACATAAGTTGTTCAGGACCAGATACAAGCAAAGAAGATGATGACAATGTTCTCTTGAGTGCTCAGTATGTAGCAAGTGACGGGTATGATGAAGTAATAGAAAACGCAGAAGGTCTCATTAATAAAATCAGTAAAAAGTTATGTGGGTATAGCGTTAGTTATTAAGGTATAATTAACTTTGTTCTGTTACTTATTATTAAATATCTTTTCAGTAATTTTGTGTTTTATTAATATTTATTCCAACTAAAAAGGTTTCCTTCTGCTGTAAAATCTAAATTTAAAACCAAATCCAACAGTTAATAAGACTAATGAAATAACTTTGACTAGAAATCTATTTTTGTATTTAAAGTAAATTAATAACGAGTTTATTAATACAATAACATGATTAAGGTAATATCCAAGAGAGCACACTGTCATAAAATCATGAGCAATGAGTGCCATCAAGACATAATACATTTTACATCAGACTGGGTTGTGTTATTCCCAGTAGGTTTTATGTTGTTTTATATAGGAGGAAATAAAAAGAAAATCGATTAAAATTTATAAATACATTTATTTTAACACATTTTGTATACAGATTAAGATCAAAACCATTTATTATTTTCTAAGTACCATTTTTTTAAACATAAAACATGTTTTAGAGCACATTTTTTGATATACACAATTATACATACACTAACATACAATATTTTTTAGATAGCTCTAGTAAATTAGGTACACATTTTTCACTTAAATCAATAATTACACAATCAGAACATAAATTTTTCACCCTTTAAATTTTTTCTAAACCTATATATCTATCGGCCACAGACGTCCACGCCCATGTTTTCTATATACCATTTTTTAATACATATAACATTTTTTAACGCACAATTTTTTTTATGATATACACAATTAAAATTACACTCAGGAAAACAATAGTTTTTATTCAGCTCTTGTAAATTAGGTACATCTTTTTCACCTAAATCTAAAACAGTACAGTTTGAGCAAAAACTTTTAACCCATTGAATTTTTTCCGTACCCTTCACATAGATCGTCTTATATTTTAAATGGTTACCGATAAGTCTTTTAAATTCTATGTAATCAACATAACCCTCATGCCACATAATACCAAAATGTTTTTCTAACCACCTTATCTGTCTCTTTTCACTTACTGTTAATATAGAAAATGGAAAGGGGGGTTTAATTAAAAAAAGTTGGGTGTAGTCTAAAGTGCCATATGCAAATTCTTTAACAATAAATTCGTTTTTGTCTGTTTTAAATCCTTGAAGATCTACAAATATGAAGTCACCCATTATGAAATTTTTTTCGTAATATTACTTAAAGGCTTATATTCCACAACACTGTCGTTCAAAATCAGGCAATAAGCTGAAGTCTGCTTCGGTATATCAGTTTCACACTCTAATTCAACCCGCACATCTACTGAACCGGTTTTCAAAGTTTCGTTTTGACGAGAACAGTCAATAACAAATAGAGGAGCTATATTCCTAAAATCGTGCGGGCTTAACAAGGGTGCTTGAACACGGTTATAATAAGACTGTTGAAATTTTGCATACTGTTCGTATAATATAGCATACCTCTCAGATGTAAAACTAACATCAAAACTTTCGTACGGAAAGTAGGTTGAATTTAAGAAAACCTTCACATCTCGCAAATTACAGTGATCAAAACCTGTTATATCTATCAGCTACATTTTTTCGCCCTGTTTTTAATCCAATTATAATGTACCGCGGCTTTTCAATTTGGGACGAAGTTTTGATAGCCCAAGAATGCTTTGATGTTTCAGGCAAAAGCGGATATTCATACAAATCCCAGTTTCTAAATGCTAATTGGATAGCACGATCTCTTTCCAAATATTTAAGTAAGCTCAATCTTTCTCGATCAGACACCTTAATATGAGGCATACGCCATGCTATTTTAGATATTGTAATATCTTCTATGTATTCATTAGCATTTAGTATAACGCTATTTAAATTAGTATTGGATCTTAAAAGAATAAGTTCATGCTTGCAATTAATGATAATTTTGGTATAATCCTCAGCAAACCCAAGAATTTTGTTTAAAGGCACAGACACAGAAAATGTTCCATGTGTGTTTTTTGTACCGTTAACATCCCATCCCCATAACTTAGACATCGAAGCTTCGAACTCATTCATAGATACAAGAGATTTCATTGTGGTTGTAATCCCTGCGTTTTTTATCTTATCAATTTCGATCCCATTAAGTTCGTACCGAATATCTTGAAATAGATGAAGTATGGGGTTATTTGTAAAAAGAACACTTTTTACCTTTGCTTTCGTTTCTCTATTGGATGCAGTTATAGTACCCTCTATGTATAAAGTGCTTGCTGATGGTAGTACGTAAAGATCTTGCTGGTTAATAGGTATACGTATTTCATCGTTGAAATTAAAACTTGTTACGTATGGCTTATACGAATGATATTCAAAACTCTCGATCGAGTTGTCAAAGGTAAGAGATTCAGTTAAGTTCAATATACTCATTTTGATAGACCTAAGCTTTGGAGAAATTGTTTATTTTGTTTTGTAAGTTGAACTTTAGGTCTTCTTTTCTTGATCGCTTGATGAGTACTAGTGTTTATTTTAAGTGAGACTGAAGTTTTATTGAAGTCTATCATTTTTTCTTAAGGTGTAAATATATCTGAATCTCTTCACCCCGCAAATTTACTAAATTATTGTTGACGTCTAATATTCTTATTGTAATTGAATTTAAACTGTTTTGAGTTACAGGGAAATAAATTACGTTTTTCGGTGTTTCTATAATCCGATAACCAGGGGGTACATTAGGCACAAACTCGTGTATAATATGGCTAGGTTTTCCGTTAACAAATGATCCGCTCACTATGTCACATTCAATGCGGACTAAAGTTGTAGACAGAATGGAGACAGGGTAAGGTGACTCGGTTAATATATTCGCTTGAATAGATTCTGTTCCGAAACCAAGTAAACTACCTATAGAATTTTCTTTATTAAAATAAATATTTTTAGTGCACAGAATCGAAGTTTTCAAGGTATTATTATTGCAAGTCAGTGAAAGTGTACATCCTTGAAGGTGCTCTTTAAGGGAATCTTCAATATCTTGAAGTTCATATGAACCTTCAGGAATTTCCATTACTTCGTTTTTACCATAGTAGAATTTATTATTTCTGTAGTCAATATTGGGTATCGAATTAAAAGTCGATATATACAACAGTCCACATTCATATTCACCATCCAATTGGAGAGCTGGTGAATGGTTTGTTATCAGAGTTGAAGATGTTCCAGTTATAGACAAAGTGAAAGACATCGTGTAAATGATGAGCAGTTTATTGTACAAAGGTATTTATCGATTATACCAAAAATTTTTCAAGTATTTGAGACACAAATGACCACAGTTTACGGTATTAAATTTTTGGTACGTATGATAATTGTAGTAAATATTGTTATTATTTAAATACTTCATTAATTCTAGCGGAGGTTGAAGGTCACCATAACTATTAAAATATTCACAATAATTGTTATCTTTACAATAGGCTACCCAGTGGCTTCCATTGTTTTCAGAACTGTCTAAGTTCAAAATTCCACATTCTACTTTTTTAGGTCGCTTTGGTAAACTGTCTCTCATATAAACTCCACGAAAATGTGGGATATCTGATGAGTGTTTTAAAATGTCAATGTTTGAAAGAGCGCGCCTGGGTAACCTTTTATTTAGTTTTTTGATTTTTTTATACATAATCCTTTTCCATTTTTATAAGGTTTAATATGTAACCCTTTTCCTAATGCAATAGATTCCATCATCTTGTTATGACGTTCTGATTCAGCTAAGTTCTTTCTTGCTGCTTTGTAATCACCTACAGCCTTTGCAATTCCAGCAGCTCCTCCTGCTAATGATCCTAACGCAGAAAGACCAGCAAAAATAGGTATCAGCGGTAATATGCCTCCGGTTTTTGGAATCGGTATTAAACGCGGTATCTGTATCTTTTTGTTAACAGTAAAAACTTTTTTTGCAGCAACAAGTGCGCGGTTCACTAAATCACAACCTTTTATTTTAGGATACTTTTTTATTTCACTGCGTATCTTAGAAACAAAGCGTTTGAATGATTTTATACCTGCACCAGCCTTTATTTTAGATTTCATCACCTTACTAACTAACCATGAAGCAATTTTTTCTCCTCTCCCAGCATCTTTTGACTTTGTTCTCTGTTTAGCCATTTTATAAAGTTCTAAATCAGCACGGTGTCTATTGTTCAAATCAGAATATCTATCATAAGCTATGTCGTGTTTCATACACGCATTATCTAACGCATTAATTCCTTTATCGCCTCTTTGTAACCTTTTGCGCAAATTTGTACCCGGTCCGCAATAGTTATAACCAGGTAAGTGTAATTCAAATGGTAAATTATTAATTGCACTATTTAAAAGTCCTCTCCCTTTCATAGCAGGAATGAGAATGTCAAATTTCGTTTGAAAAAAGTCAATTTATTAAAAACATTAAACAATGGCTTTTATATCAATCCAACTATTTTCACTATCACTTAGCCCTAACCACTTAACAAACAGCTTACTGCCCTTTTTTTTAATCACCTTTTCTACTAAATAAATATCTGGATACTTGGTTTTTTGAAGTTCTTCTTCATAAAAGGTACCCAATATTATGTTTTTCCGTTGGTCTTCAATATGATATGTTACAGGTCGAGTGTTATTCACATGTTTAATTGTAAAAAGTTCAGTTGACCAATTAGGTGTATAACCCTTAGAAAAGTTACTTTTATATTTGCTTATACGCACGCGGTCTCCGATATTAAATTTATTCAACTTACTATTATTCACTTTGGATTGAGAGTTTAAAATGTTCTTTTTTACCTCTTTTTCATTATTGGAATCCACATCAATAGGTTTAAATTTTGTTGTACTATGTACAGTATGATTGTATGCTTTCACTATATCGTTTAACGGTTTACCAACCCATTTGTAGTTACCAATGAAACTAAAATATTTATAGAGTTTGATCTTAAGTGTTTTTATTAGTCTTTCAACAATTGATGCCTTTTTGATTGAATATGTTGAATAATGATGAATTTTCAGAAATTTTAAATAGTATTCAAATTCATTATTATAGAATTCTTTACCTAAATCCGTCTGTAAGTTTTTAGGCCTGCGTTTAGTTGTTTTCATAATTAATTCGAATGCACTTTTTACTGATGTTTTAGTTTTAGACTTAATAGGTATACACCACGCATACTTCGAAAATGTATCAATAACAGTTAATATATATTTATTTCCTTTGTTAATCGTGTGAAGTTTCTGTAAATCAATCAAATCAGCTTGCCATAAATCGTCAATTCCTTTTAGTACAACCGATCTTCGCTTAAAGTTTTTTCTTGCCGATCGATGGATCTCGTTCACTATTTGTTGCTTTTCCATTTTTTATATTCTTGAAGATTTCATCTATCTCCTTATTTGTATAAAAGTTTATTTGCAACTGAGACGTAAGTTGTTGAATTTGATTACTTATAGTATTAAACAAAGAATCTATATACTTCTTGTCGTACATGTTTTGAATATATTGATCAACATATTGCTTGTTTACTGCATCATCGGGTGACAAAGGTTCTGCAACTCCCTTTAATTGTAAACTTCCTTCAAAACATGCGCCGTTTGTTCGAAGCAAAGCCTTGTAGTTGAGATCAGAAACCTCGTTAGCACGCAAACGCTTATGTACATGATGACCGAATTTGTCAATATTCATTTTGTATTGTTGGCACTTGCGAGTCAAACTACAACTGATAAAAATTTACGATTATATTACATTTATATATAATTTACTAAGCCTGCTTCGCGTAGTTCTTCGATAATAGAAATGATTTCATTATCTAATCCTGTATTGCCAGCATCCCTTGATGCTATTAGCAGTTTCAATCTTTCTACTAATTCATTTGGGTCGTCCCAATACACATAAGAGATGTCTTTTTTCACTTTTTTCATTACCGGTAAACCATCACCGGTTACATGTTCTTCTTCGCTTACTGAACGATGTTTAGTTGATTTGAAAAGTGGTTTTACGATATTTAAATATTTCATGCCTTTGTTGCTTTTTATAGGCTTATTTGGGTCAAAGTCACGTCTATGTGCATTTGTTTTTAATAATAATGTTTTATATATTCGCATATCGTCTTCAGTTATTATTCGTAAATCAGGTATTTTTTTAAACAATAAATCGTTTAATCCTTGCGTTAAACAATACGTTTCTTCTCCTATTTTGAGTTCTTTATCATTCGCAGAAATCGGATAAGATCCTAGCGTTAGTTTACCACGCACCATTCGTACACCAAAAGGAATGCTCATGTGTAAATATTGTTTTTGCCAGGTAGGATCTTCACGAGGAGAAGCATACGAATTTGATGATTTAAATGAAGCATTGTTTATTGATTCGGAATCATTTCGCTCGATACTTTCATGTGATATAGAATCATCTTGACTAGAATTGTCGTCATTTAATTCATATTCGCTATCATCTATATCAGATTCCGATGATTTTCTCATTAGCGTTTTATTAGCTAAGCTTTCTTTTTTTCCATCTTCAGAAGGACTATATTTTAATGTTTTTACTGACTTATTCCATTTAAACCCATTGTTATCAAAATCAGTGTCACTAACACTTAGGATGTTATCATCTTTTTTCACCATTTCATTAAGGGGATCTGTGACTGGTTTTAACATTGTTTCCAACATCATGTTATTGTTAGATTTAATATCACGAAGAACCTTGACTTTTTTTCTTACTGCTGCAGCAGATCGGAGTAATTTTTCTTTAAATATTTTCTCCTCGTTCATTTTATTATTCATGTCCGATCTAGATGATTTCATATTAACGAATAAGTTCTACACGTTAACATTATTCTTTATGTATACAGTTATTCTAGCGTGATAAATGTATCAAAGCCTTTTCTATAACATCCAGAATTTCTATTACAATCTTTATTTATAACTAAGTAATTAAAAGGTTCGTTCCATACTTGTCCGCACATTACACGAAACTGGAACCATGACATATCACTTCCCACGTGTTCATCATAAACATGTCGTAAATTAACGTCATCTTGTTTAAAAAGAATAATTAAATTAGCATTGTCTCTTATCAATTGCTTAGGTATTTTACTATACGTTTGGTTCAGATAGAAGCTATCTATGTTTTTATGTCTTCCCATTGCAAAATAATCTCGTATATTATTTTGATTTTCACATGCAACATCATCAAATATCATAATTGAATTAATATCAGCCGTATGAGGACTTATTACTTCTTCATTTTCACTATATTTTTGGAATGACACTGAGGGAACCAGATTTAAAACTTGCTCTAAATATTGATACATAGGTTGAAACAAGGTTTTAGAATATATATATACATTTTGGAAGCGTAGACCTTGATCATGTAGCAGCAGACCAACAATCAAATTAGTTTTTCCACAGTTAGATGGACCGCATATTATACAGCGAATAGTATCAGGTAAAAGTACACCATGACGGTAATAGCGTTTATTGGGCGAAGAACAAACGACGTCTAACTGCAATCTTTGAGGTTGTTTTACAAACTTCATGATATAAAATAAACACGTGCAACAAACTTGATATGTTTTTATAAATAACATCATTTTATAAGCTTAAGAGTTTATATTAAATAATTCGGATTAAATTTTTAAATATGCGATTACGAGACCACGTTCATGAAATGGAAGCAACCTTGTCAATCATGTTTTCAAATATGCGATTGAGTTTTAGACCACGTTCGCGAAGTAGAAGTAACCTGGTTTCATTTCCAAATATATGGATGGGACTTCTAGTCCGCGAAAAAAATATGGAATTGGGAAGAACTGGCCCACGGTCGCGAAGTGGAGCGAAGCGAACACGTAGCAGTGGGCCAGAACTCCCAATTCCATACTACTTGTGTCTGAGATCCTCGACAATTTAAAGAATGCGAAGTACCTGACCAGCCTAGATCTCTCTAAAGCTTTCTGGCAGATACCTATACATGAGGACGACAGAGAAAAGACTGCGTTTTACGTCCCTGGCCGTGGTACGCTGATGTTTAATGTTACAGCCTTTGGTCTCACTAACGCTCCCGCCACTCAGCAGCGCCTGGTTGACTCACTGTTCATGCCCGATTTGGAACTTAAAGCCTTCTGCTACCTCGACGACATCATAATAGTTAGCGAGACCTTTGATGAACATGTCTCTGTTCTTTTGCAAGTCCTTGAAAAATTAAAGAAAGCTAACTTAACGATTAACCTTGACAAGTGCTGTTTCTTCAGGGACTCGTTAAAATACTTGGGCTATGTCATCGACTGTCACGGACTTAGAACGGACCCGGATAAGGTACAGGCCATTTACAATTATCCTGTTCCAACAAATAGGAAGGAAGTGAAGCGATTCCTTGGTACAGCTTCCTGGTATAGGCGCTTCATTCCCAACTTCAGTACCTTAGCTGGTCCGCTTAACAAGCTTACCTCGACCAAAAATAAGTCAGCTCCATTCATTTGGACGGCTGAAGCTGACAAGGCTTTTCTGGACCTCAAATCTAGACTCGTTCAGGCACCAGTCCTAGCGTGCCCTAACTTTGATTTGCCATTTGACGTTCACACGGACGCTAGCAACTATGGAGTAGGAGCCATGATTTCCCAGGTTGTGGATGGTGTTGAGCATCCAGTGGCATTCATGAGCAAGTCCTTGACTGGTCCAGAGCGTAACTACAGTGTCACAGAAAGGGAAGCACTGGCCGTGCTAACAGCTTTAGAGCATTGGAGGTGCTACCTCGAGAATGGGCGGCCATTTACAGTTTATACTGATCACTCGGCACTTAAATGGTTTCTCTCTCTGAGCAATCCCACTGGACGTCTGGCGAGATGGGGCGTATGATTGTCTGCGTTTGATTTTACCATTAAACACCGTAGGGGTAAAGATAATGTTATACCTGACAGTCTTTCCAGGTGCGTTCCCATAGCAGATATTACTACTGCTAATCCTCCAGTCACATCAGATCCTTGGTATCTAAATATATATAATGGATGTCTAAATTCACCTACTAGTTTCCCTAATTACTTAATTACTAACAACAAATTATATAGACGTATGAATAATAAAAACGTTCTCACCTCTGAATTTAGCTGGAAGGAAGTAGTGCCTGCTGAAGGTCGATCCCAAGTCCTCTCTAAATGCCACAGTGAGCCAACATCGGGACATTTTGGTGTCTTCAAGACGTACAAACGACTATCCCTTACTTATTTCTGGCCCAAAATGTACGGTGATGTGGTCAAATACATCTCCTCCTGTGAAATTTGCTTATCTCACAAATCGGCCACACATGGTACTTTAGGTAAAATGGGTAGACCCAAGGATTGCTGCAGGCCCTGGCAAGTTATTTCTATGGACCTTGTCGGGCCCTTACCAAATACACGGAAGCAACACTGTTATATATTTGTGGTGACATGCTGCTTCTCTAAGTACTGTCTTATATTTCCCCTTAGACGCGCTACCGCCGAAGTTGTTTCAAAAATCGTTGAGGATAATGTATTTTTAGTACATGGCATACCGCAAACTATAATCCTGGATAACGGTTGTCAATTTAACAGTCACGAAATGGCTGGTCTTTTCGATAAATATAAGATCCCTAATGTTCATTTTACTCCGAAATACACACCCCAAGTAAACACCGTCGAACGCTATAATAAGACTATTGTAACAGCCATATCAACGTTCATCGACGAGGATCACAGAACTTGGGACTTAAATTTATCGAAAATTCAATTTGCCATGAACAACTCGGTAAATGAAGTGACAGGATATACTCCTGCATTCCTAGTTCATGGCCGAGAACTGGTCACGTGCGGGTCTCATTATACCGATAATGATACCCAAAGCGAGTTAGTTTTCGTGCCTCGTGATAGTTATGCGGAAAACTTGGGTTGCTTGTCGGCCATCTTTGACAATGTCCAAGCAGCACTTTGGCAAAGTCACAAAAAGAACTCTCAGCGCTATAATACTAGAAGGAAAGAGATTGACTTCAACGTTGGAGATATAGTCTGGAAACGAAATTACATCCAAAGCGACAAAGGTGCCTATTTTAGCAAAAAGCTTGCACCTAAGTACCAGAAATGTCGCATAAAAGTCAAACGCTCTCCTCTGGTTTACATCGTTGAAGACATGGCTGGTCGTGATTTAGGAGCTTGGCATGTCAAGGATTTTAAAGTATGCAGCAACGCTAATGTTTGATAGGATATGCAAAATCATTTTCTTTGTTGTTTTTTTTTTTTTTGTTGGTCCTTGGCATGATCGTCACCGGTGAGTCGGTAACGAACGTATATTTAGGAGCTGTAGTGTTGTATTAAAATTTGTTCTAAGCCTTCACCAGAGTTTTCTGCCCCTCGTAGGAATGCTCAATCTGAAGCGGGTGGTGACTTCACATATTATATCTTGAACTCTAAGTCTAAGAAAGTCTCAAAGCCGCTACTCGAGCATCGCATTAGGGTATGTTGCGATTCTCATTTTAATAGAAGTTTCCTTACATCAATAATAAAGTAAGAAAACAATTTGACTGATATGATTGCGTGAAAGGTGAAGTATGAAAGTGTTGAGTAGTCGTGTATTGCGAGTTTTTTTATATATGGCTTCTTCCTAGCCTAATTACTGTGCCTTGAACTTGTGTTTCATAGTGGTACCCTGAGTTTTATAAATAAAAACTGAGTAGGTTTCACAAATGATACTCTGATTTATGTGGAACGCCTTGACCGGAGGCATTCCTTCCCTTGAAGGAGTGTCTCAGAAAGAAGTGGGTGATGAGTTCACATTTTCAAATTGGTGTTATGCTAATGTTGTAACACAACTTTCTGAGTTAAAAGGCGGATTTTTATTCACCTAGGAAAAATCCTTCTTCTAGGAGACGGGGTACTGTAACGTATTAAACGTTAATAACTTTTGTATATCTTTAATTTAAAGCTAATGCCTTACCTTAACTATACAACCTATAACTACCTTATTATAAACTTAACCTAATTAAATAAAGAAACATATTTTAATTACATCTTACTCGTAAATCAACTCAAATTTTAATAACAAATACTACTTGACAAAATAAATCGTAATACGAACTAGTTAACCCGCGCGCGCTGACTCACAGCTCAGCGAGATACGAAGTGCGGCCGAAGTTATACGAACGCGCCCCGCTAGATCGCGGCGCCCGAGTATGTGCTGCACTCGCCGCGTCATACACTCTGCCGCCGGCTCTTGCCTGTGAGCCCGCGTCACCTTGCCTCAGAATCAGTTCTCGTACGCTCGCTACGGAGCGAATATAAACTTAATTATTTTCTTGATTTTAAATTCTGTGAGTTTGTTATCCCAAATTGGGTAAGTGTTGCAATTATCTATTAAAATAAGTAGTTGGAGTGTTCATTTAGAATAGTTAATCAGTAGAACCAAGAATGTACAGTTAACTTGGTACCGTTAGCGGTCACCTTGCCGTAACCTTGCTTTGTCTCTTCGAACGTTCTCGGTTAAACTGCGCTTCTTATTACTGATCATGCATTACCTAATTGTAATCTTTAATATCTTCTTTCAATCTGTATCTTACGTAGATATTCACGCTTTTCATATTCTGTAGATACCATTAAAAAGGTGATTCTTCTCAATCTTCTCATTATTGCAAATCATGGTTCTTCGAAGATGATTTTGCCCGTTTAAAACTTGTAATTAAATCTTTCTTATAGATAAATGTTACAATATAATTGTATTTAATAGGTTATTTAAAATAAGTTTTAATGCTTAATAACTATAAATGAAAATTTAGTAGTACTATAACGATACTTGAAATTAAATAGAAATATAAATTAATTAGAAATATAAATTAAATAAAAATATAAATTAAATAGAAATATAAATGCTGAATATAATAAGTAGTTTTTGTAATATTTATCTATAGGATAAGACTAAATATTCGTAACGCCGTAAATATTTATAAGCTTACTGCTGATTTTACGCTACGCTGTTTTCATTGTAATGAAGTGAGAATCTCATGTTATTGCGAAATAAATAATAAATTCCGCCTTTGGCATTGCTTGTGCTTTTCGCTCGTACCCTTTTAATATAAATTGTGCTTGACAATTGATTCTCGCGTCACCGCTTTGCCTTTCATGTACCTGGACTGCCCATCATACACTTTAGACTGCTTCATTGTAAATACCCACTCCTTAGTGCGCACGTGTATGATGTTCGACAGTCGAGGGCAGAATAATTGCACCGCCCTAATTGTTACGATTGGATGCGTTCCAGGAACACCCTACGGGATCGATTACCTATCCAGCTGCGTGGCCGCAGCAGGTCGCCCTTCACCTGGCCCATCACCTATGATGGGGAGCCACACATCCCGCCTAACGACCGGGCGATAGAACCAGCCGCGTCGAAGATCTGACGCTCGAACTGCTTTTCGCCCTCGGGACGCGCCGTCGCCGTTTCTTCCACATTCGCGCTCCAGGGACGTGGGGTATTCCGGAAGCTGCTCGGCGACATTCTTGTACACTGACCTTTTAGCTAGGCCGAACTCATTTGCCTGAGATCGTTTGGACTATTTATCTACGTTAAATACTAAACTAAAACTTAAACTAAATTCTATAGAATCTTAAAACTAAACTTAAATTAACTTAACTAAATACTATTTAATAAGTATCTTAAAACTAAACTTAAATTAACTTAACTAAATAATATAATTAATTGGACTCACCTTATCTTAATCATTAGATCCAAATCCTGCCTTGCTTTTAGTTTTAATAAAGTCGAAAATAGCGAGTAGAATAATATTTAGGTAAGAAAATATTTAGTTGAATAAAGTTGTAATTGTTATTTTTTAAATCTTGTTTTTTTTGTTCCGTATTAGGTCCTTAAGCTAAAGAGCCTTTTATTTACGTGACACTACTCATACCAAATTTCAGCTTTCTAGTACTAATGATCACGGAGCTAAGCCGCGGACGGACAGACGGACATGACGAAACTATAAGGGTTCCTAGTTGACTACGGAACCCTATTAATACGCGGAACCAAATAAACGTCTAGTAACTTTTGGACATAAACTATTTTTTGTTTGGAAAACTAAATATAAGATATGTGATGTGGACTACTAATTTTTATGACGTCACGTCACGTCACGAAATCAGTATTTTCATTGAAACTTTCACATCTCATAAAGAGTACCTGACGTCAAATACCGTATTTACAAATATACATTTATTTATTATTTTTATGTAATTAAGGTGGTTGCAGAGGAAACAAAACTAGACATTCCACGCTAGATGGCGCTGAAAAGCAAGATTTGTAGTTTTTGTGTATTATTTCGTATGTTACTTTAGTTTGAAGTAAAATTTGTATCTTGGCGAGTCCGCGTATTTGTCTTTTATTCATGTAGTATTAGTAGCACGTCATAAATTGTCTTATTCTCCCATGTGTTGGCAATTTGTGAAAAATCAGCAAGTACTCACACTAATAGACACTAATTGTGAGTGTGTGCGGTTGATTCATTCATTAAAGGCTCGCGTATCATCTGTCAGTTTGATAGTAAGCGCTGAATAAATAAGCAGGCATGATATTTGATTTTGACGATGAAGTAAAGATGCACCTCTAGCACAACTGTGACACGCAACTCTTTCTCGCGCGAAAAATATTTCCTATCCCTTTATTTGCGGTACTGTAGGAGACTGACGGGCGATGCTATGTCGCGTGACAAGAATCGTGAAGCCCAGTTGTATTAGACGGGCTGGATTGTCAAAATAAATAATACGAAGAAATTACAAATCTTTGGCAGTTCTATATTTTTTAAGTATGTGGTGAAATTAAATGAGTATATTTGTTGGGTTTCTGTTCTGATATATTGTGATTCTGATTTGTGATGTTATTGAGTTTGTCCTAAGTTTTTCTGAATGATAGATTGGGGTACAGCAAAAAGGGCCCAATTTTAGGACACATATTTGTTAAAAAATATTTTTCTCATTTTTTTTACTATTTGATTAGAACTAAAGAATACATTAAAATAAGTATCTTTTATAAATTACAATTGTTTCATTAACTTGCCCGTTTAAGAACTAGAGTGGTTCTAAATTGCCATAGAATTACTACGTAGCCTGGGACTGCTTGTACTATCATCCATTCTGTGCTGGGACTTAGAAATTTACGATGAAAAAAAAACACAAGTATACCTCTGTTTTTTTATTACTTAATGCCAAGATCGGGCCCTTTTTGCTGTACTCTGACCTGATATACAAAAACCCGACATCAAGTATAGTAGGTACTGATTAGGGTTGGGATTTTCGTGGTTCTAAATCGTGGTTCCATGGAGTCTCTAATTGTAAAAATGTTCAGTCTAAAAATATATTTAACTACTAGAACTACTACTAACTGAGCGCAGCACCAGTTATTTGCGCCACGACCCCGAGCTAGCTCGCGCCATATCAAAATATATGACAATATATTGTTATTATGTACATATATGGATTTTAGAACCACCAACCACTAAATAAAATAAAACAATTTTTGTTACGTGTAGGTTTTATTATAATACTAGTGTTTGCATGAGTTGTAGACGTCGCTTTAATTCGAAATGGTGTATACGTTGTAATATTATTTTAGGCAACACGCATGTTTTGTAGAAAATTATAAGTTTCTGCAGCTTTTCTTGGATGAAGCCTTCATCTGTTTGAACTTTAATTGACATTATTTTTGTTGATAATTCAATGAAGGAGATCATCTTGCAGTAATCCCTTTTGATGAAGCTCTAAGCTGGCCTTGAATCTGTAATGAAATTATTTATTACGTCACAAAAATGATGGCAATGGAAACGGCTGTATGCATGTCCTATGTTACAGGGTGTTAGGGTAATTACTAATTAGTGTTATTACAGGTATTCTTCAAGGAGGAAACTTAGTCACTGAATCGAAAATTCCCAAAAGGATTTGGTTTCCCACACCTATTGAAAAACATGGGTAGGTCTTGGTATCAATTCAGTCAGAGAGAAGAAACTACCTATATGAACCCACTATGAACAGCTTTGTTTTTTTTTCATCACCCAAAGCGAGCGATTGCGATCAGTTTTTGTGGTTGGTTACGGTTGTCATCATGCCATGCTTGTCTTCGCCTAAAAAGAAAATAGCGCGAGACACCTCTTTCACGGCAGGACGCTTCGATTTGTAATGTTTTCAAACACAATACTTTCCCCGCAATTTCTGACCCATGATATCGCAATATCGTTTAGGGATCACTATGTCTTGAGTACACATGTTTATTATTATTATATGCACGTTTCATTATTCACACTGCATAAAGTAAAAACTCACGAAACGAAAAAAATGTAAACCAAACATGATTCATTTTATACGAATTTCCACAATTGACATGACAGTATTGACACAATTCATTATTTTCATTCACAGGATTTAGTGCGTTCGAAATCTGTTCCACTTTATTGTTATGAGCAAATAAACACAATAGGTATCTTTAAAATCCAAATGTTTCCAATTATTTGTTACATGTTTAATGAAAGCTGTAATCATTTAAAAATAAACTGTTATGCATTCATATCGAAACATCAATTTAAATTTATTATCCTAAATCATTAAGTTAAGTAGTATTATATTTCAGAACGCACTGTTCATGAATAGCTTTACGTGCGCTTACGTTTGTATGTGTGTAAAAGCAACGCACACATACATATATGGACAATATTTCAACGGGTTTTAAAGCTTTAATAACTTTGTAATTGTATGATTTATAGCAAAACTGATATCCTTGGCGAGTATAAGATCGCTTAAAGATTTTTTTAAGAATGTTTAATAACCTAAAGCCATAACCGCCTAAGTGTGTATTGATCAAACGATTTGTATGAAAGTGACATCTCTGCAACCACCTTAAGTATTCGATCATATTTGAAATATTGACATGTGACTTGTAAAATGCATTTGCTTTTATTAATAAATTATCTGTATCTGTATTAGCGGGGGGTATCTGTATTATTAAAAACTCCAGTTTTATTTTTTTCATACTTTTGAAAGAACGAAGTCTGTCAGGTTCAATACTCATTGCTCAACCTTACAAAAACCAGTCTATCGCTATTTAAGGGGGCTTATTTCAACACTCCTAATAACTTTACCAGCACACGTAATTCAAACATCCTTTTTAACGAGGAACGATTCACTAATATTTATTTTTTTGTATACTATTGACAAAATGGATCCACTGCAGAATGGCCCCACATAATGGTATCATGTTAAATGATGTGTAAAGTTAAATTGCAAGAGTAGTAGAGTAGTAATTATTTTATTGAAATATCATTTTGACATGTCATGCCATGCATCACCACTACCACCACCAAGGATCTATTTTGTCGAGTATAGCTTGTTTACTATATATTTCCATTTTACTAAATAAAGTTTTTCATAAAATGATTAATTTTTATTAAACTTTCTTTTTCTAAAATCTTCCGAGCTACACTAAAAACGATAGTATAAAACTTACATGTATAGTCTCTCGCTCCGCACACATGGAGGAGCGGCCGCGGCGCGCGCGCAGATAGCACGATAACTGCTGATAAGAGATCTTTCAGGAGATCTTGTAGCAACCTGAATCGACACGTGATTTCGACACCATGCCCTCTTGAAAATAACACTTTTCTTTCGAATACCGCTATATAAAAGTCGATACTTTTACTAAACAAGTACCTAAATATGTTTAAGTTTGAAGAAATTTTGTGAATGGTTATGCTATCTATTTAGGAGCAAAAAACGCTGACAACGCAAAATTGGAGTAACTAAGGCAAAAAAGGTTATTTACTTATGCTGTCTTAAGATAAAATTTCTAGCGTTAAGTAGTGGCGTGTACAACTGAGAAGATTTAATTGTAATGTAGAGAATATATTTACGCTTATTTGATTATGAATAAATTATGAATAGATTATAAGTAAATTATAACAAATGCAAAGTTACACCATCAAGAGAATCACAAATTCGAAAGAGGTAGACAGTCGTAAAGATCTGTTGTTTGTAGGTACACTTTACCTTACCGTTTTAATCGAGACCACATCAAAAGGTGCATAATTTAGCCTTGGTTAACTCATAATGGTGTGTATAGTCAGATTAGTAAGTTAGATAGATCTTTATCGCTCTCATATAGTGTACAATACAATAGTAATACTCTGCCTGCCTATAGATCCAATATTTTTTTCAAAGAGATCGTGATTAAACAAAGAACATCATGGTTTACACTTGAAAATAGTGTGTTGTTCAACTGCATGTACTTAGATTTGTCGCATTGCAGTCTCTCAACTGACTCACTATTAGTAGGTATGAGTAACAAATCAGCTGGTAGGTATAGCTACTAGAATAGCGGTTACATTTCTCATCTCCATATGATCCCAAGCAAACCCTAACAACTTCCTTTTCCTGACAGAATATCATTTATTCGTCTTGAGGCAAGACCTGCCAATCAAAACTAAGAGCCTGAGGCAAATGTAGAAGAATATGCGCTTAACAACTAGAAAGAGAGAGGTCCACTAAGATGTTGTACCTAATGCTCTAAGTTAATAATATAATAACCTATAAGATCCAGATGAATAGACTCAGACCTTAACGTACTTACGGTAGGTTTATGATCGTCATTTAGATTGGACGTACCTACTGTCAAAGGTAAAATACTTATAGTAAATCACCTTCTAATGGTCTGGAATACTTTCCGATTTCCACCTCAGTAGCCACTGAGTTAATCTCACTCAAACAACCTAATTCGTGCGTAGATTAGTCTAATCACATTTGGTTACACGGAATATACTTTTTCACTTAACGGTTCAAAATACACTCCGAAACCACGGAACGGAAGTGTTACATAAACACTTTGTCCTTTCTACCTTTTGTTTAGTTGATTGTAATGTTCATCTTTCAGCGGTACTTCACTAGATTGAGTTTATGTCACAAAGCCCCGGTTTCGGCGTTACGTTTACGTTTTGTTTTTCATATGGCCGCACGTAGCTCCACATTACCCACACTGAGCTGTTATCTGATAGCGAATCGAGTCTACTTATCTTCAACTATTGTATCTTTTTGTACTTAAGTACATTGCAACAGCTATTATAAATGATAACGACCCAGTTTGTGTTTTGTTTCAGCGGTTTTAGATTGCTTTTCTGTTGACAATACTGAAAGAGATTTGTAACGGCATGGTATTTGTAGAAAAGTTCTCATAGACATTGGGAAAATATAAAATAAGATTAGTAGGGCAGATGACGTGTTTTTCTGAGAGCGTATTTCATTCATTATAATATAACCTCTACCTACATAGGTCACAAAAGTTCAAATGTTACTTACTGTTACTGTTGACTCAAAGTTGGCAGTAGAGTCACACAACAAAATACCAGATTAAATCAGATCCAGGATCAGGTAAAGGCCAAGCAGAGCTCATCATGACATGAGGATCATTAATGACATGCCACCTTTTTTTTTATTAATAGGTGGCAAACGACCAGATAGATCGCTTAATGGTAAGCAATTTGCATCACCCATGGACACCAGAGGAGTTACAAGTACGTTGCATGCCTTTCAGATAGGACTACGGTCTTTTCTGGCCAGATTATTGACCTTCCTTATTGAACCGCCCCAAGAAATTCTTCTCACATTTTTCAGGCAAAACTACACGACCTTTTCTTTACGTAGTACCTGTATAACCATATCCCGTGGTTTTCGATGCACTGATTTGACGCCTACCGACGGCCTAGTGTCAAGTCATTCGTGCGCCGTAAACCACGGGGGATGTATATAATAGAGCTCATGCCCTGTTTTAACACGACATGTAATCCTCCTCCTATTATTATGCTCTTTAGAACCTTAATGGTCTGACGTTAAACTACATTCACACACTACCGTAATATATACTTTGTGCCTGTACCTAAAATAGAGATTCCCTTACAAACCAGTGACTGGTTTTGTGGGACAATGTATTTAGATTTAAGGAAATTTCCTAATAAATAAAATAAATAAATAATTTTATGATTCAGGTATCACTCGATAATCGTTGATAGTTTCATGCTAACGATTAATCCGGTTATTGCTATTGAATAAAATTATCAGATTAAATTCTTCCTGTATGATTTCATAATGGGCGGTTAGTTATCTTATCTTAGATATTTAATTAAGTACTTATCTGATTCCAATTTTAAACGCCTGAAAGAAAAGTGATAGCAAACAATAAACCAGATTTAATGCTGTAAAAATAATAATAGGAGCACGTAAAAATAAACGAATCTGGGTAAACAAAGCTAAAGCTAAACCTAAGGAATTATTTATTACTAATTATATTATTAATTAAATTCTACTGTTTAAGAAATCCAACGCCACAAACTAGCAAATAAACAGAATGACAAATAAACTTCAAGCGTGTCAAGGCCTGTCATCTGACAGAAGATAATCGTAAGATCTTAATCGTAAGATCGTTTTCATCGATGAATCAGATTATCTAAATTTGAGTCGAAAGCCAAACTTGTCAACCAAAATGCCAAATTTTTACCTAACTAAGTACAAAGTATGAGCATATGTCATTGTTAAAAATCTAGTTAAGTATTGGGACAAGTTTATCGAAATTAACAAACTGATTAGAGTGACCTTATGTTCCGATCAATCAAGTAGAGAAATTGTAAAACAACTTGCCAAGTCGCTCTATTGAGTCGCAAATAACATAACAAATCATATTAATAGGTGCTGTGATCCAAAGAGCTTTAATAGAACTTGGTTTTCAGTTAGATCTCAATTCTTTTAGCGATACTGTTTACGAACTTGGCATTTTTTTACATTTATGTTTTTGATGAGATCGCCCTACTTTAGTTGTTTTACCTCTACGTGCTTTCTTGATAGATTTATTGCACCATTAATATGGATTGGTGACGCTCGGGGAAGCAAAATTATTAATAAGTAGGTATTATTACAACTGTATTTCCAATTGCAGATTTGTCACTATTTACACAACTATCTACGTCGATGGTCGTGTCATTGACTAATGAGTGAATGATTGGTTCAGACGTCAATTCAGCGAACTCTCCGTCTCGAGTTTTACGCCTTTCATAACATCTTACAAAATATAGTATCACAGGTAAATAAATAAAGCATATAGTATCACAGGTAAATAAATAAAGCATCTATATTTTTTTTATATTAAGGGACAATTACACAAATCGATCGCCTCAGTAGGCAGACACACTACAAACTGCGCCAACCTTGACGTCAAAGTCAAGCTTTTTGTCTCTTGGTGACTTTAAACAGAGCACCTCGCTAAAGTGGATATAGTGGGGAGATTTTGGACACGTCTCATTAGAACCGTCCCAGGCCGCTAGTCCCAGCTATAGGGTAGCAGGTAGCAGCAGCATGGCGTCCATAGAAGGTGATTCCCACTAGCTTGCCCGTTTTAGAAAGCGTTGCCTATTGTCTTTGAAAAAAAGTGAGGTGAATCGATTCCGGCCTAGAGTTTATGTTTCGCGTCACGCAGATATTCTTATCGTATTTGTTGCTATGCGTAATCAGCATTTTTGTTATTAGAGCATCGGGGGGCACGGCAGTGCCCCCGCCAAGTCAAGCGCGAAGCAAACACTGCCGTACCATCATTTACTGGAACCATTTCGCCGCATTTTCAGGCCCCTATTTGAGCACCTCTGGATAAGACCAGAACGCAGAAATTTTCGTCATCCAGTAAGCTATAATCACATACTTAAAATCCAAAATTCCAAGTCTGTAGGTCATTTAGTTCCGAAGTTAAGCAAACGCAGTTTCGCATTTATGACACTCACTCACTCACTCACTCATGATCATCAGTAAAGAACTGTACTTCCCATAAATTCAGAGAGCTGAAATTTGGTACAGAGTTAGGGTTTAATGGCCACATAAAGCGAAATTTTAGAGATAAACAAGCAGCTCCATCGAGACTTGGCTAGTTTTTTACAGAATGTTTTTGGTGGGATACATTCTACATCATACATCTACAGATCTAGCGTGACCTAGGTAAGGTAAGGTAGCGTAAGATTAACATATTATCTAACAGGGTAAGAATAACAGTTAGTAATTTATCGGACTGTGGCATTCTTTTTCAGTCGAAAACTGGCGAGAAACTGCGCAGGATCGGGACAAGTGGCGTCCTCTCGTTTCGGAGGCTAAGCTCCTGTTTGGGTAAATGAGCCAAAGTAGTTCGTTATTTACTGGCAGTTTCCCCCGATGATAGTTTTACCCTACTACCTATAGTAGAGTTGCTAAGCCGCGAAATTGTGCGCATCGGGTTACAAGCATGAAATTTCTACCACACATAGAACGTTCCACGGTGATTATTTTCAGATGTGGAGGGAAGTCAGATTCGTCCCCTGTGTGGTGGGAGAGCGGGGTGAAGAGGAGCTTTTTCTTTTTTTTATTACTGATCAGTTAAGGCTATTAGGGCTTGTGGGACATCGTTTTCGTGTTAAATAGATATCAGCTATTAATTTTTTATGTTATTTAAGAATAGTTTCATATAAAAATTTGGGTTTATTGCCGAAAAGGTAAAAATCACAACAAGTGTTTTTTATTCAGAACGATAAATTAGTTATCTATTCTGAATATTTACAATTTAAAAAAATATGACTAAACAGCAAATTTAATATTGTTTTTAAAAATGTATACATATTGGGCACATCTGATACAAAAAGTACCTTGAAAAAAATGTTGATGTTAAGCCTAGCCTGCGTGTTCTAGTACATTTTGCTAAGTCGCGAAATTGTGTACATCGGGATACAACCACCAAATTTCTACCACAGATAGAGTATTCTGCGGTGATTATTTTCAGATGTAGAAAGAAGTCAGATTCGTCCCCTGTGCGGCGGGAAAGCGGGGTGAATAGGACAAAGGAGTCCTCTTTTTCTTTTTATATTACTGATCAGGTAACGCTAGTAGGACTTGTGTCGTATCGTTTTCGTATAAAACAGATATCAAGAATTCATTTTTCATGTTATTTATTCATAGTACCATATAAAAATATGGTTGTATTTCCGAAATTGTAAAAATCACAACAAGTTTTTTTTATTCAGGGAGATAAATTAGTTATATTTCCTGAATATTTACAACTAAAAAAAATATTTCAAAATAGCAAATTTAATCTTGTTTCTAAAAATATATAAATATTGGGCACTCTTCATACAAACAGTAACTTAAATAAATTGTTGATGTTGAGATTAGCCCGGGTGCTCGTGATACATTAGCAAAAAAAATATTTGTTTTAATTACATTGATTTGTTTTTCTAGGACGTATATAGTAAATATTATATGTAAAATCATTTTAATAATCATTATTTAATGTATTTAATGAAGCGAAATAGGATGCGTTCGGAGATTTACGTTGGTTACGCCGACGTAAAGATATATTTTCAGCTACTGTTTGTATGAGAAGTGCCCAACATTAATATATTTTTAGAAACCAGATTAAATGAACTTTTTGAAATATTAATAATAATTTGAAAATGTTCACGAAATTGAACTAATTTACCTCACTGAATAAAAAAACTTGTTGTGATTTTTACCTTTTCGGCCAGTACACCCATATTTTTATACAGAACTATACAAAAATAACATAAAAAATGAATTTCTGATATTTGTTTTACACGGAAACGATACCAAACACGTCCTGGTAGACTTAACTGACCAGCAATAAAGAAAGAAAAGAGGGATACTTGGCCGTATTCACTCCGCTCTCCCGCCTCACAGGGGACGAATCTGACTTCCCTCCACATCTGAAAATAATCACCGTGGAACACTCTATCTGTGGTAGAAATTTCATGCTTGTAACCCGATTGGCACAATTATGTTAGAAAACAGCGGACTAACAACTCTACTACTAACAGTAAAGGAAACTAATACGCGTAGGTACTTTCTTGGCACTTATCTATTGTCATTGGGACAAGAGCAAAAACGGTACGAGTTTCAATTTGATTAACCGTATAATTGGCGTTGTATATATTCAAATACATAAACGGGTTTACTCACGCCGTAGAAGTCGAATCGACATGTTTCGAATCGGTTCGATTCGATTACGATACGTTTATGTATTTTGATATGTCTCAGACTCACGGTAGTTTTCTATGTAAAACGCTCTGTATATGTCATAGAATCCCATCATATTGACTATTCTGCTAAATACCTACGTAGGTATTTAGCGGTACATGTACTATAAATAATAATAACTTATTTTTTATTAAATCAGTAACGTCTGCTAACCTAAACTACGTAAATGTTTACAAATGAAGCAAAATTAGAAAATTTAATGGTTCGGACAGGATTCGAACCTGCGTTTCCAACGGCTTTCCGGGCCAACACGGGCGTCCTCCCAATTGGACCACCGAACCAGATGTCAGAGCCATTGAATTTTTCAACCAGTTGCTTCAGCAGTTGCAGTTGGTAGATGGCGCTACGATGCCACCCTAAGGCATGTCGAAGCAACTGGTTGAAAAATTCAATGGCCCTGACATCTGGTTCGGTGGTCCAATTGGGAGGACGCCGGTGTTGGCCCGGAAAGCCGTTGGAAACGCAGGTTCGAATCCTGTCCGAACCATCAAAATTTTTCAATTTTTGCTTCATTTGTAAATATATAAATAATAATGTTAAAGTATTGTTTCCGATTCACCAAAAGCCGATAGTCGCAGTAACCTTGCCGTGTCAGGCTGAATAGTGAATACAACTGTCAAACAGTGTCGTCGAATAAATTAAAGTGGCAATGTACGAAAAGTCAGCTGTTCATACACCGAGTCTGCGGCTGCGCAGGGAGCAGGCGGGCTCGTCACTGCCAAATAATTGCATATTCGTTGTCTGAGCGAGCGAAGCATGGCCTAAAATTCTTCCGTATGTTTGGATGTTCGGATTCCCGTTTGACCAGATTTCCGGATATTCTCGCTTAGAGGTTGCATTTCTCAACTGATACTTGACGACGCGGTTGGCGCAGCTTGTAGTGCACCTGCCTGCTGAGCCGGCGGTCCCGGGTTCGAATCCCGGCCGGGGCAAATATTTTTATGATGAACTTCGAATATTTGTGTTTGGGTTATGGCTGTTTTATGTATTTAAGTATATAATTATGTACCTATATAAGTCTGTATATCATCGTCTATTACCGTCCATACCACAAGCCTTCTTGAGCTTAATTTGGGACTAGATCGGTTTGTGTGAGGTTGTCTGATATTTACCTATATTTATTTATTATTCTCATCAAATTTTCTGAACAGCGTGCAGCGGGCCTATGATGGTTGCTTTTATTACGCGATACATAAAAGTGACAAAGCATCCGTCACGTTTTGACAATATGGGAGTGTAAGTGACAGACAGATGCTTTATCATTTATTTATTACGTGATAAAGGCAACCATCATAGCCCCCAGGTCGTTAATTATAATATGATTACTTTTTGTCGATTCAGTTGTTCGAAAACTTTCAAAATGGCGGAGATATAGGGGGTTAAATGTTTTACGCGATTATAACTTCCATCTCGCTATAACACCTAAAACAATTGGAAAACAATGTAACATCAACTGTCGGCTTATAATTAGTGACATCTCAAATGGTAAAATAACGATAAATGTGTGGTAGTCCACATGGAAAGGGACCTTATGGCGGGAATGAGTTATCTACAGAAATGAAATCTAGAATCATATACCTAGCTATATTTCACGAATCAACCTCCTAGCTTTTTTATTTATTTTATTATAATTTTTTAAAGTTGATCCATCGATATCTTCAGTTTCGAGAAAATTACAGTTAAAGTTTGGAGTCCCAAAAACCTAACTTATAATGCGAAGTTATGGAGCTGATGGTATATTACAATTGACTATGATGTAATCTACCGGAAAATCACATAATATGTACAAGAGCTTTCCTACTTTAGGAGCTAGTGACGCCCAAACACAACAAGGTGCAAATTATCGATAATGGATTGAAAACACATTAACTCCCAGATTCTACGATATTTTTTGCTATTTTTGACTTTCTAGTAGACAACATTTATTGGGAAAATGTCACATATAAATAAAACTAACATATCTAGATTGCAACATTTTTTAATTTTTTTTTTCTTCATTTCAATTATTTTATGAAAAATAGACTCTTGAAGCAAAATTCTAACACGTATTCATAATAACGTCATAAAGTTTACATATATCAACATAATTATCAGCTTTACAAACATAATTAGCCTTAAATCTAAAAGTTTTAACAATTTTTAGTTACGTAGAGACGGTATCATTTTCGCCATACTTCAGAGAAAAGGGACCTTATGGAGGTCACTAAACTCAATTATGTAATCAAAACATGAAATATCAATATTTTAGTGCAATTTCGCAGTAATTTTTATTGCAACTAATTTAACAGCGATATTAAAGAGCAAAAATATAATTGTTAAGCGGTTAGATTTCAAATCAACGTTAAAAAACTTTAGTGAGAAGAAGAGATTTAATAAAAGGGCCCTTATGGCGGCCTTTAGCAAAAGTGACTTTAAGGCTCGTTTGTTATATTTTTAAGGACTATTTTCTTTAATATATCTTTCTTATGTGATGCACACAAAGCAGCGAACTCATTTTTGTTACTATTAACGATGGGACGACACTCTACAGCGGGCGGCGGCAAGATAAAAGAACGCGGCTACCCAGCAATTCACTTTGAAATTACCGACAGTCGCAAATCGGTTCTATTCTTGTATTTAAGTAATAATAATATTTGTTAACACAAAATATGTATTTTGAAATGCATAATATGCAATCTACATTGTTACGTAGGTATGGTACAGTCTGCAAACAGCAAAGTTATTTCCTCTGCATTATTCCCATGCGGAAATGCAAAAGGAATAATGATATATTTATTGACTGTACGTAATTACCTACCAGTTGTTACTTCTGATTCTGATGAATAAGGATCTTAACAAAATGATTTTATTGTGTAATTAAGTCATCCCGCCATAAGGTCCCTTTTCTACTAAACTTAACAGGGATTTAAAACCCATAATATATTGACGTATATAAAAGTGAGTTAATTGAAAAGATAGTATAAATAACGTTCTTTTTATTAGAGCCATAAAAAAAATACGATTTTCTGACACATTTCACAAAACCAGGCTATCCCCCCACGCGTTTCGACCGCGCGAAACATTCCGATCTCTAAGTGCCAACCCCGCGCTACAAAACTTCAGTGGGCTGCCACGCCTCGCGGCGAGCGGACAGCGTACTCGTACAGTTAACGTTTCCCGCGCAACCTGTGCTGTACGATGTAGAAAAATAAAAGTCGGGCATATTGTTTTTGCGGCAACAAAGACGATTGAAAATGATTTCATTTGTTCCAGAACACATTAAACTCTCCGGAATAAAAGATATTGTTTAAGAATTAACGTTTACTGGGGCACTATTGACGCGTAACTATTAAAGTCTGGGTATTTCTCTAAAAATATTTATGGGGGCGCCTAGCTTTTTTTCGAATTAATTGTGTTGGTTTGATTCCATGCTGTGTTGTTATTACTGAATGTTTAGTTATACAATCAATAAGTAAAATATTTAAAGATTCACTCTATTATTCCTTATGTTTTAGAAACACGATTACTTGTAGTTTCCTCGATAGTTTTTTTTTTAGTTACCTCAAAAAAGCAACATAAACCCTTAGTATGTCATAAATACTGCAGGGAAAGTTATCAGTTTTTTTAATAATAACATAACGAGATGTTAACTATAATGTATATGTACTCGTACATCTTACATTTTCAAAATCTGTATTATTTTAATAATTAAACCGAAAAAACATAATTTCCGCGCTCCCAGCAGAGATGGGCAAAAGTTAATCGATTAACGATTAAGACTAACTTTTTTAATCTCGATTAACGATTAAAATTGACGATTAGTTAATCTAATCGTACGAGTTCCGATTGATTTAATCTCGAAAGATTAAGTTAATTGTCGATTAATTTTTAGCGATTAAATTTTTAATCGATTAATTAATTCGATTAACTTTCTCTCGATTAATATTAGGAAAAATAAGATAAGACTTTTTGTAAGTCTAAGTCCCTGCCTAGAACATCTTAGAGTACCGCACTATAAAAACCATCTTGTATTACTGTAACAAGAGGGAAGAGCGGAGAGGGAAGAGCGGAGGGCGGAGAGCGGCGATCGGAGAGCGAAAAGCGGAGAGCGGCGTGCGGAGAGCGGCGTGCGGAAAGTGGAGAGCGGCGTGCGGAGAGCGGCGATCGGAGAGCGGAGAAAGGCGTGCGGAGAGCGGAGAGCGGAGTGCGGCGTGCGGAGAGAGGAGAGCGGTGTGCCGAAAGCGTAGTGTGGCGTGCGGAGAGCGGCGTGCGGAGAGCGTAGTGCAGCGTGCGGAGAGCGGAGTGCGGAAAGTGGAGAGCGGCGTGCGGAGAGCGGCGATCGGAGAGCGGAGAAAGGCGTGCGGAGAGCGGAGAGCGGAGTACGGCGTGCGGAGAGAGGAGAGCGGTGTGCCGAAAGCGTAGTGTGGCGTGCGTCGAGCGACGTGCGGAGCGGAGAGTGGCGTGCGGAGAGCGTAGTGCAGCGTGCGGAGAGCGACGTGCGGAGCAGAGAGTGGCGTGCGGAGAGCGGCGATCGGAGAGCGGAGAAAGGCGTGCGGAGAGCGGAGTGCGGCGTGCGGAGAGCGGAGAGCAGCGTGCGGAAAGCGGCGTGCGAAGAGCGGCGTGCGGAGAGCGGCGTGCGGAGAACGAAAAGCAGAGAAGCGGAAAGAGGGAACGGTCGGATGCAAAGGTAACCGAACGTAGAGAATGGTGTTCAATCGTCCTGAAGTGGGCAACCCAGTGGGAATCGGGTTGTCTCGACGCCACGCCTCTGCTGACTAGACTGGTTGACCAAACGAGCGAAGGCACGAGAAAAAGCTAGCGTTTACATAACGGAGGCAACCCTAGCGCACATTCCAATGACGTTGCGTCATCCGCGGGAGGGGGCATCGATAGCGGTGGCAACGCCTGCCGTCCAAACAAGTGGGGTATCTGTTACGTAGTAACTTGTATATAATCTGTGACAAAACTTCGATTATCTCGGAAACTAAATGCCGCCATAAGGTCCCTTTTGATTTGGATCGTCACATGTGGTCAAGTGCATCCACGTGATAAAACTACATTAAAACTAGCATTAATACCGCTTAAGTGTAGCGTAGTGTGAAAAGTCGTAAGTCCATATCCAATTGGAAAGGCACATACGTCTTTGCCATTACGAAGCCGTTTGTGTGTAGTGTAGCGTGTTCCTATGAAAGGTCGTAAGTGAATATGCAGTTAGGAGGCACATAGGACGTTATATGGAGGTAGATAAGTGGCCAGTAAGAAGGTGAAGGCTCCGTCGACTCACGCGCACCGTAACGCACGCTACTAAATCACGATATCAAAATTATGATTTTACGCAGTATTAGCTTAAAGCTAGAACAAAAGTTAATAAATTAATAAATATCAGACAACCTCACACAATTCGACATCGTTAGTCCCAAATTAAGCTCTTGTAGGCTAATGTTCTGTTATGACTTACGGATATTACCTACTAGACGAAGATATACATACTTAGGTAAATATATAATAAATACATAGAAACATCACACATTTGTCCTTGCCGGGATTTGAACTCAAGACCGCCGGC
Organism: Apotomis capreana; assembly: GCA_947623375.1. Lineage (NCBI taxonomy): Eukaryota > Metazoa > Arthropoda > Insecta > Lepidoptera > Tortricidae > Apotomis > Apotomis capreana. The sequence goes on along the minus strand of OX392512.1, from coordinate 748,051 downwards.
TCATTACGACAGTAGCACTATCACTGCGCCAACCGCGTCATCGTTAATAAAAAGTAAATAGTTTTATTTTTTATGTCATAGGGAGCAAACGAGCAAACGGATCGCCTGATGGAAAGCGATTACCGTCGCCCATAGACACCTGCAACACCATGAGGAGTCACAAGTGCGTTGCCAGCCTTAATACTAGTTTAAAGCTAGTACAAAAGTAAGTACTAGCTTAAAGCTAGTAGTAAAACTAGTTGCTTTACTTGCGACTTCGTCCGTGTTCCCATTTGGGTAGCATCACAAGTCATTCAGATGTAGAAGGTATTCGTCTCATCGGGAAAATGATTATTTTCATAGTAGTAAATTATTATCGGTGTACCTAAGTATACTAAAATCTGCATTTTAAAAGATATATACATATAATTAAGTCATACCTTTGTACTAAATATGGCTACGGACTCCGTAGCCATATTTAGTACAAAGGTATGACTGTTACAGTCATACCTTTGTACCTATAGTAGTAGTAGTAGTAGTAGTAGTAGTCATACGGAGTACATCGGACGTCAGTATTGAAGATTTGAATAATTTGAAAGTTGAAACGGACCAATGATAAACACGTTATTAGGTAACACAAAATGTATCGCATCTCATATCAATCACATCACAACTGATAAGCATCTGCCTAGGTCAACTTTCTAGAAATATTGCGACATTAATAATTGATAATAGTCATGCCGCGATGTGATCCTAGGTCACTTTCTATCTGTTACAATTACAACAGGCAGATAACGCCGGCCAAACGACAGAGTTGCGGGTGAGATCTGCGTACTAAAGCCAAGTTACCTATGTGGCACGTCCAGACGCACTGGCAGTGAAGCATACAACGAGTTAAAAATTATACGTTAAGAAATAACTTTCTGTCAAAAAAGTGATTTTTGTGACAAGCTTTTATAGCTGACTGTACTCTTCTTTAATTATTCATCTGCTACAAGCAGATCATCTGCGCCAAGACTACTCTAAAGAGCCTACTCGGTAAGTTTTCGTTATTTTATTAGAGTTTCTGTGACCATTCTCCGGTTTTATCATCAGACCAGCTCTATGGTACGATATTATTGTATTGTCGTCGAAGTTACATGAGTATACTAATTTTTAGCTCAATCGCTGCCGGATAGTGGGTAAAATTTAATTTGCAATATTTGATTAGACAGACAGATACCGAGACAGTAAAAACTAATTAATAGCAAACGGCCAAGTGTGAGTCGGACTCGAGTATAAATGTTCATATAGCAAAAAGTAAATCTGGTAAATAGAGTTTGGTCACGATGAATTTACGAATGAAATAACTATACTTTGACCAAAAACATTGTGAGGTCGTTTTTTACAAAAGTCACAGTCAAAGTACCTATGCCTGCTTGCTACGTATTGGGGTTCTCGCTCACCGCGAGTATTCACCTGTCTTGTAAAATAACATGTAATTTCTCGTGACATTAAAAGCGAATGCTCGCGGTGCACCCTTAGCGGTATACCATCTACCTTATTCTTAAGTCAACGCTATTATATTGTACTATATTGTCGCTGGAAGCAGTCTTTCCTTAAACTAGAGCAACTTATAACGTCATAACGAATAGATTCATCAATTAAATTCAATGCAAACGAGAGCAAGGGTGAATGGGTGTGGTTTTTCAATGACGTGTGTATTAGGGAAATCCTTCCCTGCTGACTATGACGTGCACAAGTACTTTGATTCATGGGGATAGGGGCCTTTCTCGAGATATTTAAGGTGTATTTAGTCACTTAAAGCTTCAAGGAAAACTGTTAATACGACCGTGACTATATTTTGCTCGACTTGGCGCGGGCACTACCGTGTCCATATTTTTAATTCCTATTTAACTTTAATTTTTCTGACCCTATATGAAACAACATATACCTAACTACAGTAACAAATCTTGCCCTTTTCAAATTAAATTACGTCACCATCCAAAGGGGTAAACAACCAAAAAAAACTTTTACTACACTAAAATGTTATTTAGGAACTAACTTGTAATGGTTGAGAAACACGTCAAAAGTAGAGATACTCTGCAGTCAGTCTCTCTTTCTCTCTCCGTGTGTGTGTGTGTGGTTTAAATCCATGCAAAAAATCAAAATTCTTAACTTTTCCTAAACAGACGGTACTTAATCACGTGACCAAGGTAAATGGACCAACAAACTTCAAAACAGAAAACAACGTCACGCTTTGTCCCACAACTTTTCATATAACAAATTTTCAGTGCGTTTTTACGGTTGAACGACCTGACACCGAAATCTGAGCCTTTTGCTGGCGGCAGTCTTGCTTAGCTTATTTAATAATGGTTAAGCTTGATTTGAATGATTGGACCAGTTCTCGATTTCTCATGTAATCATTTACCTCAAGTAAGGTTAAGTCTTATTTTCTTCAGTGTCTTTCCTTGTTAATTATCAAACTTGTTTAGCTTATAGATATATAGGACATACATTTAATGTTACTGTTGTTGTGGATGAAATAAAGTTTTAGTCTATCTATCTATAAGTAACATATCTGTATTTTCGATATTTGATAGGTAAAATATTAGATGCGCTTGCTATGCTTGTCGCACTTGCCGTGGCTAACCTTTAGTGTGAAACCTTAATTACGTAAAACGCCGTGCTGCAACTATAAATAGTAAGTATAACATTTTAAATTTATTAATACACAACTTCCTGTATATACCACCCACGTTAAACAAACTATCGTAAAATCGGTACAACCGAGGACACAACACTATAATATTAAAAACTACTGGTCCTATCTCCACCAAACATAGCTATAAGAACCATCTCGACGGACATGTCTTTCGATTAAAATAAAAAAAACTGCTCTCAAATTGGTCCATGCGTGGGAGCTACGATACCACAGACAGACACATAAATACACATGTTAAACTAATAACACCCCTCTTTTTTCGTTGGGGGCTAAAAAGTAACAACTCATATACGTTGAGTATCGGATTAGACGTAATAAAGTCCGCAAGTTAGGTCTCTATTCGTGGGCCCCTGAATGTTACAATAGAATTAACACCAGAAATAGACTTAAAGGTGATTTATAATCTAGGCTCAGGAAGGACCTCACCATAAAATTCAAGAGTCAAACTATTGTCGGTGTAGCTGATGTAGTATGCCTGTCTCCATCTATCCCTATCCATAGCCTACTCCTCGATTTCCCTATACGACATGACGTTTACCTTCTCTTTTATTTGTTTTATTTAGCTTATTCTTGGTTTCATCTGCCTAGTTTTCCTTCAACTTTTCCTTCGATGATGTTGGGACCTATTAAGACAAGAATATAGATGCCGATGAGAATGACCTGGTAACATTTTAAAGTTTATCGAAAATGTCCACATATTTATGGTCTCGTCTGTATCTTAACGTCAATGATGGCCTTGTTACAGTCCGAGCTGCTATTTAATTTATTGAGTACTAATTCGATAACCAAAAAAAAACGCCAAGTCAATTGTGGATATAATTTTATTCCATGCGCGTGTGAACGGTGATTTGTCTGATTAACTTGAAATATTTTTATAATTTAGTAAGATCAAATAATATAATTTACAATGTCTTGATTCTTAAAATGAAGATACACTATAAAACTGTCAGTCATAAATTAAAATGAATGAAAATATTTTAATCTTTAACACAGACACTAAACTTTTTCGGGATTTAAAGTAGACTATGTTTTAATCCAGGGTATCAGCTACCTTCACACCAAAATTCATCAAAATTGGTCCAGCCGTTTGAGCGTGAAGAAGTAACAAACATACACATAAACACACTCACAAACTTTCGCCTTTACAATATTAGTGTGATGAATGACATTATGTGTTAACACAATTTAAAATACGTATTGCTATTATGTAAAAGCATACGTAAGAAAATTGACAAATAATAGGAAAATACAAAAAACAAAACACTTCCGGAAACCGAATTAGAAACAAATAAAAAGTCACACAAACTTGGCCGACGCTCTACACTTCAACTACAAAACCCAAAACAAACCCTTCTAACGTCTAAATCAAACCTTAACCGACTCTAATTTAGCTGCATTTTGGAACGACCGCACGCAGCGAAAGTAAAAACAGCCGCAAACGCAGCCTTCAGTCAGTGCGATACGAACCTGCGCGCGCGTCGGCTGCAACATGGCGCCAGTTTAGAACGATTCAAAATTCAAAGGATTTCGATTAAATTTTTCACGCAACTTGACTATTGCACTGTTTGGTGATTTTTTCCGAGTGCCAGTGATTTTAATTCAGTTATTGGAGTTTAAGAAAATTACAAGGTAAGTTGTTCAGTTTTTTCAGTCGATAACCTGTTACAGCGAGAAAATTATAGATATTATTCTTGATTAATTTAGCAGTGTTCGTGTGTGATCTTGTAATTTTTTTTTCGTTACACTGATTCCTTTTGACCATACAAAAAATAGGCTGACACTACATTTTGCCGCTAATGGATATGTGACACCGGAAAAAAACGCCGGCATTTTACGCACTCCCTCCGTATATAAATGCCTGACATAGAATAACAAATGTTATTGCCAATATCTATTAAATAACAAGGAATGAGTTACTCAATTATCCAAATGATTATTACAATTAGCCACATAATCAACTAATATTAACATTGTAAACATGACCTTGTCCCTACGTCTTTAGTTCTATTCTCCAATGGCAAGTGCGCGTTAGAAGGTGATTTCTGTTTTTCGAGTGCATTATTAATAAATTGAAAATAAAAACAATCGCCAAAAAAAACACCGATAAAGTTGATAATATGCAGATGTAGGGTTTGACACATAATGTCTCACTCGTAAACCACGCTTTCTTTACAAACGGTCCTTTGGACAAAACACCCTTTCCCAAAAAGGTCCCTTTCCCTAAACGTCCCTTTCCCAAAACGTCCCTTTCTCGAAAGGTCCCATACTTTTACCCCAAAATGTTTCCTTTGTAAAAGCCTCTTTCGCTGAACGTTCCTTCGGCAAAACCGTCTAAACAAGATTTAGGTCTAACTTTTTGTTTCTTTGAGTGTGGGCTGTAACAATGACGGTTAAATGCACCAAATTTTAGTGCAGATCAAAACTAGGACAAAATTACGTCTATTAGAATATAAGCAGTCGGTATGTCGGTTATTAGAAACGTGCTTAGCTAAATGCAGTTACCGCGATCTCGTGACCCACATCGTTATCGCCTCTTTATGTCTTGTGCAAGTCACATTTTTTAAATGGTCAGAATATATTTATTTCCGCTAATAAGCGCAAACATAACTCCACGTTACGACATCTGATGCGGGACGGTCGCGACGATTCACGTCTCGTTGACGTACTTGCCTTGTAATGCGGTGAATAGAGACTAAAGAACTATATGTGACCTTACAAACGGTCCGGTAGTTTTGAATTGTTTATATGTTGTCTAGAATGGTTAGTCAGTGTTTAAAATGCAAAATGCACAATTCCGCCCCCTCCGCGCCCGCCGCCATATTGAAAAAACCGGCACGTTCTTCATATTTTTGCTCATATCTTCCTTTAGGAACATTTTAGGTAGAAGAAAGCTTTGACAATGTTATAGGGAGTTAAATTTACTACATTCTCCATTTTATATTTTGTTTCTAGGACAGATAGTTACGGAGATATGCACATTTAAAAAAAACGTAAAAAATCGCAATTTCCAACTCAAAAACAAACTTCTGGATTATATCTTCGTTTAGGAGCATTTTAGCTAGAACAGTGCTTGGGCAATGTTGTAGAGAATTCAATTTACTATAATTTACATTTCAAATTTTGTTTCAAGGACGGTTAGTTACGGAGATATGCACATTAAAAAAACTGGAAAAGTCGAATTTTCAAGAAATTTCTAAAAATTCTTGGTTTAGAACGCTGTCATTCAGTTACGGACTAGTCTAGGACAAATTAAAACAGTCATGTTGGAAATATAACTGCTTATAAAACTCATGTCCATTTTTACATACATTTTCGGATTTTGTGCATTTTGCATTTTAAACACTGACTAACCATCCTAGACAACATATAAAAAATTCAAAACTACCGGATCGTTTGTAAGGTTAAACTCCTTTATTTACTGAATTATTGGTTGCAAATTAAATATATTTCAAACCAAAAACCTAAATCTGAAAACTTAGATTAAGTACTAAACCCTAATTTGCGCATGATAATCACTGAGACACTTCATTCAACATTTAAAAAAAAATTGTTAGCCTGATATTAATGTAAATAACACATTATTTTCGTATAATAACTACACATCATCATCACCATCACCAACAACACGCACCATTTCACTGTTGGATATAGGCCTCTCCCATGGCACGCCACTGAGCTTGATTTTTAGCTCTTCTCCTCCAGTTACCACTCACTGCCCTACGAATGTCGTCGCGCAACCATTTAACAGGGCGCCCTACACTACGTTGTCCGATTTGCGATCTCCAATCCAGAATTCGTTTGCCGCAGTGGTCGTCGGCTCTACGACTACGAATTACGAATTCATCACATTAAGTGAAGTGTCATTCACCGACATCGGGCTATAAGTAATGCGGCAGTTTGGATGTGCAAGGAAATTTCCCATCGCAAAAACACTTTAGTGACGGTAAAAATGTGTCACGTTTGGTTTTCATTATAGATATAGAGACACTTTGATTTATGCTTATGGTTCTCGGTGTCCATTGTGCTGTAAAGTCGCGTCAAGAAGGAAGGCAATGACTTTATATGGTGCGCTGTTTTTGATTAGGTACCACAAATCAAATCGTGTCGTCATTGTATTGAGCAATATTGAACGTACATACTACAACCCCTTACCCGCGTTTCTCCTCGGTAGAAATCAGGGCAAAATCGCGCATGCGTACCTACTAAGTTAGTAGCAGTCGACGCACGTAGAGCCTTCCTTCCGTCTGTCTGCTCTGCATGTTACTCAATAAGGCGAAGGGAATCCGTGACACGCGCGTGGAAGGCTAAGGCCGCACTGGCCAAACGCTGGTAATAGGCTCGTTACTGATAAGTTTAGATCTCTTTGAATAAAATAGAAATATCTTTTATATTCCACTTGGGTAAAATGACCACTAAAAAGTCCGTCCGGATTGTTACTACCGTCTTGCCTGCTAACCCACCGCCAAACAGCAATGTTCGCATTGTTGTGTTCCGGTGTGGGGGTAAGATAGCCGGTGAAATTACTAGCATAGAGGCATTCTATCTTCGTCCTCCGGGTAGGCAAGCACTTATTGTGACTCTTCTGGTGTTGCAGGTGTTTATGGGCGACGGTAATCGCTTTCCATCGGGCGATACGTTTGCTCGTTTTCCCTCTATGACATAAAAAAAAGTCATCCTTCCGTCTGTCTGCTGCATTCTGTTATTCAACAGGGTGAGGGAATCCGTGACAGGTGTGCGTTCCAAAGCCACACTGAGTAACTAAAGGCCACCCTGTTTACCTGGTCCTAGTACAGGTACCAGCATATTGTCCTGGTTGTGTCCTGTATAGCTATTTACAAAATATGTGTCCAGCACTTCTAGCACCACTGTCACACGCGAGTATTTCTCGTGCGAGATAATTAGGTAGCTGTCTCTTTCTGTGCAGTAATGTGGGAGTGACGGGTATAGTGCTATGTCGCGCGACAAGAGTCGCGAAGCATAGTTGTGCTAGACATGCGGTTGCGAGCCGCCGTGACTAGCTCGTAGCTATTTTAATATGACCCCTAAATATGTATCAAATATTTGTAATCAAAGATCTCTCCTTTAGCTTTGTTTCTATATTGTCGCTGCTTAATCATTTAACAAACACTAATTTCAGGGCCCCCTACTTAATACAAATTTTCATCTTGTAGGGGTTGATACTTTTTTTATGAATTTATTTCGACTTTTTTTTGGGAGTAGTACTCTGACCCCTAATGTACCGCGTTACGCACATCACGTGAAATGAAGCTTTTTATTCCGCCAAAGCGCCTTTTGTAACACTTTTTTTATGCTAAGCGCATTCACCATACTTCTAGGACGTGCGTTAAAACATCCGCCATGTTGATACTTGAACGACATCCAAAATCCTTTCTTAGACACATCTAAGGAACATATTTTCCAAATATTTTTATAGAATCTTTTTTTATTGATTCTATTTTTCCCTGCCCTGATTGTAGTGGATCGCATTAAATTTTTCTTTCTTAATTTACCTTTGTGTCATTATTTATAAACATATTTTCCAATTTACATACTCCTCTTTTCAGCAGTCTACAGTTTGCTGAAAACGTAACAGGTTTTATGAGTATTGTCCAGTAACGCGACCACAACAATGCAGTGACCGCAACCTTGTGGTGTCACAATGCCCTGGTCGGGGACCACCGACACTGAAAATCACTGAAAGGAAATAGATGTAATTAACGTCAATCCTGCCACACAGTCCTGGCAGATGAAACCATAAATTGGCACAATTATATTGAACACTGTCATTTGCGTAAATTGAAATTTGCAGAGCGAGAGTGAATGACCTTAACATTAATATTATAAATTGCGTATGATGGTTGAACCTATGATTTGATATAGAGACATCAATGCCTACTTTTGAAATGAGTGCACCTCTATGTATACGTCATTATAAACAGTTTGATATTGCAATGATTCCGAATTCTTTGACATAATTTAATAGAGTGACTTGCTCTTATTTCTTTGGATGTTTGTTAAATGTTCTATAGTAATAATAGTAGTTTATGCAACTCTTAAATAATGAGTTAATGAGAGATCTTAAGACACGAGATGTATAGTTTTATACTACAATTATAAATTTAATAATTATACAAAATGCTCAATGGTGGAACGCTGCGTAATCTCCTCTCGCTCCTATTGTTAAAAACTGACCACACCACAAAGTCATGAAACAATAAATAAATAATAAATAAATAGTACGGGACAATCATACACAAATCTACCTAGTCCCAAACAAACTAAGCAAATCTTGTACTAAGGGTACTAGACGACGATATGTATACATAATATAACATACAAACTACTGATTATAAGTAGGTAAGTTGTATAGGCATTGCATGGACTGGATTATCCTCATTAATGAATATATGTAATAAACTTACACAGTAATAAGTGTAATTATGCAAAAAGCAGAAATGTAATTTTATCGAGATTTTATCATAATTAGTTGGAGACAAGAAATCAAGTTAAAGCCATTTAAAAAGATAGTACCTAAGTCACGCGCGGTTGACTGCCGTGAGCGGAGCCCTGGACTATTCTCAACTGTTCCAAATCAGAGGTCTAAATATACTGGGCTCTACACTATTAATGTATGGCAATGCCAATGCCATATAGTAAAGCCACCTGCGGCAACAAAGAAGCTGGAACTAATCGGGGCGATAGACTGCATGAGACTGAAAAGGTGAAATGTTGTAAAAGTTTCAATGTACATACGCCGTTATTTAAATAGAGAGGTTCAATTCAACTAGTAATATTTCCGAGGAAAATAAACAAGGCGGGTGCTATGCAGGATGCAGGATTGTTTTTGTAACATATTTGTTAGGGGTATAAAATGACTTGGCGAAGATATTGGTAAAGTATGTTATTATAAAATTCTAAACGTGTATTGAAAATAAATTCTCTATAGTCATTATTTCACAACATGTGTATGGGCGGGCGTCGCCGGTCGTACATACATACAAATACAAAGCGCTATGGTAGGAAGAATATATCTGCCCTCTCATCACGCCGAAACGGCCAGACGGATTTCAACCAATCTTGGTACTAAGGATAGCTGCACATCCAAAGATGATTATAGAATATTTTTAACTCTACTCGCCTTCTAGACCTAAACTTATATTTAGATCGAAAATGAATCATAAACAAGACGCACCAATTACCTACACAATTAAACTCAAAGTCAAAGTCAAAATATTCTTTATAAATACAAGTAGGCCTAGCTACAAGCACTTTCGAATCGACAGTTACAGAGAGCAGAGCAATTTATTGATAGAATTATTACTAAAAAATAAAATAAAAAACATAAAAAAAACCAACTATAGAAATAAAATAAAAATCCCAAAAAGGATCATCAACAAATAAAAAAATATACAAAAAAAAACCGGCCAAGTGCGAGTCGGACTCGCGCACCGAGGGTTCCGTACAAACACTTTCCATCCCTAAGTGGTTAAGTTAAGTTTGCACCTGGTATGTATAGCGCCCCATATAAATTAGGTGCAAAGTTAGGTATTAAAATATAAAAAAAAAACTACTTACTAGATCTCGTTCAAAACAATTTTCGTTGGTAGTTTTTATAGTAATGTACATCATATGTTTTTTTTAGATTTTTCATTTTCTTATTTTAGAAGTTAGAGGGGGGGGGACCAACTTTTTTCCACTTTGGAAGCGTCTGTCACGCAAACTATACGGTTTAGAAAAAAAATATTTTAGAAACCTCGATATCATTTTTGAAGACCTATCCATAGATACCCCACACGTATGTGTTTGATGAAAAAAAATTTTTTGAGTTTCTGTTCTAAGTATGGGGAGCCCCCAATAATTATTATTATTTTTTTATTTTTGCATCAAAATCTTAATGCGGTTCACACAATACATCTACCTACCAAGTTTCAACAGTATAGCTCTTATAGTTTCGGAAAAAAATGGCTGTGACATACGGACGGACAGACAGACGGACAGACGGACAGACGGACAGACAGACATGACGAATCTATAATGGTTCCGTTTTTTGCCATTTGGCTACGGAACCCTAAAAACGGATGCTAGAATGTTTCTAGAATAAAATTCTAAATGTCAATTAACCAATACTACTCTAAAGGCGTCTCACAATCACAACCATACTTTATGGTTAAAGTTGAACTGTTGCACATAAAAATAAGCATTCAATAAGCGACCACCGAATCAAGTATCTATTTCGAATCGCATCTATTAATTCAATGAACATTGCATTTAAACATCATTTACATAATTAAGTACCTAATTATGTTCTCGTTAGGATTAACAAGAAAAAAGAACAACAATCAGTTACATAAAATTAGTAGGTATCTAGTTTAATTGCTGTAAATAAAAATAACAAATATATATCTGCTACACTATAAGAAACATATAATTTAATTAAAAATTAGGCAAGTGCGAGCCCGACTCGCGCATGAAGGGTTCCGTACCTATACATATTTATACTTAGGTAATCTATAACAAGTTTGTTGTATGGGAGCCCCCCTTAAATATTTATTTTATTTTATTTTTAGTATTTGTTGTTATAGCGGCAATAGAAATACATCATTTGTGAAAATTTCAACTGTCTAGCTATCACCGTTGCTGAGATACAGTCTGGTGACAGACGGACGGATGGACGGACGGACGGACGGACAGCGAAGTCTCAGTAATAGGGTCCCGTTTTTACCCTTTGGGTACGGAACCCTAATAAAAAGTAACTTAAACGATTGGGACCTAAAGTATATAGTTTACGTGGCAAACTCATACCAACATTTACTATGGGCTGCAAAAATGCATGGCCCATTTATGAATGATCAATTACCTTTTATTCCTAATTTTCAATATTGTGTACAAAGTTACAAACAAATCATTTCGGTTTACGTGCAGTCGTGCATGTCGCAAATGTATCATCCATGCAAAATGTGATGGATGTATGGATGGATGGATGTAGGTGTAATAATGAACAATAGTAGAACGCCGCATGATCGGTCTCCCATTGTTAAAAACTAGCCACAAAACATTGTAATGAAACAATCTAAACTGATCATACATTGTATAGGTACTGCATATATTACTTGATTATTTAAGAAGCCTTATTCCTTTTAAAGTGTATTTTTTTCATATTACGACAATTATACTTTTCCCCGACTTCTAGGTAGTAACATAGCTATCTCATGCTTTTATTGCGCGTGAATTTTGTCAAATTCGAGTAGTTTTTGAAACAAAAATTATCTATGAGAAATTCAAACTGTAGATTTCAAATAAATATATACCAATAAAGCCCAATAGCCCTGTTCTAGGTAGTAACATATACTTATTATGTTAAGAAACATGTTTGATCATAGAGAAAAATGTCTAAAACAATCAGCATATTAAAAAGGAATAAGGCCTCTTAAAGTAGTGATAATCGCGAGAACTGAAGAGATTATTAATTAATATGTATCTATATAATGTTATAAAATTCTAGATATGTATTGAAAATCAGTTTTCAATGGATCATAGAAATCAGGGGTCATAGATTCAAGAAAAAATTTGATAGCGTGATGCAGGATCGTCATTTGTTTTGTATGGGCACGCGGCGCCATCTGTTTTCATAATTTCTGCTGGACATATTTCAACCAATTTTGGTACAGGGATAGCTGAATATCCAAAGATGGTTAATGGATACTTTTTACCCGACCATGGCCTATCAAAGAGGAAGGTAACGCGGACAAAGTTACTGGCAACTTCTAGTAAATAAAACAAATGTTTGTTTTTCAAAACGAGACTCTGGCAACAACACTACAATCGCTACCTTAGATCATTGTAGCTAGTTTTCCTTCCTGATCATATATACTAGCGTAACCTACCTACCACGGTACCGTCCTACTGGTATAAAAGTAAGGTTTCCGTATGTGACTGTTGTTTCGAGTAGGTATTTCATAGATTACCTCGTTGTAGACGGCAGTGCACGGAACATCTTCGGTCCATTTTATTGCTGCAAAATTACACCTCTATTTCCTATTTCCGTAGTCGCGTGAATGTAAGCTAGAGATGTGCCGTTCTCGAGAAAATTTCCCATACGAATCGGGATCGGCACATCTCTAAAGACATATTTTTAAGTTTTCGTGTTAGTGTTAGGTAATATTCTCGGGTTAGAGATAAGTTATTAAAATTATAAGACAGGCTAGCGTCTTTTGTGTGACGTTCGCGCAGCGTCGACGCGACGCTTTTAACGTGCTTCAACGTCGATGTCTTGTCAGAGCCCGCACATTGTCCCTGCCCTGAGAGTGCAGGTGGCGAGGGAATCACGTTATGCACTATCTGCCGCAGCAACGCTGTGCGGACGCAGACAAGACGCTGGCAGAACGCCGATGCTAGTGTGGGGTATTTTAATACTCACTCACTAATGCAGTAAACAAAATTTCACAACCATGCGATGCACTTCACCAACAACAATAGAATATGCTTCATCACACGATTCACACGTCACGTAATCACACGCATTTGAAATAACAAGGTATAACATGGTATAACAATCACAAACCTAAGCGGAGAGAATCCGTTTCAGCTGGCCAGTTGTCCAGATTTCAGGATGTTCTCGTGTACAGGTCGCATTTTAGAACCGTCGCGTGAAATTTTGTGAGCAGGTTCTATAATTAGGTATGTATGTACCTACTTAGATTTTTTTGTCGGGTCAGTTTATCATTTTTTTAATGGCACACATTGGCATATAATTATGAGCACGTAAAAAAAATTATATTTGAGCCATTCCGAATCAGATTCCTCGTAAATACTCGTAATAATCATTTAGCATCAGAGGAAGTCACATGCGTCATACATCCGTAGATGAAAAACAAAGAGACATTATCGTCGCCATTTCGACTTCAGAAAGCAGTATAAACGAAAATTCATAGAGTTGATAGCAATTTGATTGAGCTACTATACTTTAGGTAGGTGTAGCATACATCGTGTATCACAAATAAATAAAATAAACCAACTCAAAAATGGACGCGACTCCAATGAGATTTTTGTGTATCCTAGCTTAGCTAAACACAGTCAGATTAAGTTGCTGTTTAAATGAAAAATTAACTAATAAGTTTCTATCAAAAAGTTCATTTTTGTGACAAGCTTTCATATCCAACTGTACTTTTTTAGGGTTCCGTAGTCAACTAGGAACCCTTATAGTTTCGCCATGTCCGTCTGTCCGTCTGTCCGTCCGTCCGTCCGTCCGTCCGCGGCTTAGCTCCGTGATCATTAGTACTAGAAAGCTGAAATTTGGTATGAGTATGTATATGTATAACGCCGACAGAACGGTAAAATAAAATTTAAAAAAAAGTTTTTTTTTCGGGTACCTCTCGAACACCTAAAGTGGGGGTGCATTTTTTTTTTCTTTTCAACACTGATGTGTGGGGTGTCGTTGAATAGGTCTTGTAAAAATAATAGGGGTCTTCTAACATCTGGGGGCACGGTAGTGCCCCCGCCAAGACGAAAAAAAAAGAGGCGGGGCACTACCTACCTTTTCTCGAACCGTTTCGTCTCATTTTCAAACCCTCATAGTTTCGTCCCAGTCCCGTCCAGAGCGCCCAAATTCACAGGTTAAGATGCAGTTAGGGAACATATGAAATGTACTAAATTTCATTGATCTAGCTTTTATACTTTAGGTTTTATTGGTACCTAAAATACGCCGATTTTGCCACTCACTCACTGATGTATCAAAACCTCTGGGGTACTTCCCGATGACCTAGAAAGCTGAAATTTGGTATGTAAGCTAGGTTTAGTACACAAACAATAGAATAATTCTGAAACTTGGAACTTTTACCCCCCAACCCCTTAAACTAGGGGATGGAAGTTTGTATGAGACTTCTGCAAATTTTGATACTAGAGGTCTGAAAATTGATATAGGGACTCCTTTATTATTTATAAATAATAAAATACATAATTCTAGGATTTTAAAAAAATCACCCCCCACCCTTTAAATAAGGGGATGAAAGTTTTTATGGGTTTTCCATAATGGGCGATAAAAGTAGTATATATCGGGCTAAACGTAAGTATTTCTTATACACAATTATTACTACTTCCATATCTACACTTCGACTTTGTATTTTAAATATTTCTTTATACATATACCTACCAAAATGCAATAATAAATGCAGCGCAACTAATACGCGGCATTATATATTTTAATTTATTCTATCCGTCTTAAGTAGATTTAAGCGCAATATGAATGCATAAGAAGAAATGATATTATCTGGGGGCACGGTAGTGCCCCCGCCAAGACGAACAAAAAAGAAGGGGGCACTACCTACCTTTTCTCGAACCGTTTCGTCTCATATTCAAACCCTCATAGTTTCGTCCCAGTTAACACTAGAGCGCCCAAATTCTCAGGTTAAGATGCAGTTAGCAAACGTATAAAATGTACTAAATTTAATTGATCTAGCTTGTATACTTTAGGTTTTATAGGTACCTAAAATACGCCGATTTTGCCACTCACTCACTGACGTATCAAAACCTATGGGGTACTTCCCGATGACCTAGAAAGCTGAAATTTGGTATGTAAGCTAGTATTAGTACACAAACAACAAAATAATTCTAAAACTTGGAACTTTTACCCCCCAACCCCTTAAACTAGGGGATGGAAGTTTGTATGAAACTTCCGCAAATTTTGATACTAGAGGTCTGAAAATTTAAACCTATAGGGACTCATTGTTATAAATCAAATACATATTGTAGGACTTTTAAAAAATCACCCCCCACCCTTTAAATAAGGGGGTGGAAGTTTGTATGGGTTTCCCATAATAGGGGATAAAAGTGTATATATATGGGGCTAAACTTAAGTATTTCTTAAATACACAATTGTCTACTTCAATTGACGCCCAAGAAACCCTGCAGCCCAAAAAAAATAAAACAACTAGGGCACCTTACAAAAAGAAATGAGATCCCACCAAAAACATTTCATGTAAAATTGACGGCCAAGACTCACATTCTCATAACGCTTTAGCTGTAAAAAAGTTATCAGATCCCAGGAAAAGCCAAGCCCCTAGGCCCCGACTTTACTAATCCCACCACCTTGGTTTAAAAAGTATGGCATCAACTGGCTTCAAGCCCCTAAACCCGGAGTTTACTAAACCTACACCTTTGTTTCAAAAGTATGGCTTGGCCGTTTCATAGAGTACCGTAAATAAGTCTAGCGGACTGTCCGGCCCCTATGGTAAGGAATTAAGTTTATAAGTATATATTATCAAAGACATAAACTTAATTTCTTGATACCATATGGGCCAGACGGTCCGTTGGACTTATTTACGGTACTCTATGAAACGGCCAAGCCATACTTTTGAAACAAAGGTGTAGGTTTAGTAAACTCCGGGTTTAGGGGCTTGAAGCCAGTTGATGCCATACTTTTTAAACCAAGGTGGTGGGATTAGTAAAGTCGGGGCCTAGGGGCTTGGCTTTTCCTGGGATCTGATAACTTTTTTACAGCTAAAGCGTTATGAGAATGTGAGTCTTGGCCGTCAATTTTACATGAAATGTTTTTGGTGGGATTATTTTTTGATAAAGTCAGCAGTTTTGTAAATATTCGCTCCAAAAACAAAAAAAATAGTGTCCCCCCCCCTCTAACTTTTCAACCACGGGTCAAGAAAATTCGGAAAAATTCATGTTAATGAGGCCTTATAAGTACTTTCAATGAAAACTATATTGAACAAAATCGGTCGAGCCGTTTTTGAGTTATCGCCAAATTTCATATTTTTTCTTAAAAAGGACGTAAGTTGACTTCCAGAAGGTAGTAAGTGATTACAGTTTCTAGGGCGTTTACGACCTTTTTATAGAGCTTAAAATTTTTCTTAACTTAAACCTCGGGCTTAAAACAGCAGTTTATTGTGAAGGATGAGCAATTACGGAACCCTACACTGAGCGTGGCCCGACATGCTCTTGGCCGGTTTTTTTTTGAACATCCATCAATTGCTCACAGACACGATTCTAAAGAGCCCAAACTCGATATGATTTCTTTTTTTATTAAATATTAAATAAATAAATAACGCGATTTGCATATTCGTGCAAAATTTCAGCTCAATCGGAAACCGGAAAGTGGGTCAAATTTAACTTGCAAAATTCCATTACAACGGGACAGGTGAAAGTAAATAAAAGCTTGTAATAAAAATCTGCTACGTTTAGAAACTTAGATGGCACAGACAAATGCACCGATATAAAACAATGTCAAACTTATAAGTAAGCCGTCTTTCTCCATCGAGTCTATCACACTAATATTATAAAGGCGAAAGTTTGTGATTGTGTTTATGTGTATGTTTGTTACTTCTTCACGCTCAAACGGATGGACCAATTTTGATAAATTTTGGTATGAAGGTAGCTGACACCCTGGATTAACACATAGGCTAATACTTTTTACCTCAAAAAAATGTAGTGTTCCGTGGGACGAGCGGGTAACACCGCGCGGCGCAGCTAATTAATTATAATAAAGAAACGTGGAATATTTCAATAACGATAACCATAGTTCGGGGTATTCACCACAATATGAAGTCAAAATTATGAAGATACGATGAATAGGTATATTAGGTATTGTATTGTCATGAAGTAATTTCTCATTAGTAATTGCGTCAACATTTAATCCACGATGACATCAGGTAGTCAAACAGATTGTCTTCGAGAAGGTATTTACATTAGTTTAATTAGCTGCGCTATAGGTATGTATAATCCAAAAATATGTAATCGTATTGTGGCCAATTGGAATAAAATTGTAAATGTAAGTTTACTTCTGAAATCTACGAAGTAACATTTCCCTTATAGATTCCGATTTATGAGGTTACTAGTTATAATGATATCTGTCCGAATTATCTTGTCTAACTTTAGCGATGCGCTTTATTTACCTTTTAATGATAATATGCAGCTTGAATTTTAAAAACAGTGTGAACATGTTGTGATAAACTCAACCATCATAGCATAGGCACGTTCAGATACTCGTATTAACTCGGAACAAATGAAAGAAGGGGAATGAGATTTCTATAAGCCGACACTTTGATAACATGCCTCTAATGTAAAAAAAAGACGTGGGTTTTCCTACTTCGCTATTTATAAACCGACTAGCGACCCGGCCCGGTTTCGCATGGCTGCAATGCTATATTATTCATGTATTATACATATCAACCTTCCCCTTGAATCACCCTATCCATTAAAAAAACGCATCAAAATCCGTTGCGTACTTTTAAAGATCTAAGCATAGAAAGGGCTGACCCTTTAGACAGACAGCAGAAAGCGACTTTGTTTTATACTATGTAGCGATACTCGTTCAGTTGTTATCGGAAATACGATTTCGTCTCGTTGAAGTCGGTTATGTTTGTACAAAAGTGATTTTTTATCTACATAACGTACTTGTCCAGAGATGAGGCAATGCGTCGCATATACAGTTACATATTACAAATGAATGTTTGGTAATAGTTTGTAATAGCACATCTTCGGTTTCAGAATGAGTAACTTAGAATGTTGTTTGTTTTCACTAGCAGTTTTTAAAACCAGTATTTACAAACACGCAATTGATTCGCTCATGTATACTAAAACGATTCCGTAGTTCAGCTATTGAAAAATAACGGTCAATTCAACTTCAGTTACAGGTTATGACTTGAAGACGAAAAGATGTAATAAGGAAGTATATGGTTCCAACTGTCCTCAATAGGGCAGCTATTGTGGAATCCTCTTCTGTTTCTGTTCTTCTCTGACTTGTGGTCTATAAGCATTTTAGTTTGTAGTAGGTATGGTAGTCGTAGAAGTATGGTGAACGCGCTTAACATTACAAAACAAAGAGTGGTACAGAGGGCGTTTTGGTGGAATGTAATGTTTAATTTCACGAGATGTACGTAACGTCGTGGTAGCTCAGGAGGATCAGAGCACTACTCCTAATAAGTAGAGGTCGTGGGTTCGATACCTACCGGCAATGTAGGTAGAATCGCGTTAAAATTGAGATTTTTATTTAACAAAGATTAATATTCATAAAAAGTTTCGTAATTAAGCCTGATTTTGCACACATTTACCATCCCTTTCGCTGTCGAAGTCGCCAGGTATAATTGTAAATAGACCCTAGATTTCAGTGAGTGTGCGTATGCCATTTATAAATGTCACTTGATCAAACCATACTTATTCCCTGGTTAAGATAGAAAACACTTTCTACGCAGTAATCGAACTCAGGAGGAAATACTCAATATGAATCCATATTTTAATAACAAGTTCTATTTAAAAAAGACTTGGTTGCGTCTGTGGTAATTGATTCGCCGCGCCTGAAATAGCCTCCGCTCATTTAGGTAGGCCGTCGCGACCAGTTCGCACCGAGTCCGCATGTCCTAGAATCTAGAAACATCTACTGATCTAGAAAGTAGTTATGTTAATATTATATTACCAATCGTAAGCTGATCGAGGAATGAATGTTGTACGAACATATGTCTGTAGGCGGTTTTTCTTCCACTCGTGCAACTTCCGAGCCGAGCCAGAGATTGCCATCGCATAAAACACTTAGATAAATAAATAAACATTAAGGGACAATCATAAATACACAAATCGACCTAGTCCCAAACTAAGCAAAGCTTGTACTATGGGTACTAGACGACGATATAGATAACATCCATGACCCAAGAACAAATATTCAACTTCATCACACAAATATTTGCCTTGGCCGGGATTCGAACCCGGGACCGCCGACTCAGTAGGCAGACGTCTACAAACCGAGCCAAACGCGTCGCCAAATATAAAACCAATATAGACTGTATTTTTCTATCTGTGTACACATATCCACCAACGCTGTAAATCGTTCGAACATCGATTTAAATGAAACAATATGCGGAGTAATATGTTTTAAATTGTTTTGTTCCAACGCTTTTCCAATTGACTTTCTTCCTTGGAACTAGGATTATCTGTCTCGTGACACGAGGCCACACCTCGACTCTTCTATTTAACATGTCCTTGGGAGATCCCAGAGCTAGACTGCCTGTCATCTGAAGCAGAGTGGAGCGAAGCTGTGTACAATTGGCCAATCACATTCCTCAGATTGAAATGCACTAGGCTTCACAAAGGCAACCTGATTGGTCAATTTTCTTCGCTCCACTTCAGTGGACTGGCAGCCTTAACTTTAGACTTGAATCCCGTAGATAATTTGACGAACAGCCCTAGGTAATGTACTAATAAATTGATGAAAAAGCAACCTCACTCCGTGACATTTGTCAAAGTGGCCTTCACGCACAGCGCATATTATGACATTGTATGTGATTTGTCATGTATTTATTACGATTTGAAGCTGCCAATTAGTTCTGGAACTGCTCCATTGTCGAGGTACATGGTACTGAATTCGACGTATTCACTTCTGTCCGAAAATGTTGCCGATTTAAAACTACTTAAAATAAGTTAAGTTGATTACTGTTATTTTTTACTTGTTTTTCGTTTTAATAAATTGTTTTAGCCAGCACTTAAACGATGTTCCTCGTCAATTTACAAAATTCGAAATTTAATCTTAATTATGGCCCTGATGTAACCGATATATCACTGAAACGGTGATAAATTGATAATGTCGATAATGTTTATAAATGATAATGGCCACTTTTGGAGCTGTCATTTTATGAGCCATTTCACCATAAGAAGGAAGTGAAAAACTGTGCAGCAACTTACAATTTTAATGAATTATTATGATTACGAGGCATCAGGAACTTAAATTCTAACGAAAATCTAACAGATTCTTATTATTGGACGCATGATAAATGATAACATTTGTATTGTTGGACGTATGATAACGCGAGATAACATTTGTTTATTTATTTACTGTGCAGAGATAATCCGATTAAATATTTTTTAAACCATCAAGTGCGAGGTAAGTCACGTGACGCTGCTGCGAGAGCAAAGGTTTTCCTTGTCGGGAAATGCCCGCCATTTATTAACAAAAAGTCGTAAATCTCGTAAATTTACAATTGCAACACGTCATTTAATTGACTAGAACTGTCGTTAGGCACTTATCTCTGACATACGCAACTATTAAAGCTAGTTTTCCGCGCTTTAAATATAAATAAATAAATAACGCGTCTACTGCTGGATATAGGACTTCCGATTGACCTATGGTGACGTGAATTATAGATCCATAATACCAGCCATTTTTGCGTCCAACAGTCAGTCTCTTCAGGTCGTCCTTCCACCTGACGGAGCTCGTCTCGAAGTGGGAAGCTGTCGAATAAGACCAGTAGTCGTCATTTGATTGAGATGATGAATGGACAACGGGGTAAATAAATTGCAAATTCACTTATTTATGATCTAATTAAATATATTTTCCAATGTAATTCCTTTCCCAATTGTGTCATTTCATCAGAAAAGTTTTTCTCCGAAGCCATTATTTAATTTATTTCAGTTAATAGAAGAGTCATTTTCAAAAAACATGTACATGGTTAAACGATCGCTTCTTTTGTGTTACGAAAGTAACTCAATACAAAAGATATGGTTAACTATCATTACACAAAGGAATCAATTAAGTTTTTTTTTTTAATTAAAGCCCTTAACTAGTTATGTACATGTATTTTGAAAATGACTCAGATACCAAGCATGCAACGATTAAAAAAAGTTACGGAGGAAATTGTGAGTTGAAAAATTAAGCAGGTGCAAAATGAATCGTTTAGAAAACATAGGTATACGAAAAGTAAGCACGCATATGACACCTGTGGTGGAAATGACACCGCAAGCATGACATGTTTATTGAATGCTCCGATTTTTTCAAGTCGCTTTCAATAATTTGCTAAATTGAGCCCGAAAAAACTTGCACTACTCGGAGCAGCTTCAATTACATTGAGTCAGTCGCTAATTCACATCACATAATACATTTGTGAATTACATAGCTGAATTATTTCAATTACGTATTATACCCACTTTTTTAATATACTTAATACCTGAAAGTAGAATTAACCAACAATCTCGCAGTTAATTTTAGACATGTATTGTGAAAAAAATATTTACTACGCAGATATTATTCTGTCGAGGAATGCTTGTTTATGTGGCACCATGAGCTGAGTGTATACGTACTGTATTTGTATGCGGCGCGTGTCCAAATTGAAAGGAAAAGACATTGACGCGGCCTTCGGTGTTGGTTCCGGACACCCATACACGAGCGGGCTGTAACAGAACTATATCCAACTAAAAAAGTACGTTAAAAGTGAAGCAAGGAAATGATAAACAATATCATATTATACCGAACTATAATAAAAATTACAAAAAACCTGTAAAACGCGATCGGAACAGGTGCACGAAGGGCTTGGTACCGCCGCCATAGCAGTAGGTACTTGTGCGCAAACATGCCGAAAAAACACGAATAGTTAAGTAATGTAAGGTCCATTGGCCGTTACGTAGGAATGTCGATTGAATTATCTATAAAGACCCTGATATCAATTCCGGAACTGTTATAGATTGCATTTGGTTGACTAACACTTTACATTTTATAGTAATTTGATATTAGCAATATTGGTTTTTCAATTTATCGATAGTTTTATGCAATCGCCTATTCTCGTGTGTCTCTGACAAGGAAACGTGCTCGTATATGTCAGTATGTTGTAACTACGGCTATAATGAACCGATGAAATGTTATTTAATACTTGACTCTAGGAATTTTTCATAGTCATATTAGCCGATAGACGTCCACTGCTGGAGAAAGGCCTCCCCAAAGTTCTCCACAATGATCAGTCTTGCGCCGCCCCCTCATCCAATTTCTGCCATTGCTCCACCTCGTTGGGGGCCTTCCCACGTTGCGTCTTCCGGTCCGCGGTCGACACTCAAGAACATTTCTATCCCAAAGGCCATCGGTTCTACGAGCAATGTGCCCCGCCCACTGCCACTTTAAGTTTGGGGACTGTCTGAGCTACGAATTTTAGTTGAAGGGAATTGTTACATGACATCGGGATACAAATTAAAGTAGGTAATCTTTGCAAAGTTTTAAATTAAAAATACACAATAAAAAGAAACGCGACATCCTAGAACGCATACCAGCCTGATGAAATTTGTAAGTTACCTGAGGTGAGATGGTGATGAGATGAGAAAGACGGAGGTCTCAGGGGAAGGAACCCCCGATAGTTAAAAGGATACAAGATTTTTATTATATTTAAACATAGATAATTAGATAGCAAGATTTACCTAACTTATATTACTTACCCATTACCCTTACCCTTTTTGAGAGATGCTCTAATAACTATGTGTACGTATATTGTTAATAATCAAATTTCCTTAGCATAACCATTAAAAAAATATTGATTTAAACTTACAGGATTTCCACACATCACAGATTAGAATTTTGTTAATATTAGATAACCATTCGACAATAATATTAATAAGATAACATATTATGCATAAGGAATGCAAATCTTTTATTTACAAATAAACTTGACCCAGTGAACTTTGCCGAACCCACGTAAACCGCGCCTGCCTGTTAGTTAAGTATTTGCATAGGTAATTATTCTTCTCGTATTAGGAGGTGCATCGCACATTATAAACATGTTATGCTAATGAGCACTAAATCGGTATTATATCACAGTATCTATATTAATAAAAATAAAAGCTTCCTTAATTACCTGATACAAGGTTTTAATAATTCTATTAGATTAAGTTTATTCATGATTTCAGGTTTTGTGGCCAGAATCACACGGAACCTTTGCAGTTAAATTCAATATAGGTAGGTATTATTATCATTATTATCAATATTAGGAGACTATCCTAGGTTAATTAATATCTGATATGAAAAAGCAAAGAACAAAGAAAATTTTAAATGCGTAACCAGGCGGAAGAGATCGGGATTCGAACCCGGTACCTCTGGATTACCGGTTCAACGTGTTAACCTCTCCACCACCCAGATAACCTTTCGATTTTTTGTAGGTGTAACTATACCCACATTATATAGACATTACAGTCATTACACGTTTCATACATTTTCCTTATTTATTTATTATATTGTTTTGTAAAACCATTATGTGCAATAAAGTATTGAGTATTGAGTATTATTAGCGACCCGCCCCGGCTTCGCACGTGTGCAATGCTGATACTAAATATACTATCCATGTATTATACATATAAAACTTCCTCTTGAATCACTCTATCTATTCAAAAAACCGCATCAAATTCCGTTGCGTAGTTTTAAAGATCTAAGCATACAAAGGGACATACAGACGGCAGGAAGCGACTTTGTTTTATGCTCTGTAGTGCAGGTTTATATAAGCATGTTCAAAAACTTTCGCTATTATCAGTAGGAAGGAAGAGCAGATATCCCGGTGAGCGTGCCCCCTGATGAAGATGAATGCGGCTACAAATAGCCGATGCTCAGGCGCAGTAGGACACTGGGATATTCGCGGCAGGATCTTAGTTGATTAAATGATGGAGATAATATATACCGACATCTAACTGTACCAACTGTAATCGTAGAGCGCGAGGGCGTGTCTGTACATATATTGTTATACCTATTGTATATTATTAATTATATTATAACTTTAAAAAACCGAATTTAAATTCTCGTTAACGAGAAAGAAAATGATTTTCGGGACCTGGACGAGCTACTAAACTAGCCAGTGCACGATAGGCGTACTCGTACCTACTTATAAGGGTGCTCAGGCACAGCATAAAGGTGGCTAAGGGGTGGACACCGCGAGCATTCGCCTATAACGGACCTAAAAATAATTATGTGAAAATCATATAACTTTTTTGTTACATTATAGGCAAGCACCTCAATATTTGAACAGTCTCCAGGATCCGAGGAGAATTTTCCAAATCGGTCCTGCTGTCTTCAAACAATCTGATAACATGCATACTTACCTAAAAACATCATCAAACATTGAATCCCTTCATATTTATGAAATCGGTTGAAATACTTTACTAAGTACACAAAGTAAGAAATTTATCTACAAGAAAACATTAAAAAAAACAAATAAACTTATACTAAAAGGTGGCTAAAACTATTATAAAGAATTATAAAAATATGGTCCTTTTGGCAGCGTGCCCATCACACAGGCAGCATTCCCGCGTTGTATTGCGATGGCAATTCTTTGCGCGAGAAAGCTGCCTGCGCGGGGGTCACCCGTTGCCTCCCTTAGGCGTTTGCTTAGCGCCTTGTGGAGCCCACGTGCAGCCCTACCCCACGGACCTAGTGGCTCGACGCCAAAAGGGATAAACTCGTACTGGGCGCCGAGACACTTAGTACACAAAAGTTTATGCAATATATTGGTTTATTCATATTAAAGTATTATTCAGAAATACATCATCTCGTATGCAAGTAGACAAAATATTATTATGTATTAGGAAACTAGACGTTTCGAGTATTGGCATCCCATTTGGCAAAGTTTATAAATTATTAAAATTCCTCAAATACAAATTAGTTGATTTATATTTATAGCTAGATTAGCAAGCATTTAAATGTCGTAACAGAAAGGAAAATTAGGCAGGTATACCTAGGTTTTATGTTATTTGCGAAATAAAATATGCTTAATTATATTATAGGTGCACTATGACATACGTGTCAGACTGAGGGATATGCTTTATAATTTATATCTATAGAGCGACATAATCGAAACGAATCTATAATGGATCCATGTTGCCTACGCAACTCTAAAAACGCTAATACTCAGCAGACACATTCTCTACCAATCAACCATAGGGCCAAATAGATATACTAGAATTGGTGTAAACCAAGTAACAGAGATACCGGAATTAGTCCATACAAATAATAAGTGCATTTTTGGTCGGCAGCAGAACCGAATGCCGCAAGGGTTATCTAATTCGATCACAACATGTGCCAATTGCCAATGTAACGCGTGACGTGGTTATCAACCTTGCTACACTCCTTCGAGTGCTATTCAATCCATAATCAGTAACACCCAATCGATAGAAATGAGAGGCTCAATTCAATGTGTACGTGTACCTACCTAATTATATTGCGGCTGTTGCTGCGTTTATGTCAAAATATAATTACACAACACGGATTCACATCGTGGTACGACGCGACACCAACTAACCAGTACGTGTAACATAACATTGACACGCGACTCTTTGTCGCGCGGCAAATACTATCTGTCACTGCTTTTAATACCGTGCGAGCATGACAGGAGATGTTGACTCGCGCGACAAGCGAAATAGCGACAATTTATGCTGGGGAGGGGAATGATAAATAAAACTTCCCTTTGCGAAAATCACGCTGCAACTTATTCCATAACCGAATCAAATAGTACACATTGGTTGAGTAGACATAATAATATAGCAGTGACATTAGAAGCATCTGATTTAGCCTGCTTCGTCATTACTAAATAGTAACTGGCCCGTGCAACACCGCGGGTTACGTATAGAAATTTTAATATGAATATAATTATAACCACACGATCTTGATTGAAAAAAAAAAATGTTCTATTGTGTGTATATTTATCACAATCATGTACTACGCATTTTTTTACGCTGCAAACCGCGATGTTGCACGGGCCGTGTCGATCACTGATACTTAATGACTTTGCACTGACGAGAAAACTACTAACTTAACTCAAAACTTGCAAATACACCAAAAATAATGACCTGATCTTTTTTATTAAAATTTCGCTTCATGTAGCGGTGTTTTGGAACTTATATTTGAAGAATAAGAATCAAATTTTCATGTACATCTTCTAAATTGGTAAATTTGAGGTAACGGCAAAAAGTGGCAAAATTATTGCTGTACTTAACAGTATTTTTTATGGTGATCATTTAGCAGGCATGGCCGTTCTTTAAATTCTGTATTTAATTTGAAGTCGAGTCATTTTCATAATCGTAAGGATTTGAACAGTGCATAACCAGCCGCATTTTCGTTAATTAAAGAGGTACCAGCGAGCCGGGATTAACGTCGACGTTTATTTCTAATAACATTGGTTCGAAATATCACTATTTTAAACGATTGAAATGTACTCGGGTAATTTTCCGAATTTTGGGATATTCCGAAAATTACTAATAATAAAATTATCAACTAAATGCGGCAGTATCGATATGCGTTAGCAACACTTCCTCACATAGTTAGGAAGTATTGCTACCTCAAAATATTGTTGACGCTGTAGCAGATATTTAGCAATTTACGGAATATCCCAACATTCGGAATTCCCCGAGTGCTGCAGCTTACATAATATTTATTACTTATCTAATTTTGCGATGTGTACCTTTGAATGACAACTTCAGGCGTTATTGTGTGTCCGTGACTTGGCCGTATACATCCCTTAAATGGCTGTATATCAATGTAAATCGATTTAGGCCCCATCATATCCGAGAATAACAGATGTCAGTTATATTCTAAACGAGAGGTAATACTCGCATATTACCTGCGATACAGCCAAGGTAAACCGCGGCCGCTCGTTATCGACCCGATTCGAGTTTAATTCCGAAATTATCCTGTTACATGGCTTTGGCCCTTTTAGAATATTGTCCTTATCGTAAATTACCTGATAATGTATTTTTATTAAAGCAGTAGCTTAAAGTCTGTTTTTAACTTACATAAAAAAGGTGTTTTCGGACAAATTAATTCATAATTATATCATTAGTATTAAAAAATGAATAAGTATTATATTGAAACGATTATTTTTTTATTACTGTTTCGAGGTGATTTTTCATTTGGATGAAAAAAAATAGCTCGAGCATGGTACCAGGTGGCCTAGCCCCACAGCTCTGTAGAGGCAGTAGGCTGTGTTATGGGCACTAGACGACGATATACTTACATTCTTATGTAGATGAATACATACTTAAATATATAGACAACGTCCATAACCCAGGAAAAAATATTCGAGTTCATCACACAAAATTTGCTCTTCCTAGGATTCGAAACCCAGATACCTCGGCTCAGTAGACAGCTGCTCTACCAGCTGATCTGCGCGTCGTAAAACTATATCTACGAGTACAAGTCACCAGCACCTCTACAACTGCACCACTAGCACAACTGAGACACACTACTCTTTCTCGCGCGATAAATATTACCCATCCCTTTCTTCACTGTACTGTGAGTGACGGGCGATGCTATGTCGCACGACAATTGTGAATTTGTATGGGCTACACCTAGCGAGTCTTTGTCCTCGACAAATTCTTATAATTTATGCACATACTAGGGCACTATTACAATTTCTAAGCTATTTATAAACAAATGTGTTCTCACGGCAAAAAACCAGTTGTCACATCCAATATCTGACAGCCACTATCTAAGTTAGCAATAGTAATATTTTTGAAGGTGACTAGATTTTTTCAGTCTCAGGTCGTCGTCTCGTATACTGTATAGTCTGCCTCGTCACAAATTTACAAATACCAGCGGCAAATTCATCTAAGCAATTAGTCTGCATACTAATTGTACCCACGTTTTTGATGACAGAGGCATCTCTGACGAAATTGATAAGTTGGTAATACTGTTTGCAGAAGTGATTCTTGTTAAACAGTCAAACAATGAAAAACTTTCTTTATGTTTGGTTTTTATTGGCTTGGCTTGTTTTATTGGCTGATAATGTTGATATGCGCTACTAGTGCGGTGTGTGGCTTCGTTCGCGTTGTTTCATGATTGTCATTTGACGGATAAACGCTATAAATGAGATATTTTGTGATTTCACACGACTGCTTCCTGGGATCGGTGATATTAAAGTAAGTAAAGGCCTTATCACACTTGCGATTTTCGAGCAAGTTACCTATCCAAATAAGCGTCTACGTGATCTACAACATATAAATTACGAGTATGTCACGTCTTTGTAGCCATTTATATGGGGCGTTTACAGCACTCCGTGAATGTCGAACATTAATGGCCATTTCTGACTTACGTAGCAGTATAACTACACTTAGGCTCCTATATAGCATTTGATCCGAATAAAAAATAGGATCGATCGTCAATTGTCATCTTTATAATAAGCTGTCATTATGCCCATTGATAAAGTTACGGCCTAAGCGAGAAAAGTTACAGCATCGGAGCAACAAAGTCTTCTGCCGCGCCGCCGGCTCTGCTAGTCACAACAATCACTTAGTAACTACACTCAGTGACAGATAATAGGTGACTTCAACTATGTATCTGTGTTAAGCCTAACTTTTTTCAGGTTCCCGTTGTGCTGGTGGCGAGAGTTAGTCAACCGTTAGGTTTTCAGACTTAAGAAACAAAACTATATGTATGCCTTGAAAGGCGAGAAGCAGGTCATTCGTATGCTCTAGACGCCTTGAAGTTTTAAAATAGGTGATAAGTTGAAACATATTGCTGGAGTACGATGCTGCATAGACAGACAGACAGGTACATAAATTAACACGTAGAATTTATTGTTACTATATATCTTTTATCGACGGTGGATAAACGTCAACTCTATATTACGGTCTCAAAAAGTACATGAAGTGGTTGAAAACAGTGGCATGCATCGATAGGCTAAACTATCATCCGGTGGCATCCATCACTGCACCTACTCGCGCGGCCTTGGCTGCGGTAATCAGCCTCACATTACAGAAATAATGGCATATGCTGTAACATACTATCCGGCAAGATTGCGGTCGAAATGATGCCACTGCTTGTATCGAAGTCGACGGTCATTCTAGTACTTTGTCGCAGTACACTGGCGCTCTGGGCGAGTCACTTCAGTGTGGCGCCTAGACCTGCACCTCTAGCATAACTGTCATACTCGACTATTTGAGATAATTATACCCGTCTCTTTCCGTGCAGTAATGTGAGAAAGTGACGGCTGGAGCTATGTCACGAGTCGCGAGTGCTAAACGGGGTGATTAAAAAAACTCCTTTAAGGCTGGCTCTTCATTGAAGCGGAGCGGAGAAAATAAACCAATCAGGCTGCGTCTTTGTAAAGTCCAAAAGAAATGCATTTAACTCTGAGGACCGTAATTGGTCCATTTTATACAGCTCCGCTTCGCTTCAGTGCCCAGGCAGCCTTAGGAGCCAGAGAAAAAAAACCGACATGCTTTGATGTTCTCGTGAATTCACAAAAGAGTAAACCGAGATTGTTAGTATATGCACACGTTTGTGTTCTGTGTCAATTATAGAGGTATGATCCGTATGATAGCCATTACTGCCTTTGGATCAGCACCGCACGGCCGGCTGTTGAGATTCTTCGAGGGATTTGTCCAGAAATTGAGGTATGAGAATTGAATAAAACCACGCGTTTTAAGGCACTTGGATCAGTGGATCTTACTCGTATCCAGTACGATTTTAAAAAAGCTAGGCGGTGCCGGTGCCCCTAAGCCTCAAGGGTCTTTATTTGCCCTCATGGATCCCCTCAACCCCTCTCATGCGCACTAGCAGGAGTCCTCAAACTTCTTCTGAGATCACGGAAACTATCCAAGCGATGGTCACCGCAAACTCTTCGAACGGCGCCTCAGCGTAATCGTCGCCAGCTACTTAGTTCGCGTTTTTTCTCTGTTTCCCCTCTCCTCCCGCTCTAAGTCAGACTGATTCAGTCTATTCACGACGCAGTCCATGCGCCCAGTGCACCTGCGTCAACCCCCCCAAATTACTCCTTTGGCGCGGAGATAATCCCATTAGCGGGTTATACTCCCACACAAAGTCGGACTACTGATAGTGAGGGCTAAACCAGCCCCGATACAGTTCAAGTCATGTCTTGAAAAAAAGGGGGCCGTTGATTACCTAGCTACGCCAGTACGCCACTGCTCGCTACTGACGATTTGTTCAACTGGTAAGATCCCAGTAAGAGACAAACACATCACCAGAAAGACATTTAATCGACTAGCCATACTCAGACCGCGATATTTGCCCACGGATCAGTTGCACCAGATTGCGGGAGCAAACACTTCATGACGAGACACATTTCATTTGCTGTTGTCACTGTTTGGTGACTTGTCACGCCGTGATTCGGGCTTTTTGTATTTATTTATTTTAATTTATATGTTAATTGTAATTTATTGTGCTCATTGTGTATTGGGAAATCGTATCTGAACGTAAGTTTATCCTTGTATATTGCTGGTATTTAACTGCGTTATATTATTAAGTGCTTATGTAAGAGTCAGTTTTGTTGTAATTTCTTTTTTTACCAGCATTTTTGTGGATGATAGTATAATAATTTATCGCCGAATTTTTATCTTCCATTACCTATTGGAAGAGCTTTGGAAGTCCTATTATGAGGTACGCAAAGTATATTTTATAGTATAGAGACTATCTAATTTTAGTATTTCATTTCCTTCAAGCTTGCTGTTTACAACTATCGTACTATGTCAAGTTGTGAATGCACAAAATAGTCAATCCACGTGTATTATTAGCAAGGTAGATACATTGTTTTTCTTTAGTTACCTAATCAGTCGTAGTATATAGTACCTAGTAGGCAAGCTTATTAAGAAAATCTCATGTATAATTCATAAATGTTCACTCTCGTACCTACATGTTGTACTTGGTTAGGTTATTCCCCGCCCGACACTTTATGATATTCTTCTCAATTCGTTTATTTTTAACCAAGTTGTTGCTGCAATGCAATTAAGAATACGAAGTCTTTTACTGGTATTAAAGTCCATCGAACTATCCGAACTTAGCTTGATATGAGTGTAAAACTAAATCTCGACTTCGATTCGCAGAGACAATATTCAATGAGATGGTTCACATGCGACACTTTTTGAAAATCCCCAAAGTTTGCAGCATATATTTTTAGTTAAGATATTTTATCGTTTCAACGCTCAACTGACATTTTAAAACACGATGAATTGGTAAAGCTTGAATTCTAATTAGATAGTTATACATTTTTGTTTACACTCTTTTTTTATTAATTCTGATTTGGTTTCGCTGACTATCTTACAAAAAATAAAAAACCGGCTAAGAGCATGTCGGGCCACGCTCAGTGTAGGGTTCCGTAGTTGCTCATCCTTCACAATAAACTGCTGTTTTAAGCCCGAGGTTTACGTGAAGAAAGATTTTAAGCTCTATAAAAAGGTCGTAAGCGCCCTATAAACTGTAATCACTTATTACCTTCTGGAAGTCAACTTACGACCTTTTAAAGAAAAAATATGAAATTTGGCGATAACTCAAAAACGGCTCGACAGATTTTGTTCAATATAGTTTTCATTGAAAGTACTTATAAGGCCTCATTAACATGAACTTTTCCGATTTTTTTGACCCGTGGTTGAAAAGTTAGAGGGGGGGGGACACTATTTTTTTTGTTTTTGGAGCGAATATTTACAAAACTGCTGACTTTATCAAAAAATAACGTTAGAAGACCACTATTATTTTTACAATACCTATTCAACGATACCCCACACAATAGTGTTGAAAAGAAAAAAAAAATCACCCCCACTTTAGGTGTAAGAGAGAAACCCGAAAAAAAATTTTTTTTTAATTTGTTTTACCGTTCTGTCGGCGTTATACATACACATACTCATACCAAATTTCAGCTTTCTAGTACTAATGATCACGGAGCTAAGCCGCGGACGGACGGACGGACGGACGGACAGACGGACAGACGGACATGGCGAAACTGTAAGGGTTCCTAGTTGGCTACGGAACCCTAAAAAAAGAGAACGAGTGATGCTGATAGACGCGAGCAGTATTATATCTAATTTTGTTATATTGAGCCATGTATTTTTTAGATGTTAACTTTTTAAAGTTTGAATATTTTAGATTAGTCATTAGTGGATAATAGCTGATAATAATTGATACATATTTTCTGATAATTTCGGCACACGTGCTATATCGCGGATCGTGGCATCCCGCGTCCGTCTAATGAATGAGCCGAGACACAATGGCACGCCCTTGGCCGTCACACGTCGATGGCCGCGAGTCATCCTTCACCGGGTAAACTGTTTCACTATTCGAGCATTTAATGACATTAACAAGTTGACATTTTAAAGGAGATATGGCAAAATTGGATATGGGTAGGTTAATATTGGTCAGTGCTCAACCCGTCATTTCCACTTCAGCGATGTGATCCACTCCAGTGTTAAGATTCGTCTACAAAAATGTACCTACCTAGCTACCTACCTATTATGTTATAGAGAAAATAAACTAGTTGTTTGCTGTGATTCCGCTCACGTGCCAAACGTAATGTCGTTTGGTTGGAATAGAAAAAAACTAAGAAGCATCATTTTCGAATTTTTAATATCAGGAAACAAAGATAAAAGTTAGCGAAGAGAATCTGATCGGGTTATACTTGCAAAATACTGGATCGGTTTAGATATATGCTGTTCGCTTTATATAGGTGCTAATTTATGAGAAGAAATAGAATGCATTTGCAATCACGCATGTTGTATGTGGTCGATGTGATGAAGTGCGCGTGTTTAGGTACTTACCTGTTCCTTTTAATTTTGCTAACAATGTCTTGACTTTTAAAAACATATAGGGTAGGTAGGTACTTACCATAATAACAATACCAATTAATATGAAGTCTGTAGCATTGACGTGAAGTGCCGCGTTCTTCAGATACGCGTTAATCTGTGAAGTATTTATCTTTATTCGTGTTTACACGTGCTGTGGATGTGACTACTTTAACCACTTGTACGAAACAATGTAGAGATACGTCATGGACCCACTAGGTATTTTTAATGTGGATTCTTTAAAGATATTCGCAATGTGATACTAACAGAGGAATCTAGAAAAGCGCCGTTATAACTTTACTTTAAAGACTGCCGTTCCTGGGCAGTGCAATAAGAACAGTTACTGAACGCGCACAATATGATTGAGGTCGTCGAATTTTTCTGATCCGTATAATTTCGAGGACTTCAATCATATTGTGCGCGTTCAGTCGCTGCTTTTCTTGCACTGCCCTAATGGCAGTATTTAAAGGCTTGTACTGGTCGACAACATATTGTAGTGTAGTGAATATATGTGATAACTTTAATTTATCTCATCTTTCTTAACCGTACCTAATTGTAACTTTTTTGTACAATGTGCTCTCGACGATTCCTATGTGATATTTGTATGCGGTTTATGAAATACCTACGGAGGTTCCATTGATACCATTGATACTAAATTACTGTCAAGTCAACCTTCGTTCTATTAACATTAATGAAGCCAATAGAATCGATTAAACAAGACCACCTCTTTTTCCTCAGATGGGTTGCGCTCGGATACTCCACGTCCTGCGGCGCTGTAAGCACCTGGAAGAAGGCGACACCTCCACACAGCTCGAGAGATGTCTCGGACTCCTGGACCTGACGGCCCTGGGCGTGGGCAGCACGCTGGGTCTCGGGGTGTACGTACTGGCTGGTGCGGTGGCTAAAACAGTCGCTGGACCCGCCGTGACGCTGAGTTTCTTAGTGGCTGCTATAGCGTCAGCTTTTGCAGGTAAGTTTTAGTTCAAGAAGGATAAACATCTTTCATTAATGACTGCTGCCTCGAGCTCCCAGCAATGAATGTTAGCAGCCGAGACTACAGAATTGGATTTCATTATGGCTTAAATCTGGTCCTGTTTCGGTAGTAGTAGCGATTATTATGTTGTACGCCGAGATTGAGGAGCTGATGGCCGAGCTGAACATTATCGGAGAGACTAAATCCCATAGACTTCGTCGGCTCGGTCGGCTACAAAGAATAGAAGACGATCGCGCGACAAAAAGAGGATACTTGGGGCAACCCAGGTACCGCTGGGGAGACGTGGTGGAGTTGGATCTGCGTATGCTTCAAGCAGAAAACTGGCGAGAAACTGTGCAGGATCGGGACAAGTGCCGTACCTACTCTGCGTTTCGGAGGCTAAGATCCTGTTTGGGTCACTGAGCCAAAATAGTCAGTTAGTTTTTTTTAATTCGGTACAAATTCATGAATGGTAGCGACGTTGCACAATGTATTTATAAATTTTTATTTATTTAAACTTAATTGCACAAAATACAAAAGTAGAAGTACAAATGGCGGCCTACTGGTGAAGAGCAAGCCGAACCCGTGATACGGTCACCAAAAACTACCGGATTAATTTTATTTATTTATTTAATATTTATTGCACAAAAGAAAACTTATCGTACAAAAGGCGGACTTAATGCCATGAGGCATGTTTAATTTTATATGTGATCTTCTTAGTAGTCGCTATTTAAAAGCATCACGACCCATGCCGATAAGTTTAAATAACAACCTTCTGCACGAATAATGAAAATACAATGTTTGACATGTTGTTTGCATGAATATATTCATCATATTTTGTGATGTTATAAGTACGCCCCAAGAAGCTACTGAATACGTTTAGTTGTATAAATTTGCATAATTATAATATTTAATTTCAGAACGCCATTTATTCAAGTAAGGATGTTATCAGTTAAAGCAGTTCGCATATATCTCAATTACTTGGAAACGTTCACAGGCTTATGAGGCTAAACATAATAAAGAGATTTTATAGATGATGTCATTTTTGCGTTTCAAAAACGCAATGCGTATTTCTATTGCTATAGAACAAGTCTTACTTACTATTAACATAGGTACATGATATTAAGTTCTTCAAAAATACTTTTGTATATACGAATTTCAAGTTAAAATTGTGAAAGATTTATATTTATCAGTCTCTGAAATTTTCGGAACTAAAAACTGAGCAGGCCACAAAGCAGTTTTAATCGATTTTTTGGTATCTACACCGCCTGCTTTGTGGCCTTATCTATATATTTATCAAAAGTGTTCCTATTTGAGCCAGAAGACCTTAGTGCAACAGCCTGCGAAAATCTGAGGGTTCCATCCAGCACGACGACACTATTTTTCACGGAAATAAGACTTGCTCCATGCAGGCCCGGACTAAGAGGTCCAGGGCCCCTAGGCCCCACTTGGCATATGCTGGGGCTTCCTCCCCTATCTCGAAACGATTTTCAGCAAAATAAATAGTAGGTAGTATTTTGAGTGATAAATCTTCTTCTTGTACTGCCATACCCTATGTCCCTGTGTACGGGGTCTGCGACCACCTTTGCGAAGTCCTTTCTGTTCTTAGTCAATCTTGTGATTGTGGCTGCGTTCTTGATGTTAGTCCATTTTCTGATATTATCGAGCCAGTTCATCCTCCTTCTTCCTCTTTTCCCTTCTATTTTCCCAGTGATAAAATAAATAGGGAGAACATAAGTATGGTGCATGTCCTGCTCCTGGGACTGGGACCTACACTGGCTGGGCCCCTAGGCCCCGGTACTGGCTTCATGTAACCCGGTCTCTTTGATTCCAGGGCTCTGCTACGCCGAGTTCGCCTCCCGTGTGCCCAAAGCCGGCTCCGCGTACGTGTACAGCTACGTGAGCGTGGGCGAGTTCATCGCCTTCACCATCGGCTGGAACCTCATCCTGGAGTACGTGATCGGCACGGCCAGCGTGGCCAAGGGCATGTCCAACTACATCGACAGCCTGGCCAACAACACCATGTCGAGCACTATGTTGCACTGGGCACCGATGAAGGTGCCTTTTATGGCCGATTATCCGGATTTCTTCGCGTTTGCGCTGGTGCTTTTGATTACAAGTGAGTTTATTTAAGATATTTCGTAAGTACATTATATTGAATAGACCGGAAGAAATTTTATCGCCATAGTGTTTTAAATAATCAATTTCATTGATGCACTTATTTGGATGCAGCTCAGGAGCATTTTAGCCATTGTTCCCGATTATTATTATTTTTGCCCGATATACGTTCGTTAC
Source organism: Apotomis capreana (assembly GCA_947623375.1). Taxonomy (NCBI): domain Eukaryota; kingdom Metazoa; phylum Arthropoda; class Insecta; order Lepidoptera; family Tortricidae; genus Apotomis; species Apotomis capreana. Next base: position 711,806 of record OX392512.1, on the reverse strand, counting down.
AAGTAAAAAATTGCAAATTGCGTTAATTTGTTAGTTCACTGAAATCAACGTTATTTGATTAAAAAAAATACATGTTAATCTTAATTTCCTCTCTTGTGCCAGTCACACAGTTTTCCGCCTAATTTTTGACTAGGGGGCCTATCCTATGATGGTTGCGTTTATCACGTGAATCACGTGATAAAGCATCTGTCACTCACACTAGCATTGCCAAAACGATGCTTTGTCACTTTTTTATCGCGTGATAAAAGCGACCACCATAGACCCGCAGGTCTCCGTAAACCTGTAGTGTCTCCATGTGACGTGTTCCAGTGCTGCTGGCGGTGGGCGTGCGCGAGTCCACGAAGCTGAACAATGTGTTCACGGCGCTCAACCTGCTCACCGTCTTCATCGTCGTCGTCGCCGGCGCAGTCAAGAGTAAGATTGTCTATTATATTATTAACACTACCTACCTTAAAGAGGATATATCACTGCTCCTATTCCCAGACTATCAGTTTACGTTAAGTTTTGCACCTGGTAACTATGGCGTTGGATACAAATGAGGACCAAACTTAACGTAACCGGCTTATGCAAATCGAGGTTTCGTTCTCGTCTGCTTCCTCCTCCGAAACTTATCAATCTTTACGAAATTTTAGGAACTGTTTTTTCGATTTTTTCGTAAATGTTAATAGAACTGCGGAATTTGCGAAGGAATTTTGGCCAAAACCAGAACCAGACTAGTACACAAATTCCATAACAACAAGCGCAAAAATAGAAACGGTCCGACACAGAACATTTCCTTCCATTCAGTTCCTAAAATTTCGTAAAGATTTATATTGAAAAATTGGCACCTCTTTAGGGAAGCATCCTTAAGAGGCCTTATTTCTTTTAAAATGCTGATTGTTGTAGACATTTTTCTCTATGATCAAACATGTTTCTTAACATATAATTTATGTTACTACCTAGAACAGGGCTATTGAGATGTATTGGTATATATTTGAAACCTACAGTTTGATTTTTTCATTGATAATTGATTTCACGCAGTAAAAGCATGAAATAGCTATGTTCCTACCTAGAACTCGGGGAAAAGTATTATTCACTTCAAAAAGTTGGTTGAAATTACCAATATATTTGTCATAATATGAAAAAAATAAATTTTGAAAGGAATAAGGCTTCTTAAGTTTTGGAGGACGAAACAGACGAGACGAAACATCGATTTGTATGAAAAAATACTAAAGAACAGTTTCAATTAATGCTCACGCGTAATTTGAAGCACTGTGATTCCTGTAATTGGTCCAGCTTCCCGGTCAGTGTAAACGTACTCTTTTGTTAATATGAAAAAATACAAAAAGTATTTTCCCGTACCGGGAATCGAACCCGAGCCTCCTGGGTGAAAGCCAGGTATCCTAGCCACTAGACCATACGGGATATATATGAGTGTGTGAATATTTTCTTTATTTTTATCTATTTCTCTTATCATCATAAATTATGACTCATATCATAATATAGCTTATCGGTTTTATGGCGTGTTTTAGTTAGATCATGTAAATAATTTCTTGTATAAAAACCGGCCACGTGCGAGCCGGACCCGCGCAGCGAGGGTTCCGTACAACTAAATATTTATTACTATTTTTTGTTTTCTGTAGTTGTTGCTATAGCGGCAACAGAAATACATAATCTGAAAATTTGAACTGTCTGAAACCGGCCAAGAGCATGTCGGGCCACGCTCAGTGTACGGTTCCGTAGTTGCCCATCCTTTACAATAGACGAAAATTACGAGAAAGATTTAAATTACGAGAAAGATTTCAAGCTCTATAAAAAGGTCGTAAACGCCAAAGTAACAGTAATTACTTATTATCTTCTGGAATTTATCGATTATACGCGCCGGATTGAGTGAAATGTTTTAATACAGTATGGCACTTAACTAATACGTGTAACGTTCGAAGTATAAGGGCACCGCGAGGCACTTACGTCATTTTAAAGAAAATTATGAATTTTGCGATAACTCAAAAACGGCTCTACCGATTTTGTTTTATATAGTTTTAATTGAAAGTACTTATAATGCCTAATTGTCATGAATGTTTCCATAATTTTTTGACCCGTGGTTGAAAAGTTAGAAGGGGGGACGCTATCTTTTTTATTCTCTGAGCGAATATTTACAGAAATGCTGACTTTATCAAAAAATAATGTTCGGAGACCCCTATTAATTTTAAAAGACCTATTTATTCAATGACACCCCACAGACTAGAGTTGGAACGAAAAAAAAATCACCCCCACTTAGGTGTACGGTAACTACCCGAAAAAAAGTATTTTTTAGTTTTTATTTTACCGTCCTGTCGGCCTGATACATAGGTACACATACTCATACCAAATTTCAGCTTTCTAGTACTAATGATCACGGAGCTAAGCCGCGGACAGACAGACAGACGAACCTGGCGAAACTATAAGGGTTCCTAGTTGACTATATACGGAACCCTAAAAACGGCAAATAAAATACTTTTGTTGTATGGCAGCCCCACATAAATATTTATTTTTCACCTCACTAGCTCGGAAAGCCCAGTTTGTTTGTTTGATATCTATTGAGAAAATCGCTTTTTATCCACATGTGGAGAAAGAATTTTGACGTTTCAACGCAGCTAAAGTAAAATTTGACATGAGCTTATTTTCTGAAAAATCCCGTTTAAAATACCTACATGAAAGCTAATTAGACCTTAGTTTTAATAAATGGCAAATTGGTTGATTATTGCAGATATTTTTCAAAGATATAGTACAAACCCTTATTCTTTTTTCCTCGCTGTAGTGAGGTGAAAAGTTTTGTGTTATACACGGGCGAAAGTTATTTTACGTCTCGTGTATTGAAACACTCGCTTCGCTCAGGATTCTATTTTGAACCACTCGCTTCGCTCGTGGTCAATCATAGGATCCTTTCGCTAGCTCGTGTTTCGAATAAACACTCGCGGGTAAAATACAACTTTCCCCCCTTGTATAACAAATAACTATTATTCTGCATTTAAGTTTGTTGTTACAGCGGCGGAAAATTTCAACTGTCTAGCTATCACGGTTTATGAGTTCCCCCGAAGACTGACACTCTTGACAACCTTGACCTTGCTGACTTCCAAATATTATTAATCAGATAGACTAAGTAACTCTCTACAACGCCACAGGTGACCCTGCCAACTGGCGCATCAAAGTAGAAGACATCCCCGAAGAATACCGCGGGCAGGCGGGCGCGGGGGGGTACATGCCGTGGGGGCTCGCCGGGGTCATGGCCGGCGCCGCCAAGTGCTTCTTCGGGTTCGTCGGCTTCGACTGCGTCGCCACCACCGGGGAGGAGGCCAAGAACCCCAAGAGGGACATCCCGCTGTCCATTGTCATGTCGCTGGTGGTGATCTTCGTGTCCTACTTCAGCATTGCGACCGTGCTCACGATGATGTGGCCGTATTATCTTCAGGTACGTTCGATGGATTCCTTTGAAATTTCAACTATCCTGATGTGTGTATGTGAAAATATGGAGAACCAGGCTGCGGAATTTTGGAGAACACTAAATAATGATGATCAGGAAATTAAGACAACCAGGGCAAGTTTACCTATAAGACTCTTTCAAATTGTATTGATTTAAACTAGTACTTGACACGACGTTTCGAACGTGATCTTTTAAATTATTTGTAAGTAACTGAAAGATTTGGATAATCGTCCACTGTTAATTACGAAAAATATCCCCGGGAATCACTCTGAGACTAGACAAAGCCTGCTATATAATATATATACACTCAGTCATAATATAATATAGGTAAGTAATATGATACATTCTTGTCTCTAACACGTACCTATGTCAGAAAGATGCGACGCACCAAATCTATTTCTACTTCTACATCGCATACCTATTAAAAATATACGAACTGTGTCAGAGAGATTCTAATTGAAAACATAATATTCAACGAGGTGTCATGTAATGGGCGACCTTGTCGCAGAAAAGCAAACGCTTTTTATCGCGATTGTGACCACGAGATGATCAACTTAACGATGTTTTTATTTCCTCAAGGTAACGTTTTTATATCTCGTCTCTGATTTCATTTGTCTTCCAGTTCCGTGTAGATAATGAGTTTTGGGACAGCATCATCAGCAGTCGAAACTTTGCTGAGTTGTTAATTAAGGCGCTGCAATCAGGCCATGCGAATGTGACCCACAATCTTCAAGGACATTCTTTCAAAATCAATAGATATTTCAAGAACAGTGTAGTAAATATGTGGCTTTTTATGTGAGTAGGTATCACTCACTCACCGCAGTCCTATAGGCAGATAATGTCGCAGTGACATTGCAGTCGCCATAATTAATCGCGATCAATTAGTACAGTTCCCTGATTGCCTTCTAGATGAGATCTAGAAAACATAACACCTTTTCTTTTGATGCACGATATGTTTATAGTCGTTCGTTCGTTCAAAAATTAAATATGAAAGCACTGCATATTGTTCTAATTAATACATAAAATGTACTGAGCGATAGACTTAACTTAAAACTGTTCGTAATTTTTTTAAAGATATAATTACAAATGTGTAGTTTCAGATTTTTCCCTATACTTGTATTATAATTATAAGACACGCGATACTACTTGTCATTGTCACATAAATACCCTATAAATTTTGATTCCCTGAGAGTGTCGAAATATACGTTTCTTGCGGCGTCGAAACGACCGTCTTTTTTTACGTTAAGTACTTTAGAAGTTTGATTTTTTAACAGCTTCAAAGGACTGTAGACTTGAGTCTATTATTTGCAGGCGAAAATATTTGTACACCTGCATTTGTAGGTCAAACATAGTTGATCACATATACTCAGATACTGAAAACATGTACCTATGTTTAACAAATAAATTATTTCTGATTCTGATTCTGATTAATTTCAACTCGATACCTTTACGCGTTCCTGAGATAAAGGGTCTTAACAGACGAACGACCAATAAAGTAATCCTATAAGCGTTCCAATTCTTACTTTTGAGGTACGGAACCCTAAAAATCATGTATAATTCCAGGACGCGGACGCCCCGTTCCCGCACGTGTTCACGGAGGCGGGTCTCCCCGTGATCAAGTGGATCGTCACGGTGGGCGCCATCTTCGCGCTATCCACCAGCTTGCTCGGCGCCATGTTCCCCTTGCCCCGGGTGCTGTACGCCATGGGGAGTGATGGAGTGCTGTTCCGCCCGCTGGCTGCCATTCATGGCTGGACCAAGACGCCACTCCTAGCCACGTTTCTCAGCGGTTTACTATCAGGTTAGCCTCCACCAGTTTGCTCGGCGCATGTTCCTTTTGACCCGTGTGCTGTAGGTACGCCATGGGGAGTGACGGTGTGCTGCTCTACCCACTGGCTGCTATTCACGGCTGGACCAAGACGCCACTCCTAGCCACGTTTCTCTGCGGTTTACTATCAGGTTAGCCTCCACCAGTTTGCTCGGCGCATGTTCCTTTTGCCCCGTGTGCTGTAGGTACGCCATGGGGAGTGACGGTGTGCTGCTCTACCCACTGGCTGCTATTCACGGCTGGACCAAGACGCCACTCCTAGCCACGTTTCTCAGCGGTTTACTATCAGGTTAGCCTCCACCAGTTTGCTCGGCGCTTGTTCCTTTTGCCCCGTGTGCTGTAGGTACGCCATGGGGAGTGACGGTGTGCTGTTCTACCCACTGGCTGATATTCACGGCTGGACCAAGACCCCACTCCTAGCCACGTTTCTCAGCGGTTTACTGTCAGGTTAGCCTCCCCAGTTTGCTCGGCGCCACGTTCCTTTTGCCCTAGCTCTGTGTTGTACCATGAGGCACAGAGCTTCCCATGAGGGGAGTGATGGAGTACTGTTCTGCCTGCTGACTGCTATTCATGGCTGGACCAAGACGCCTCTTCTGGCGACGTTCCTGAGTGGCTTACTGTCAGGTACAACTTATGGAATCTTGCAGAAAAATCTATTTCAACTTCTGATGCATTACGTAACTAACTTTGTAATATCTTTAATTGTAGCATGCTGTCATACTCATTTGAAGGAATTCAGGAATGTTAATAATGAAATTGCACTTAATTATATTAAACTTAGGTGGGAAACACATTCATGACTTTATGTAATTTTCAATATTAATTTGTTGCAGCGATAATGGCAGCGCTCTTCAACCTGAACCAGCTGATCGACATGATGTCCATCGGCACCCTGCTCGCGTACACCATCGTGGCCACCAGTGTCCTCATTCTAAGGTACTGCATGAAAATAAAAACCAAAGTAATACAAGCTAAAATTCTAAAAGCATATTTGGCAATAATTTTGTAGATAAAACAGGGAAATACTTAATATGCAAAAGACACTATCAAATGATGACAATGCTTCAAATCAAATACCGAAATAAGTATGCCATCTGCAGTCACGGTCTGGATTTTCAGTATCCATCTTATCCTACTACCAAAATGCAAACTTCCTTGTACCTATTCCAGATATGAGCAGGAGCCAGACTTCTCCATCGGCAGCATGAAGCCGGTTCCGGACACGCCCTACTCCGTCGCCAAGCAGAGCTTCAACCTGCTGGGCTTGAAGCGGCCCACCAACCTTTCAGCCACTATAGCTAAATCCTCCATAGTTATTCTATGTAAGTCACTATTATGTACGGCTAATAATTGCCATGCGGTTCTTCAAGAGGGGAGTAAATAGGTTCTAAAAGGGTCGGCAACGCGCGTGTGATGCTCCTGGCGTCGCAAGCGTCCATAGGCGGCGGTAACTGCTTAACATCAGGCGGGCCGCACGTCTTTTTCCCACCGTGGTAGTAAAAAAATTGGAATAGGAATTAAGTAGCTAAGATTGAAATACAAAGCTGAACTGACGGCCATGGCCTACGACCAAATCGCAAATTGTTCCTACTTTTGTGTAATGTATTATTCTTTTATTTCAGTCGTCCTAGCGCTCATCACGTGTGGTCTCCTAACGTGGGAGAGCGGCAGCGGCGCAGACGCCGCGCTCGGCGTGCTGGGGGCTGCTCTGCTGGTTCTCCTGATCATCCTCTACCGCCAGCCAAGGCAGAGCACGGCACAGCTCAGCTTCGCAGTAAGTAATTCTCGTATACATAATTATGTATAGACTGTGGCTGGTAAATTAAGGATTATGAAGGATCTGTCCTGTCCAAGGGTGTACCTATATCTATGAACTTGTTGTTGCCATGCTCTCGTACCCCCTCTTACCGCCGATGTGGCCTAAAACAATCGGTCCCTATGGACAGGCCTTTTCAATTAGTCAGCCGTCCATGAAGTTATAGTCTCAATTTCTACGATCCAACGGGGTGAAAACTCTATAAACTACCGAGGTATACTCATTCTTCTCAACTTAAACTAAGCAGTTCTTTAACATTTTCTTGGATTTCCGCAACTGTCACACATTAAAATAAAACAATTTTAACGGATTATATCACGGGAATCGTCAGGGTGGGGAGCGGGGAGAGGAATAAATAATATACGCGATATAATCCGTTTGAATTGTTTTATTTAAAAGAGCTGATATTTTCCCACAGGTGCCGCTAGTGCCACTGGTGCCTTACCTCAGCGTGTGCATGAACGTCTATCTGATGGTGCAGCTGGACTACCAGACCTGGGTGCGGTTCATCGTGTGGCTCGTCATTGGTGAGTAGAACTTGATCTGACCTGACCAATCGACCATAAGAAAAAGATGCGTCAGTAATTTCCTGCTTGTTACAAACTCTAGGACATGTGGACTGTCTTAAAGCTCTCCAGAGAGACACAGAGCCTTTTAAAGCTCGCGCCACCAATTTCTCTGATATTCTAGTCCCAAGAACTACCCCAAACTTCAAGGGCTTTATGACTCGGAACATAGTAGTGGTCCGCGGAACGGCGGAAATCATCTGAACTTATTACACGAGTTGTTTGAATTATCACTTAACATTGACACGTTCCCTATCTGTGAGTGACTGCGACCCGGTATATGGGTCAAGCAAGCAGCAGGAACTTATTATGACACTATTAGTGTATTCACCCTAGGCCTACAAGGCCCGGTCCTAGGGGCCCAGCCAGTCTAGGGGCCCCAGGTGGTAGCTGGCCCATAATAATTTAATTTACTGAATACCGTTTCGAGACAGGGTAGGGGGCCCCAAATGCCAAGTGCCTTAGGGGCCCAGGTTCTCCGGGGCTGCACACTATTATTATAAAGGCGAAGGTTTGTCAGTGTTTTTATATGTATGTTTGTTACTTCTTCACGCTCAAACGGCTTAATCAATTTTGATAAATTTTGGTACCATGAAGGTAGCTGACACCCTGGATTAACACATAGGCTACTTTTTATCCCGAAAAATGTAATGTTCCCGTGGGACGAGCGGGTAACACCGCGCGGCACAGCTTGTAAACCTTATCTGACTCCTTTTGTTTTCAGGATACTCAATATACTTCTTCTACGGCGTCAGAAACAGTTCTTTGAACGAGAAAACGCCGGTGGCCGCGAGTAACGGCAAGCACGACGACAAGCAGCTCACCACAAAGTTCTGAGCGCGGGACAGTGGCACGTAATGACATACTTCCGGGACCTTTAACAAATGTGGACTTTAATAGGTTAAGAATCTAATAAGTTTTAGAAGGTCTTGATTTTATATTTTTAAAGCAATGTATGAATGAAACTACGTTGATTGTTGTGTGTATAAATATTATTTATATTGGAGGTTCTTTATATTTTTATAAATATAGTTTACGATAGGGTGGAAACATGACATGTTTCCTGAGTTAAGATCTCCTGCGCACTAGTTTTATGGGATCTTTGACTTTAAAATAAGATGAATACAGGCAAATTGAATTGATTGAGAATGTAGTGTTTAAGTTTATTTTAATATTCATACCATTCTAGTATACATCATCTTGCCATGAAGACATATTTGCCATAGACAGTTAGTCGTTCATACCCTATTCAGGATTATCATTGCATTTATTTGAATAATTTCGCAATGTACCGTACCTTGTATATAAAGAAAATTACAAACTTTAATAATGATTACCAATTGAAACAAGATGTGTCATTATTCTCATAAACTCATAATAAAAAAAGTATAATGTAGGCAAGTAAAATTAGTTAGATACGAGTATTAGATTGAATTGTATAAACGTTGTATGTATATTTTGATATAGATATTTCATTTTATAGATACATTCCAAATTTTTTTTATCTTAAATTTATCTTTTACAAAAATAAAGCATGTTGAATTGTTCGTATTTAGGTATTTGTAACAAAATATTTTGAGCTGTCTAAATAATAATAGAAGTTATATGTAGACTAACTATGTTAAAAATAGTTTAATTATGGAACAGTTTTTTAAGAAAACAGCACCTCTCAAGGATGCTAACGGAGCCATTATTACAGACAGCCAAAAACAACTCGATCGCTGGGTAGAGCACTACACAGGTCTCTACTCGCAGCCTGTTAACCTCCAGCCAGAAGCAGTGCAAAGAATGTCAAAACTACCTGTGTGTTCTGAGTTAGATGTTCTACCAACTATAGATGAATTTATGAAAGCCGTTAACCAGCTGAAGTGTGGTAAGAGTCCCGGCAGCGACGGCACCCAGGCCGAAATAATTAAGCTCCACTGTGTAAGACCTATCATGTACAATCTACTGTGTAAGTGCTGGGAAGCAGGGGCTGTGCCTCAGGACATGCGTGACGCTAATATTGTAACATTGTATAAAGGGAAAGGTGACCGCGGTGATTGTAATTGTTATCGCGGCATCTCCCTTTTAAGCATAGTTGGCAAACTCTTTGGCCGAGTCATTTTATCTCGACTCCAAAAGCTTGCGGAGCGCGTTTATCCTGAGGCGCAGTGTGGTTTTCGGACACAGCGTTCCACAGTGGACATGATTTTTACACTTCGTCAGTTACAGGAGAAGTGCAGAGAGCAGAATACACCCCTGTTTGTAGCCTTTGTTGACCTTAACAAGGCCTTCGACACAGTCAGCAGGGAAGGTTTGTACATTGCGTTGGAGAGTATTGGGTGTCCGCCGAAACTCTTAAGTCTCGTAAAATCATTCCATGAGGGAATGAAGGGCGCCGTGGTTTTCAATGGTAGCGTGTCCGAGTCATTTGACGTCTGCCGAGGTGTGCGCCAGGGGTGTGTTCTGGCCCCTACCCTGTTCGGTATATACTTTTCGCTTTTATTACGAACTGCTTTCGGCGATAACCAACAGGGTATCCACCTGCACACGAGGACCGATGGGAAGATGCTCAATGTCTCGCTTCTTAGGTCGAAAAGAAACCGCGAGGACCTTCTCGTCGACAGTCTTCTCTTTGCTGATGACGCAGCCTTTGTAGCGAATACCACATCCGAGCTCCAGTCAATGGTGGACAAGTTCTCTCGGGCCTGTTCCATGTATGCCATGACTGTGAATGTCAAAAAGACTGTTGTTTTTGCACAAGGCTCTACTACAGTTCCGGTAATCTCGCTAGATGGCTCGCTGTTGGAGGTTGTAGACAGTTTTTGCTACCTAGGGTCGACCGTGTCAAACAATCTCTCGTTAAACGCAGAAATAGATACCCGTATTGGCAAAGCGGCGACCATGTTCGGAAAGCTAAGTACAAGAGTATGGTATAACAGACATCTTACCACAAAAACAAAGATGGTAGTCTTTCAGGCTTCCATACTGAGTATACTCTTGTACGGTGCGGAGACCTGGACAACGTATGCAAAACAAGAGCGTCGTTTAAACACCTTCTACATGCGTTGCCTACGCAAAATCTTAAATATATCATGGCAGGACAGGATAACAAATGAGAGGGTTTTGGAAATTGCACAATTACCAAGCCTGACTGCACTACTTAAACAGAGGCGCTTGCGCTGGCTGGGTCATGTGCACAGAATGGAACCCTCTCGTTTACCGCGACGTGTTCTGCTAGGCGCAATAGCGAATGCAAAACGTAATGTCGGAAGGCCCTTGCTTCGCTTTAAGGACTGCGCGAAGCGTGACATGATTGCCTTTAAGATAGACCACCAAACCTGGGAAGAACTCGCGGTAAGGCGCACAGACTGGCGCAAGTGTGTGGCGGACGGCCGCAAGTGGTGCGACGATGCATGGTTTAGCGCATTGACTGACAAGAGGCAGAAACGACATCTAGGCGACCATACTAACTCAACAACGGTCAGTGTCTCTTGTCAAGTTTGCGGTCGGGTATGCCGATCGCGTATCGGTCTTTTCAGCCACCAAAGACGGTGCTTCGCAGACTGAAGACCACAAATCGTCTGTAATAGACTGAAGGGCCTATGATGATGATGATGATGGAACAGTGTAGCATTTAAGGAGAGTACTTTGAAGAGCGTATATTTTTTTCTACTCTATTTTCAACTTGAACTCTAAATATCTGTGCCTAATTTTGTCCTTCTTTCAAATAATTTAAATGTAAATATGTCCTCTTGAAGCACGATCCTCAAATGGCAGTAAACTTGAGGTGATTGTGATAGTGTGTCCGTGATAGTAATGATAAACGTCTTGTGATGAGTAACTTATAAAAGTGTAATTACCTATGATTACTTAGCATAAATTAACAAACTGTGATGATTGATAGAGTCGAAAATTAAATGAAATCTAATTTGAATTGATATGTTGGATTTTATTTTTAATCTTTTCAAATGATCCCATACAGTAAAATCTACTAGAAAGGGTTATGTAGGTACATGGTTATTGTACAGTTATTGTTGTATTGAATTATGAGGATTCTGAAATTTATTTCGAGTCTTCTAATTTGCGTATCTTTAAAGTCTATTTTTTTTCTTCAATTATTCAACATATATTGTGCTATTTTTATTCATATAACTACAGGACGTTGTCCAATTCAAAATCAGTCGTCCTCCCTATTCTCAGTCACCGTTTGCGCTTGGTAGAGACAGGCCCAGAACGTCCCGGCTACGATTTCGAGCGGCAGCGGTGCGCGGAACGTGTGTCTCACTCACTCGTTTGGCCGCCGCTCGCTCAACCGCTCGCCGCGCCGCTTGCTGCCGTCGTGGCATGTCCGGAAGCGTAGCTCATTGAAGCGGACAATAATAAGGCATATTCATGTAATTTAGGGAGGATAATTAAAGAAATACAAACTTTGCAGCAATGTTGTATTCAAAGTCGATACATGAGCATAACATTGAAGGTTTAGCAAGAATCCGTCACAATCCATCCATACAAAATAGTGTTCTTTTTTTCACATAAAGCTAATCTCACTTCAGCCTAAACAATTATTCTGAGATAAGCTATATTAACACTGAGGTAAACTACAACTGAGTAAGTACATTAAGTAATTCAATACGTTTCATTAAAAGTACAAATAAAGATTTTAAAGATGATACTAATACAGTCATAATAATGATTATTTTGTTTTGGAATTTATTGTTTTTTTTTAATATTATTACAAAATATAAGTGTATTGTTAATTATAAATGTAGACTGACTTACCATGTAATGAACATATTACTGTATGGTTAATAAATGAAACTGAAACTAATATAGTTAGATTAGAGAAGGTCTGTGAGATCCCAAAGAAACCAGCAAATAATCAATGTAATCAATAAATATTGACACTAAATTTTCATAAAAATAGAATTTTATGAAAATTTATTTAGAAATCACACTTATAACCGGGACAAAACATTGCATCCATAAGTGTCGTATGTATGTCGATTGAGTTTACAAAACAGAAGAACAGCGTTTGAAAAGTCATTCTTCAGTTGTGTATTTGAAATCTGGTAAGCTTTAAAATGTTTACAGTTGATTGATTTTATATAAAGTATACAGCCTCCTAGAGCTACAATCTAAAACCTAACGCGAGACTCACACATAATAATATTCAGATTACAAAATAAATATATATATATCGCTGTTACACAGCCGAGCTCCTACTAATACTGGAATCACTCACATTTACTTATATCCTAATTATTTTACGAAACTAACAACACAATGTAAGCGGCACCCTATTTTACACATTTTAAATGCACAACTCTGAGTTCATCCATTCGGGGAACAATAACTACCAGCTTAAAAAGAAAACATAATAATTAATAAAAAAATATATACGTTTCAAATTACATTCACAGTAGTCACAACATCTTGCAAAGTAATACTAAATCAAATACAAGAATATATGTTCGGTCGAATACCAAATACGTCATAAATTCGGCTCCCATTATTACAGGGTTCTATGTTACATTTTCAGGGTGATTAAAATTGGATTTAATGTCATTATGTCAATGTTCGAATTTGAACTCCTCAGAAGAAGAACCCTGTAATATTGAGCCAGCGAAATGTAACTAGTACTAAAACCTAAATAATCCTAATCTAATTATTATTTAAATTTAAACTAATACAGGATTTACCAAAAATACACTTCGCATAGAAATTAATTAACAAAATAAAAAATACTTTGGCCGTGAACTTTAGGAACATAAATAAATATGTGAGATTTGTTTGAGATTATTTGAATAAGTGAATGTACTATATTAAATTATCTTACTTAATCATTACTGTCAATCTTAACTATGTAAAAGTTACTAACATAACTACTCAATTTCATAATACTATCGCAAACGTCTTAATGGTTTCTTGTCACTTATTTTTTCTGGTGAAATAATTCATTTACACAATGTCCGGGTTAACTCATGATTTGTATGATTACATAATAAATTACAGTCATTTCATTATAAGAACTCAATTCATAATTCCTCTTTATAATTGTTAGTGAAAATTACCAGTATTATCAACCCCGGTACGATACCTTTCTACTTATAAAAACTTGTTGCCATTACAAAATTTGACTGTGACTGAGCGCCTCGCATATTCTCGAAAGAGTACATTCTGGGTACACCACAATTGTTTTTTTTTTATTGTACCATCGATACAAAGATCCAAAAGGACAAAGAAAATTTTAAATGCGGAAGACACCTGGCGGAAGACACCGGGAATCGAACTCGGTACCTCGGTTTACCGGTCCAACGTGATAACCTTTCCACCAGCCTATCGCCAAATAACCACAAATAAATGCAAAGATTGACTGAAAAATCATAAGGAAAAATTCGAAAGGTTATTTGGACCGGTAATCCAGAGGTACCGGGTTCGATTCCAGGTGTCTGCCGCCAGGTAACGCATTTAAATTTTTCTTTGCGCTTTGACCTGAATGTTACATTTAGAGACGTCAATTAGACATATAAAAGAGTCTTCCATTTGATATCAATAATCGAAATTTAAAGTCACAGGCGTTCAAAAGACCTTGTTAAATGCTGGATATGAAGGAGACGAAGGTACCGGTAGTGCTGGTGGGGCTGGTGGGGCTGGTGGGGCTGGGGGGGCTGGTGGGGCTGGGGGGGCCGGTGGGGCTGATGGCGGCGGTGGCGGGTCAGCCGAGCGCGTTGTGCGCCAGCAGGGCCGTGTGGCTGTCATTGTGTAGGACTGACAGTTGCACGTCGGGGGCGCGGCGCCGCTCCGAGCTGTGCCACGCGCCGTACGTGAAGTAGATCAGCAGGCCTGGCACGGAAGGACACTACATTGGACTGCTCAAAAATATATCTCTGTGATGAACGACTAGTGTTCGCTACAGGAAAAGCCGGATATCCAATGATTATTATAGGATACTATTAGGGCCAACATACAATTAGACATTACGACGAACGTACGTTGCGGCATCGTGTAACGTTGCGACGTCGTTTCGTGGAAATTAACGGTGTAAGACGTAAAAAATCGCGTCACGACGTCGTGAGCTTGTAAAATGAATTTTAGTTTTGCATCTTGTCACATGAAGATAAAGTTCATTTTGGATTTATGCATTTCCACGACACGACGTCGCATCGTGTCGTGTCTTGTAATTGTGTTTTGACTCGTAGAAATTCGAAAAATATGCCGCAGTTGATCAAGAGCCATGGAGCGCACCAGGCTTGTCCTCATGCTGCTGTTATTTATTTATTTATTGATACAAAATCCACAGCAGAAATTACAATATTTTTTGAAACAGATACATATTTGTATAACATTGGCCAATTACGGATTTACATTATACAGACTTCAGAAACGCAGAAAATGCTGGGTCCATCCAATTCTTTCCGTCATAAATGAATTAAATGATGGAAATCACTTTAAGAGAAAGTGATGACAAAAAGTTTTCTGAATTCTTTAGAATGAGTATACCAAGTTTTGAAAAGTTGCTGGCACGGATAACACCCTGTATACGAAAGCAGCATGTGTAATATTACGCCACATTATAACGTTAGTTTTTACGTCACGACGTCGGGAGGTCGCACGTTGCGGCAACTTGCCACGGCACGACGGCGTGACGTGATTTTTTACGCCGTGGATTTCCATCGCGGCGTCGTAACGTTACACGACGCCGTAACGTGCCACGGCACGTCATCGTAACGTCTAACTGTATGAGTAACGGAAAACAATGCTTACAATATATTTTTTCTTGTGATGTAGTATCTAAGTGGAACTCACCAGCCGCGATCCAGACGGCGAAGCGCAGCCACGTCATGTAGTCCAGGTTGAGCATCAGGTACACGTTGATGAGGATGCTGAGCCCCGGCAGCCACGGCACCAGCGGCACCTGCAGTGTCCAGCGTAAATCAGTGCCGTATTCACCCCTATGCCCACAAGGCCCGGGGGCCTAGGGTCCCAGTCCCAGAAGTAGAACTTGCACCATACTATGTTCTCCTTATTTCTCACTTAAAATACTACTACCTACTATTTAGTTTGCTGAAAATCACTTCGAGACACTTGGAGGGGGCCCAAAATGCCAAATGCCTAGGGGCCCTTGCCCTCTAAGTCTGGGTCTGGTGTAAATAGGCCAGTTGACTCATGTCAAATTGTAATAAACTAATGTTTATTCCGTATAATATTTAGCAAAGGAAACCTAAATACATATTTTTCAATTCATAAAAGTGAAAGATGGCTGAAAAAATTGAATTTGAAAATATGGTTTTTAATCTGTATTTTGAAATGCTTAAAACGTGGCGGACAGCGCCATTTTCGCTTATGATAGTGACGTCATCGGTCATGTAAACAAAACTGAAAGTCTACTTTGACGACTTCGAATAGTGGGGTCCCTCTCGATTTCCTGTCAAAGTATATTGGAGTGAGCGGAATGGCACTATACGACGGTCGAATTTCGAATATTTACAGGTAATTCTACGTCACGCCACAGATTAGCAAAAGGCAAAAATGGCGGACGGCGTTTTGGACTGTTCATGAAATTTCTAAATTTCAATTGATAAAATTTAGCTTTCTAGCTTTCACAAAAATACAAGACATTTTTTTAGAGCTAGTAAGATCATTATTAACCATTTCAAATATATTTCAAAACTGGGTCTACTAGCCTATTGCGATGGCAGACGTTGATACGAGTAACGGAGTGTCTTGCGGTTTGCGAAGTAGCAATAGTTCATTTAAACAATGTTATTCAGATCCTGTTCAGGGCTCATCTTTGGAATGTTATATACTAATGATAAACCAGGATACTTACAGAAAACGCGAGTTTCTTCTCGGAGACGGGCTGTCGCGATATGGCGACGAGCGTGGCCAGCACGAGCGCGGCGCCGCCGACGAACATAGCGAGCGGGCCCGGCCGTGACGTCACCAGCGCGCCGTAGTGGTGCACGCTCCACATCATCATGAAGCACCAGATGCCTGCCGACCGCAAATTATAACTCATGGCCTCGTATTTTGACATCATCATCATTTTTTACATCACAACATAGTGGCTCCACTTCGCCTGATGGTAAGCAAAAAGGGGAGCCCAAGTCGCAGTGGCAACTGACGAGAAACCAACGGTGCCAAGTCAGTTGACACTGCCATGCTGGCCCGAGAGATGCTTCTTCACGCTTCGTTTGAAGGGTCCCAAGTTATAAGAAGGAGGAAACACATGATCATTAGCCTTTTACATCTATAACAGATGAGTTAAGCAGCGTCTAATAAACTGCGCTTTCGAAGATGGCTGGATAGCCCGATACGAGAGCGACAGCCGCGGCCGCATAATTGACAAATAAATGTTGCGCCTATCGATGAAGGGGGAAAAGCTGCACGCTGGTGTCTCATGGGACATGTCACGCTTGTGAGAGAGAGAAGCAAACCATACTTCATCATGCGCAGCCACACCATCGCACAAAGTCTTCCTCCTTCCTCCTATTTTGACACCACATAATAGTAATTGACAGACTCCGTAGAATCCTTCATTTTTTCGGTCATATAGCCAGGAAGAAGAGTTCCTGGAAAAGCTGTGACAAGATTCAAGGAAGAAGACCAATAGGAAGGAGTCCCATGCGTTAGAACGATCAGATTCAAAACAACGGTCACCAAGTTTCCAGTGGAGAGCGATCGTCCGAAGAGTGATAAATAGAGGTCACGACCCTCAGCAATGAGGAATACGACACAAGAAGAGGAGAACACATAAAAAAAATTTACACGCGACATCACTTTTTTCAACATTACTTTTTTTTAAAGTCCTCATTTTAGTTAATTTTAACGATTTTAATTCTTGACAGCATTGGGATTTATCAGTATTTTATTTTATTTTATAGCTATACTAGCGAATGTCCCACACGCTGCAACGTACGTCAATTGTCGCTGTACCGATGTAGTGAATAATAGTTTTTAATTGTTACCTATAAATATATGTATGTATACAATGTGCTCGCGAGGAATCCAAATGCTTTTAACAGCGGATTCCTGAGGTCGTATGGAGTAAAAAATGTTATATGAACCTATGTCGAAATATGATTTTTAACTTTTTTTATATTTTCATACATAATAAATAAATTACCTTTACTTCACCAGTAAAACAATGCTTTAGAACGAGCTGGCAACGTTTGTTATTGTTATCTCTTTTCATTAAAAGGGGAGTCAATGCCATAAAGAAATTTTCTTGTTGGGCAATGTTTTTTTCAAAACAGGCTTTACTTAAATATGCGGTCAAAACTCCTTACTCATGAATCTTATGATTTATCTAATGGCTGCTCTACACTATCTTTTAATAACTTTGCTATTAAACTCCATGGATTATGATTATAATACAGACTGGCCACTAAGAAATACCCTTCGACTCGTTTTTATTATAACTTTTTACAATGACTCCAGTCATATGACAAGTCATTGTTGTGATTGATTTTAACGGTGTTACGCATTGACGTATTAATTACATGGACACACAATCCGACGGAAAAAATGGCACCCTCTCAACTTATGCAAAATCACAAATCGCATTAGTTGGGCGATCAGTCTCGTTTAGACCATGACACGTGACGGGTCTCAAAAATGACTTAATTTTCAGTGAAAAATTGCAGAAATAATAGCTATAAAATAAAGAAAAAGGTCGGTATATTCTTTTTTACGCAGATTCTATTGATTAATTAACGAATCCTATGTAAAATCATAGCATATTTTATTCTAATCTAAAATATGTCCCTTTATTAACTTTGTCCCTACAAAATGCACCTCATCACAGAACAAAAATCTAAGGAGTCGCTATAGTTTTATATTTTATAAATTAATAAAGGAGTGCAATAAATAATTATCCTATTTTTTTATTCCCAGGATTTGTGAGATTCCCACGCGATCCAAAACAACGTGAGAAATTGAGGTCACGACAAGACAGACGTCAAGAATAATTTCAGCCAAATAATTCGTCTCTCGTGTGTTCGTTCGGCATGATCATATATGTATAAAGAAATAAAGTTTCTTTAAATATTCCACAGCGCACGGTTCTGTCGGTAAAGCAGAAGTTTCCTTAGTAGGATAACAGATGGCGCTGTCACCTCCATAGCTTGTCTGTCGGTAAAGACATTATTGTAAAGAAAGATGGCGAATGTTCTGTCATGAGGTATGGTACGGGAGATTAACATACAGCAAAGCAAATTAAATATAAAAAGTGAAAAGTGGGAATCGACATGCCAGTTAATAGACTTTAAATGTCGTTTCTTTTGTTTACAGGTATGTTTTAGTGTGTGTAAAGTTATACGAGTTTAGTTTTAATGTAAACTTTTGATTAAATAAAAAACTTTTGTTTACAGAGCAACGCATAAGTTTATTTATGGCGGATTCCCTACAATATTGAAAAATAGTCTTATAAAACGACATTTTTGGTTAAAGAAAAAACATGGAAAAGTTGAGATTTACGTTTACAGTGTTAGCGACGGGCCCAGAAGGAAAAACAAATACAATATGCATAACCTCAATCGAGGTACCTGATGGTCGCATTTTTGAAGTTCCTGACGACCTGAAACCTGCTAGTAGACACACTGGTATTACGAGCACCGATGTATTCGCGAAAGTAAAAAACTCATTAAAAAAAAGACATGAAACAAGAAAATTATGGATCCCATTAACTCCAGAGTTGAAAAAAATCTACTTGGACGAAGGTGAAAATGTACAATTTGGTGATAAATATTTGGACGAGATCGTATGTGAAATAAAACCCTCAAGTAACAACAATAATAATACAGAATCTGTAAGTAAAAACTTGGGAAAAATAGCGGAACGGTTTTTACTAGAAAAATTTTCTGGAAAAACAACAAATGTGGAGCAGTGGATCAAGGAATTTGAGAATGAATGTAAAAGATTTGAATTGGTGCAGGATACAAAAAAAATTGAAATGTTAAAACATCTATTGGATAAACAATGCTTGGATTGGTACAACAGCATGGTAATAAAATTTACCATAGATTCCGACTGGTCAATTTGGAAAAATAATCTATGTGAAACATACGGAAATAAAGGCTGGTCGCAGATAAAATATGCATTCACATTTAAATACCAAGCGGGTTCGCTAATAGAATATGCCACAAAGAAAGAAAGGCTACTTCTAGAGGTAAATAAACAGACTGATTCGCAGACAATGATTCATCTCATCGTAATGGGTTTGCCAGATTTCATAATGGACAAGATTGATAAGGGGAACATAACTTCCACCACAAGTCTTTACAATGAACTTGGAAAATATGAGCATACAATGAATAAAAAGACTTACTATAAATATGATAATAAATATAAAACAAATAGAAACACTTTTGAAACGAAAATAGGAACTGATAAGATCAAACCATGCAAAACATGTGAAAAATTAAACAAAGGTGTCCGCTTTCATCCCGAGGACAAATGTTGGTTTAAGTCGGCAGGAGATCAGGAGAACAAGAAAAATTATAAAAGTGTGAACAATATCAGGCTAGATGTCGAATTAAGTGACGATGATCAAAAAACCGCCTAATTACACCATTGATTAAAGTCAAACTAATACTAAATGATAAATTAGAAGTATTGGGTATATATGACCCAGGCTCTAACGTGTCTCTAGTAAGTTCAAAGTTATTGAGACTCAAGAAATCAATAAAAAAAGAATACAATAAAAATACAAAATTAGTAACAATTAATGGTGTAACAAGAGCAAAAGGTTTGACAAATTTGAAAATAAAAATAATGGAAATAGAAAAACATATGGATGTGTACATAGTGGATGGAAAAGAATTTAAGTACGACTTTCTAATAGGACTAGACATAATAAAGGAATTTAAGCTAATTCAAGATGAAAACCTGGTAATCAGTCAAAAACCAGAAAGACTGTTAAATGTAAAACAAAATACTGCTTCTGCAGTAGTCAATAACACAATAAATTCACTGTCGGTGAATTTTAATGAACACATAAAGGAAGAATTTCACACAGATATGAGTCATTTAAATGAAAAACAAAAACATGAAATTAATAAACTTATTGAAATGTATAAATCAAGCTTTGCAAAAGATAAATATGACATCGGAACAGTGAGAGGCTATGAAGCCCGAATAGACTTACTTGTGGATAAATATTGTAGCAAACGTCCTTACAAATGCTCTATCCAAGATAAGAAAGAGATTGAAGAACAGGTTGGAAAATTACTTCAGCATAATCTCATAGAGGAATCATACAGTCCGTTTGCTGCACCAGTAACCTTAGTGTTTAAAAAAGAAGAAAATAGAAGATCAAGGTTATGCATCGATTTCAGAGAATTAAATAAAATCGTTATTCCACAAGCACAACCATTTCCGTTAATTGAGGACTTGGTAGTAAAAACAAGAAATTGCAAATTTTTTTCCACCTTGGATATAAACTCGGCTTTCTGGTCCATCCCTCTACGCATTGAAGACAGAAAGAAGACGGGTTTTGTCACACAAGAAGGCCACTATCAGTGGACTTGCTTACCATATGGATTAAAAACTTCGTCGGCGATATTTCAAAGAATATTAGGAAACATACTGAGAAAACATGGGCTAACTGAATTCACCGTTAATTATATCGATGACATCTTAGTTTTTTCAAAGTCATATACTGAACATATCAACCACCTGACACAATTATTAGAGGCAATAAGAAAAGAAGGTTTCCGGCTTAAGTTTACAAAGTGTACTTTTGCTTCGAGTTCAGTAAAATACCTTGGTCATGTGATACAGGATAACACAGTGCGACCAGTGGCAGATAACTTAATTTCGATAAGGGAGTTTCCAATACCAAAGACCCAAAAAAATGTTCGACAATTTTTAGGCAAAATTAATTTTTATCGAGAATACATACCAAACAGTTCCATTATTTTAGAACCATTGCATAAACTACTCAGAAAAAACCAGAAGTTTATTTGGTCAGCAGACTGTCAAAATTCATTTGAAGAAATAAAGAAATTAATGTGTTCAAAACCGATCTTGGAAATTTTTGATAAAGACTTGCCAATAAGAATATACACTGATGGATCATTAGAAGGAATTGGGGCAGTTTTGAAACAGACACAACCGAACGGAGAAGAAAAACCGATAGCTTACTTCTCTAAAAAACTAAAAGAAGCACAAAAAAAGAAAAAAGCTATATATATAGAATGCTTGGCCATCAAAGAAGCCATACAGTATTGGCAATACTGGCTAATAGATAAACAGTTCATAGTATATTCTGACCACAAGCCATTAGAAAATTTAAATATAAAATCTAGGCCTGATGAAGATTTGGGAGAATTAACTTACTATTTGTCTCAATACAATTTTACTATTAAATATGCACCAGGTAAAGAAAACTTAGAGGCAGATTGCTTAAGCAGGAACCCAGTACTTGAAGCAAATGAAGAGTTAGAAGATCAATTAAAAATAGTAAATTTAATAAATTTACAGGAAGTACTCACAGACCAAGAAAAAAATCAGGACATTCAGAAATATAAAGACAACTTGATACAGAGACAAAAGATATATTATAAGAAAATAAAAAATAGAGAAAAAATAGTATTGTCAGAAGACTTCAGCATAAAACTAATACAGAAAGTTCATGAAAATATGTGTCACATAGGTGTAAAACAATTACAGATGAAAATCGGAAAACAATATACATCAAAAAATATGACAAGAAATATCATAAACATATGTAAAACCTGTGAGGTGTGTATCAAGAATAAAACGAGGGGACAAGTTAAATATGGCTTGATGTCGCATCTAGGTCCCGCCACTAAGCCATTCGAAATCGTTTCGATAGATACAATTGGAGGATTTGGTGGATCGCGCTCGACAAAAAGATACCTTCATCTTTTAGTGGATCATTTTACACGATACGCGTATATAGTGACCTCAAAGACGCAGAGTGCAAAGGATTTCATAAAACTGGTAAATAATGTAATAAAAGATTATAAAATTGACATGATCCTATCTGACCAGTATCCGGGGATAAACTCCAGAGAATTCAAAGATTTTTTAAATGCAAACTCAATACACCTGATTTTTACAGCAGTAAATGCACCTTTTTCTAATGGTCTGAACGAGAGACTTAATCAAACTTTGGTGAACAAAATAAGATGTAAAATGAACGAAAAAGGAAATGTGACTGCTTGGACAACAGTTGCTCACGACTGTGTAAACAAATATAACAATACCGAACACACAGTCACAGGTTTCACACCAGGATACCTATTGAATGGTTCAGATGATTCAGTGTTACCAAACGAATTAAAACCAGATAAAGCAATAGATGAATAGATTAAAGACAAAAAACTTGCATTTGAAAATTCAATTAAGTCTCATAACTATAATAAAATAAAAAATGACAAGACTAGAACACATCATAAGTTCAATACAGGGGACATGGTATATGTGGAAAACGGACACAAGTTAAACAGAAAAAAACTAGACGAATTGAAGATTGGACCATTTGAAATAAAACAAAAAATTTCAAATTCAATTTATAGAATCAATACAGGACACAAGAAGTTGGAATCAAATCTGTTCCACATCACAAAGCTCATTCCAGTTCCTACACAACTATGAAGTATGAAGATGAAAATAGTGATCGTGTGATGTCTAAAAATTTTCAATGCTGTGAAAATTTTCTTTCTGGGGAGGGGAGATATAAAGAAATAAAGTTTCTTTAAATATTCCACAGCGCACGGTTCTGTCGGTAAAGCAGAAGTTTCCTTAGTAGGATAACAGATGGCGCTGTCACCTCCATAGCTTGTCTGTCGGTAAAGACATTATTGTAAAGAAAGATGGCGAATGTTCTGTCATGAGGTATGGTTGTCTCTATATGACCAAGTATGTGTTAACGATGCAGTTGATATTTTATATGCTAATTTGTATAATGTATTCAATCAAACTGTTCCCATCTACAAGCCTGCAGTGAGTGGCTCACGTCAGCACTGTGACTATCCGGTTTGGTTCACAGCCGAAATTATAAAATACATTAAGTTAAAAAACTCACAAGAAATTTAAAATTAAGGGACTACCTTTTAATGAGGAGCTGTTTAGGTACTACCGTAGTCTAGTTAAACAGTTAATAGCTTCGGCACATAGACAATATTTACTGGAAACGGAGAACTCAATTGGCCTGGACCCCGCTCACTTCTGGAGGCATGTCAGTGACAGGCGCAGTAATAGGCGGCCAGTCTCCTATACGGCTGGAAGTGATAGCTTGACGGAGCAGGACGCAGTGCATGCATTCGCTACACATTTCAGCTCTATATTCCACCCCAATACTCCCCTGCTGAACGTTGACGCAGCCTCTCAAAATAATGTCGACGAGAGGGACTCTACTTGTATTAGTTCACAGAGTGTTACTTCACGGGAATTGCGTCGCACTATTAGAAAAATGAAAACTTCTTCTGCGCCTGGCCCCGACGGCGTCCCCGTTTTCCTGGTCAAAGACTGCATATCAGTATTGGAGGAGCCTCTGTTGTTCGTTTTTAACCTCTCTATTAAGCAGGGCATCTACCCAGATCTTTGGAAGATATCAAGAGTTACGCCTGTCCCGAAGGAAGCTTCTGCTTCCGATATTAGCAACTTTCGACCAATTGCCGTTCTTTCCGTTTTTGGTAAGATTTTTGAGGGAGTAATTAACGAATCTCTTGCGCCTCTTATCTCAAATCGTCTTTCAGATGCCCAGCACGGTTTTCGTAGAGGCAGGTCCACCACTACTAATAATATCAACTTTGTAGACTATGCACTTCTCCATATGGACCAATCCCGGCAGGTGGACGCTGCCTACTTTGATTTCCAGAAGGCATTTGACCTAGTCGATAACGATATACTTCTGAATAAGTTATCTATGTTTGGGTTTTCTCCGAATTTGCTGAATCTATTCGCAAGCTATTTGAAGGATCGGAGACAGTTTGTACAGTTGTCGGGCTATCGATCGAACGAGTATTTCACCAGATCTGGAGTGAGCCAAGGAAGTACGCTTGGACCCACCCTATTTTTGGTGATGATCAATGACTTGCCTGCGGTGGTCAGCGGCGTCAAGTGCCTACTGTTCGCTGATGATTTAAAGCTGTTCTATGCCATTGATACAACTTATAATTGTAATGTACTGCAGCGCAACATAGATGCCGTTTTGAATTGGAGCCTAACCAATAGACTGTATTTCAATGGGAAGAAATGTAAAATCATTACGTTTAGTAGAAGCAAGTCTCCTCTGGAGTTTACATATCACCTCGACAACGAGGCTATTGTTCGCGTCCAGAATATCCGTGATTTGGGTCTCGAGCTTGATGTTAAGTTAGATTTCCATAGCCACATTCGCTCAGTAGTAAAAAGCGCGAACAAAACGCTAGGTTTTGTAATGCGTATGGCACCACAATTTACCAGCACGACTGTTCCAATTATATTGTATAACGCATACGTACGTAGTAAGTTGGAGTTTAACTCTGTAATATGGGATCCTGTCGAGGAGACTTACAAACTCATGCTCGAAAGAGTCCAGCGAAAGTTTGCGCGTCACATCTATAAGAAACAGTATGGATATTATCCATTTTTATTTCCATCACTTTTTGTGGCGGGCATGGTCGGGCTCGACACTCTCAATTATAGACGGAAAGTCCATCTCGCCGTGCATTACTGTCTTTTGTTACGAGGGAAAATCGATAACCCG
Organism: Apotomis capreana; assembly: GCA_947623375.1. Lineage (NCBI taxonomy): Eukaryota > Metazoa > Arthropoda > Insecta > Lepidoptera > Tortricidae > Apotomis > Apotomis capreana. Next base: position 686,453 of record OX392512.1, on the reverse strand, counting down.
ATAGCCTTAGAAAATATTCGTTTATTCGTCCCTGAGCAATACGGGCGCGCGGGCCGGCGCCGCCGCCCACTGTTCGCTGCGCCGGAGCGGGCGGCGGCGGGGATGCGCACGCGCCGAGCTAAGAACGCGCCCGGCGCACGAGCGCCCGTGCTGCTCAATGAGCTGGTACTGGAGCAAGATGCCGACCTGTTTGCCGACAGCTGGCATGCGCTGCTCGCTAAAATAAGTGCAATGTGCAACTGTTACTTCTAAAAAAAAAAAAAATGTTATGTTTATACCTTCTAAAAAAAATTGTTATGTCATTAGTTTGTAGTGCTTACCGTTTAAAGGTTTATGTATTGTGAAGTCTAGCATTGTAGGCGCTTGGTAAAAACTGTAAGCCTACCATGTATTTATTTAAATAAATAAAATAAATAAAATAAAAATGGTACGGAGATTAACATACAGCAAAGCAAATTAAATATAAAAAGTGAAAAGTGGGAATCGACATGCCAGTTAATAGACTTTAAATGTCGTTTCTTTTGTTTACAGGTATGTTTTAGTGTGTGTAAAGTTATACGAGTTTAGTTTTAATGTAAACTTTTGATTAAATAAAAAACTTTTGTTTACAGAGCAACGCATAAGTTTATTTATGGCGGATTCCCTACAATATTGAAAAATAGTCTTATATATGTTTTTTTATGTTTAATCAAAAGAAGCGTAAAAGTCTTTCACTCAACAGAGCTTTAATATCTCAATAATAACGTAAAAAATGACAATGTATACAAAAGAAGCGTAAAATGGTGATGTAGTGTTTGTGGTAGTAGGTATCTATACATAAATAGATATACACTGTCTCAGGCGCACGTCATATAGGATGCTGCGTTTAGTTACACGCGAGCCGAGGGCGAGAGTGGACGCATGATATTGCTATGTGTGCGGCGGCGAGTGAGCCAGTGTTATGAACATATGCCTTTTACAGGCAGATCCTACAGCTTACATTAATAAATTAATTAAAAAAATTGCTCTGTTGTCATTGTTTTATTTTGTCTCAGAGTCTAGATACTGTCAGTTTAAACCTTTGAACGCCAAGAACACCTAAAGAATGTGTGCTGCCGTGCATACTACGCCACCGACTTTCACGCCACGCCATCAAACTTTAAAGGGTTAAAAATGTTAATATTTTGCACTTGCCATACTCTCATTTCACATACTAGAACAAGATAAGTTGAGAAATCATAATGTCATTATTACTGTTCCCTTCTATGCAGTGTCGGGACCCTTTTATGCAGTTGTTAAATAAAAACGTAACTTAATTTGTTATTAACAATTTACGAGTTTATTAAGTTCAAACAAGAAATATATTTTAATACCTAAATAAAATAATAATAAAAATATTTTTAGTATGTAAAACTATTAAAATCTGCTCCATTCGTGCCATGTTCCAAGTTTGACAAGAGACATGAATCAGAATACGCTAAAAAAGTTAATTTGCTCGAAAAATATTTGTGGTAATAAGTACGTAAGCCAATTTGACACTTAAACGTTTGAGTAAAGAGTTATTTTGTACGAATTAATTACGTTGTTGTAAATTATAAATAAGCGTTATTGGCATCTACTTGAACACGACAGCAGTGCCACTTTTTTCGACAATTTTGTTCGGGTCTGTGGCTCTATTATAAATAATACCTCAATGGTGTTACGTTGTTAATCTCTTTATTACAAATAATAATTACATTAGCCTTCGAATAAATTGCGGTGTCTAGCTCATGCAGTCAACCTTTATAACAGCTGAAGAAAAATATGTTTTTGAGTACTCCACGTTGCAAAATATCACAAGGGTGGTGTAAAAACTGAAAAAGATTTTGCGGATTCTAGTTCAGCTGCCGTGGATTCCAATGAACTGCACGTAGCTGATACAGTGAGAAGCATACAGCAATTGTTGAGAATAATCATACTGCTTGTAGTGTGTTAAATAAATAATTTGATGAATAATTGTGTTTGTTTATTTAGGTAATTAGTAACATGATATTTATTGTAAACTTTAATCAAATAAATTAGGTAATAACAAAGTATTAAATAAATATTACATATGACCAGTAAAACAAACAATACGTTTATTATCACGAACCATTTCGTTTTCAAGGTTTTAACTAGATAACGCAGTTCTCACAACTTAAGCCATAGTTTTTCCACCATCAAAAGGAATATCAATACCGGCTTCATACTGTGCAAATCTATTGTACGAAGACTATAGTTCTAGGCGTATTTATGCTAAGATGCTACGTAATTAATTTCTTAACTGAATTTTTGAAGGAAATTTGTAATGATTGACACATAAACAATGATCGTGACAGGAACGGTTTTCAATAGTCAACGTTTGTCAGATAATGTCACGGTCTCGCAACATCGCAATGATAAAGATGATTTACACTGGAGATGTTTTAAAACAAAAAATGCTAATATCTCGAAAACTAAGCCGATTTCGGCTTACTTTATACGACATTTTATTTTCTACACATACTCAGAAATGCGCTGGTGTAATCATTTGGATTCCTCGCGAGCACATTGTATGTTATGTATATCGTCGTCTAGTATCCATTGTACAAGCTTTGCTTAGTTTGGGACTAGGTCCATTTGTGTATGATTGTCCCATAATATTTATTTAATTATCGTTTTTTGTCGGAAAAGTTCGTTTTATGTTTTCTCTATCAACTTCGGTGAAAAAGTTGAGATGGAGATATTAAAACGAGCTTACCCAACAAAATACGATGAAAAACTATTATTCATTGCATCGGCACACCGTGCTGTAGTCGATCTCGTGCTGGACGCGTGACGCACAGGTTTCGGCTCGCGGGCGTCGACAAAAGTTACCTAGGTAATTTATAAATGCAGAATAGCGAAGTCTGCTTCGGATTTTGTTCATTGCGTAGTCTTAATAGAGTAGTGAAAGAGCTGTATATCGACATCTTCAACAGTAATATCCCGGCTGTAAGGCGTAAGATGACGAACGATTTTTTTTAAGTGAGCGTACCTTAACCGAATCAGTTGTCTGGTGCATTCATTCAATTAGTTCTATTACACTTAGTTTGTAATTTGTGCATTGTGCGAGCATTTTATTTTTGTATAAAATGTCACTACCGGTGGGAACCTGTAATTGCCATTCCTTTAACTACTTCCATTAACTAACTCTTTCTTAAATAAAACAATTTAAACGGATTATATCGCGTATATTAATTATTTGAGCCTCCCTGACGTTTCAGTACCTTTACAGATACCGTTGTCAAAGGTTGACAAATAATTAATATACGCGATATAATCCGTTTAAATTGTTTTATTTAAATGTGTGACAGTCGCGGAAACCGAAGAAAATATTATAACTCTTTCTTCTTTCTCTGTTGGTTCTCATAATAAATAAATAAATAAATAAATTAGTAAATAAGAGATAGCATGATAATCCTACCATAGAGCGTGACGAGCGTGTTGACGAGGGTGGCGCTGAGTGTCGTGGGCGCGGCGTGGCGGTCCGCGTTGAGCAGCTGGCGCAGCACCGAGCGGAGCGACAAGCGGAGCGGGTCGGCGGGGCGCTGCGCCGCTTGTCGCTCGTAGCGCAGCAGCAGCACGCACGCCGCCACCATCGAGTACGCCAGCAGCGTGCCGATCGACATCATGTGGATCAGCTGCTCCAGCTCGAAGATCATCGCCAGCGTGCCTGCGCACCACAACACTGTTATCAGCAAACTTTCACGACGGAATTCACATAGAAGTCGCTAAGGTGTAAAGCCTTTCAAATAAGCAATGCTAAGATGGACACACGAAGCATAAGGAGAAATTCGAAAGGTTATCTGGCGGTAATCCAGAAGTACCGGATTTGATTCCCGGCCTCTTCCGCGAGGTTACAATACTTTGATCTTTGTATCAATGATTCAATATAAAAGTTTGTGGTATACCACCAAACTTTTATATTACTTGTTTCATAGATACTCAGAATTTATTTTCGAAGAGGATCTATAAAAAGTAGCCAATTGTAGGAAATACTACGTTCTAATAAAGCACCTAATATTGATATGTAAACATTATAGAGAAAACATTAGGCCTATTGATTGACATGTAATGATAAGGCCAGTACTGGAGCACGTTGCTGCTGCAACTAGCGGCAAAGGCTGTAGCGCCCATTGCCGTAATATTAGACCGGGAGATAGTGACACAATTTTCTTGGTCATTGATTTTCGTAAATGGCTGCACGACGATAATTAACTGTGCAAAAATTAGCCTGGTACAAATGGTTTTTTATTTTTTTATTTTTAATTAACGCATTGACGTCGGTATGGCGGGCTGTAAGTCACACTGGAGAAGTATGGCATGACACTACCGCCTACATGTTTTTTATGGGCTATCGGAAAATACTAAAATTTTTGTGGTACAAATCGTTTGACACTCGTAATTTATCCGACGAGTTTGACTAACGCCCACGCGATTGGGCCGCCGGTACCAGCGCTATGACCATCATTTTTATTTTTGTCATTGCGTACTTAGACCCCTGAAGAACCGCCATACTGTTACAAATGACCAAGAAAATTACGTCACTATCTCCCGGTCTATATCTTAATGGAGTTGACACAATCAGCGCTAACAAGGTATATTTGAAAATAATAGTATTTCAAACGAATTTAATTACTTCAGGTGGGTACCTGAAGTAATTAAATTGTTATATACCGCTGCATACCTGTGAACAGCCCCGCGACCATGGTGCCCAGCAGCGGCGTGTGGAAGCGCTCGCTCACGCGGCCGAGACCGCGGAACAGCAGCCCGTCCGCCGACATATACCGCTGCATACCTGTGAACAGCCCCGCGACCATGGTGCCCAGCAGCGGCGTGTGGAAGCGCTCGCTCACGCGGCCGAGACAGCGGAACAGCAGCCCGTCCGCCGACATATACCGCTGCATACCTGTGAACAGCCCCGCGACCATGGTGCCCAGCAGCGGCGTGTGGAAGCGCTCGCTCACGCGGCCGAGACAGCGGAACAGCAGCCCGTCCGCCGACATATACCGCTGCATACCTGTGAACAGCCCCGCGACCATGGTGCCCAGCAGCGGCGTGTGGAAGCGCTCGCTCACGCGGCCGAGACAGCGGAACAGCAGCCCGTCCGCCGACATATACCGCTGCATACCTGTGAACAGCCCCGCGACCATGGTGCCCAGCAGCGGCGTGTGGAAGCGCTCGCTCACGCGGCCGAGACAGCGGAACACAGCCCGTCCGCCGACATATACCGCTGCATACCTGTGAACAGCCCCGCGACCATGGTGCCCAGCAGCGGCGTGTGGAAGCGCTCGCTCACGCGGCCGAGACAGCGGAACACAGCCCGTCCGCCGACATATACCGCTGCATACCTGTGAACAGCCCCGCGACCATGGTGCCCAGCAGCGGCGTGTGGAAGCGCTCGCTCACGCGGCCGAGACAGCGGAACACAGCCCGTCCGCCGACATATACCGCTGCATACCTGTGAACAGCCCCGCGACCATGGTGCCCAGCAGCGGCGTGTGGAAGCGCTCGCTCACGCGGCCGAGACACCGGAACAGCAGCCCGTCCGCCGACATCGCGTAGATGATGCGCGGCAGCGGGAACACCGCGCCCAGCAGGCTGCGCACACATACAACATCCGCTGATTAACACTGTGATCGAGGATCAAGCAGCGATTAGCTCTAGAAGCTAGGTAGACCTAGCTACGTGGCACGATAAACCGAAGCTGGAGGGACAATTCAAATGCGTTTCTACGAACAAATCTTCACATCTGTCACTTTCCGACGCGTTTAGGTATAGCCTAACAAATGCCGGTCCGGCCCAAGGATAGTGGCGCTAAAACAGCTTTCATATGGCAATAATGAGCATACGTGATATATTTACGTCAAGGATTTATCATTAACCAAATTCAAAACATTGTTTGCCGGAATGCTGCTCAATTCTTCGTTCTTCTTGCGAAATAAGTACTGAATCCTATTGAAAAAACCTTGAACTTTACGAAATATCTAGTCCTGTTTCCTCTTTGTTTAGATCAGTGACATTCACTGACTTTCAACGTCAGTTACCAAAAATTTGTCGTTACCAGTACCAGTAAAATAAATTAGTACCACTAAAAATCCGCAATATGGCGTGAGTTCAAAAACACCCCGTGGCGCTTTATGTGAGAAAATGAAAATGAAAAATGAAAATATTTTTTGGGTTACATTTTAGGTTTTACAATAAGATCATGGTTGGTATCTCCTCAAGTAAGCACGGAACGTACTTTGTGGCAGGAGATCCCTCTCTTCCAATAATAGTGTAAGCGTAACCGAAAAACAGTAGTTAACAATATTAATTTTATATTTAACTTATTTCTAAACATTTGAATTATCACTCCATCCTGAGTGAATCTGTACTTAATTAAGTTAAGTGTGTGTACGTGTATGTATATGTATGCGCGTGTGTGTGTGTGTGTGTGTGCGTGCGTGCGTGCGTGCGTGTGTGTGCGCGCGCGCGGGTGTACCTGGAGCAGAGCGCGCAGATGGCGCCGACGCTGACGGCGTACTTGGCCCACGGCCAGCCCAGCTGGTCGTACACGAACGGGAACGGCGCCTTCTCGTCCTGCAATCGAAACGTGACGCGTTCAACACTACAGCCGCCATGGGATGCACGTGCAAGCTTCATTTGCTAGCGTAGAATTTTTACAATTCAAATAATGTCAGGACCAACGTGGGTTATCTCTGGTGACCGATAATCCTCCCGCTGTCTCCCAATGGTCACGATGCGGTATTTCTAAAGCCATAAACTTATTCTAGCGACAATACAGTGAGATATAGTAGGCGAGGAACACGACCAGCAGCGACGCGACCACGGCGAAGGGGATGCTCTTCTGTCTACCGTGTCACATGTTACTGGCCTGCATGTAGTAGGGCAGCATGAGCGTGAGCACGGAGGACACGCCGCAGTAGGCCAGGAACACGACCAGCAGCGACGCGACCACGGCGAAGGGGATGCTCTTCTGTCTACCGTGTCACATGTTACTGGCCTGCATGTAGTAGGGCAGCATGAGCGTGAGCACGGAGGACACGCCGCAGTAGGCCAGGAACACGACCAGCAGCGACGCGACCACGGCGAAGGGGATGCTCTTCTGTCTACCGTGTCACATGTTACTGGCCTGCATGTAGTAGGGCAGCATGAGCGTGAGCACGGAGGACACGCCGCAGTAGGCCAGGAACACGACCAGCAGCGACGCGACCACGGCGAAGGGGATGCTCTTCTGTCTACCGTGTCACATGTTACCGGCCTGCATGTAGTAGGGCAGCATGAGCGTGAGCACGGAGGACACGCCGCAGTAGGCCAGGAACACGACCAGCAGCGACGCGACCACGGCGAAGGGGATGCTCTTCTGTCTACCGTGTCACATGTTACTGGCCTGCATGTAGTAGGGCAGCATGAGCGTGAGCACGGAGGACACGCCGCAGTAGGCCAGGAACACGACCAGCAGCGGGCGCGACCACGGCGAAGGGGATGCTCTTCTGTCTACCGTGTCACATGTTACTGGCCTGCATGTAGTAGGGCAGCATGAGCGTGAGCACGGAGGACACGCCGCAGTAGGCCAGGAACACGACCAGCAGCGACGCGACCACGGCGAAGGGGATGCTCTTCTGTCTACCGTGTCACATGTTACTGGCCTGCATGTAGTAGGGCAGCATGAGCGTGAGCACGGAGGACACGCCGCAGTAGGCCAGGAACACGACCAGCAGCGACGCGACCACGGCGAAGGGGATGCTCTTCTGTCTACCGTGTCACATGTTACTGGCCTGCATGTAGTAGGGCAGCATGAGCGTGAGCACGGAGGACACGCCGCAGTAGGCCAGGAACACGACCAGCAGCGACGCGACCACGGCGAAGGGGATGCTCTTCTGTCTACCGTGTCACATGTTACTGGCCTGCATGTAGTAGGGCAGCATGAGCGTGAGCACGGAGGACACGCCGCAGTAGGCCAGGAACACGACCAGCAGCGACGCGACCACGGCGAAGGGGATGCTCTTCTGTCTACCGTGTCACATGTTACTGGCCTGCATGTAGTAGGGCAGCATGAGCGTGAGCACGGAGGACACGCCGCAGTAGGCCAGGAACACGACCAGCAGCGACGCGACCACGGCGAAGGGGATGCTCTTCTGTCTACCGTGTCACATGTTACTGGCCTGCATGTAGTAGGGCAGCATGAGCGTGAGCACGGAGGACACGCCGCAGTAGGCCAGGAACACGACCAGCAGCGACGCGACCACGGCGAAGGGGATGCTCTTCTGTCTACCGTGTCACATGTTACTGGCCTGCATGTAGTAGGGCAGCATGAGCGTGAGCACGGAGGACACGCCGCAGTAGGCCAGGAACACGACCAGCAGCGACGCGACCACGGCGAAGGGGATGCTCTTCTGTCTACCGTGTCACATGTTACTGGCCTGCATGTAGTAGGGCAGCATGAGCGTGAGCACGGAGGACACGCCGCAGTAGGCCAGGAACACGACCAGCAGCGACGCGACCACGGCGAAGGGGATGCTCTTCTGTCTACCGTGTCACATATTACTGGCCTGCATGTAGTAGGGCAGCATGAGCGTGAGCACGGAGGACACGCCGCAGTAGGCCAGGAACACGACCAGCAGCGACGCGACCACGGCGAAGGGGATGCTCTTCTGTCTACCGTGTCACATGTTACTGGCCTGCATGTAGTAGGGCAGCATGAGCGTGAGCACGGAGGACACGCCGCAGTAGGCCAGGAACACGACCAGCAGCGACGCGACCACGGCGAAGGGGATGCTCTTCTGTCTACCGTGTCACATGTTACTGGCCTGCATGTAGTAGGGCAGCATGAGCGTGAGCACGGAGGACACGCCGCAGTAGGCCAGGAACACGACCAGCAGCGACGCGACCACGGCGAAGGGGATGCTCTTCTGTCTACCGTGTCACATGTTACTGGCCTGCATGTAGTAGGGCAGCATGAGCGTGAGCACGGAGGACACGCCGCAGTAGGCCAGGAACACGACCAGCAGCGACGCGACCACGGCGAAGGGGATGCTCTTCTGTCTACCGTGTCACATGTTACTGGCCTGCATGTAGTAGGGCAGCATGAGCGTGAGCACGGAGGACACGCCGCAGTAGGCCAGGAACACGACCAGCAGCGACGCGACCACGGCGAAGGGGATGCTCTTCTGTCTACCGTGTCACATGTTACTGGCCTGCATGTAGTAGGGCAGCATGAGCGTGAGCACGGAGGACACGCCGCAGTAGGCCAGGAACACGACCAGCAGCGACGCGACCACGGCGAAGGGGATGCTCTTCTGTCTACCGTGTCACATGTTACTGGCCTGCATGTAGTAGGGCAGCATGAGCGTGAGCACGGAGGACACGCCGCAGTAGGCCAGGAACACGACCAGCAGCGACGCGACCACGGCGAAGGGGATGCTCTTCTGTCTACCGTGTCACATATTACTGGCCTGCATGTAGTAGGGCAGCATGAGCGTGAGCACGGAGGACACGCCGCAGTAGGCCAGGAACACGACCAGCAGCGACGCGACCACGGCGAAGGGGATGCTCTTCTGTCTACCGTGTCACATGTTACTGGCCTGCATGTAGTAGGGCAGCATGAGCGTGAGCACGGAGGACACGCCGCAGTAGGCCAGGAACACGACCAGCAGCGACGCGACCACGGCGAAGGGGATGCTCTTCTGTCTACCGTGTCACATGTTACTGGCCTGCATGTAGTAGGGCAGCATGAGCGTGAGCACGGAGGACACGCCGCAGTAGGCCAGGAACACGACCAGCAGCGACGCGACCACGGCGAAGGGGATGCTCTTCTGTCTACCGTGTCACATGTTACTGGCCTGCATGTAGTAGGGCAGCATGAGCGTGAGCACGGAGGACACGCCGCAGTAGGCCAGGAACACGACCAGCAGCGACGCGACCACGGCGAAGGGGATGCTCTTCTGTCTACCGTGTCACATGTTACTGGCCTGCATGTAGTAGGGCAGCATGAGCGTGAGCACGGAGGACACGCCGCAGTAGGCCAGGAACACGACCAGCAGCGACGCGACCACGGCGAAGGGGATGCTCTTCTGTCTACCGTGTCACATGTTACTGGCCTGCATGTAGTAGGGCAGCATGAGCGTGAGCACGGAGGACACGCCGCAGTAGGCCAGGAACACGACCAGCAGCGGGCGCGACCACGGCGAAGGGGATGCTCTTCTGTCTACCGTGTCACATGTTACTGGCCTGCATGTAGTAGGGCAGCATGAGCGTGAGCACGGAGGACACGCCGCAGTAGGCCAGGAACACGACCAGCAGCGACGCGACCACGGCGAAGGGGATGCTCTTCTGTCTACCGTGTCACATGTTACTGGCCTGCATGTAGTAGGGCAGCATGAGCGTGAGCACGGAGGACACGCCGCAGTAGGCCAGGAACACGACCAGCAGCGACGCGACCACGGCGAAGGGGATGCTCTTCTGTCTACCGTGTCACATGTTACTGGCCTGCATGTAGTAGGGCAGCATGAGCGTGAGCACGGAGGACACGCCGCAGTAGGCCAGGAACACGACCAGCAGCGACGCGACCACGGCGAAGGGGATGCTCTTCTGTCTACCGTGTCACATGTTACTGGCCTGCATGTAGTAGGGCAGCATGAGCGTGAGCACGGAGGACACGCCGCAGTAGGCCAGGAACACGACCAGCAGCGACGCGACCACGGCGAAGGGGATGCTCTTCTGTCTACCGTGTCACATGTTACTGGCCTGCATGTAGTAGGGCAGCATGAGCGTGAGCACGGAGGACACGCCGCAGTAGGCCAGGAACACGACCAGCAGCGACGCGACCACGGCGAAGGGGATGCTCTTCTGTCTACCGTGTCACATGTTACTGGCCTGCATGTAGTAGGGCAGCATGAGCGTGAGCACGGAGGACACGCCGCAGTAGGCCAGGAACACGACCAGCAGCGACGCGACCACGGCGAAGGGGATGCTCTTCTGTCTACCGTGTCACATATTACTGGCCTGCATGTAGTAGGGCAGCATGAGCGTGAGCACGGAGGACACGCCGCAGTAGGCCAGGAACACGACCAGCAGCGACGCGACCACGGCGAAGGGGATGCTCTTCTGTCTACCGTGTCACATGTTACTGGCCTGCATGTAGTAGGGCAGCATGAGCGTGAGCACGGAGGACACGCCGCAGTAGGCCAGGAACACGACCAGCAGCGACGCGACCACGGCGAAGGGGATGCTCTTCTGTCTACCGTGTCACATGTTACTGGCCTGCATGTAGTAGGGCAGCATGAGCGTGAGCACGGAGGACACGCCGCAGTAGGCCAGGAACACGACCAGCAGCGACGCGACCACGGCGAAGGGGATGCTCTTCTGTCTACCGTGTCACATGTTACTGGCCTGCATGTAGTAGGGCAGCATGAGCGTGAGCACGGAGGACACGCCGCAGTAGGCCAGGAACACGACCAGCAGCGACGCGACCACGGCGAAGGGGATGCTCTTCTGTCTACCGTGTCACATGTTACTGGCCTGCATGTAGTAGGGCAGCATGAGCGTGAGCACGGAGGACACGCCGCAGTAGGCCAGGAACACGACCAGCAGCGACGCGACCACGGCGAAGGGGATGCTCTTCTGTCTACCGTGTCACATATTACTGGCCTGCATGTAGTAGGGCAGCATGAGCGTGAGCACGGAGGACACGCCGCAGTAGGCCAGGAACACGACCAGCAGCGACGCGACCACGGCGAAGGGGATGCTCTTCTGTCTACCGTGTCACATGTTACTGGCCTGCATGTAGTAGGGCAGCATGAGCGTGAGCACGGAGGACACGCCGCAGTAGGCCAGGAACACGACCAGCAGCGACGCGACCACGGCGAAGGGGATGCTCTTCTGTCTACCGTGTCACATGTTACTGGCCTGCATGTAGTAGGGCAGCATGAGCGTGAGCACGGAGGACACGCCGCAGTAGGCCAGGAACACGACCAGCAGCGACGCGACCACGGCGAAGGGGATGCTCTTCTGTCTACCGTGTCACATGTTACTGGCCTGCATGTAGTAGGGCAGCATGAGCGTGAGCACGGAGGACACGCCGCAGTAGGCCAGGAACACGACCAGCAGCGACGCGACCACGGCGAAGGGGATGCTCTTCTGTCTACCGTGTCACATGTTACTGGCCTGCATGTAGTAGGGCAGCATGAGCGTGAGCACGGAGGACACGCCGCAGTAGGCCAGGAACACGACCAGCAGCGACGCGACCACGGCGAAGGGGATGCTCTTCTGTCTACCGTGTCACATGTTACTGGCCTGCATGTAGTAGGGCAGCATGAGCGTGAGCACGGAGGACACGCCGCAGTAGGCCAGGAACACGACCAGCAGCGACGCGACCACGGCGAAGGGGATGCTCTTCTGTCTACCGTGTCACATGTTACTGGCCTGCATGTAGTAGGGCAGCATGAGCGTGAGCACGGAGGACACGCCGCAGTAGGCCAGGAACACGACCAGCAGCGACGCGACCACGGCGAAGGGGATGCTCTTCTGTCTACCGTGTCACATGTTACTGGCCTGCATGTAGTAGGGCAGCATGAGCGTGAGCACGGAGGACACGCCGCAGTAGGCCAGGAACACGACCAGCAGCGACGCGACCACGGCGAAGGGGATGCTCTTCTGTCTACCGTGTCACATATTACTGGCCTGCATGTAGTAGGGCAGCATGAGCGTGAGCACGGAGGACACGCCGCAGTAGGCCAGGAACACGACCAGCAGCGACGCGACCACGGCGAAGGGGATGCTCTTCTGTCTACCGTGTCACATGTTACTGGCCTGCATGTAGTAGGGCAGCATGAGCGTGAGCACGGAGGACACGCCGCAGTAGGCCAGGAACACGACCAGCAGCGACGCGACCACGGCGAAGGGGATGCTCTTCTGTCTACCGTGTCACATGTTACTGGCCTGCATGTAGTAGGGCAGCATGAGCGTGAGCACGGAGGACACGCCGCAGTAGGCCAGGAACACGACCAGCAGCGACGCGACCACGGCGAAGGGGATGCTCTTCTGTCTACCGTGTCACATGTTACTGGCCTGCATGTAGTAGGGCAGCATGAGCGTGAGCACGGAGGACACGCCGCAGTAGGCCAGGAACACGACCAGCAGCGACGCGACCACGGCGAAGGGGATGCTCTTCTGTCTACCGTGTCACATGTTACTGGCCTGCATGTAGTAGGGCAGCATGAGCGTGAGCACGGAGGACACGCCGCAGTAGGCCAGGAACACGACCAGCAGCGACGCGACCACGGCGAAGGGGATGCTCTTCTGCGGGCGGCGCGCCTCCTCGCCCGCCGTCGCCACGCAGTCGAAGCCTGACGGATATTCATACGGTCACATGCATGAAATTTATTTCCGCATTGGACGGGAACGTTTCAGAAACGATAAAGGGCATTCTAATCTACACAAAGCATTTTATAGGTACACATTTAGGGTCTACGTTGACTTCTTATAGTACATTACTGCAGACGCCGGGAAATAAGGGTTTGCCGGCTGAGTAGGTATAGACGGATGGTGATAAGAAGCCGGCAAGCCCTTTTCACGGCTAAGGCATGTATAGTGCTTTTCTCAAAATATGCAAAGGAATAAAAAACTACACAACTCAAAAAATATATTATATCAGCTACTTCCCGATTTAGGCCTTAAATTTTGTTTTAAATTTATTTACAGTGCTCTCGAGTTGTTCCGCCCGAAACGTGATACTTCGAAGCCTGTTATAACGCGCGTTATGGCGACATTTCATTGCATGTCGGAAATAGTAGATTGTTAACCAAGTGTAGAAAGTGACCCATTCATTGCACCCGAGATATTTCCGGCGCTCGAACGAAGTGAAACCAATGGTTCGAATTGTACGGGGGTAAAATGGGTGATTTCGCCCGAGTTAAACACTCTACTTTTCATTTCGACTGCGAGGAAAATAAAATAATACAAGCACATGTCATGAGTGAGTGATATCAATGTCCATGTAATTTTTAACCAATAACCAATCAAAGACACTGTATTTATATTTAATCTCGTGTGCCCACTTTTTCTATTGCAAACTTTCATTATTATTTTTATTAGATTAAATAAGTTAAGATATACGTACCGCCAACATTAAAAAAGTAAAAAAAAAAAACAATCGAATGGTTTCAATTTTATTTTTTAAATAAATGTACGATCTATCAGTAAAGGTGTGTCGGAATTATATGTACCTATGTATTATGAAATTTATATTTAATTATTAAATATTAAATATTAATAAGTTAAGCTTGCCTATTGGAGACCATTTTTCAATGGCCACTTTACCACGGCCGACTAGATTTTAGGTACCTAATTGAGTTGGTCACGACGTGCATCTAGATGGCAATTATCTTTGACTCCGTGGCAATAAAAAAAAATACTTTCCACCCTAGGGATGGAAAAGCTATTTTTCCACCTCATCTACTCATGAAAATGACACTTTCCGAACAGGAGAGATGAAAAATCTATTGTTATAGTAAGAAGTCGTCACTGACCGATGAAGCCGTAGAAGCAGACGGCGGCCCCCTTGATGATGCCGGCCAGCCCGTACGGCGCGAACCCGCCGCTGCCGAAGTCTTTGCCGCCCTTGGGCACCGCCGACTCCGGGATACGCCAGTTCTTGGTGTCCGCTGGAAAACAACGTATTTTTTTACTCTAAAGCCTGTGTCGAAACTTACTGTACGTGGATTTTTCAATTTTGAACTCTCCTTTATTACCATAATTTGTAACTAACAAGAAATACTACAAAATCTTGAAGGTCGTATTAAACCTACATCAAATTGTTCTGTCCATTTAAAAATTTGACATGTGAAATAGAGATAAGAATAACAATTCAATAATCTGATGTCTAGGAATTATAGATTAAAGTCTCTAGAGGTCTTTACATTAAAATCTACCTCCTTAATATAAATGTTTACCTTTATGTTTTATTTAGTTGTCACTTGTTAAGTCTGTTATTTTAATTATTTATAATCTGCAGGCGACTATTTTTCTATGTTATATTTCTCATAGTAATGAATCTTATTCTTATGTGAAATAATGTCTTAAAGTATAGATTATCTTTTTTAAATATTTCAGAAATTCCGGTTCCACATATTGTTAGTACAATTAACTTATAAACAATGTGAGATACATTATTAAAACTTTAAAACAAACTTTTAAACGAATTAAATGAAAGCAACAAAAAGATACAACAAAAAAGAGGGCTACCCCTATCCTCTTTGAGTGTTGCTCTTAATACATATTTCATCTTTTTTTTCGTTGTTCTACATTATACCTAACAAAACACTGTTATGCCAGTAATGTCCTGTCTGTGTGTGCTTTTATGGAATAATATTTTTTCTTTCTTTCATATAAGAAGTTACCTTTGAAGGACCCGGAGATGATGACGAACAGCACGACGCACAGGTTGACGCCGGTGCAGAAGTTGTTGAACTTGGTCGACTCCTTCACGCCGAACGCGAGGCCCACTGCAAATTAGTATACTTTCGTAATAGTAGGTACATTTGACGAAGGTTAGCGCAATTTGTAGTGACGCTGCCTACTGAGCCGGTAGTCCTGGGTTCGAATCCCGGCAGGGACAAATGTTTGTGTGATGTATTCGAATATTTGTGCCTGGGTCATGGATGTTTGTTTATCGTTTATCTATATACAACCTACCAAATCCAACACCCGAGATGTCGGAACAACGGGGCCACACCGTTTCGCCGTCAAAATAAACATTGTTCGGTTCATGACGCATTGGTGTAAACTGTAATGTTATGTAACCTGTTTTTTAATAAATAAATAAATAAAATAAAAATAAAATATATGTTTATCGTCTATTTATATGTTTATCGCCGTCTCTAGTGTCATAACACAAGTCTACTAGAGCTTACTGTGGGACTAGATCGATTTGTGTGAGGCTGTGTGATATTTATTTATTTATAGTAGGGTTAAATTTTTAAGAGCAAATTGTGTCATATCATATTGTCACAAGTGAAAAAGACCTTATTATTATTGTAAATTTTACTTGTACTAATTTGGTTTTTCTATTTATACAAACTTGCATTTCTAAATAGATGTTTCTAGATAGTTTTGCTTCTGCGTGAAATGAAATGAAATTATTTATTGATAACAGGCGGTTATAGGTCACAAATATTATTACAAATTAAACACTAAGTCTTACATTTACAATGTAAACGGTAAATTATAAAAATCTTCAAAATTATAGAAATTGTTCTCGTGGAGCCATTCCTTCAATGTTCCTTTAAAACTTGGAACGGAAGCTGCATTTCTTACCGCGTCAGGCAACCGGTTATAGACGGAAGGATCTGAGAAATACACGGATCGCTCTGATTTGGTAAGTTTGTGCGAATCTGCCGTGTTTGAAGGTTTAAACAACTAAGTACATAAGAACCTGGAAACACGTTACAGAGTAATTTCAATTGAAGCCCAATAGAGCTCTATTGGCGAACGGCAATTGGCATCCGCACATTATGAAGTCCATATGAGGCCTACGTGAGTGTAAATCAGGGGAGTATACCTAGTCAAGACCACACTACAATCAGTGCAGCGGCCTAAAACGTTTATTTAAAATTTCTTGCTACCCAAAGTGTGTGTGGGAGAGATCGCTCATTTGCGATAAGGATGAGACCGCCTGTTATTTACCAATATCGAAATCTTATGAGTTACTAGTTGCGCCGCGCGGTGTTACCCCCTCATCGGGATAAAAAGTAGCCTATGTTTTAATCCAGCTACCTTCATACCAAAATTTATCAAAATTGGTCCAGCCGTTGGAGCGTGAAGACTAATAAACATACATATTAACACACTCACAAACTTTCGCCTTTATAATCTTGGTGTGATTTGTGTTTGGTTCGGTCGCGTTGCAATCGCTATCACTTTTCTGTCGCATATATTGAAAAAAAAAATTAGCTACATTAACCGCAAAATTTTGATAAAACTTGTGCTTGAGGTGCGGCGCAGTCATTAATTATTATTTTTCCACCCACACGTTCAATGTATGCTTTGAGAACAACCGTTGTATTTTTTCTTGTCGAGATGAAGACGATTCTTAAGATAAAAGGTCTCGCAGGTCGCTGACACTGACCTGAGAAGAGCATGATGACGGAGAACGCGAACAGATCCGGGTACCGCGCGAGGTGCGGGGAGTCCAGCGGCATCATCGCCTGCAGATTCGTGGAGATGGCTTTATCCAGCAGGGAGTCCAGGTACTCGCTTAGCGCCTTCACTACTGACGCGGCCCCTACAAGGAATTAAATTGCGTCACGAATAGACTTTACATTGGTAGTGGTAGTTTGTAAACCATAGAGATTCAGCAGGAAAATCCTATTGAGTAGCTAAACGAACATATTGATATGTGGAGTCATGGATAGACAGCCAAGATGGGATCACCGTTCAGCCGTCAACTTCAACACACACGTTCATGTTAACTTAACAGCAAAGCTTCTCAAAGTTGTTAAGTAATTTTCTCAGCTGAACAGTTTTGTGTATGATAATATATATTTAGTTTGTATGTTTGTCCAACTACTGGGCACAGCCCTCTCGGTTAGGTCTCCATAACTCCCTATTGGCCGCTGCTTCTGCGTGAAAATAATGAAATAAAACCAGAGTTACACACAAAAGTTTCACTAACACTAAACAAATTGACCAGTCAGATAGATTAGACAGTACTGCGGGTACAGCCGGTAATTATCATTTAAAAGAAGCTAATTACCAACCTATAATGTACTCCAGGATGAGGTTCCATCCGATGATGAAGGCGATGAACTCGCCCACGCACACGTAGCTGTACACGTACGCCGAGCCGGCTTTCGGCACACGTGCGCCAAATTCCGCGTAGCACAGCCCTGGGACAAGCGAGCATTCGGTAGATATATTTCAAATTCAAATATTTTATTTCAGATAAAATCCATATCTATGTTAGTAGGTACCAAATATAAATATAAATCTTAAACGTAATGTTAGTAAAAAATTAAAAGTAACACTAAGACTAAAAGCGGCGTGGTGCGGCTACGACTGGCGCGTGCAGCCGCACCCAGCGCGCGAGCAGCGGCGACTCCCGGCGCTGCGACAACACGCTCACAATGCTGTTGGAGCTGCGGCGACAGCCTGCGGTATAAGCCCTCTTTTTTTTGAAGCAGTAGGTAAAGTCCGCATGTGGTCTCAACTCAAGATGTCGAGATCCTTATTAGTTCGTACCGCCGCCAAAGACCAATGTCAAAGGCAAACTCGTTGTCCATAAAACGAAAGCATTGTTTTATTATTATAGTTAAATTAGTTAACTTATTATTACGTTTTATACCATCCATATCGGATCAGAAATAAAAAAAAGCGTCACACACGCACAAATGCAGTATGACGTCAATGTCAAAACATATTAAAAATGTAGGTGATTTTAAAACCACGTATTCGCTTCTTATTACATAAGTACATAATGATTGTGCAGTCACTGCGTGATTTGAAAGATTGCTGCATTCGTGAAATAAAACTGCATATCGTTATCGTGTCGTGGCACAAATTTAGAAGTATTTATTGCGTCACTGACGCCACCGCTTCCGCGTTCGCGTTTGCTGAGTGAGGCACATCGCCGTTTCATTGTAACTTTAATCGATTGCAAAAACGAGAAGTTTCTACGATTGTGCATATTTCTTATGTATGTTCATACCCTGGCTTAGGTAAATTCAGTCCACATCCGACGTTGGAGTCTAGTCCGAGAGAAAAGTAGGTATATTTTAGAGTAGGTTGCAATGCATTAAAAAGAATCTTGTATGTCTTTAGCAAACTTTAAGAATTATTTCCTCAACCTGTAATATAATGCCAAAGGAAAAAAAAAACCGGCCAAGTGCGAGTCGGACTCGCGCACCGAGGGTTCCGTACAAACACTTTCCATCCCTAAGTGGTTAAGTTAAGTTTGCACCTGGTATGTATAGCGCCCCATATAAATTAGGTGCAAAGTTAGGTATTAAAAAAAAAATATATGGTTTTCGTAATTATTCCTTTATCTATGCTATAAGACGTTGCTTCGTACCAAATTTCAAGATTCTGAGTTCACGGGAAGCACCCTGTAGGTTTTGATTCCCTTGCAAGTGTCGAAAATTTGCGGCATAAACGGCTGTATCTTTTGATTGCGTTGGCTTAGAAGTTTGATTTTTTCACAGCTTCAAGGGGCAGTAGACCTGAGTAATTGATATAAATTTCAGCTTCATACCTCCACGCGTTCCTGAGAAAAAGGGTCTTGACAGACGGACAGACGGACAACAAAGTGATCCTATAAGGGTTCCGTTTTTTCCTTTTGAGGTACGGAATCCTAAAATTGGGAATATCTCAGTTCAGTAACATAAAGTTCTCACGGACATATACCTACAGTTTAAAATATGCAGTATAGTCAACAATGGAGGCTATCCACGGCCCACGGTGGATATTGTTGACGTTTTCCAAACGAAACCAATTACTGGTGGTCGACTTATTGATTGTGTTGTGTGTGTCTGTGTGTGAACACAGTTGTTATTCCGATGACGTTTTTAATTAGCTTCACTTTCATTTATATACAAGAATAGTGCTTTAAAATATAAAAACTAACTATGTTGAAAAAGATCGCTTCTAGCAATAAGGCTATCTGTTCTTTTTGTAGTAATGTTAAAGTTGTACAAGAACCTTGCTACCTGTTGAGGTTGGTTTTATATTGTTTATATTATTGTGTATATTTATATTTGTCTATGTTTTCTAAAAATA
Source organism: Apotomis capreana (assembly GCA_947623375.1). Lineage (NCBI taxonomy): Eukaryota > Metazoa > Arthropoda > Insecta > Lepidoptera > Tortricidae > Apotomis > Apotomis capreana. The sequence continues at coordinate 666,662 of OX392512.1, read as the reverse complement.
TTGTTTTACCAGTGCTTGTAAGTAGGAAATAAAGTTCCGTGTCAAGCTGCTTTGTGCTTCCTTCGCTCCAAGTTATCGAAGATTCCCGTATACTACAACTACGTCTGATTTTACAGCTAGTTTTACAGCTAGGTGCCTTGTCCAGGATATTACAACATTTACAGCTAGAATAACCCAACAACTCACCAGCAAATACACTCGCGACCGCGGCGAGCAGGAAGGATAATATCACCGCGGGACCAGCGTAGTTCTTGGCCACATCCCCTGCTAGCACGTAGACGCCCACACCCAGGGTGCTGCCCACGCCGAGGGCCGTCAGGTCCAGGGCCGAGAGGACTCGCGCGAGCCGGGCGGCGCCCTCCTCAGCCGCCTTACGCCGGGAGAGCACGCCATAGGCGAGTCGGAACGCGCGGTCCGCGCCGGCTTTGACGCCGCCTGAGAAAAAACGCAGTTTAAGCAAGAATTAAATGTTGACTTATTAAAATTCTGTATTTCGTGCGATATTCGAAGTAGCTAAATGAGGAAGGAGGATTTTTATTATTCCATAGCGGCCTTGAAATCGAATTATTCAACACAAATCACCATTCCACACTTCTAATTTACAATTCCGTTCCGAAAGACGAATTATTTCCACGAACTGAGCACAATTCATCGCAGAATCTGACGCAATCTCTATTTGCAAATAGTTGCTTTTGCAACCACGCCACGCACTTATTTCAGATATGGTGGAGACAATTTTATTAGCAGCTATATCCTACAAACAAGAACAACGCTACCCTATTCTATCAGAAATAAGTACCACTTCGGTCAGGGAAATAGATATATAATACCGTTTCTGATCGCATCCGACAGTTGTGTTGTCCTTTTCAGACACATGTAGAAGGATACTTCCTTACTACCTTACACTAAAATTGACATAAATAACATAATAAAACAGGGGTTTACTTTCCCGTACCTGCTATACTAATTGTATCATAGTGATTACTTTTTAAGTATCTGACATTAGCTACTATTAGTCCGTAGTTTACTTACATAGTAGCCACATGAACCCCATTCCTGTGGCACACGACCGCCCGGCGCGCACGCACAACACGATTGGACGCAGGCAAGCAATTTGGCAATATTGATGGTTCATCAACTCAATGAAATAACTGAATTGAACCGCTGCCGAACAACGGCCCATTCAGTACACATACGATAGACTTTAATTGATTTGCACTGAATTGCTAAACAGTAGATACATTTGATGCCGGTATCATGCAGACATGAAATACCTAAATCTTAAACAATTTTAAAGGACTACAAAACGAAAGTGTTAATAACTATGGCCATTGGAAACTACAAACATCGGTGACAAAGTTGCCGCACCAGTGTACAGGTACACGTATCAATCCCTGACGCAGAGCTCTGTACGAGTTCAAACAAGTCGGGAAGTTCCTGACAATTTCATGTGATTGTAAACTGCTTAATACAATTATTAAATATATCTCATGAAAGTTTTAACAAGGTTATAGAAAACTAAAAAGGAAACTGAGCAAGATATTGGTGGGTGTCATAAAACTATATCTCGGTCATCAATCTACAACCTAAATTGAATCATCAATATATGACACTTTGCTGAGTAGGCTTCGGCTAGCAACAGGCAGAAAATTCCGGTGAACACATTACTTGACACCAATTTGTTACTCCGCAAAATCATGTTACGCTGATGATGGCTAATAAATAATCCAATATTTGAGATTGTTTATAGTTCATATAGAATAACATTCACGGAAAAAGACTCCATTTTTTATGCTCATTAAGCAACATTATTGACAATCAAATCAATGGATGAATTAAATTTTGATGTTAATGTCTGCTTCATAGCTCTCCGATGTTGTATTGTACTACTATTACTACCAAAAGTCTAAAGCCTGATTATAATAGAGAGATGTATTTTATTCTACCATCTTTGCTTTACCAATAATTAATTTCATGATAATTTTTGTAATGTTAATTATAATAATTAAATTAGAAAATTATAATAATTAAATTAGAAAATTATAATTATTAAATTAGAAAATTATAATTATTAAATTTTCTTATATTGTAAATATGAGCTGAAAGGGTCGATAAAAAAATTGTACATAGTTAAGGGCTTTAATTAAAACAAAACTTAATTGATTCCTTTGTTTGACAAAAGTTACCCATACATTTTGTATGACTAACTTTCGTCACACAAAGGAAGCGATCGTGATTTTTTGTAAACTAAGCTTTTAACTATGTACAATTTTATTGCAATCGACCCTAAAATCTACCAAAGCTGATCCCAACTGAAATTCTGAACCTGAGCAGCCAAACTTAACTAAAAATGTAGACAAACTGGAACCCATTTACATAAATAAACTTTATAAAAACGTACAGCTAAATACTACATTACATGTAATGTATGTATATGTTGCCAATGTTGATAAGACATTTATTTATTATACGTAGCAAGGTGATATAGATACAGCTTAGAATATGTATATAGGAAATATTGATATATTGTCAGCATGACATGTTATCATGCCAAGGTAACATGGAACTATGATGAATGGTAGTTGTTGGGTACCCATCTACAATTTCCATTAACTGATGGGTTTTGTGTATTCAAATGATTAGATAACCCAACTACATTAAAGGCATAATGTACCTATATCATCTTACTACTTATAATAAATAAATTTCTTTCCAACATTGGCAATATTTGTCAGCACAAGCCCTTCAATTTTATACCTAATATCAATAAAACTATGATTTTTAAACTAAGAGTGACATTGTTTTTGATAAGCAACTACATTTTATTTCAACATAACCTACTATTATTAAGAATCTTTCTTCTCAAGTAGTGGTCACCTCTCGAGACATTCTGATTCACTCAGACAACACCCTCATGGCCTACTCACGTAATAAAGTTGATTGTTTAATACAAGATTTTGAATTGCAAGCACGTTGATATTTTTTTTGTATGCTAACCCCCTGTTTTTGAAGAAGTTGAATAAAATAATAAAGGTATTTGATTCCTATGAAAAGTATTTTTATACCTGATAATTTTGAATGTTCAAGCTAATTTGTATTTTTATTATAAACCAAGTTACGTAGTCACCAGGTATTTTACCAGCTACTTTTCAAACACTTCAAATCCTTGAAAATGTACGTTAGCGGAAAACCGCTGTTGAAATCCAATAATAAAATGTAACAAAGCTCACCATCTTCGTAGGCCTGCCGGATCCCGACGCCCTGCTCGGCCCGAGGCTGCGCCGACTCGTAGTTGCCGTGCCCGTTGGCCTCGGGAAAAGTCATTTTCGTAATTTTCGTAACCTTTAGAAATTGACACCAGCGCACCTAACCTAATTTAGTAATATCACTCGAAAAACCCGCGACATAAATAAACTTTGCATTAGAATAAGGTTTTCATGATGTAACGGCATTGACTATTCGTTTTCGTCACCAGTAATAGTACGTATTTAAATAATATTAAGGCTTTTTTCAACATCCCGCACCGCTAGCGGTGAAGGTAAATTTGACACTATAATACTTGCTTTGCTATTTCCTAGTGAAGTGAAGTCGCTAAACATTGGTACCGATATCGATATTTCAGTGAAATAATCGAATTTTAGACTTTTTGTTTGGTTGATAACGATAAATGTAAAATTGTCGCTTGAGACGCTTGAGATATTTATGTTAGCTGCTTTAATTAATAATACGCCTTCTCTGTTCAATATTTTCATACAGTAGATGAAATTTATTTCATGAAACAATAACCATAAAAACCTACCAAAAACATTTATTTACCTTTCGAAAGACTATTTTGACGTTTTTGGAGTTATTGTTTGTTCTATTTCTATGGTCTTCTTAAAAGAGCATACCTACTTCTTAATACTTTTATCGAACTTAGAGCTTATCACACTTGCGATTTGCGAGCGTATTTTGTATGAAGGCGATCGCGCAGCGTGTTCGCCGCGTCGCTTATTTGTATAAAAAATACGCTCGCAAATCGCAAGTGTGATAAGGCCCTTATATTAAATGATAAATCCGACCAGACCCGACAGATGCCGCACTGTTAAAAATCTAAGCAGTTTGTATTGTAAATACCTATGGGAAAAGAAATTCCGTTCACAAGTTTTACGCTTATCACATTAAGAAATTCTTTTTATATAGATTTCAAACTGTACGTATTCACGGAAAGCATGTATATAAAATTAATAGGTATAAATTATGTAGGTAAATGTTTTTTTGTCGAGTTTTACCGATATCGCTACAAAGTGACCGCAGCTCATCCCTACTACTGTCAAATGTCAAACGCAATGTGAGGATGACGTTGCATCATAGATCGCGTTCAAATTTACTTTTTGACAGATTATGGACGCGTTTAATATTTTTGCACAAATAAAGGACAATGGGCAAATTGGACCAAGAACCAACAGAGATGAGAGTTAAATCATTAGATAGATATTTGAATATACTTTATTTTTTATTATGGGCACCAAGCTGGATTCCATTGCAGAGCTGAGATATTCCTGTTTGAAATAGGGACATGTGGCGGAAATTGGTACTAACTAACTCATACTGGACAGTGACGAGTGCGTAGATAGTGGCGCCAGAATTATATTACAACGCTAAATGGGCTTAAAGTAGACGCAAATCAGTTAGTTTATTATATTAATACATGAATATTATATTATGCTATCCAAATCAAAGTTTTAATCCCATTAAAAGCTAATTTTTTATTGGTACTTATGCCCTCTAGTATGGAATAGCAAAACTCGTTATTGTCATTTTTCTTGACAGTTTTTTCTTGAAATGGTGAGTAGCGGAACTAATTACATGTCAATAATGCTGTGTCCATACCGTCGCTGATACACGCTTGGAAATACCAAAAAGAAGTTAATATAGGTAGGTGTCAAAAGGAAAGTGGAAGGAAAGCATATACTCGTTTATTATTTTATCTCTTGCTTATACCATATGGGTAAGAGCGAAAAGTGAATATAGTGTTGATATCTACATTTGGTGTGACGTGTATTGATCTCCATTGTACCAGATATATAATAAATGCATTTTTATTATTCCTCACTTGTATTCTAAATCAATTGTTGAGCGAGGGAAAAGCTTGCTTCTTACAACGCTCGTAATGATCAGTGCGATCTTCATGATAATTGATCAGTAATCAATTACCATTTACAGCATTTTAAAGAGTTCCTTTGGTGATAATTTTCATGCAAAGTAAGCAAGTTGTTAGCATTTATAGAGCGCAGGTGGGCACGTGGAATATGGCGAGAGCACGAATCAAATCAAAGTCTTCAGTCAAGATAATATATCAGCGTTTATTCACTAAACACTAGTACATATATTATTGTCAGGGATTACTGGATTACATTATTAGATTGAATTAATTAAAATGATTAAAATTGGACGGACACGAACACTTACAACATTTAGGCGGCTTTTTGGGAAAAAGAAGAGGAAGCTAGTCTATGGTTCGGTTCTTATATACGCAAGGAGCACAGACAACAATAGAAAAATATAGACTTTTTAACACTCCTCCTTATGTGCTCCTACAAGTACTATACTATAATACAGCATTTACTGTTAACGAAAGGTTCAACTAAAAACATTAAAAAAAATTACTATATTTCAAGACACTAAACATTTCAATTTTAGACCCTTTACAAAACAGTTATGCTTATCTATACATAAAGGCTTAGTTAATATATCAGCAAGCATATTTTCTGTAGACAAATACTTAACACAAATTTTACCTTCATGTATCAGCTGTTTTACAAAATGGTATCGCAAGTCAATATGTTTTGTTCTCTTATGGGAGTATTCTTTTGCCAACAATAGCTTTTGAGCACTTTGATTGTCGTTAAATACAGTGACATCAAAGTGTTTGTCAATTATTTCTGACAAGAAATTCTTAACAAAACAGATGTCCTTGCATACATCACTTATAGCTATATACTCTGCTTCTGTGCTAGACAAAGCTACACATCGCTGTTTTCTAGCCTCCCAATTGATGATATTTTCACCAATTTTTATTACATAACCAGTATAAGACTTACGATCCGATAAGTCATTCGCCCAATCACTATCAGTGTAAGCTACAATATTTAAATTATTACTCTTTTGAAAACAAAGACCATAATTCAAAGTACCAGCTAAATATCTAAGCACTCTTTTAGCAATACGCCAATGACTTATGTCGAAACATGTACTATATTGACTCAGCTGACTGCATGCATAGGATATGTCCGGTCGGGTGCACACGGATAGGTACATAAGTGACCCTATGTTAGCATTTATAGAGCGCAGGTGGGCACGTGGAATATGGCGAGAGCACGAATCAAATCAAAGTCTTCAGTCAAGATAATATATCAGCGTTTATTCACTAAACACTAGTACATATATTATTGTCCGGGATTACTGGATTACATTATTAGATTGAATTAATTAAAATGATTAAAATTGGACGGACACGAACACTTACAACATTTAGGCGGCTTTATGGGAAAAGAAGAGGAAGCTAGTCTATGGTTCGGTTCTTATATACGCAAGGAGCACAGACAACAATAGAAAAATATAGACTTTTTAACACTCCTCCTTATGTGCTCCTACAAGTACTATACTATAATACAGCATTTACTGTTAACGAAAGGTTCAACTAAAAACATTAAAAAAAATTACTATATTTCAAGACACTAAACATTTCAATTTTAGACCCTTTACAAAACAGTTATGCTTATCTATACATAAAGGCTTAGTTAATATATCAGCAAGCATATTTTCTGTAGACAAATACTTAACACAAATTTTACCTTCATGTATCAGCTGTTTTACAAAATGGTATCGCAAGTCAATATGTTTTGTTCTCTTATGGGAGTATTCTTTTGCCAACAATAGCTTTTGAGCACTTTGATTGTCGTTAAATACAGTGACATCAAAGTGTTTGTCAATTATTTCTGACAAGAAATTCTTAACAAAACAGATGTCCTTGCATACATCACTTATAGCTATATACTCTGCTTCCGTGCTAGACAAAGCTACACATCGCTGTTTTCTAGCCTCCCAATTGATGATATTTTCACCAATTTTTATTACATAACCAGTATAAGACTTACGATCCGATAAGTCATTCGCCCAATCACTATCAGTGTAAGCTACAATATTTAAATTATTACTCTTTTGAAAACAAAGACCATAATTCAAAGTACCAGCTAAATATCTAAGCACTCTTTTAGCAATACGCCAATGACTTATGTCGAAACATGTACTATATTGACTCAGCTGACTGCATGCATAGGATATGTCCGGTCGGGTGCACACGGATAGGTACATAAGTGACCCTAATAGCTGTCTATACTGATAAACATCATCTTGTAAACATTTTTTTATCAGACTTATCCAGCTTGCAGTTTACTGGCAACGGAGTGGCTACAGGTTTACAATCATTCATATTAAATTTAGTTAAAATGCGCCTTATGTAATCTGATTGATCAAGAATAGTCATATTATTAGTTTTAGTTACATTCATGCCAAGACAATTCTTCAATATACCTAAGTGACGAATTTCAAAATTCTGTTTAAACAATACAAGTAATTTATCTATACAACCATTATGAAAGACATAAAAATCGTCTACATATAAAGCTAATATTATATATTCGTCCTTAGTTTTCTTTACATAAACACAAGGCTCGCAGTTACTCTGTTTATAGCCATCCTTACACAGTACATTATGAATTTTAATATTCCACATACGGGATGCCTGTTTGAGGCCATACAAACTTTTCTTTAATAAACATACCTTATTATTATTATATTTGAAACCAGCTGGCTGTTCCATATAGATCACTTCATCTAGTTCACCATTTAGGAAAGCAGTTGTAACATCTACGTGATCCATACTTAAGTCCAACTGATTTGCAATGCTGAACAAAAGTCTTAGGGTTTGAAATCTTACGACAGGTGAATATACGTCTGAAAAATCTTTACCTTCTTTTTGGCTATAGCCACAGGCAACTAGACGCGCTTTATATCTTAACAAATTACCAGACGTATTATGTTTCCTCTTAAAAAACCCATTTATTCTTTACTACATTCTCTCTAAAAGGACGGTCTACCAGTTCCCAAACATTATTCTTAACCATAGAGTCATACTCGTTTTTCATTGCAACGACCCACTCATCTTTTTCAGGAGAACTGATAGCCTCGTCATATGATTGTGGTTCATAGAGAGAATCATGAGCACTACTCTCAGCAGCTAATAACAATTTAAAATCGTCATATTTCCCTGGGAAAATACCTCTTGTACTCCTAATGGGGCGAGACGTCGACGCGTCGGCATCGACCGGCGTAATCGACTCTCCTCCTCGAGATGAAGGGCACGGCAGAGAGGACACGGTGCCTGAGTGCAGATTCACGTCATCCTCATCACCACCCATCTCATCAGGCGAGTGATAGGAGCCAGACAGCGGCGACCACGCAGACGGCGTCATTTCCGCATCTGAAACATTTACAGGGGTTTCATTAGTATTGCTGCATTGAGTATCAGTGTTCAACTCGGTATCATTAAAATCATTATTATTAAAATTCGTATTATTAAAATTCGCATCATTAAAATTCGCTTTATTAAAATTTGTATAATTCAATTGGTCATGTATAATAAAATGCTCTTTAGCCTGCCTAATGTCAACGTCCTTTCCCATGAATTTATCCTCTAGGAACACGACACTTCGTGAATAAATTACTTTCCGAGGATTATTGGGATCCATCAATCTATATCCTTTACATGTTTCACCATAGCCTACAAATATGTATTGTTTGGCTTTAGCGTCAAGTTTACGCCTTTTCTGATCTGGAACGTGTGAATATGCTATACAGCCAAATACACGCAAGTGACTGAGGTCAATTTTGGACTGCCCAGTCAACTCGCACTCGGGTATCTTGTTTGACAAAGATCTACTAGGCGACCTATTTTTCAAGTAAATTGCTGTCATCACAGCTTCAGCCCAGTAACGATCACTCAAACCAGACTCCTGTATCATGGACCTAGCTTTTTCTAGAATCGTTCGGTTCAGTCTCTCCGCAGTCCCATTCTGCTGAGGACTGTAAGGGACAGACGTTTGGTGAATAATCCCATGACATTTAAGAAAATTGGACAAATTACTATTACAATACTCAGTACCATTGTCGGTTCGTAAGATTTTGATACGCAAACCAGTCTGTTTCTCTACCATACTCTTAAAAGCAATAAAATGGGAACTTACTTCTGATTTAGACTTCATGAGGTATCCAAATGTCTTCCTCGTACAGCAATCAGTAAAAGTCAGCAAGTAGCGGGCTCCATTCCAGCTGCACACTTGCATCGGGCCACAAACATCGCTGTGGACCAGGTCAAGTGGACGAGCAGCACGTCCGCTGCCAACCCCAGGAAACGATGCAACAGACATCTTCCCGGTAAGGCACGAGACACAGCTGCCTGGCACATCGTCTTCATTCTGAAAAACGACACCAACACATTGACCACCACCACGCAGTTGATACATACCATTTGGATGTAAATGCCCAAGACGCTTATGCCACACACTCATAGGTGAACAGGCCGCAGCATTGGCACTCTGTGTTCCCTGCATAAAGGGAAGGGAAACCGAATGACCTACATCGGGAGTGGGCTGCCCTTGCAACTTAAATTTATAAAGCCCATTATTTTTATCAGCAGATAAGACATAGTTGCCCATGATTTTACATGTATTATTATCATAAATCTTACAAGAGTGTTTGTCAAAAGTAACAATATAGCCCTTTTCTGTGATTTCATTGACAGACATCAAATTACTAGATAACTTTGGAACATACAATACATTTTCTAATGAAACTTTATCAAGAAGGGAAATATTACCAACAAATTCACTATTAAGTTTCTCACCATTTGCAACAGTAATTACACTTTTGTGTCTTTTTGAGTCTGTAAACAACTGCTGGTTCATACACATGTGGCTGGTAGCGCCACTGTCGATGATGAACTCTCCAGAGATGCATGCGGAGTAGGCCGAAGCATACAAAGTGTGATCTTGATGTTTCGTAGTTCCTTCTTCACGCTTCTTCTTAAAGCATCTCCGTGCAACATGTCCAGCACGCTTGCAATATGAGCAGGTAATTTTGAAGTTCCTCTTCTTGTTTGCAATGCAAGCCAAAGTATCCGTCGATTGAACATTGTTTCGTCGATGATCTTCCTGTAATAATCTTGTGCGCACAACTTCAAGCGTTAAACTATTAGTTAAGCCGGCAGTCTCAAGGCCAGAAACTAGAGTATTATACTCCTCCGGCAATCCAGAGAGCAAAATTTCCGCAATCTCACCATTTTCAATCGACTTGCCTATATCGGATAGCTGGGCAACAAGCTTCATCACACCATCGATGTAATCGGACATACTGGCATAGTGGTTATACTCGACGCGGTGTAATTGCCGTAGTAACAATACCTTCCTGTACAGTCCTTTGTTCTCGAAAGTGTCAGCGAGCTTCGCCCACGCGTCCTTCGCACCAGTGCAATCGCGCACAAGCTGAAACAGGCTGGACTGAAGCGACAGGCAAATACGAGCGAGCGCCCTTGCGTTTTTATTCGCGTCGTCTTCGGTGCCTTCTACGCAAGCCCACAGACCTTCCAACGTCAAAACCATCCTCATGGCAAACTTCCACAATAGATAATTGTCCAATCCTTGCAGTTTTTCTATAGATGTCGATGTCATTGTACTAGTAACGCCATTGTTTGACTGTGCCTCAGCCATATTGAGGTAATGACTTAAGAAATTTTGAGGTTATAAATGTGCCACACGAAAATATTCTTGCTATCTCAATTTGTGCTTTCTTTAAACGATACTCTTTCTGAGTTATGCACAAAGCCTCACTGGACCACTAACCTGTTAGCATTTATAGAGCGCAGGTGGGCACGTGGAATATGGCGAGAGCACGAATCAAATCAAAGTCTTCAGTCAAGATAATATATCAGCGTTTATTCACTAAACACTAGTACATATATTATTGTCCGGGATTACTGGATTACATTATTAGATTGAATTAATTAAAATGATTAAAATTGGACGGACACGAACACTTACAACATTTAGGCGGCTTTATGGGAAAAGAAGAGGAAGCTAGTCTATGGTTCGGTTCTTATATACGCAAGGAGCACAGACAACAATAGAAAAATATAGACTTTTTAACACCCTAATAGCTGTCTATACTGATAAACATCATCTTGTAAACATTTTTTATCAGACTTATCCAGCTTGCAGTTTACTGGCAACGGAGTGGCTACAGGTTTACAATCATTCATATTAAATTTAGTTAAAATGCGCCTTATGTAATCTGATTGATCAAGAATAGTCATATTATTAGTTTTAGTTACATTCATGCCAAGACAATTCTTCAATATACCTAAGTGACGAATTTCAAAATTCTGTTTTAACAATACAAGTAATTTATCTATACAACCATTATGAAAGACATAAAAATCGTCTACATATAAAGCTAATATTATATATTCGTCCTTAGTTTTCTTTACATAAACACAAGGCTCGCAGTTACTCTGTTTATAGCCATCCTTACACAGTACATTATGAATTTTAATATTCCACATACGGGATGCCTGTTTGAGGCCATACAAACTTTTCTTTAATAAACATACCTTATTATTATTACATTTGAAACCAGCTGGCTGTTCCATATAGATCACTTCATCTAGTTCACCATTTAGGAAAGCAGTTGTAACATCTACGTGATCCATACTTAAGTCCAACTGATTTGCAATGCTGAACAAAAGTCTTAGGGTTTGAAATCTTACGACAGGTGAATATACGTCTGAAAAATCTTTACCTTCTTTTTGGCTATAGCCACAGGCAACTAGACGCGCTTTATATCTTAACAAATTACCAGACGTATTATGTTTCCTCTTAAAAAACCCATTTATTCTTTACTACATTCTCTCTAAAAGGACGGTCTACCAGTTCCCAAACATTATTCTTAACCATAGAGTCATACTCGTTTTTCATTGCAACGACCCACTCATCTTTTTCAGGAGAACTGATAGCCTCGTCATATGATTGTGGTTCATAGAGAGAATCATGAGCACTACTCTCAGCAGCTAATAACAATTTAAAATCGTCATATTTCCCTGGGAAAATACCTCTTGTACTCCTAATGGGGCGAGACGTCGACGCGTCGGCATCGACCGGCGTAATCGACTCTCCTCCTCGAGATGAAGGGCACGGCAGAGAGGACACGGTGCCTGAGTGCAGATTCACGTCATCCTCATCACCACCCATCTCATCAGATGAAGGGCACGGCAGAGAGGACAGGGTGCCTGAGTGCAGATTCACGTCGTCCTCATCACCACCCATCTCATCAGGCGAGTGATAGGAGCCAGACAGCGGCGACCACGCAGACGGCATCATTTCCGCATCTGAAACATTTACAGGGGTTTCATTAGTATTGCTGCATTGAGTATCAGTGTTCAACTCGGTATCATTAAAATCATTATTATTAAAATTCGTATTATTAAAATTCGCATCATTAAAATTCGCTTTATTAAAATTTGTATAATTCAATTGGTCATGTATAATAAAATGCTCTTTAGCCTGCCTAATGTCAACGTCCTTTCCCATGAATTTATCCTCTAGGAACACGACACTTCGTGAATAAATTACTTTCCGAGGATTATTGGGATCCATCAATCTATATCCTTTACATGTTTCACCATAGCCTACAAATATGTATTGTTTGGCTTTAGCGTCAAGTTTACGCCTTTTCTGATCTGGAACGTGTGAATATGCTATACAGCCAAATACACGCAAGTGACTGAGGTCAATTTTGGACTGCCCAGTCCACTCGCACTCGGGTATCTTGTTTGACAAAGATCTACTAGGCGACCTATTTTTCAAGTAAATTGCTGTCATCACAGCTTCAGCCCAGTAACGATCACTCAAACCAGACTCCTGTAACATGGACCTAGCTTTTTCAAGAATCGTTCGGTTCAGTCTCTCCGCAGTCCCATTCTGCTGAGGACTGTAAGGGACAGACGTTTGGTGAATAATCCCATGACATTTAAGAAAATTGGACAAATTACTATTACAATACTCAGTACCATTGTCGGTTCGTAAGATTTTGATACGCAAACCAGTCTGTTTCTCTACCATACTCTTAAAAGCAACAAAATGGGAACTTACTTCTGATTTAGACTTCATGAGGTATCCAAATGTCTTCCTCGTACAGCAATCAGTAAAAGTCAGCAAGTAGCGGGCTCCATTCCAGCTGCACACTTGCATCGGGCCACAAACATCGCTGTGGACCAGGTCAAGTGGACGAGCAGCACGTCCGCTGCCAACCCCAGGAAACGATGCAACAGACATCTTCCCGGTAAGGCACGAGACACAGCTGCCTGGCACATCGTCTTCATTCTGAAAAACGACACCAACACATTGACCACCACCACGCAGTTGATACATACCATTTGGATGTAAATGCCCAAGACGCTTATGCCACACACTCATAGGTGAACAGGCCGCAGCATTGGCACTCTGTGTTCCCTGCATAAAGGGAAGGGAAACCGAATGACCTACATCGGGAGTGGGCTGCCCTTGCAACTTAAATTTATAAAGCCCATTATTTTTATCAGCAGATAAGACATAGTTGCCCATGATTTTACATGTATTATTATCATAAATCTTACAAGAGTGTTTGTCAAAAGTAACAATATAGCCCTTTTCTGTGATTTCATTGACAGACATCAAATTACTAGATAACTTTGGAACATACAATACATTTTCTAATGAAACTTTATCAAGAAGGGAAATATTACCAACAAATTCACTATTAAGTTTCTCACCATTTGCAACAGTAATTACACTTTTGTGTCTTTTTGAGTCTGTAAACAACTGCTGGTTCATACACATGTGGCTGGTAGCGCCACTGTCGATGATGAACTCTCCAGAGATGCATGCGGAGTAGGCCGAAGCATACAAAGTGTGATCTTGATGTTTCGTAGTTCCTTCTTCACGCTTCTTCTTAAAGCATCTCCGTGCAACATGTCCAGCACGCTTGCAATATGAGCAGGTAATTTTGAAGTTCCTCTTCTTGTTTGCAATGCAAGCCAAAGTATCCGTCGATTGAACATTGTTTCGTCGATGATCTTCCTGTAATAATCTTGTGCGCACAACTTCAAGCGTTAAACTATTAGTTAAGCCGGCAGTCTCAAGGCCAGAAACTAGAGTATTATACTCCTCCGGCAATCCAGAGAGCAAAATTTCCGCAATCTCACCATTTTCAATCGACTTGCCTATATCGGATAGCTGGGCATCAAGCTTCATCACACCATCGATGTAATCGGACATACTGGCATAGTGGTTATACTCGACGCGGTGTAATTGCCGTAGTAACAATACCTTCCTGTACAGTCCTTTGTTCTCGAAAGTGTCAGCGAGCTTCGCCCACGCGTCCTTCGCACCAGTGCAATCGCGCACAAGCTGAAACAGGCTGGACTGAAGCGACAGGCAAATACGAGCGAGCGCCCTTGCGTTTTTATTCGCGTCGTCTTCGGTGCCTTCTACGCAAGCCCACAGACCTTCCAACGTCAAAACCATCCTCATGGCAAACTTCCACGATAGATAATTGTCCAATCCTTGCAGTTTTTCTATAGATGTCGATGTCATTGTACTAGTAACGCCATTGTTTGACTGTGCCTCAGCCATATTGAGGTAATGACTTAAGAAATTTTGAGGTTATAAATGTGCCACACGAAAATATTCTTGCTATCTCAATTTGTGCTTTCTTTAAACGATACTCTTTCTGAGTTATGCACAAAGCCTCACTGGACCACTAACCTGTTAGCATTTATAGAGCGCAGGTGGGCACGTGGAATATGGCGAGAGCACGAATCAAATCAAAGTCTTCAGTCAAGATAATATATCAGCGTTTATTCACTAAACACTAGTACATATATTATTGTCAGGGATTACTGGATTACATTATTAGATTGAATTAATTAAAATGATTAAAATTGGACGGACACGAACACTTACAACATTTAGGCGGCTTTTTGGGAAAAAGAAGAGGAAGCTAGTCTATGGTTCGGTTCTTATATACGCAAGGAGCACAGACAACAATAGAAAAATATAGACTTTTTAACACAAGTATATTTTACTTAGACTTCACCTGACGAAAAGTTACTATGAAGTCAAAGAAAGAGCATGTTTCCTAAGAAAATGCGTATTGTCCCTCAACTGGAAGATCCAAGTTATGATTTTCTGGGAAGAGGATCAGCGCGAGATGATTCCATTATTTTGGGAAGAGTTTTAATTAATTTTCTTTTATAAAACGTCTCTTTAAGTGTTGAACCATTTGCGTAACCATTTTCAGCTGATGCTCTAGCATAGACAAACTAAAGGGATAACTTTTCACTGCGTAGCGATATAATGGAAACTATAATTACCTCTCGATTTGTTCAGTATTTTTTGTGTTATATTTTAAACTCAACGCACACTTATTAATCTGTAATGCCACGGCCTTAACTCAACTCACCACACACGCTAAAGGCTCGTTGGACAAAATGCCGTTACCGCGATTTTATTCTTCATAAACTTATTTCCTACAACTTATTTCATACATTATATGTATATACTTCGCTATTAATAGGTAAGTATAGTATGGGTCTCAGGAACAAATACTGCTGTATATTTAGACCAAGCGGGATTTTAAGCAGAATACTAGGCAGACCAGATTGCAGTTTGCTTTTTAGACCACTTGCTGTTTCGGCCAGCTATTGTTTAGACGAAATTATACTAACCCCTTTTAATTTATTACCAAGTAGCTTTTGAAGTCCTAAACTGAAACATATACCCGACTCTTTCGCAGAGTAGGTGTACCTAGTTAGAAATTCTCATGTTGCAACCACTGCACCAGATAACCTACTTGTCACTGATGGAAATAAAAAGAAAAGAACAGGTTCCAAGATACTGGTATATTTACATATGCGTAAAATCAAACGCAAAAAAATGTATGATAAAAATACAAAAAGTATAAAAAGATGGTTGGTTTAGAAAATATTATTTTCTAAACCGAACACTTCCCAAGATAACCACTTCCTAAACCGACCTATTCCCAGAAAGCCGCTTCCCGGAATGACCACTTCTTATATTGACATTAACCCCTCGTATGCTTAGACGCATATCCGTGCCAGTTCATGAACTGCCTAAGCACGGATACGTTCTAGCGGGCAGCATACAATGACGATACGCGGCCGCACCGAGGTGTCAAATTCTGAATTGGTTGCCGCATACGAGGGGTTAAAGCCAAGTTTCCGGCACGACTACTTTACCCACGAAAGAACGGGTGTAGGATAGAAGATTTAGGTGTTATAAAAAATATGCTTCTACGGATTAAACTAGGTTATTGCTAGCTATTTGTGTCGTATACCCTCTCGTATATATCGATCTAATTTTATCTAATACTAAAAAAGGTAAACCAATATTATTTGAGTAAAAAAAATGTATTTATTACCAAACTAAATACCAAAAAAAAAAGTTTTTTTGGACACAAAAATAACGAATGCTTACTTGAAAACAGTATTAAGCTTAAAAGGTAATTTAGTACATGTGCGCAACGGTGTACTGCCCCGCTCACTGCCTTGGTGCCTATTTATTTTGCCTATTCGGCAGCACAATAAGACACATAATTTTTAGCTGTTATTCCGAGTAGTGGTCATTATGGCAGTGGTTATTCCAGAAATGGTCGTTTTATCAAGTTGTCGTCTTGGGAATTGGTCTTCATGGGAGTGGACAATCCGGGAATGGTCGCTATGCGAAGGGGACTGGTCATTATGGTCATACATAATTATAAAGGTAATACGTAGGTACGTGTTGTAACTATACAGCATAATTAAGATTTTTTACTTCTGTTACGGTAATAATAAAAAGTCATTAAAATTATTATATTTTTGCATTTATTGTACTCTAATACTTTTGTCATTCTGGTACAGTCGTTATACCTAGTTTCTTGCTGGTACTCACTTCCTGGCACGACCCCCGTTTCCTGGTAGTCATACTAATTGACCATAGTTATGCAGAAAGCAAACAAAGTTTTTTTTCATAATGCAAATAGCGACCAAACTCATTAATTGATTAAGACTTAAGTCACTTTGACAAAAAATGTACGCTGGTCGCTTTCTGGACTAGGAGGACATGTAATATCCTCGTGGTCATACTGATATGCCAAATATTATGACCACCAGGAAACGGGGGGCACGACCACGCGATTTGTTGGTAATCTGGGAAGATAATCAATGATAAAATGAGTAAAAACTCTAATAGAACTTGTATTCACAACAAAAGACGTCGAAAAATCTACAATTACAAGCGCTATTGTGTTGTGATACTAGTAGTATTGCAGTAAAAATCTATGTTACCTAGAGTACAATATTTTTTTAGCATTTTCTATTGACATTTTCCCTTTGATTGACATTTAAATATTCTTGGCTTTCAAATGATTCGTGAACGTGCTAGGTAGTACCTACGACTGTTGGCACAGTCGTTGTTGGGAATGACGAAACTATAAAGGTATAATCTGTTTATGCAAAAATTTTAACAAAAAAATAACCAACTTCAACAAAAACTGTAAAGCCAAAAATAACCCCTTCATGTACAGATTACATTTGAATCACCTTTTTTTTTAAGTTGGTGTCAAACCACTCAATTATTTATTACTATGAAAACAGATGCCGCGCATGAAGCCCAAGAAATATATAAAGAAGAAGTATATTTTAGTACCGTTCTTTATAAATTGTATTTATCTTGTTTCCTTTTGTAAACTTTTATTGGTGTACAATAAAATATTGTTGAATTGTATTGTATATTTTTGTTCACGTGAGGTTTGGCACCGACTCAAAAGATGATTCAAATGTAATCTGTACTTGAAGGGCTTTTCAGTTTTTTTGAAGTCGGTTCTTTTTTGTTAAGAATTGTATTTTTTTGATTTTTAGTGATTCAATTATAATCAGAATTACTTTTACACAAATAAATAACCGACTTCAATGAGTGAAATGGAACATACAATAAGAGTTATTCGGAATTATCCGAGTACACTTTATATGATTGTCTCATAGATGATTTTATTAGAACTGTACCAAATTGGTATGAGACCACATGAGAAGCAACAGCTTTCAAATAAAAAAAGAATCATCAAAATCGGTTCACCCATTCCAAAGTTCTGAGGTCATAAACGTAAAAAAAAAAGTCGAATTGAGAACCTCCTCCTTTTTTTCATTCAGTCCACCAGAATCCCCTAGCCTGATCCCCCAGCCCGATCCCCTGGGGAACAGAGTTCACCAGGATCCCCTAATGGGAAATATATCTGAAGTTGTTTATACACTGCAGCAGTAAAAGTTCCACTCCTGACATGCACATGTAAAACACAGATTAGTTTGCCTTATTAAAAACATATATGAATTTCTGACTCAAGAATGATGATGTTAAAAAAATGTGGTCAGTGAAAGACTTCGCACGAAAGCTGGAATTCAATTTTTTTTTAAATGATTGGCCGTCAACGCCCTTATCATTCAATTGATAAATGCACTGAAAAGAGACGCTGAACAGAAACGACGGCAAATCAAGAAAGCACGCAGAACGAATGAAATCGCCAATGATAAATTAATTCATCCAGGAAGCACAGCTGGAATTATTAAACAAAGAAATAACTGTTGGACAGTTTTTAGATATAGTTAGGTAAACAAGCAAAAGAATTATATAGTGGTTCAATTAAATAATAAACAGTACTTTAATAATATGAATTATGTACCGATACATTGTGCTTTTTGGGGTTCCGTACCCAAAGGGTAAAAACGACGTCCGTCCGTCCGTCCGTCTGTCACCAGGCTCTATCTCAAGAACGGTGATAGCTAGACAGTTGAAATTTTCACAGATGATGTATTTCTATTGCCGCTATAACAACAAATACTAAAAATAAAATAAAATAAATATTTAAGGGGGGCTCCCATACAACAAACGGGATTGGTTGCGTTAACTTTGCACCTCATTTGTATGGAGCGCTATATATAATGAACTTTGACGTTCATCAGAATCCCCTGGGGGATCAGGCTAGGGGGGGATTCTGGTGGACTGAATGCTTTTTTTGAAAGTCGGCTAAAATGTACATGAACCTCAAACTTTTTAATGTTCGTATCACAAAAAAAAATCCGCTATGGTCGTGCTGTAAAATTATCTCATATATATTTGTAGTTCTAGACAAACTCAATCTATGCTAACCTACTAAGTCATCGATGACAGATTTTTTTATCAATTTCCATCGGTCATCGTGTCACTTTCATGAAATTGTCATAGTGAATTTGGTTATACGATTGCAAACCCACAACGCATGAAACAATTTTTGGTGCAGTCGACGATGAAAGTTTTTTATTATGTGGCGCTGAATTAGAATTCGCGAGTCTACTTTCTGCGACAACGTCCACATAATCCTGACCGGACCCGTCTAGTGCCTGCAACCACTGCAACGTGCGACGTAGTAGTCTGCTCAGGAATTATACCGAAACGAGCCTAGAGGTCTATTTCATGTGCAGAGGAAATCGACTAGAATTTCTAGCTTTAGATTGACCTCTAGCCTCGTATCGGGCGGCATAGTCTAGCCATCCATCTATATCCATCTCAATTGTGGTAAAATAATAAAAAAGTGGTAACGTAATTATCACCTGAGGTCCGGCGATCTGTAGCATTCTGCATGATCTAACAAACGAATTACCTCAACACAATTGCGAACGCGACTGGCAAATACAGCAAGATTTCTATCTTCTCCGCTGATGAGCAGTAGCACATGCAGGCATCGCGGCCACCTCGCGCGTCACGAACAGATCGGGACGACCAAAACGCATCCGGTCGAAGGAGTGCATTTAAATCCTAAAGGCTAAAAGCTACCACATTAGCGCCGCTTCGCGAACCTAAAATAACCTTCTTTTTAAGCAGGGATAGGGTAACATTATTAATTGCGCGGTTATAGCCTTTATTTAACATTATCAATCAACGCTTGAAGAGAATCAAGAAGTTGCAAAACCTTCCCTTCTTCTGTGGCCAGCTGCGGGCGCGTCACCGCGTTCTTGGGACGTTGGCCGCCGACGGCCCAAGAGACTTGCGCTTCAAGGTCTAAGTTTTATACTTCTGAAAGCATTCTCAAAAATTAATATGTCACGATTATGACCTGCTTCCTATTCAATTACTATGTCCTGCTTTTATCGTAATTACTAATTATATTCATATTTCTAGCAGGTAATACAGTTCTGCAATGAACTTCTTCCGTCCGAAAGAAAAAATCATAATTATAACCTTGTTCTCATATATTATGTTTATCTGTAGTTCGCTAAAATATGTCGATTAACCATCCGTGAATAGTTGAATACCTAGCTACCTGTCCAAAAATTGTTAAAATTGATTCAGTTGTTTAGGCGTGATGAATGGGCAATGATACAAATATACAAACATGAAAAGAAACCTTTTCGGATTGCTGACCTCCAAATGGCCTCACCTATAGCGGGCATGCTTATATATAAGATGAAAAACAGGGCAAGTGCGAGTCGGGCTCGCGCACCGAGAGTTCCGTGCAAACACTTCCCATCTTATCTGGCCTGGTTATAGTTAAGTTTGCACCTGTTACCTATGTATAGCGCCGCAAACAAGTGAGGTGCAAAGTCAACGCAACTGTTCACGTTTTTTTTTTTTATGGGAGCCCTATTTAAATATTTATTTTATACTGTTTTTAGTATTTGTTGTTATAGAGGTAACACAAATACATCATCTGTGAAAATTCCGACACTCTAGCTATAACGGTTCATGAGATACAGCCTGGTGACTGACAGACGGACAGACGGACAGACGGACAGACGGACAGACGGACAGACGGACAGACGGACGGACGGACAGGCGGACAGGCGGACGGACGGACGGGCGGACGGGCGGACGGGCGGGCGGGCGGACGGGGAAACGGGTGGACGGACGGACGGACGGACGGAAGGACGGACGGACGGACGGACAGACAGACGGACAGTCTAAAAAAATCATACTGAAAGTTATATTATCACTATAAAAAACCAACTGCCCAAGTGAAGTGGATCGTAGTTTCGACTACCAAGCAAGAGGTTGGAGTTTTGAGCCTAGGACTTCCGATATTACTTATACAGATTACAGATTCGTTATCGTACAGTCGAGTTCATTTACATCTACACACTTACGAGAACATAAATATCTGAACACGATTTTATGCTCCTGACAATAGGAATAGAATAGAATAGAATAGAATATTCTTTATTGCACACCTCAACAGGAAATAAATACAAACAAATTCAGATTACAAGTAACATTCAGTAGAGGTAAACAACAGGCGGTCTTATCGCTAAAGAGCGATCTCTTCCAGACAACCTTTGGGTAGCGAAATTAAATAACAATGTCAGAAATGAGTAGGCGATGCAAAAGTAATCATGGAATCTGGGGAAAAAAAAAAAAAAAAAAACTACTAAAATAATACATAAATAAACGTACATAAAATACCAAATAAATAAATATATATGCACAAATAAACCTACTTAAACATACATAACATAGGCATATACATATAAAATAATATTAGTAACGAACCACACTTCATGTCGGTCACAATACCAAAAAATTAAAGAAGGGACAAATAATGTTCTTTAAGGAGTGTTTTAAAATTGGCAACGGATTGGCTACGTTTTAAGTCTACAGGCAGAGAGTTCCACAACAAGGTAGCCTGGAAAGTAAAAGATCTGTTGTAGAATTTAGAGGAGGAAGAGGGAACAGCCAGAAGCAAATTTTGAGAGGATCTAACAGACCGAAGATAACTGAAACGCTCCTTGAGGTAACGGGGAGTTGCAGGGTTGAAAAGTATATTGTAAAGAAGAGAAAGGATGTGAGAGTTACGACGAAAACGGATAGGAAGCCACTTGAGCTGCGAACGGAAACTGGATACATGGTCATATTTGCGTAACCCGAATATGAACCTGATACAAATATTCTGAATACGCTCAAGTTTATTTAGCTGTTCCTCTGTGAGATCAGGGTAAGCGATATCAGCATAATCCATGATGGGAAGAAGTAGAGTTTGAGTAAGCGCAATTTTGGTGGCGATTGGAAGGAAATTACGGAGTCTTCTCAGAGAACTCACTGCTGCAAACATCTTCCTGCTAACTTGATTTATCTGAGGCACCCAAGATAAGGTCCGATCCATGATAATACCAAGGTTCTTAACTTGGTGTGAAAAAGGTATTAAAACACCATCGAAATAGATCGGTAGCAAATTAGTAAAATCAACCCTAGATATTAGTTTAGAACTACCAATTATAATCGCTTGAGTCTTTACAGGATTAACTTTAAGACCAAATCTGTTGCTCCAGTCTAAAATGTGCTCTAAGTCGTCATTTATTGAACTAATAATAGACGGGAGTTCTCCAACTCCACCCTGCAAGTAAATTTGAAGATCGTCAGCATAAAGGTGATATCGTGAAGAGAGATTATGCGTAATGGAATTAATGAATATAGAAAATAACAAAGGAGACAGCACTCCACCCTGCGGAACACCGGCTAGAATGCTGCTCCAAGAAGATCGGGAATCATCTACCTTTATTCTCTGCCGACGACCACCTAAATAACTACGAAACCAATCAATTACCGCAGGAGATATGTTAAGAGAACGTAGAATACCTAATAAAATATCAAAATCAACGGTATTAAACGCGTTGCTGAAATCCAGCAGCGTCAATACCGTTAATTTCCGATTATCCATGCCTTCGCGGATATCATCAGTAATTTTCACCAGCGCAGTAGCCGTACTATGACCTGGACGAAAACCAGACTGGAAAACATTGTGTAGCTCATTTCGATTAAGAAAAGATGCCAGCTGCTTATGTACTAGACGCTCAAGAACTTTAGATAGAAAAGGGAGAATGGAAATAGGACGGTAGTCAGAATAAGTAGAAGGTTTGGGCTTCTTGGGAATTGGGATGATATTGGCATCCTTCCATAACGTGGGGAAAGTATTGGTGGAAATAGAAAAATTAAGGATATTGGAAATAATAGGAACAAGGAGGTCAATGAGAGGGAGGATCATATTACGGCTAATGCAATCAATGCCGACGGCATTTGAGGTTATCGCCATTATGTTCTTCTTAACATCACTGTCGGTAAATTGCGCAAGAAGAAATGAAGATGAGTCAGGAGTTGGGAGAGCTGAAAGATACTCAAGGGTTTTGACTTTAGTTGAGCCACTGAAAGTAGCAGAAGTAGAAAAATGCTGATTGAGCTGATCGAAGTCGATATCACTAGTATGGGGTTCCTGCTGTGATTTCCCAACTCCCAGTGACTTAAGAAATTTCCAGACCTTAGCAGGGTCACCATTCTCCACAGACTGATGGATATGACGCCTCTGAGCATCTCGACAAATCTTATTACAGCGATTACGTAGGGTAAGATAACGAGCCTTATTACCTTCTGTGGAGTCAGTTTTATACTTCGACTTGGCAGAATTCTTTTTATCAAGAAGATCCTCAATAGGGTCGTGTTCAGATATTTTTGTTCTCGTAATTGTGTAGATTTACATTGTACACTTTTTTAAACAACTGAAGATCATTTGTCGCTAGTCGGTGTAGTGGTGGCCGCTTGGATAAGAAGGGTCCCGAAGAATTATGAAAAGTCCCTCCTGGCACCTATCATCAGTTCATGAGTTAGTCATAAATAAAATAGTAACATTAGGGTAAATCATTTAGTCTAATAAACATAGTATTAATTTTAATTTCATATTTTTATATGGACAAGTAATAGTCATAATATGGAACTAGAACTCAAACCTGAGCCAACTGATTTCACAGGCAAAGTTTCGTATGAGTATTATATCACCAGGAATCGAACCGGGGCTCAATTTCTTTATAGACAAGGCTTCATCCAAGTATTATACCATCAGGAATTGAACCTGGGGCTCACTGTCTTCACAGGCAGAACTTCAAATGGGTATTATTCCACCAGGAATCGAAACTTGGCTCAATGTTTTCACAGACAGCGCTTTATCTGAGTATTATACCATCAGGAATCGAACCTGGGCTCACAGTCTTTACATGCAGAACTTCAAATGAGTATTATTTCACCTGGGATGGAACCTGAACACACTGTGTTCACAGGGAGAGCTTCATATGAGTATTATTTCACCAGGGATCGAACCTGGACTCACTGTTCACAGGGAGAGCGTCATATGAGTATTATTTCACCAGGGATCGAACCTAGGCTCAATGTCTTCACATGGAGAGCTTCATCTGAGTATTATTCCACCAGGGATTGAACCTGGGCTCTCTGTCTTTACAGGGAGAGCTTCCTTTGATGACTATACCATCAGGAATTGAACCTGAGCTCACCATCTTCACAGGCAGAGTTTCATCCGAGTAAACCACCAGGGATTGAACCTGAGCTCACTGACTTCACAGCCGAAGGTTCATCCGAGTACCATACAACTAGAAACACAACACAGTTCACAAGCAGAACTTCATTCAAGGGCAGAACTTCATCTAAATATCGTACCACAGAAATCGAATCCGAGATGATGATGTTGCTCCGTAGACGTATTTCCATCAACTTACCATGCTTTACCGTGAATGATTGGCTCAGTCAGTCGGAAAAATTATAATTTTTTTACTTTCAAAGAATTAAATGACAGTGGATTTTTCAACGGTGTCAAAATGTCAATGACGTTTGTTTTTTAAATGTATTTCACAGACTATGGTTTCCGATGTGTTTTTTTAATGCTATAGCTAGACTGACGTGTTAAAACCACATTTTGAAAGAAGGTAGCGTGATCTACTCTGCACCAGATGTCACTGCGCCAGCGATATCAGTCTCTTAAAACTATCAAATAACTGCAGAATATTCTGCGCATCACTTTATATTCATGGTCTTTTCAGTATTATATTTTTTGTTGCTGTGTAATAAAGAATTGTTGCATTACAATGTACACATAACAGTACTAGTGCCATCTAGTGGGCAATAGAACTATAATTTGAGTAAACTTGAAAAATAACTGTAATTACACACTTTTACACGCATAATATGAGGATTATTCTTTGTAATAAAAAGGGACCATTAATACTACAAGCTTAACATACGATAATAATAATAATAATATAATAATAATATCCTTTATTGTGCACCACATGAAAAAGATTAATACAAAGAAATAAAGCAACGTTAAATAGGGTAACAACAGGCGGTCTTATCGCTAAAGAGCGATCTCTTCCAGACAACCTTTGGGTAGCAGAAAAAGTCGGAGGATACATTTTAAAAAGGTAGTGCAAGAAACTGGTTAAAAAACTTAATTTACACATACATCTGAATTGTTTGTAATATAAATATATATAATAAATAAATAAATATACATACACATATAACTTATAATTTACATATATATACTCATATATACATATAATATACGTACATGAAGTAATAACGTACATTCAAAATTAATTTCAGACATCACCTAAGGAAGTGATAAATAGTGCTGCTTCAGGTTACGTTTAAAGATGGGGAGGGATTGAGCTTTGCGTAAGTCGAGCGGCAAAGTATTCCACAACCGAAACGCTTGGCAGGCAAAAGAGTCATTTAAAAATTTTGATGAAGAAGGAATTGGAGAAAGAAGATAATTTTGAGAACAACGAACAGAAGATAGATATTTAAAACGCTCTTTTAGGTAGCAACGACGACTGACGACGACCTACTAAATAACTATGAAACCAGTCAATCACTGCAGGAGATATGTTAATAGAACGTAAAATCGCAAGCATAACATCGAAATCGACAGTATTAAAAGCGTTGCTGAAATCCAATAGAGTTAAAACAGTTACCATTCTTTTATCTAAACCGGCACGGATATCATCAGTTATCTTTATAAGCGCAGTAGCCGTGCTATGACCTGAGCGGAAACCGGATTGGAAAGTATTCATGAGATTATTCCTATTTAAGAAAGATGTTAATTGACGATGGACCAGTCGTTCGAAAACTTTGGAAAGGAAAGGTAAAATAGAAATAGGTCGATAGTCAGAGAATGAGGAAGGATTGGGTTTTTTGGGTAAAGGAATTACGTCAGCATCTTTCCAAATCGTGGGGAAAACATTGAGAGACAGAAAAATTAAGGATGCTGGTAATGATAGGGGCAAGTAGGTCTAAAAGAGGAATAATCATGTTGCGGCTCACGTCATCAACCCCAACGGCGTTCGATGAAATAGATAATACGTTCTTTTTAACATCACTGACAGTAAATTGCTCAAAAGAAAAAGGGGAGAAGTCAGGAATTGGGACAGTTGAAAGATTGTTAAGAGTGTTAGTCTTAATCGGGCCACTGAATGTAGCGGACGAAGAGAAATGCTGATTGAGCTGATCGATATTGACGTTATTAGAAATAGAGCTATGGTCAGAAGTCCCAACTCCTAATGACTTGAGAAATTTCCAAATTTTTGCAGGTTCGCCAACCTCCACTGACTTATGGATATGACGCCTCTGAGCGTCACGACATACTGTACTACATCGGTTACGTAAAGCGTGATAACGATCTTTATTCCTATCCGATGGCCTGTTTTTGTACTTGCTTTTAGCCAGATTTTTCTTTGCAATTAACGCTCGTATTTCCTCAGTCAGCCAGGGAGCAGGCAAATGCTTAATTTTGACAGGTCGAACTGGTGCATGAATGTCATAAAGTCCCATTAGCAAAGAGTTGAAGATGGCAACTTTCTCATCAACGGTGTCCGCTTCGGAAATCACACTCCAATCAACTTGAAGTGCATCATTCCGAAGGTCTTCGACATTCATACGACTAAAATTACGCTGCAGAAGAGTTTTGTGTTTAGGTTTTGGCGGCCGAATTTTATATGACAAAAGAAGTAAATCGTGATAAGAAAATGCATCTGCGGGGAACTGATTATACTTTGCAACATGACTAACAGAAGAAACCAGAGCGATATCGAGAAGCGATGGAGAACTATTAGGGAAATGATGAGTAGAATTAGAAGGGAGAATAGTCATGCTGCAAGCTGTAGCAAGAGATTTCAGGGATTTAGATCGAAAATCGTTCTTAAGAAGGCAAGTGTTGAAATCCCCCATAAGTATGTGGTGGTCGAAAGATGGCATGATATTTTCAAGAAGTTTCTCAAGAGAAGCAAAATAGTCAACCTGAAGAGAGGGCGAGTAAAAAACACCTAGAAGGACTTTGGAATGGGACAACGTTATATCTAGAAACAGATACTCTGCGGTGACATGCAAAACAGACGGTTGAGCCGACATACTAATAATAGAGTACGGAATGTGAGCACGAAGATAAATTGCAACCCCGCCACCACCTCTACCAGACCGATCGTTCCGAACCAACTGAAAACCTGGCAGAGAATATGAGGTTGAGGGTAAGCAAGGTTTCAGCCAAGACTCGGACACAAGAACTGCATGAATATTAGTGAGATTAAAAGTTATCAAGAGATCATTATAATGTGCTGGAATACTTTGTGCATTGATGTGGACTACATTAAAATTTTTGGAAACGTCATCAAGTTGTTCGTCAAGTACGTCGTGAAGAGAAGGAGGGCAACTTTGGAAACTATTATTACTTATGTCCGAACTGTCCGAAGAGAATGAAATGTATTCAGCACTAACATCACTCTGAAAGTCCGAACCAAGCGATACCATCAATTAAGAATGTATGTACGTAAGAAATATATAGATAAAAATAAATATATACAAATAATAAAAATAATATGTCTATATTAATACGAACAATTCCAAAAATACTACTACCCGCCAGCATTACAACAAAAATTAATTATAAAATACTACCATTTCTACAACTAACACACAAAATAACGTTAATTTATGTTAACGCTTAGTTAATTCGTTAATCAACAATTAGTTGGCAACATTGCCACAAACTGTCATTGCCAAAATGACAATGACACATAACAAAACGAGCTTGAAAACATAAGCCAGTAAAAATGGGAAGTAAATCACAAATAAAAAGAAAGTGGGTACAATTTACACAAGAAAACATAACAGCAAAAAGTAACGGTAAAGTGAAAATAGAAAAGAATATATATATAAAAATGTAGCTTAGGCTCGAGGCTTCGTTAATTGCCGTTTGGCACGCCTGCCGCTTGGAGCTTCAGCCCGCTGCTCTGCAACCTCTTCATCAGCATCAGCCTCAGCAGCGTCAGTTAGTGGCCGTGGCAGCGGAAACTGCTTCACATCAGCAATCGAATTCAGACAGTGCCGTTCACCATTCGCATCCAGCGCATACACGTTCCCGCTACGAGTGAAGCAGTTCTGGACACCGAGACGATCGCGGGCCGCCATAAATACGTCATGACGCGGCTTGGTCAGGAACTCTGAGACAATGATACCGGACCCCTTCAATCCAGTCTTGCCGAACCAGACTGTGTCGCGAACTGAGAGGTCACGAAACTTGACCAGAACGCACCTGGCTAGATTACCTCGAGGCCGGCCCATACGATGAGAACGAGCAATATCGGCCGCTACTAAATTGCTTTTAAGGTGTTTTTTTAAAACATCTACAATCCGAGCCGTAGTGTCTTCTTTCTTCACCTCAGTCAGTCCATGGATCAGAAGAATCTTGCGCCTAGACCGCATTTCCTGCTGGTCCACCTGCCGGGCTAGAAGCTCAACCTGCATTTGCAAAGTCTCCAACGCCTTCAAAATGAAAGTTTTAAATGCACTAAAATCTGTGGCCACAGAGGAAACAGTGGGGTTGCTCGGACTGGCCTTATCTATATCATTCTGGAAGGCTGCCATACGGGTACTGAAGAGCTCCGACATCTCCGCTAAGGACTGCTTTATTGAATCCATCTTCAAAGTGAATGTAAATCCCGTGTACGGTGTTGTGATCCAATTTGTAGGTTAGTAATGTGCCAATAACTTAAGTTCCACTTGAAAGAGATTTTAAGAAGAGAAAATGCTGGTAGGTAGTAACTATCAGACAATCATTAAAATAATATTGAATATATGCCAAAAATACACTTTTATCAATTGATACCGATATCGTCCATTTAAAATAGTTTTAGCGTTGTATTACTACACTGTCGCTACTATCTATGTGGAACTGGTTATAATGTATGCATTATTTAGTTCCAATTTTTGCCACATCTTAACTACAAACACGAATATCTCAGATCTGCAATGGAATCCAGCTTGGTGTCCATAGTAAAACATTAAGCCTATGTTAATACCTATCTAATAACCTAACTCTCATCTCTGTTGGTTCTTGGTCCAGCCTCCATACAAATTTGCCCATGGTCCATTGTTGTTTTGGGATCCTCAAGCTTAAAAGTAGCTGACAATTCTAGTATGCAATTAGACATGATCCAGTAGTAAAATTTACATTGTTAAAAGCTACTTTTGATGCAGGCTGTACAGCCTAGAGCTTAGAGCAGTGTTTGTCAAACCTTTCGGTGTCACGGCCCTTCCTGACCAATAAAATTCTTTCGCGACCCCCTAAAACCTACTTTGTACGATTAAACTTACAAATGTACATACATGAAAACTTCTGCATTCCTTGTAGTCACGAGACTTTCTCGATGCTGATCCTCGCTACACCCCTGGATATATGCCGCGATCTCCCTGGGGGTCGCGACCCACAGTTTGAAAAACACTGGCTTAGAGTATATTGCAAGTACTACCGTACAGCAAGGGTTAGGTAGACGTTGTACGTACCCCTGGCCCAGAAGAGTCCTACTTATAAAAAGAAATAAGACAGTGGATTTCGTCTCTTGGGCATGAGTATATAGGTACTTCTTTTAATTGTTCAGTTAATTTTTACGGTCCTTAAATGGCTCGAGTCGAGAAATTAATAGAAAACTGAACTTCAAAAAACCGGCCAAGAGCATGTCGGGCCACGCTCAGTGTAGGGTGCCGTAGTTTCCCATCTTCACAATAGACAGCGGTTTTAAGCCCGCGGTTTAAATTACGAGAAAGATTTCAAGCTCTATAAAAAGGTCTTAAACAACAAAGTAACTGTAATTACTTATTACCTTCTGGAAGTTACCGATTATACGCGCCAGATTGAGCGGAATGTTTTAATGCAGTATGGCACTTAACTAATATGTATAACGTTCGAAGTATAAGGATACCTGCGTCACTTTACGTCACTTAAAAGAAAATTATGAAATTTTGCTATAGCTCAAAAACGGCACGACCGATTTTATTCAATATACCTAATGTTCATTGAAGTACTTATAAGGCATCATTTTCATAAATTTTTCCATAATTTTTTGCCTCGTGGTTGAAAAGTTAAAGGGGGGGATACTTTTTTTTTGGATTTCCGGAGCGAATATTTACAAAACTGCTGACTTTATCAAAAATAATGTTGGAGACCCTACTATTTTTAAAAGACCTATTTAACGACACCCCAGCCCCACATTCTAGTGTTGGAACGAAAAAAAAATTACCCCACTTTAGGTGTTCGAGAGTACCTACCTGAAAAAGTTTTTTTTTGTTTTTTTTTTTTACCGTTTTTTCGACGTAATACATACCTACACATACTCATACCAAATTTCAGCTTTTTAGTACTAATGATCACGGAGCTAAGCCGCAGACAGACAGACAGACGGACAGACGGACATGGCGAAACTATAAGGGTAACTCCTAGTTGACTACGGAACCGTAAAAAGCAAAGCTTTAGCAAAGCCACGTAGACCGCTTTCGCTGCCACATCGGTATTTTCAGTAATTGATCCAGCACCAGTAGTTGACTATCATAAGACTAGCTTGGCTGCTACTACTTACCAACCTATTGTTGATGCTCTCTTATTTAAATATAGGGCAGTAATCTACAAATTCGGTTAATATATTACTTTTTAAATAAAATATACAAAGCTTGTTCACCATCTTTATTGGAAACGAACAAGAATATACGTTTCTTTACATTTATATTGTAAATTGAATAAAATTAATAACACTTAAACACAACATTAACGAATATTCAAAATATATTCTACCGAAGCTATATCTATTATTTTTTTATCTACAATCGTATAATTGCTAACATTAGCTTTTTACAACCAGACACCAGTTCTCGTTACAATGATAATATTATTATAATAATGACTAGAAAAAATTACAGGCGTTATTCTCTTATTTTCATTCGACAATGCAGAAGCGAATCGTTATCATTTCAGCCCTGAATTCGATTTACCTGTTAATTGTATAATTTAAAAAAAAACTATACTGATTTTATGGAAATTCTAAATAAAATAATTAAAATCGTTTACACCTATGACCCTTTCAAATTGTTGTATCCAATGAGACATTTCAGCTGTTAAATACAACTAAACATAATATAATTATTATTGAGATTTTGTCAATGTAATATGGCTATGGCGTAGAAATATTAAAAAAATACCTAGTTTCTTTACTTCATATACTTACTTTAGAGAATGCCATTTGGGATTAAGTCCGCCATTTGTACTGAAATTTGTTTTGTGCAATAAAGTTTAAATAAATAAATAAATAAATAGGTACTTTCCTATTTATGTATCAAATCGGTAAAATTCAAAACTTTATTCTGCAATCAGGCTACAAGGCCTACAAGGGCTTTTTTACATTTCAGATTCTAAGTTATTAGGTACTATGGGCTGCACAAATGCATGGCCCATTTATGAATGAATTCATTCATAAATGGGCCATGAAATTCTGTAGCTCATTGTACATATAAAAAAACTAAATTAATCCAATTCATAGGGGTAGGTATTTGTTTGAAAATATATTTAGAGGGCATTCCGTATTCCGTAATGGCTCTAGTATTATTCAATTTTTTTTATGGATATACTTATTTTATAAGTATATATATATATATATTATATATAACTTGATCGTTCCAATTTCGATCGTTTAATTGTTACATAGATTATAGGAATTGACGATAGATATCAATTGTTTAACTACATGTATGAGATTGACCTATAGTTATAAGTGAACGAGTCGTCGAGTGCCTTATGCAGGGTTCCGAAAAGCGCACAGCTTGAAGTAACACACCATTTGCGATCCTGGGAACAAACGATACATAATTGTATATTAGTAAGTTATATATTTCCGTAGAAACTATTTTTTTATTTTTTATTTATTGCAATACTTACCATGGTTATAATTACAAGATGTTAAAAGATGTTAGTGTATAGTCGATTCAATATTAGCTGGCGTGTTTCCACTTGAGACCGTCATTAGCAATAACAATAGGATTAAGTTGGGGCGGGTGAATTCTTTGTAAAATGCACAAAACACGTGCGGCACGGCAGGCGGTGTTTCAAACGTTTTTGATACTTTCCCTCTGTTATCTTCCTTTTAATAATATTAGCAAAAAGAAATACCACTCAGTTGTTTATTAAACTTCGAAGAGATTAGTTCAGTGGAGATAGCTATTACGTCTTTCGATATGTTTCGTCCTTGGGTTAAATCACCTTCCACTGTGCCATGTGAAAATAATCCGAATGTGTTCAGCAAGCATCTAAGTCGTGATGCACAAATAATTATCTTGAACGTTTAGTTTAATTTAATTGCAGTTGTGAGTGAGAAAGGTGCTCTGAAAGAAACTTCCCGCTTGACAAAAGTGTCAATGCGAACGATACAGCGAATAATTTCAAATGGACCAATTACTTCCCCTCGGAAAAGAGCTAAAATAGCGTTTAACAAAATTGATAATTTTGTGATAGATAATATAGTCAGAATTGTTCATGGTTTCTATGTAAATAATTGCGTGCCAACACTAACCGAAATCTACAATAAAGTGGCTACGAGTGATTTGGGCTTTGAATATTGTAGAACTACTCTGTGGAGTTTACTGAAGACTCTTGGTTTCACATACGGCAGACTCGACGATAGAAAAGTGATAATGCAGTCTCCCAGATTGTTACAGTTGCGGGATAAGTATTTAAATGAAATTCAAATGAAACGATCACAAGGAAAACATATAATTTATCTTGATGAGACCTGGTACGATACTCATGATACGTTGAAAAAAGGGTACAAAGATGAATCGGGGAAATGTGTGACTAACGCTCCTTGTTCACGAGGAAAACGTTTGATTATACTGCATGCAGGAAGTGAAAATGGATGGATTCCAGGAGGTTTACTTATTTCATCCAAGTCAATGAAAAACTCGAGTGCCGATTACCACGAAGACATGGATTCTCAGCTATTCGAAAAGTGGTTTCGTAATCAACTCTTGCCAAATATTCCAGAGAACAGCGTCATTGTCATGGACAATGCATCATACCATTCTCGCCAGCTAGAAAAAAATCCAAGGAAAGGCACAAGAAAAGCCGAGATTATTGTTTTTTTAGTTAAACGTGGTATTTCATATCCAGAAAAGGCAAATGTGAAAAAGCTATTAGAAATCGTCAATGAAAATGAAAATCTTTTGAAAAAAGTCTACGCAGTGGATACAATGGCTCAGGAAGCAGGACATGAAGTTTGTAGACTTCCTCCGTATTACTGCATTTTTAATCCCATAGAATTAATGTGGAGCTATTTGAAAAAAAACAATACGAAGAGAAAACATCACACCAACCGTAGGAGAAAGTGTCATTACCAAAATTCGTCATATTATTAATACTTCGGATCCGATTCTGTGGAAGAATTCTTACAATCACTGTAAGAAAGTAGAACAAGGATTTTTAAAAACACCATGCACTAACTTTATAATAAATGTTGGAAGCGACTCATCGGAGAATGAAATCGTAGAAAATAATTCTGAATCAGAAGAAATCAGTGAGTAGTCATAATTTAAAAACCACATGTTTTGATTGATTACTTTAAAATGAATAAATAATTAAATTTGTTATTGTATTTTATTAAACAAGCCTGTACGTATTTTTTTTTAATTATGCTATGTATATTTAAAATTAAGTATCAACACTGGTTGGTTTGTAACAAAATAGACAAGGCCGAAACGGCTCCTTTAAAAATGAATGAGCTCTATGGGTGTTTGGTTTATTACCCTTATTGTTTAGGTTCAAGTGGAAACACGCCAGCTAATATTGAATCGACTATACCTGTACATGGTTACCCTGATAGGGTGTAGCAATTTCTTAAATATACATTTATTTTAAAAATAATTATTGCATCGAATAACATTATCAAGATTATACTTAGTCAAGAAAATTAACTAACTATGTGCTTACGAAAATTATTTGTCAAATTAAATACTTATACGAACAAAGAACTATAAAATTAATTAAACAAGTCATCTCACGCAATATGAAATAATAATAATAATAAACCGAATTGTGTGTATTTAATTAGTGTTCAGAGTAGTGTGTGTGTGAGTTATGCACTATATGTGAATCGAATCGTCTGACATAAATTGTTGCACCGAGTAATATGAATTATTAATAAGTAATTATACTGGTTATATTATTCTTGTACGCTGGCTTTGGTTGGATTGGTTTGATGGTTCTTTTTTAGGGTTCCGTGCCCAAAGGAGGAAGGGTTCTTTAGCAGTGGACATTCTGCCACGAATACCTACCTATAATGAATTATTGATGCTAACAGAATGTACCCACCTATTACTCTCCCCTTCTTGGCCTTCCACCGCTGCTGCGGCCTGGTTTCGCCCTTCGCGAACCTCTTTATCAACCCGCTCGATCCCTCGAATATGTCTGTCGTTGGTTCTTTATGCATCCTGGAACAAACCAACATTTCTATATGTTATACTCTGCTATTACGAAGACGACTAAAGGTTTAAACAATAGGTAATAGTAGGTATGGTGTATCTGGAGCACGATAGTGCCCCCACTAATATGAACAAAAAAGAAGAAGAAGGGGTAGAAGGGGAAAAAGTAGCCGAAAAAACCTCACGTGATTTGTGCACAAGCCCTAACCACTAACAAAGACGTCGGCAAAGCGACGCAGTACCACCTGTCGCACACTTCTCTTGTCAGGCCTGCGGTAGAATGTGTCGATCTCGTATCGGTTTAGTTGGCCACCAGAAACGGTGTCTCCCAAACATTACATCATAAATATTGTCTCCAATAGATGCAAGAGCATATATAGCACTAACCTACCTTTTCTCGAACCGTTTCGACTCATTTTCAAACCCTCATAGCTCCGTCCCAGTTAACACCAGAGCGCCCAAATTTACAGGTTAAGGTGCAGTTAGGGAACATATGAAATTTGGGGGTTTTGATAACTTTTTTACAGCCAAAGCGTTATGAGCATGTCAGTATCGGCCGCCAATTTTGCATGATTTTTTTGGTGGGACCGAGTTTTCAGGACGCACATGTGTCGAGGTTCGAATACTGACATTAGGTATCAGCTTTTCACATCTCTCAAACTCAAAATACAACTAACTAACGACTGGAGCCTGTAGAGCAGCAGATCTTTGAGTCGTGTCACCTCCGTGTCGTACGTACCCGTGTAGCTGCCACAACTAACCTGTGGTCCGTGGCGCGCAGCCTCCGCATATGCGACTGGATGAGCCTGTAGAGCAGCAGATCCTTGAGTCGTGTCGCCTCCGTGTCGTACCCGTGTAGCTGCCACAACTAACCTGTGGTCCGTGGCGCGCAGCCTCCGCATATGCGACTGGATGAGCCTGTAGAGCAGCAGATCCTTGAGTCGTGTCGCCTCCGTGTCGTACCCGTGTAGCTGCCACAACTAACCTGTGGTCCGTGGCGCGCAGCCTCCGCATATGCGACTGGATGAGCCTGTAGAGCAGCAGATCCTTGAGTCGTGTCGCCTCCGTGTCGTACCCGTGTAGCTGCCACAACTAACCTGTGGTCCGTGGCGCGCAGCCTCCGCATATGTGACTGGATGAGCCTGTAGAGCAGCAGATCCTTGAGTCGTGTCGCCTCCGTGTCGTACCCGTGTAGCTGCCACAACTAACCTGTGGTCCGTGGCGCGCAGCCTCCGCATATGTGACTGGATGAGCCTGTAGAGCAGCAGATCCCTGAGTCGTGTCGCCTCCGTGTCGTACCCGTGTAGCTGCCACAACTAACCTGTGGTCCGTGGCGCGCAGCCTCCGCATATGCGACTGGATGAGCCTGTAGAGCAGCAGATCCTTGAGTCGTGTCGCCTCCGTGTCGTCCTCATGCAGCCGGAGCGGACCCGTGTCTATGTCGTTGCCATCCTGGAGAAAGAATATACATAACATACATCAACTCCAAATGAATACGTGGACGGAAAAACTATTTGTTCCCAAGCGTTAAAATTTCACTCGAACGTGCTGTAAAATTGTAAAAACTTTCTACACACTGCTTAAAAGAGATATCTGTGGTTACATAATGGCCGGAATAACGGTTCATTTTGTAGAAATTATAACTAGCGCTTTATGCGTAGGTAAGCGTGTTCTTCACATAATAATATTAAACATGTCAACGGTATACTTTTTACTAAGATTTCCCTAACCTTAAACACCCTGAACGTTCATGGGCGCTCACCAACCAGGTTACGGAAAATAGGGCTCTAGCATCTGAAGCTTACAATCGGTCGCTCGTCGCTCCCTTACAAGTTTATATTTAATTCCACCTGACCCTGTGTCTATTTTTCACAAGCCGGGTTTTTTCAAGGGGCGACTTCCGCGCTCGAACCTTATCAATCCCCTGCCCCGTCGAGAGAGGTAAGTCTGGCAAGCGCCCACCTGTATACCTACTGAGTATATATAGCGGCTATTATTGTCTACGATAAACCTGTAAGCCCATCGACTTTGGCTCAATTATAAATACACGGCCGCTACCCACCATTGTTGTTGTTACAAGTTCTGCTCCTTTTGTCTGCTATCCCTAATTAGATGTAGAAAAATATTTTTCCATTTCTTAACCTCAAGAAGGAAAAGTGGAATGAAATTTTGTCTACGAAAATATACTTAGACTTAGTTTTTAGGGTTCCGTACCCAAAGGGTAAAAACGGGACCGAGACTATACTGAGATTTCGCTGTCCGTCCGTCCGTCCGTCTGTCACCAGGCTCTGTATCTCAAGAACGGTAATAGCTATAGACAGTTGAAATTTTCACAGATGATGTATTTTCACAGATGATTGCCGCTATAACAACAAATACTAAAAATAAAATAAAATAAATATTTAAGAGGGGCTCCCATACAATAAACTTGTTATAGATTATGGTAACGGAACCCTTCATGCGCGAGTCGGACTCGCACTTGCCCAATTTTTTTTTATTACGACTGTGGAACAGGACAGTGGAACTCTAATAAACCAAAACATATTTAGATCCATCGCTAAGATAACTACGAGTATTTTATTAAATTAAATCGAAACCTATTTTAATCATACATAAGCAGGGAACCCAATTCTTTTTCATACCAATTAATTTTCAAGCCCTTCGGGTAAAAACGTGGTTAAAAAAATTATGAAGCGTCAATTTTAAGTTAATTGATTGATTGATTGATTTACTTTATTCGGCTTTTGCATTCCTAAATTAAACTTAAGTTTTTAGTTTTCAATTCATAAAAAATAAAGTACATTGAGCTACAACAAGGACTGAATAAAAACCCTGATCCGATGTGATGAGTCTAAAAACCTTGTTTTCAGAAGAACCTTTTGTTCGATCGTGGCGTCAATTTTTCTCAAGAGAGGATTACTATAGGTACTATCGACTGAAAAATTTAAACGGTTTTTTGTGGTAGACATCCAATAGTTATTTGTGCAACAAGAGAGCAAAGTTGTTTTTTGTTACGAGTGCTGATTTTGAGTCCCGAGCAAGCGAAGGATTCTACGTTTGAATCACGAGCGTAGCGAGTGATTCTATGTTAGAATCCTGAGTGTAGCGAGGGACTCAACAGCACGAGATGCAAAAACTTTGCTCTCGTGTAGCACACACAACTTTTCACCTCATCAGCGAGAACATATTCGACATTTTGTGATTTTTCTTCCAACGTATGTTTATAGTCTTTGTTGCTGATTTCAATAATATTATTAATCAGAAAATAGGGTCGGAGTATAGCAAAAGGGGCCCTATTTTAGGACTTAGAAAATTTTTGAATTGTTTTTTTTTTGCTGTTTTTGGGCTTAAATTAGATTGAATCTTGTAGATTACGCTAAAAAAAACATATTTTGTTCTATAAACTTTTTCACTCAGAGTAATATTTACCGAGATAAAGGGGTTAAAAAAAAAACTTTAAATTTTTCGAATTTTCAGGCTTAAATTAGATTTTAAGGTCGTTCGAATATGTATTTGCAAAACTGTTTTACGGGATATAAAAAAAAAAAACTAACCTAACCTAACCCGGCCGAGTCGGATCTTAGTGTGCAGTGCGAGGATAATTAGTGTGCAAGTCAGTATTTGGCAAGGCCCATTTTCAGCAAGCAGTTTTACCTTAAAACCTCAATATCTCGGTAATTATTAAGTTTAGAGAAAAGTTGCCCATACAAAACATGCTTATTTTAGCGTCATCTATACGATAGCATCATAAAAAATAAGTGTTATAATGACATACCATACCACAATCAAAAAATTTCTAAGTCCCGCGCCCCTTTGAACCCCAATATTTCGGTAAATATCGATCTGAGAGAAAAAGTTTAAATAATAAAATATGCTTATTTTAGCGTAATATACAAGATTCAATCTAATTTAAGCCCAAACAAACAAAAAAAAAATTTTTGGTCGTAAATTTTCTAAGTCCTAAAAATAGGGCCCCTTTTGCTATACCCCAACCGAAAATAGATAAGTGCTGCTTAAAAAGGAATATCTAACAATATAATTTAATTGAAATTATAATCAACCAACCAACACGGTTATTGTCATTATTTGATCAAATTGGAAGATTTAGCAGATACATGACGTGTTTATTTATAAATTTATAGTATATTACGAGATTTTGTTTATAAATTGATTAATATTTTTACTCCTAAAACACCAAACAAAATAAATGCAAAAGAAAATAACAATTACAATACGAACTCGATATTTTTTAAGGTAGGTACGTTTCGAATATGCATCTATGATAAATGGTTAAATAATAAATTATTATTATATTTACAATAAGTAATAAATTGAAAAATCTTATTTTATTGGAGCAATGATCTATTGTTTTATTATATAAAAGGCACAATAATTTTAATATTCGATCGTTAAAATATAAAAATATAATAAAGAAAATAAAAATACCTTGCAATTAAAACTTTTTCGTGTGTTTTAAATGAATGTTTTGGTATATCGTGTATCCGAACTGTCCTCAATCGAGGTCGGATTCGAAAATCGAATTTCAAATTGATAAGTTTCTATCCCTCTCTTTTATATACATATGAAAGAAACAGAGTGCATCGAGATTCAAATGATTAGAATTTTATAATTAACCTT
Source organism: Apotomis capreana (assembly GCA_947623375.1). NCBI lineage: Eukaryota > Metazoa > Arthropoda > Insecta > Lepidoptera > Tortricidae > Apotomis > Apotomis capreana. The sequence continues at coordinate 627,243 of OX392512.1, read as the reverse complement.
TGGCTGAAGAATGACAATTCGTGGTGCGATATTGAAAAAATTACACACATACACGCACACACACAAGCACTCATTCATTATAGGCTGATAATCCTTTTAAATATAAAAGCTAACACCCTCTTAAACTTGTTTGTAAGTACCATTAATCTTTAGCCGCACTGTATGTTAAATTCTATCTGAAATTGAACTCCACGACACAGGCATTGCCTAGTGTGGAGCTCACTGATACCTGTAATATGTAAATGTCTTATGGTAAATAAACTATTTTGATTTTGATTTTTAGTAATCTTTGCAAAAAACGGGACGGAAAACTATCTTTCAGGTTAAGCAAAGAAAGTACAAAATGTGATTATATTAATTGTGTCCTCATCATGTTAATAACAGGGGTAAAAAATATACTCATATAATCGGTATATATAAATTGAAACGGATGAATTGGTATCATAAATCGTGAACTTGGCTGACACATTGCACTGCAGATGCAGATCTGATGCACTACTTTTTCTAGATAGAATTACTGGCTTTAATTATTTAAAGCATCTAACAGGGAGTTGTGGAAATCGAGAGGAGAGGCCTTTGCCCTGCAGTGGGACACCAATATAGGCTAATAAAAAAAATATATATATATATATTTTAATGAAAAATCGGGATGTTTAGGTATATTTTGGTTCATCCCAATTAAACTAACTAAGGCAGGTAGATAACCAAGGTAGGTACCTAGTAATTTCCGCACAATACAAGCGTTAATCGTGTCTCTTCTTGCCACATGACATCTGAGACGCTTCACGAGTGTTGATTAACTAATACCATCATTTCTACTCGTACACGCGGCTTAGTCTTAGCACTTAAGTTTATTAAACGTCTTCTGAGTTATGAGTAGTTACAGTCTACACGTAATTTCATTATGGGTACCTAGTTATAACAATCTCGTGTATAGCTCATACGATCTAAACGACAAGGCGGTTGGCGCGGTTGGTACAGCTGCCTACGAACCTAGCGATGATGAATTCAAATATTTGTTACCCGATGATGGTGTTTTCTATGTAATTACATAATTAGGTATAAATTATGATAAGTATATATAAACATCTCGGGCCCTTGCTTCGTTTAAAGGACTGCGCGAAGCGTGACACGATTGCCTATAAGATCGACCACCAAACCTAGGAAGAATTCGCAGAAATATGCAGATTGGCGCAAGTGTGTGGCGGACGGTCGCACGAGGTGCAACGATGCATGGTTAACATGGTTTGCCGCATTGACAGACAAGAGACGGAAACGACATGAAGGCAACCCTATATCAACTCATCAACAACGCCTATCTCTTGTCAGGTTTGCGGTCGAGTCTCTTGCGGTCTTTTCAGCCACCAAAGACGGTACTTCGTAGACTGTACAAATCGTCTGTAATATTAGACTGAAGGGCTTATGATGATAATGATCGTCACCTAAATACCCAAAGTACCTACAAGTGTTATGAACTTAGAGCGGTATTGTCCCCAAATGCTCATGTCACAAATTATCATCATCCTATTAGCCGAAAAATGTCCACTGCCGGATAGATAATGCTAACCGGTTATTTTACTACCTAGGTACATATTACATCACACAGGTAGTTTAATCACGAAATCAGAAATGTCTGTTATGTAAGTTATTTTTACTGTTTATACATACAATTTTCCTCAATTATACCTCCTAAATAGACGCACGGTAGCAGCATTGCCAAGTCAAGCAAAAAGGCCCAACGGTAACGGACCGTCCCCGGTTGCTTCGTTAGCAACGGTTATTAAACAGGGTGGGAAAAACATGTTCAACTTTTTTTAAAGCTACAGATAAAACCGTAACTTTTCTAGGATTAAGGAAGAGTATCCCTACTTCAAGATCAAGCTTTTTAAAACCATTTATATATCCATTTCTCATTGCAAGTATAGTGTCTACCTACCCAGAAGGCACATACTGTTCAAGAGCCTTTTGTCTTTGACATCAGACATCGGACCTTTAGTAACAGGCGTCCTTTGGGTACGGAACCCTAAAAAGTAAACCTGATCTGCTTTTTGTGGGAGCTAGCTAGGACAGCATTGTACTCCCACACAATCAGACCGGCGCTACATACTTCGAGAGGGCTGCACACATCGAGCTTGTTAAAATCTCGCCCTTCAACAGCCGTCATTTGTTTACGTCTATTCTAATAATGTTAGGTTTGTCTCAATTTAGTGATATTAATGTGGGTCATGTCAAGATGCCAAAACAAGCGTTTCGACCAATCGCCCTATACCGGGAAAAATTATACTCTAAATCTTCAGCAGTTTGTTGGACAATATTTTAACTGTTAGTTTTTGCGTAGATTGACCTTGATTCAATGATCAGAAATGAACCCCATATGTGCCCTTTAAACCTAAAGCAAGCCCAGTTGCAAGAGGAGACAACCAAAGACTGGACAGCTTGGCGCAAGAGTGAAGATACCCGAATATCGGGCACTGGGATGGACAAAGAAGAAGAAGAGATGTGCCCTTTAGTATACAACGTGAAAATGCCACCGGTCTTCAAAGGTACTCTACCTCGGGAGACACTGTTGTGTAGCATACCTGGTAGAGTTCGTTGTCGAGCTCGGCGGGGGGCAGGTCGTCGTAGAGCTCGACGGCGGCCGCCGCCACCAGCAGCACCCACACGGCTCCCAGGCGACTGTGGCTCATCATCCTGAAACACATGCCATTAGGTATAGATCGGTAGGTAGACTGTAAAGGAGTGCATGAAATGTTAACATGTTTAATGCATGTTCTCGTAGATGGCGCTAAGATCAGAACGGATGGAGAAATTGAAAGCGTACGTACAGTGCGTCCCTGGTCGAGAGGACCAGACGCTGGACCGGTAACCCGAATACGCCACGTTAAAATCCCGGTGTGGACCACGTGTGAGCGCAATTTAATTTTTGTTTACGTGTTTTTCTTTGTATCTAAATATGGCACATACGATAGAGTTAATAAATACCTTTAAATAAAAAAATAACTTACGTCAACGAAACTAAGTTATAGTTATATGACAAGGGGACTCTATGGGACCAACTAGAAAGTAAATGATGTTCTATTAAATAAATAAAAAAATCCGTATCGTTAAGCCGTTTCCGTGTAATCTCTACTCCGTTTTTTACATCTCCAACCTATTATTTTTTTATCAAAATACTTTTACAATTAGAATCATCATCATCATTATCAATAATTATTGTGATAAAATTAATGACTGACCACGTTTCCGTTGTCATCCTGTATAAAATGTTTGGTGGCTGAAAATCCGTCCTAAGTAGAGAACTCGTAGATTATTCCACACGCATGACGAAACTTCGCCACCGTGTGGCCACGTGGCGGTATCTGTCGCAGGTGGCGCCATCTATCAGAGGTCCCGACCTCTCGCCTCGACCCTCGTTTGCATAGGTCTGAATTACAGGCTGTCGCGATAGGATCGGCTCTAATTGGCATTTGTCCGATGTTGGATCAAAATTAGCGAATTGACGTCGACAAAAATATGCTAGGATTATTGTTTATTACCATTCGGTTATGTAAGGTACTTCTGATCGTCATAAAAACTAATAATTAATAATACGCAATACATAATTAAATCACTTTTGTTGAAAGTTGATTTTCATACAAGGATCCTGTTACTCATATTATCAAATCCCCAAACCCCAGATACAAACTGCTTAAGATGGATTCTTGATTAAGTTACCTTCGGATATCCTTGTTTACAATGTGAGTGAATTAAACATTCACATCTCTTCCTTAGAAGTCTTCCACCACAACATATAATTATAATATAAATATATTTGGCTCGTGGAATAATGAGTTCGTCAAATATGTTTTAAAACTTTTACCAATTGGTAAATTGCTCAAAACATAACCAAACTTTTGGTTCATCGTTACTGAAGAAACTGCGGCCCGGGAAACAAGATAAAAATAGTTAAAGCACTTACATTCCTCCTATTGAGTTCTGTTGCACTTGTTTTCTTTTCCTTTCATCTACTTTGCTTTGACGCGCTAAAATGTTTACAGACGCCCCTTAGCGGCGCTTCACACTTCATTTACGAGTATACAACTAGCGAAACAATAGATAGTTTTTATAAATAAATATCAGACAACCTCACACAAATCGATCTAGTCCCAAATTAAGCTCAAGAAGGCTTGTGTTATGGGTACTAGACGACGATATCCATACTTATATAGAAAAATATATACTTAAATACATAGAAGAACCATGACCCAAGCACAAATATTCGAGTTCATCACACAAATATTTGCCCTGGCCGATACGAACCCGGGACCGCCGGCTCAGTAACTAGGCAGATGTTTACAATACAAACTGAACCAACCGCGTCGTCTAACGTGTTTATTCTCAAACATGCGAGTAAATTGTGGCCTCTCTTTTGTTACTGGATAACTGTATCTATTTTTTAAATTTAGGGACCTAGTGGTAGTAAAAACCTAGTTGGGACGTGGCGTCCATAAACTCTGATTCCCATCGACTTGTCTCATTAATTTGAATCGATTAGGCTTTTTATTTAAGAATATTAAATTTGTACTAGGTAATAAATATTCTTTCCTAAAACAATTGAAGAATACTTATGATATGACGCTGCGCCACTGGTAATAAGTATAGTATATTCTGTTCATGAGAAGTTAGGTTATTTAATATAGGAACGAAACATAATATATGGCTAGATAATTTCCATTAACTATTTCTAAGAGCAATGTATTGTTTGTAATGTTCCTAATAAATTATAAATAAATAAATCAATTATAATTATATTTGTACGAGTACCATAACAGAGAGATACGGAAACCGTACCGCTACAAGAACCGACAAAGCAGAACTAAAAAACCGGCCAAGTGCGAGTCGGACTCGCGCACCGAGGGTTCCGTACAAACACTTTCCATCCCTAAGTGGTTAAGTTAAGTTTGCACCTGGTATGTATAGCGCCCCATATAAATTAGGTGCAAAGTTAGGTATTAAAAAAACTACTTACTAGATCTCGTTCAAAACAATTTTCGTTGGTAGTTTTTATAGTAATGTACATCATATGTTTTTTTTAGATTTTTAATTTTCTTATTTTAGAAGTTAGAGGGGGGGGGACCAACTTTTTTCCACTTTGGAGGCGTCTGTCACGCAAACTATTCGGTTTAGAAAAAAAATGTTTTAGAAACCTCGATATCATTTTTGAAGACCTATCCATAGATACCCCACACGTATGTGTTTGATGAAAAAATCTTGAGTGTCTGTTCTAAGTATGGGGAGCCCCCAATATTTATTATTATTATTTTATTTTTGCATCAAGATCTTAATGCGGTTCACAGAATACATCTACCTACCAAGTTTCAACAGTATAGCTCTTATAGTTTCGGTAAAAAATGGCTGTGACATACGGACGGACAGACAGACGGACAGACGGACAGACAGACATGACGAATCTATAAGGGTTCCGTTTTTCGCCATTTGGCTACGGAACCCTAAAAATCAGGCGCATAAACTCAGACACCCCCGAGCATAAGGAAAAGAAGACTCTTTGTTTCTGACTAATCTATCTATCAGAAGAAGTCCTGACTGACTTATCAACGCACAGCCGAAACTACTAATGGTAGAGAGTTGATTTTTGCACAGTAGGTTACTTTTATAACGTGGGCTAGGGATAAGAAGCTATTTTGAAAAATTCAACCCCTAACGGGGTTAAAAGGGGGATGAAAGGTTGTATGGGGTACAACTTTTTTTTAAAGCTAGGAGTTAGAGACTTTGGTAAACAGTATCCTATTAAAATACAAGAAAATTTTTTTCAGAGTTTTTGAAAATTCATCCCCTAAGGTGGTGGAAAAGGGGTTGAAAGTTTGTATGAAGATCAAACATTTTTTTAGCGCGGGAATTGAATCTTTGTGCAAAGGCATATTATTACAATACAAGAAAAGTGTTTTTCAGCGTTTTCAAAAATTCATTCCCTAAAAGGGTTAAAAAGGGGTTGAAAGTTTGAATCCATTACAAATTCTTTTTTAACTTCTCATAAAGACATATATAATAATATAAAAATAACATAAATTGAACGTTATTAAAAATTCAACCTCTAAGGGGGTTAAAAGGGGGATAAAAGGTTTGTCTTGGGGTTCAAATTTAATTTTAAGCTAGGAACTTGAAAAGTTGTAAAAAGGTATTAAAATAAAATGGAAGGAAACTAATTTCAGCGTTTTAAAATTCATCTCCTAAGGTGGTAAAAAAAGAGTTTAAAATTTGTATGAAAATCAAACATTTTTTTGAGGGCGGGACTTGAAACTTTATATAAAGGTATATCAATAGAATAGAAGAAAAGTAATTTCAGCGTTTTTTAAAATTCAGCCCTGAAGGTAGTGAAAAAGGGGTTGAAAATTTGTATGAAAATCAATCATTTTTTGAGTGCGGTACTTGAAACTTTGTATAAAGGGATATTATTAGAAAACAAGAAAAGTTATTTCAGCGTTTTTGAAAGTTCAGCCTTGAACGTGGTGAAAAAGGGGTTGAAAGTTTGTATGAAGATCAAATATTTTTTTTAGTGCGGGACTTGAAAGTTTGTACCTATAAAGGCATATCAATAGAATACAAGAAAAATTGTTTCAGCGTTTTTGAAAATTCAGCCCGAAGGTGGTGAAAAAGGGGTTGAAAATTTGTATGAAGATCAATCATTTTTTTGAGTGCGGTACTTGAAACTTTGTATAAAGGCATTATTATTCGAATCAAAGAATTTATAAACGTCGTTCTTAAACTCATCGAATTTAGTAAAGCTTCGTACGTGGATGTACTTACCTGATTTCATAATGATACCGCGTAATAAGAGCAAATTAGCCGAAAAAAAACTAAAAAAGGCCAAGAGTGTGTCGGACTCGCGTACGAAGGGTTCGTTACTATTTCGTAAAAAAATGCAAAAAAACACGTTTAGCAATTTCAACATTTGCTTAGATCTGAAAATAATAAAGACGTTAAATTTTCAAGATACCTAAGGTTCCACGCGGACGAAGTCACGGGCAACAGCTAGTATAAACATAAAATACATACACTCCCCTTGAACTGCCAAGCTGCGTAGATCATAGGTACAGTCGCCATCAGATATATCGCAACATATAAGGTGTTAATAAATATCTGAACATGTACTGTAACACCCAGTCAATAAGAGTCATGTTCAAATATTTATGAACGCCTTATACACCCTTATATGCTGTGCTGCGATATATCTGATGGCGACTGTACAATGTCAGTGTTTGTGTTGTCAGTTTAATGAAGTGACATAAAGTAAGAACATCAGAAAGAATATATAGTTATAAAAGAAATAGATTCAAATTTAGATTAGCCAGTTACAACAGAACTCCCCCGTAATCTAAATACAGTTATAAACATAAGCCTATTCCTTTTATACAATTCTGATGCTTAATGCGAGCCAATGGCTTAGTGAGTACATCAGCCCACATCTCCGAAGTAGGAGTATAAGTGACATCAATTACATTATTCGCTAATAAATCACGTATAAAATGAAATGGTTCTATTGTGGTGGACTGGATTCAGTGCCAATTTCTGAGCAGACTGAGAATCATTATATATAATAACACTATTTGACTCACCAGTAAGCTCGAGAATCAAGCGCTTCAGAAAAACACCATCTCTTGCAGCACTCGCCAAGCTCATGTATTCGGCTTCAGCAGATGATAGGGCAATGGTTTTTTGCTTTTTACTCTCCCACGAGATCACTCCTCCTGCCATAGAAAAGTAAAATCCGGTATATGAACGACGATCTATGGGACAATTCGCCCAATCCGCGTCCGCGTAGCCAATCAAACGACCACCGCCTTTCCTGTAAGATATGCCAAAATCCATAGTACCTTTTAAGTATTGTAACACTCGTTTTGCTGCAATCCAATGACTCTTGTCATATTTAGTGTTAAATTGACTTAAATATGAAGTTGCATATGCAATATCTGGTCGTGTATTTATAGCCAGAAAATTGAGTGACCCAATTAATTGCTGATACGGATATAATGAAGATTCTCTTACATTATTCTTCTCACACGGCAGCAACTTTTTGGTTTCTAACGGCGTAGGAACGGCCTTACAATCCGACATATTAAACTTTGTCAGCAAGTCTCGAATATAACTTTCTTGACTTATTTTTATTTCATTAGATTTACAGCTTATATTTAAACCTAAATAATAACTTAATTCGCCTATCACTTTCAGGCTAAAATATTTTCGTAAGTCAGATATGACGTTGTCGAGCGTTTTATTTTCTCTATAGAGAATGACAATGTCATCGACATGAAAAGCGAGTATAACTAACTCGTTACCAAACTTTTTGGTATAAATGCATGGTTCTGAAGGAGTTTGGTTAAAACCTAAACATTGTAAAATATCGGTTAACGTTTTATACCATGCTCTAGAAGCCTGTTTGAGACCATAAAGTGAACGTTTTAACAAACATACTTTATCCTCTTGACCAGGTTTCACAAATCCTTCAGGTTGACTCATGTAAACCTCTTCTTCCAAATGTCCGTTCAAAAAGGCAGTATCCACATCTAAATGGTGCATTTTCATTCCCTTTTCCGCAGCCAAAGCAAACAGGACGCGCAGAGAAGATTGCCGAACAGTAGGACTGAAAGTTTGCGAGTAATCAACACCATAAACTTGGTTAAATCTTTTCGCGACAAGGCGCGCTTTATATTTAATTACGTCGCCATGCGCATTTTTCTTCAACTTATAGATCCATTTGCAAGGTATGACCTTCTTATCGGGTCTATCGATGAGAACCCAAGTCTTCTTCTCAAGCAGTGACTGATGTTCATCTTGCATAGCTTTATACCACTTATCTCTATCTTCTGCATGTACAGCCTGTGAATAGCTTGTAGGTCCATCCACAATCTGAGGGGACGAAGTCTGCATGCATACACAATTGGCAGCAGAGTTGGGTTTTCTAGGTCTCAAATTATACCTACGTTCTGCAACTTCAGTATCAGACTCCAATTCTTGAGACGAATGTACAGTAGCACTCTGATTCGGCTCATTTCCATCGTGCCATTGGTCTTCAATATCAACATCAGATTGAAAACCTTCTGATGCTTGTTCAAAATTAGGTTGAATCATCTCATCTTCAATAATACCACTTGCGACAGGTTCTTGATTATTTGAACTATTTGACAAGTTCACTTGTGACCCTAATAAAAGAGGTACATTTGCTGGTTCGCTTACATCATGCCCAGACTTACAAGTATTACCACTTCCTTTCAGATCGTGAAAAGTATTTTCAAAGAAGGTTATATCTCTGCTTTTCACAATTCTTCGGGGATATCTAACATCCCTGAAATAATAGGTTCTCGGATCATCTGAATATCCGACGAAAATGTGCTCGGACGCTTTCATGTCCAATTTCTTCCGATTACACTCGGGCACATGTATAAGGGCTCTACATCCAAAAACACGTAGATGAGAAAGATTGGGTATTTTACCATACCACTTCTCATATGCCGTTTTGCCTTCAAGAGCACGGTGAGGAAATCTATTTTTAAGATACACAGCCATTTCTGCAGCATCTTGCCAATAGGCCGGAGAAAGTGAACTGTCAGAAAGCATTGACCTGACCTTCTCCATGATTGAACGGTTAGTTCTTTCCGCGATGCCGTTCTGCTGGGGACTATAGGGAACTGTTGTTTGGTGATGAATTCCTTTATTTTGTAAATACCTCGAAAATTCATCATTAACATATTCTTTCCCGTTGTCACTCTTCAGTGTCTTAATCTTTGCTCCTGTTTCCCGCTCTACTGAGGACTGAAAAATACAAAATTTATTCTTTACATCCGCTTTTGAAGGAATAAAGAATACAAAAGTCATGCGAGAAAAATCATCTATAAAAAATAAAATATACTTATTGCCTTGAAAAGAGGTTTCAGGAAACGGTCCAAGGACATCCGAATAAATAAGTTCGAGAACTGATGTAGATCTTTTATGAGAAACTTTCTTAAAGGGTTTCCTATTCTGCTTACCTTCAATGCAGGGGATACATGGTTCCTTATCCACTTGTGAAAAGTCAACGCCTACAGCGTGGCCTTTCTTGAGTTGGTCCATTCCAATGCGGCATAAGTGACCTAGACGCCTATGCCAGAGCTTGAAGCTAGAAACATCGCAGTGTGTCTCAAAAGCAGATAAATGAGGCATTGGTTTAACTGTACAGTCTAAAGAATACAGCCCACCACATATAGAACCATGTAAAATTACATCACCTGTACAAATACAATCATCAGAATTATAAAAATTACATCCAGTTCTATCAAAAACTACGCTAAAACCTTTATCTACAACCTTCTTCACTGAAATAAGATTAGAGTTCAAGTTCGGTACGTGAACGACATCCGTAATCTTCTTTATATCAGTATTGTGACCGCAACTAGTGATGGATATATCTCCAATGCCATTAGTAGGCGGAACATCTCCATTTGCAATGGTCACACTTCCACTCGATGAACTTTTGACGTTCTCCATCCAATCAGCTCGTGACGTCATGTGTGCCGAAGCGCCAGAGTCGATATACCATTTGTCATTCTCTAATTTGTCATTGACATTCAGTGCACATAGAGAATTCTTGTGATTTATGACTTTCTTCTTTTTGTCCTTCTTATGTGGACAGTCTGGACGCTTATGTCCTGGTTCCATGCAGTCATAACATTCAATTGGTTTCTTAGGCTGGGATGTAGATGGTCTGGTCTGGTTCATTCGGGAACGAAGAGCAGTATCAGGGTTGTTTGAATTCGGTTTATTCAATTCATTAAGTAACTTGGTCTTTATCAAATCCACGGTAATGTCTATGTTGGAATTTTCCAAAGCCATTACTAAAGGTGCATACTGAGGACTTAAGCCTCCTAGAAGAATTGCAGCTATTGAAGCATCTTCCATAACTTTGCCTATATCGGCTAAATCTTGCACGGTTGACATGACAGCATTTATATATGTCTCTATATTGGAGTCAAAATCATCAAGACAGTACCTGTATAGTTTTCTTTCGAGGCTTATACGTCGCCCTAAGCCTTTGTCCTCGTAAGCGGACGAGAGGGCATCCCAAGCTTCCTTAGCTGTTTTGCATGATCTTACATGGGTGATTGCCATACCATCTACTGTGAGACATATTTTAGATAACGCCTTTTGATCGTTACGTAATTTCTTCTCAGCAGAAATATCGATACCTGCAGGATATCCGACGATCGTTTCCCATAACTCTTCATGCATAAGGTACATGCGAAGTTTGAACTTCCATACGGAATAACCGTTTCTATTTATAAGCGGTTTTATACCAGAAATAGAATTATTTGACATATTAACATGCACAGCTGTTCGATGTCACAATAAAAATATGATATGAAAATATCTTCGTGAACTATTTAAATTTTCACGGATTTTCAAAAAATATATACGCACATATTAGAGAAACTATAACATTCACTTTTTACTAAAGAATAATAGTTTTTATACGTATTATTAATTAAAATAAGCAAATTCGTGCTGATAACGAATGTTGTCAGTTTAATGAAGTGACATAAAGTAAGAACATCAGAAAGAAATAAAATAGATATAGTTATAAAAGAAATAGATTCAAATTTAGATTAGCCAGTTACAACAGTTTGGACCAAGTCGTAAAAATAATTTGTAGATAAAAAAAGCAAAAGTTAAATGTGGGTCATTAATTTAAGTAAGTAAGTAGCAATTATTGTATATAATTAACGAGTATACTCCAAGATCTCAGTGGAATCAGTTTTCGAATGATTGATCGATAAAATGACTTTATTGCCAATTATAGCCATATTTGCCCCGCGTGATTGTTTCAGCTCGATGTAATAATGAAATAATGAACTTTATTCTGCAAGTAGGCCACAAGGGCACTTTTATACATGTCTGAGTCTACCGGCATTTCACAAGAGGAGACCACTGTTGAGAAGAAACGCCGAACGATGTATATTTTCGATTACAATTTGTATTGTAACGTTTTGTTTCATCTTGGCACGAATTGTATTAAAATTGTATTAAAAATATGTCTTATCAGAATCTCGAATTACTTAATAGCCAATTTCGTGCGTTCATTTCATTCGTTCCCAAGTAAAGAATACACTTACACTGTATTTTTTTTGCGTTTACTTCGAGGGCACATTCGTCGTTTTCTCCAAGAAACCTATATATATCCTATATAATATAACTCATACCGTTTTTAGGGCCCCGTACCCAAAGGGTAAAAACGGCAGGACCCTATTTCTGAGACATCGGTCCGTCCGTCCGTTCGTCTGTCACCAGGCTGTATCTCAAGAACGGTGATAGCTAGACAGTTGAAATTTTCACAGATTATCTATTTCTATTGCCGCTATAACAACAGATACTAAAAATAAAATTAAATAAATATTTAAGGGGGGCTCCCATACAACAAACTTGTTATAGATTATGATACGGAACCCTTTATGCGCGAGTCGGACTCGCACTTGCCCAATTTTAAAATATTTTAATTTTCTCACTTTAGTACGTTAACCTAGTGTAAAGTCTTCTTAACGACCAAATCGACGGTCTCAAATAAGAACGTCGGATCTACAAAATTGCCATTTTCGTTTTATTGCGTTAATGCTTAATAATACATTAATCTTTAAATGTTTTTAAGATACACTTATTGGGAGACTTAAGATACTCTTGTTGAACCTTTGGTAATGAGTAGCATCATCAGGGGAATGCAGAAACATACTTATCGCGTCTTTTGTTTTATGAGTTCAAAAGCACCATTAAGATATTTCTGGTTCTTTCGAAAGATTAGTCCCACTCTCACCGTGGGGTAAAGAGCTTGGATTCCATGATTGAAACGGTTTCTACTGAGTTAGATAAACTAACCAAGAGTTAGAGAACCTTCAAGCGGTGAGGGCGACGATCAATTGAGACCAATAGAGACAATAAGTCTCAGAAAAATCTAGTGATCACGATTCTCAGGAATAAGTGGTCGACTAAAGAAGAAGTCATGAGTCGTCATTATTTAAGACTGCGCCGAGCGTTAGTCGCTAACGCGCACCATAGAGCGCGCGGGGAATGCGTATTTAGATCGGCGCGCGGGCGGGCGCCATAGTAAAAATGTATGGAGAATTAAAAGCACTTTTTGATTAATCTGGACCGTATACCAAACAATAATTGAAATATTTGATGCGGACAAATTGTAATGTAAACATTCATCTTTCTTTTGAACTGAAAATCAGAATAGATTTCCATTGTTAAAGTATAAAAAAACACTTAACGCCTGCTCACGGTTTTACAATTTTTGTCCAATTTTACTTAGTTTTCTAGGGTAAAATATTAAAAATCTTATAACTTTTCCACGGAGAAGTTGTTAACACATTCTTCGAAGCGTTAAATACATTGTTTAGAAATGGATTAAACAACTAGTGTTGACGTTGTCTACTTAACGGCAACTGCCTATTTTTCACATTTCGCTCGGTGCAGTCTTATAAATTGTTTGTCCGTTATTCGAAATTTGTCGACATTTAATAGTACATTACATCAGAGGCCGGGAAAATGAGGATTTCCGGCCAAGTAGGTAAATACGGCCGAGCGAGCGTGCGAGCGAGGCCGGATAGTGATACGAGGCCGGGAATCCGTTTTCACGACGAGGCATGTATAGTGCTTTTCTCAAACATACAATGAAATAAAAAAATATATTTCTAAGAACAACATTTTATTAATTGACAAATAGGACATTTTAGTGTAACAACCAACCTTTAAAAACCAAACCTGCTTTTTGTCAAACCAGCCAGCTGTGTGAATGACCTTGTTGTTGAAACCAAAAAAAAAGTTACTTTGCAGGCCTAGGCCTGAAAAGCAGTATGAAATCCCTTTACAGTCCTCTCGAGTTGTTGCGCCCAAAAAGCGATACTTCCGAGCCTATTATAAGGAACGTAAAGACAATATTTCATTGCATGTTTGAGAAAAATACATTGAAAGTAGTAGAGCAGAAAAATGTTCAGTGCAAGAACTAAACGCAGAGGACAATTAAAAAGTTTATACTCGTTTTTATTTTTTAAATTCAGTGGACAATTGGCTGTATGGTGAATTATCAGTCTTTGAAAAAATTTAAAGTAAAGATGCAGTAACCGGCCAAATTAAGAGTACCCTCATTTGTATGAGACGTCATAAACGGAAGGTGTGTTTTTTACTTAATCGTCTTATTTAAATAATATTGATTTCCCGGCCAAGGCCTAATTTGTATTAACGCCTTATAAAAATAACGGACGATTTCGCGGTCCAGTTTTACTACATTAATGGGAACATTTCCAAGCAAGTTGGAGAAAAGGTATTTTAAAATTGATTCCTTTGATTTTTTTTATAAAGCGTAATCCCTAATTTTATTTCATTACATTACTACTGTTAAAACACAGTGCTAACAGTCTACAGGGTTGAAATGATCAGGAATCAACTTGAATTGTTTCGATATTCCGTAGCTCTACGCTACTGAAGCAATTACATACCTATTCGTAAGTTGTCAGAAATAAGTGTTTATCATTTCCATTTCATAAAAAAAGAAAAACAAATCCATTAACCGGGGATTTAGGTACAGAATTATAACACTGTCATAATCGACACTGACTTTTGTCTAACTCAAAAGTGCCTTTTACAATGGTTGTCATATATCAACTCAATATTTATTTATTTTGTATGAACCGATTTTTTTTCGAATTTTACTAAAACTGATTTACAAGATAGTTTGTTTTAACGTACCAAGCAGTATGCCATAAAAATAAAACACGGTATTTAGGTGTAGGCTGTGGTCCAAGGTCCAAAGCTCCTGTCAAAGTATGTTTACAGATGCACGGGCATGATTTCGGACTTCGGAAATGATTAGCTCTACGATAGCGAATCGGTCCCATCCTCTGTTTTCCCTTATAGGTTAAAGAGAGTTTCCAATTTCAGAAAATGATTGAAAAAGGTACAACGGCAGAAAAATTTATTACTTTCTCCTAAGTTGGTTAGAAGTATCTTATTTTCTAAATCTCTACATTTCCCATCAATATAAGGTGGCCCATTTACTGGTACGCAACAAACAATGCTGTTATCTTATCGTGGACAGTAATGGCGTGGCGAGATAGCATCGCCTACGCGCCGTGACGTCCGCGGGGCGGACCGCGGTCAGGACACCCTGGGCCATGTCTATCGTCATCTCATGCTACGCAAAGAAAAGATATTCGTAATAAATACTTACATTCCTCTGTTTCCACGAAAGCCCAAATAAGATTTATTCAATTAAATATTGTTTACCTTTTTAACAACTTGCGAGAAAAAGAGGGATTAAATATTATACACGTTTATTTGCGTAACTGAATAGGTATCTCAGTAGCCGTTAGTCTACTTAAATTTTGCCTCGTACCTCCAAGAGCTTTTTTGTGTAATATACTTACCTATATAATGATATAGAATATCAGACAAATCCACACAAATCGACCTAGTCCCATATTAAGCTCAAGAAAATTCGTGTTACGGGTATAGGGACATTATGCATGGTAAGCATTCCAGACGCGCCTACGGGAAGCCTCATGCGCACTAGCTCGCTAGTTGCCTCTCAACCGTGTTCCGTAATACACGCCTTAACTTACTTATATTTGAAGTATCATTCCAACTCCCAGATTACATACCTAGAACTATACATAGGACAAGAGGTCCTATATCTGGTGACCCGACGACTGTTTGATTGGACATTAGTGAACGTTTAGTGAAATATTAAAGTAATCTGGTTGAGTACATCCGTATTTCAATTCGCGAGTGAAATTATTGACTATTTTGTAATATTAACGTTTCGCCTGAGATTATCGGACATTATTGGTAGGCAACTCCCCGCGCTCCAGGGTCATTGGAAGCAAAATGGCACAGGCACCAGCACCGGTACCAGAACCACCACCACAACCTCAACTTCAAGGGGCTGCGACAACTATTGAGTTGTCCACAATTTCATTAGCTGCACGGATCCCGGATTTCTGGCAGGATCAGCCGAGATTATGGTTCCTGCAGGTTGAAGCGATTTTGGCACAGCAGAGGGCCAGTGATCAGTCGAATTATAACGTGGTAATAGCGAAACTTGGGAAGCAAGCTATTCAACAGGTGGCGGATGTCCTTGAGAGGCCGCCCACCGAAAATAAATATGAGACACTTAAAAATCGACTGCTTAGTGTGTACGAGCAAACTGAGGGCAAGCGTTTGCAGCAGCTAATGTCTGATATGGAATTGGGAGATCAACGCCCGTCTCAATTAATGCGGAAAATGCGCGACCTTGCGCGCGACAAATTCCCGGAGGAAACCCTAGCATATTTTTGGCAAGGGCACCTGCCGCCTTCAGTTAGAGCCGTCGTAGCTTCGGCGGACACTAAGAACTTGGAGACCTTGGCGAATATCGCGGACAAGGTCATGGAGACATTCAGACCCAATGAAGTAGCGGAAATACAGGGAACTTCACGGCAGAGCCCGCCGACAGACATTATGATGGAAATTGCGAAAATCAACGATCGGATAACGGAGTTATGCAGTTCGCGAAGGCGTGAACGAGGTAGAAGCCAAGCACGTGCAGGGGCACGTAGCCGCTCCCGCGCCGATAACCGTAGCCGACCGGATACTGCTAGAAGGACCCAGAACAGCCCTGATTGGCTATGCTTTTATCATTACCGGTATAAGTCGAAGGCAAACAAATGTGTGCAGCCATGCAGCTGGAAGGGACAACCGCCAGCGGGAAACTAGGAGAGGTGCAGACGTTTTCGGCGGAACCCTGCACAGTGGTAAATAGCTATCGCCTAAATGTGATTGATAGAAACTCGGGATTTCAATTTTTGGTAGATACGGGTGCAAATGTTAGTGTTATTCCCAAGAACTTTAAATTTTCAAAAGACTCTTTACAACCTATTGAAAATTGTAAATTATATGCCGCGAATAATACGGAAATTAGAGTATATGGTTATGTAAATCTAACGTTAAATCTGAATTTGGGACGTTTTTTTAAATGGTCTTTTATTGTATGCGACGTAAAAAAGCCAATTATTGGTGCAGATTTTTTGCTCAAATACAGATTGCTTGTAGATTTACATGGTAAACGTTTGATTGATAATTCGACCAGTATTTCTGTGATTGGAACAATTACAAACCATACCGACACCTCAATTAATAGTATTAACAAAGATAATAAGGCATACGATTTATTGTGTAGGTATCCAGATATTTTAAAACCGTTGTCATTTTTAGAGACGCCTAAACATAATGTTTACCATCATATAGAGACAACAGGGCCTCCGATACACCAAAGAACTAGACCACTGCCTCCGGATAGGTACGATAAGGCTAAAAAGGAATTTAAAAAAATGCAAGATATGGGCATATGTAGACCATCGAAGAGCCCGTGGTCTAGTCCTTTACACATAGTACCTAAAAAGGATGGGGATATCCGGCCGTGTGGCGATTACAGAGCTTTGAATGCCGTCACGAAGCCGGACCGCTACCCTATCGCCAGAGTACACGATTTTACCTACTTATTAGCAGGTAAGTCAATATTTTCTTGTGTGGATATTCGTAGGGCTTACCATAACATCATGGTATATCCAGATGATGTAGAAAAGACGGCCATAACGACTCCTTTTGGACTGTGGGAATTCCCCAGAATGAGCTTTGGGATGAAAAATAGTTGTAGTACCTATCAACGTTTCATGAATGATACAGTTTTAACAGGGTTAGATTTTGTGTATTGCTATCTTGACGACATACTTGTTGCTTCTCTCTCAGAGGAAGAACACGACGGTCATCTAGATCAATTATTTAAGAGACTGAGTGAGTTTGGCATCACTATTAACTTAGAGAAATGCAAATTTAAAGAAAGGAAATTAGAATTTTTGGGTTACGAAATTTCACCAGAAGGGTTTAAACCATTGGAATGTAAGGTTGATGCTATTAAGAATTATCCGAAACCAAAAACTGTTAGTCAATTACGAACATTTCTAGGAATGGTGAACTTCTATAGACCACACATACAGCACGCGGTTCAATACCAAGAATTATTGCTTAGGCATATTCATAGAGCTAAACGCAACGACAAAACACCCATACAGTGGACGCAAGAAGCTGATGAAGCGTTCGAACAATGTAAGCTCAGCTTACAGAACGCCGCAGTATTAGCGTACCCGCTTCCCACAGTACCTATTTCATTATATGCTGACGCTAGCGACACGTGTGTAGGTTCTGTATTACAACAATACACAGAAGGCAAATGGAAACCGTTGGCTTACTTTTCTAAGAAGCTAACGGCACCGCAAACTAAGTATAGCACGTATGATAAAGAACTTCTTGCTATTTATCTATCTGTACAACATTTTAGGTATCTGCATGAGGGCAGAGAACTAATTATATATACAGATCATAAAGCGTTGACTTATGCCTTTAGTAAATTAAGTAAGGATAATAACAAAGAAATACCAAGACGAACAAGACAATTACTTTTTATCAGCGAATTTACTACTGATATAAGGCACGTACAGGGTAGGGACAACGTAGTGGCTGACGCATTGTCTAGAATTGAGACTGTCGATTTTCAAAACATTGCAATAGATTTTTCCTTAATTTCAAAGGCACAGGGAAATGATGATGAGTTGGAAACACTATTACAAAACGATAAATTGCAATTCAAGAAAATAATGTTGCCTAACTGTACTTATGGTATGTATTGCGAGATATCTACAGGTAATGCGAGACCATACATTCCTGAGCAATTTCGTCGCGATATTTTTAGACATATTCATAATTTAAGCCATCCAGGTGTACGAATATCACGGAAGATGATTGCAGATAGGTATTTTTGGAAGAATATGAACAAAGACGTAGGCCTTTGGGCCAAAACCTGCGTCCAGTGCCAAAAATCCAAGGTCATGCGTCATACCAAATCGGAACCAGGTAAATTTCCAGAAGTAGACAGGTTCCAGCACATACATACGGACATCGTTGGACCACTGATCACTACAGCTGAAGGTTACAGGTATTGTCTTACTATTATAGATCGAGCTACCGGTTGGCCAGAAGCGTTTCCGTTGCAGAACATCTCGGCAGAAACGGTAGCACAGACAATTTATGACGGCTGGATAGTGCGATTTGGCTGCCCAGCTACCTTAACTAGTGATCAGGGAAAACAGTTTGAGAGTAATCTTTTTCGACAATTGATGAGGTACGTAGGAACAGAAAAAATTAGAACCACACCATATCACCCACAAAGTAATTCAATTATTGAACGCTGGCATAGATCGTTAAAAGCAGCGTTAGTAGCTCGCTTAGACAACACTTCTTGGGTTACGGAGTTAAGCACAGTTTTATTAGGCCTCCGTACAGTACCCAGATTAGATACAGGTGTTAGTGCAGCGCAACTGGTTTATGGTTGTTCCATACGTTTACCTGCTGAATTTTATTGTAATGTCGATAATAAAATTACTGAGCCACATTGTATGTTAGACAAGATTAAAGATACTATAAGAAAAATGAAACCAAGACCATTTTCACATCATAGAGATGATAAATTTTTTGTTAGTCCTGATCTTAAAACTTGTGATTTTGTGTTTGTACGTCGAATTGTAAAATCATCATTACAAACGCCTTATGAAGGGCCTTATAAAGTTATTGAAAGAAATGATAAGGTTTTTAAAATCAAATTAGAGGACCGTGAAGTAAACATGTCAATTGACAGGTTAAAACCTGCATATTTACTTGAGGACAGAGTATACTCACCACAAAATGTAATTTTACCAAGTATGACACAAGCGGACAGCGGAAACGCTCCGCCTGTGCATAGGGTAGCACCCTATATTACACGCAGTGGCCGCGTAGTTAAGAAATCGGTACGATTTTGTGATGAGTAGACTTAATAATTTAGTAGGTTAAGTTTTGCATGATTGTAATTATAAATAATTTAGGTTATATGTTTCTTAATTTTGTATTAAGAACTATTTGCACTACGTTTTTAACATCGGAACAGTAAACAAGTAATCATGGGAAATTGGGGAAGCAGAAAAGATTCCGATAATACAGACAAATCAAATACATTAACGGCAGAAGCATCTATTAACGTTTCCGGAATAGCAAA
The DNA here is from genome assembly GCA_947623375.1 of Apotomis capreana. NCBI lineage: Eukaryota > Metazoa > Arthropoda > Insecta > Lepidoptera > Tortricidae > Apotomis > Apotomis capreana. Next base: position 607,103 of record OX392512.1, on the reverse strand, counting down.
TCAGTTGAATACATTCAGTATAATTTTATTGGTCATAATTATACTCTTGGTGACATTTTTACTATACTACTTTTGCAATAATTGCAAAAAGAAGATGAACAAATAGGTTACAAAAAGATTTCGAAATTTGACAATGGACCAGCAGATGACTCCAGGTCTGCAGACTACTGCAAGTCAACCGCAACAAATTTATGTGAAAGTGTAAAAACAGTGCAAATCGTTCATTGTGTTAATTTTATTTAGATGTAAGGAATGTGTTTCTATTTTTAGACACCGTAGTGTGTTGTATAATATGACTAAGATCTACAATGTATTCTAAATTCAACCTTAATATTTTTATGTAACGTCGTATGTGTTATTGTGTTCTCTTATCGCTCATAAATTCCAGGTACTAAATTACAACGCGACATTGTTTGCGTGGCGCAAATTGGTTCTTTTAAAACATAAAGTTGATTTAAATAAAAGACAGTGGTAATAGACACAATACATTTATTTTCAGTCATTGGTTTAACAATAACATTTTCAAATTTAAAAATATGAAAAATTCTGTTTAACACTAATTTTATGAATAATTTTGAAAAATTTTGTAAATTTTTATTTTTTGGGAGAGGCGACTATAGGGACATTATGCATGGTAAGCATTCCAGACGCGCCTACGGGAAGCCTCATGCGCACTAGCTCGCTAGTTGCCTCTCAACCGTGTTCCGTAATACACGCCTTAACTTACTTATATTTGAAGTATCATTCCAACTCCCAGATTACATACCTAGAACTATACATAGGACAAGAGGTCCTATAACGGGTACTAGACAGCAATACACATTTATAGATAAATATATACAAATATTCGAGTTCACCACACAAATATTTGCCCTCGCCGGATTCCAACCCAGGATCACCAACTCAGTAGGCAGCTGCACTACCACTGGGCCAACCGCATTGAGGCATCTTCGTCAGACAATATCACTCTAATCACATATTCTGAGGAATCGCGCGGACTCGTCTTCCTTAACGTCAGGTTAGGCGCGACATTAACGTAATCTGCGCGTTAGCAACGCGACCCGCTTACTACGCATTGTTTACCTACTCGAGCCCATTACCCTAATCCCACGTGGTAACCCACACAACATGTATGCAGGCTAGATTGGACTCTGCGCCGAGGCCGGAGGGGCCTACATACATCGGGAACGATAGTTTTGCCACAACATCACGCTTACGCGATAAATCAGGTGACAAATTTATGTAATTGGATCCGGGACGCAATTAACAGGTTTTATCCTCATTCAAATCATAACCTATGCAGGGCGATCCATCCAAATGGGCCAGTAATTCAATAATCTCAATATGCAAATGTCAGAAATTCTGAGAGATAGCAAAAACTGTTTTAGGAAAAGGAAACATAGCGTCGATTTTAGATTGAATAAAAATGGCAAATTTTTTGCTCATTGACATCGGAAATCGATTTTGGTTTTGTTATTATACGTGATCTTATGAGTAACCTGTGTTTGGTTGGATTGTAAAACAAGTTCTATGCAGTTCAAATTAAAATAATGTTGTACAGTGTCGACTGTACATGTTTTAGCTTACGTTGCGATCTACTTGAGACCGCGTAATTTATAATATGTACAGTCGACACTGTACAAATGTCTTCTTTCAGTAAAATGTTCCATCTACAATATTCAAGGTACTTTCCCTCCATGTGGGACGCCCTGTATTTGAACGACGCGGTTGGTGCAGTGGTAAAAAGCAGCAGCCTACTGAGGCGGCGGTCCTAGGTTCGAATCCCAGCTAAGGTAAATATGTGTGTCGAGATATCTATACTCACCGCGTTCATCGCGATGGGAATGAATCAAACTACTGTCGGTAATAGTCGGTATATTGCTGATGAAGTTTGCAGTTGTCTCCGTCTGACTCTTTCCTTCAGTCACCTCCTTTCCTATACGAAATTAGAATGACTAGTACCTAATCTTCATAATATCAAACAATAGCTATAAGTTAAAAATTTCCATGACATTACCATATGGAATTGTCGAGGTAATTATAATTATTATTATGTAAACTTTGCAATGACATTCTATTAAAAGTTTGTTGATATCGCGGTAAACCGCCTAACGACTGGTTGATCGAAAATAACATGTTCCAAAGTAATTGGGAAATTAATTGATATAATTTTACTGGTTTCCTATTTAAAGGTAATCCGCAAAGTTGGAATATGTGACGCACAGCGGGGTGGGATTTGGATACTGAACGATGTCAACAATTTACAAAATATACGTCTAATACGGTTATTAATCTGGTTTTGTTGAGTATTTTAATGGACTTTTCAAGATTGTTCGTGGGATAATTATAAATTCATATTCCAATTTCCTTGTGAATGTTAGGTTTTATTCAATAACGGAGCTGCACACGTGTTAATAGTTAATATACTGGCATTTGTTTATTGACCGAGCGAGCGAAGCGTCTCCGTTTCAGCTTGGCCTAAAATTCGTTCGTATGTCTTTGTCCATTTCAGGCTGTTTTCGCAAAGAGGTAGAATTTCTCAACCAACCAATTTTGTGAGCAGGTTCGTTAATTATATAGATTTTTATTATTTTTCAAAAGTTTTACAGTTTCTCAAAAATTTTCAAGATGGCGGGGATATGGGGGTTTTTATGTTATTGTATAAAAAATAACGAATTTCAACCTCTTTAAATCAAATAACTCACGATCTACAACGCACAGAGACACCAGTGTCAATTAATACCAATAATGTGAAAATGTGATTTAACCCTAAGTGAAATATATTTATAAAAAAAAAACATGCGAATTAAGTTGGTATGTCACCATCGTTGATTATTAGGGCTGCTTTAAAGAAAAACAACGCTTTTACTCTCCGACTCCGACAGTAATGGGTCATAATCAGATTTAGGTTCGAGTCTTTCCTGAAACGAAATTAACCCTTAATTTGACAAAAAAATTACGAAGGTCGCTAGCTGCTGGTTCCAAAAAGATGGAAAAAGATGGTCAAAGGATAAAGTATGTTCCCTCTTGATCAGATAGAATAGCAACACAACCTGGATTCATACAAGCTCTTAACTTTTGACCACCGGAGGGACGAGTTTTGTTTTTTGAACTGATTAGATTATGTATGATAAATTTATGAAACATGTACCTAATGTCTCATTTTTTAAAATGTTTAACGCGCTGGACCGGCAATCCAGAGGTACCGGGTTCGATTCCCGGTCTCTTCCACCAGGTTAAACTAACTAACTAACTATTTTGGCTCAGTGACCCAAACAGGATCTTAGCCTCCGAAACGAGAGTACGCCACTTGTCCCGATCCTGCGCAGTTTCTTGCCAGTTTTCGGCTTGAAGCTTACGCAGATCCACCTCCACCACGTCTCCCCAGCGGTACCTGGGACGACCAACCAGTTACGCATTTAAATTTATCTTTGAGCTTTGATCTTTGTATTAATGGACCCTAATGTCAAACTCCTTTGAAACTAGTTTGAAATTACTATTCGAGAGTAGGCGTTAGTCTTGGAATAAATACATAGTTATGCTACTTAACCACAGATGCCTCCGGTGGTACGTGTTTTTCATTGTTCTGGGTGATATACTAAATGGCGTTAGTCTCCTCATTGTCTATATAGTAACTAATCTTTTAACAGATTCTAGTCCTAAAACTTACAATTCTCCTATAAATCACTTTCAGAAACCAGGTAGAGCGATATTTCTCTCGTTGTACACTAGTACTTAGCAATTTCATTTTTAGACATAGGATACTCATAGTAGGATACTCATTCCTAGACACAAGGCACAGATGCGTACCTTACAAACAAAAATACCGGTCAATATACTCGTATGTGAGGGTTCCGTACAAACACCTTATCCCCTTGAGAGTATCGAAATATTATTTTTTTGCAGCATAAACGGCCATATCTTTTTGTTACGTTAATTTAGAAGTTTTATTTTTCCACAGCTTCTATAGGGACTGGAGACTTAAGGGGATATTTTACATTTAAAAAGTTCCTATTTACTTAGATAGAATAATTGAAGAATATTATATGAAAGATGAACAGTAAAGTAGCTTAGTAATTGCAATTTATATTATTCAGGAGCATCGCTTTGCTCACTCGGTCAGTAATGGAAAGAAAATACTCCCTTCGAGTCTAAGATCCAGTTTAATCGCTTTCTTCACGTCTAAAGGAAAGTTACTTGTTTGCGAGAGGTATGAGGTATCATAGAAACAACATTCGACTTTGAGGTAACATTTTAAATTACGCTTTCGCCGTTTGTGCGCCGTTTTAATATACAGTCTTACATAAACAATCTACAATCTGTATTTACATACGTATTTGAAGCAAGTAAATATACGAAAATAAAGCGCACGACATACATAGAGCCGCTATGGTCATGAAATTGAAGTCTTTACATATAATATAAAAAGTATACTCGTTTAATTGATTACTTGCTTATATGTTTGTCTGTAGTATCCAAGCAGACAAGCTGTATAAGCGCTTTTATAACCCTTTTACAACTAATTTAAGCTGCATACAGGCTGTTTCACGTCGCAAACGTAGTTGTGGGCAGGTGTGGGTGTCTAAAGTCTTAATGAGACCAGTGGGCCTATGATGGATGCGTTTATCACGTGATAAATAAATGCTAAAGCATCTGTCACTCACATTTGCAGTTTTTCAATAAGTGAAAGATGGTTTGCCACTTATTTAATCGCGTGATAAACGCAACCATCATAGGCCCGATGGAGAGACTAGGTGCCGTTATGAACATCCCCAGAAGAAAATCTTACCGATTAAATAACAGGACCATTTGATTATAAAAACAATTTAAGTGTCTTGATTCTCTGGTTATACACCGTGGGCGTTAATAACCCGAAAGATTTAAACCACGTATTTTTGACGACAATACGAGTAAATAATGTTATATCAACATGGGTCTAATTATGTGTCTTAACTAAATTACTATTTCAGTACAAATTAAATCATATTAATTTCCCGCTTCTTTGTGAACAAGTCTTTAGTTGAAGAAGAGAGAGCGAGCATGACACTCTACGAATCGCTCCGAAATCATACGACGAACGGCGAATGCCGTGACTTGTGTTCTATGACAAGTAGTGTCAAGCTATCGCTGTTTCACTTTTGACGGGTTCAAATTTGAACATTGGCATAATGACATGAATTAGGGTGTGTTAGACTGGAGATTTCTTAACTTTTGATGTGTTTTAAATAATTAATATCTCCTTAATTATGAGTTTTTGGACTATATGTTACATAAGTTTATATACTCTAATTAGGCTCTAGTATCGTTAGCTTAAATCTTTCGGGTTATTAACGGTCACGGTGTATAGCTTCAGTTTCTAATTTCCATTAGTTTACTTGTTGATACTTGCCAGAGATATAAAATCTGCATAAAAATCAATGACGACACTCCTGAACTTGTACACAGGTGTTCGTTCCGAAAACAATAAATTGTTGCGCAATATTAATATTATAAAATAAATATGACATTCTGAAATATTAATATGCGATATGAACACGACCCGATCATTTATTAAGTGTTTCGGATCGGTTCGGAAAATCTGTGTGTAACAGTTTTCAAGCTATCATCATTTTTCACTCGGTACAGGATACTGCGTGACCCGCCCACGACCCACGTGCATACACGATACCCTTTTAATGTAGTATAATAAAATAAATAAATATGAAAGTGCCCGCAACTTTTTCCACGGAAAATAAAAAGTCATACTAACTAGTCCTCTTTTCGTAAGTTTTATTTAATTATCTGCGGATGCCAGGCGTCAAAACACATTAGCACATACATACGCACCAATAATATCCTTATGGTTGCCTGGTAGAGAATGCCTTATGGCATTAAATCTGCTATTTATACCTCCATACTTCTAATGAGCTATAAATAAATACGTCTCACCGTACCACAAACTCTAATATATATATATATATTTTAATACATTGACTTTAAAATGTCTTCAATATTTGTTGTATATCTTCAATGTACAGACATTTTTTTTACAGGTTCATTCTAGTAGATGAATATACGATAACGATTTTTATGATGGGTGTGTCTATCACGCGATAAGTAAATGACAAAGCATGACTCGTCATATCTAACGCCAGAAATCGGTAAAATCGCAAACTAACAGCTAGTTCTGATTTCTTCATATAGAACTACCAGTACCGTATATCAGCGGTTTTTTTTAATGCTGAAAAGTTAGCTCTTAGCTTTCGAAGCTGCAAACTTGGTAGTCGTTCTAACAACATATCATAAAATCAGAAGTAGCTGTTAGTTTGCGTTCTTTACGGTTAGTCGTCAAGATTTTTTGTAGACCCTTAGATGTCTGCATAAGCAGGCTTAGTTTTAGGATTTTGACCCTTGCAGGGTCCATGTGATACATATGTATATTTTTAAAGATCTCTTGTAATCACCATGGTATGCAATAAAGAATATGAATATGAAATCGATGTATGATGCTATGTCATCTATTTATCACGAGATAAACGCGTTCCTCATAGTACATTGATGTGATTGATGAACAGTCAAGAAAATTGAAGCCCGCAACTTTTTCGCTCTTCTCACAATGACAATAAGGGTGAAAAGGGTAGGTATGCGTTTCAGTTTCCTTTACTGTACTTACAGTGCAATCTCCTGTAAATCCTTGTACAAGTGAACATTATACTTAATAAACCCTTAAAAACAATACTTCATAGAAAATCTTGATAAATAAAGCTCAAGATAAACGAAAATTAAAAACGAAATAATGTATAAAACAAAAATAAAAGACAAAAAAATACGTGAATTAAGCGGCGAAGCGTTTTTGAAATGTTTTTCATTTTATATATGAGTAACTAGCTGTTGCCCGCGACTTCGTCCGCGTGGAATCTTATCTTGAACAGTTTACATCTTTATTATATTATTTTCAGATCTAAACAATGTTGAAATTACTTTTCTTTTTTTGCAAGTTGATGATTTTGATGTTGGTTACTGTAATTCAACAAAAAATAAATAATAATAAATATTGAAGTGCTGCTCCCATACAATAAACGTGTTTTTTTTGCCATTTTATACGTAATGGTTCCGAACTTCGTACGCGAGTTCGACTCGCTCTTGGCCTCTTTTTAGTTTTTTTTTCGGCTAAATTGCTCTAATTACTCGGAATCATTATGAACTCAGGTTTCAAGTCCCGCACTCAAAATAAATATTTGATCTTCAAACAAATTTTCAACCCCTTTTTCACCACCTTCTGGGCTGAATTTTCGAAAACGAATTCACTTTTCTTGTATTCTGATAATATGCCCTTATACAAAGTTTCAAGTCCTGCGCTCAAAAAAATGTTTGATCTCAATACAACTATCAACCTCCTTTTTACCGCCTCAGGGGTTGAATTTTCAAAAACGCTGAAATTACTTTTTTTGATTTCTAATTATATGCCTTTATACAAAGTTTCAAGTCCGGCGCTCAAAAAAAGGTTTGATCTCCATTCCATTCCAAACATTCAACCCCTTTTTAGGGTTCCGTACCCAAAGGGTAAAAACGGGACCCTATTACTGAGACTTCGCTGTCCGTCCGTCCATCCGTCCGTCTGTCACCAGGCTGTATCTCAAGAACGGTGATAGCTAGACAGTTGAAATTTTCACAGATGATGTATTTCTATTGCCGCTATAACAACAAATACTAAAAATAAAATAAAATAAATATTTAAGGGGGGCTCCCATACAACAAACTTGTTATAGATATATATATAGGTACGGAACCCTTCATGCGCGAGTCGGACTCGCACTTGCCCAATTTTTCACCATCTTCAGGGCTACATATATTTTCAAAAACGCTGAATCACTTTTTTTGTATTCTAATAATACGCCTCTATTTAAAGTTTCAAGTCCCACACTCAAAATTTTTTTTAATCTTCATACAAACTTTCAACCCCTTTTCACCGCCTTCAGGGCTGAATTTTCAAAAACGCTGAAATTTCTTTTCTTGTATTCTAATTATATGCACTAATACAAAGTTTAAAGTCCCGCGCTCAGAAAAAGGTTTGATCTCCATTCAAAGTTTCAACCCCTTATTTACCAGTTTCAGGGATGAATTTTCAAAAACACTTAAATCAGTTTTCTTTTATTTTATTTTAATACCTATTTACAAAGTTTCAAGTTCCTAGCTTAAAATTAAAATTGAACCCCGAGACAAACTTTCATCCCCCTTTTAACCCTCTTAGAGGTTGAACTTATAATGACGTTAAATTAATGTTACTTTGTTATTATTATATATGCCTTAGTCAAAGAATTTGTAATGGAATCAAACTTTCAACCCTTATTAACCATTTTAGGGGACGAATTATTGAAAACGCTGAAATTACTTTCCTTGTATTTTAATTATATGCCTTTAAACAAAGTTTAAAGTCCCACGCTCAAGAAAAGGTTTGATCTCCATACAAACTTTCAACCCCCTTTTTACCACCTAAGAGGATTAATTTTCAGAAACGCTGAAATTACTTTTGTTCCATTTTATTTGCATAACTTTTTACGAAGTTTAAAGTTCCTAGCTTAAAATTAAATTTGAACCCCAAGACGAACTTTCATCCCCCTTTTAACCCCCTTAGAGGTTGAATCTTTGATGACGTTAAATTAATGTTATTTTGTTATTATTGTATATGCCTTAATAAGAAGTTTCAAGGAATTTGTAATCGATTCACACTTTCAACCCCTTTTTAACCCTTTTAGCGGACGAATTTTTGAAAACGCTGAAATAACTTTTCTTGTATTCTAATAGTATGCCTTTACACAAAGATTCAAGTCCCGCGCTCAAAAAAATACTTGATCTCCATACAAACTTTAAACCCCTTTTTTACCCTTTTAGGGGTCGAATTTTTGAAAACGCTGAAATGACTTTTCTTGTATTCTAATAGTATGCTTTTACACAAAGATTCAAGTCCCGCGCTCAAAAAAATACTTGATCTCCATACAAACTTTCAACCCCTTTTTTACCACCTTAGGGGATGAATTTTCAAAAACGCTGAAATTAGTTTTCGTTTATTTTATTTTAATATTTTCTAACAAAGTTTCAAGTTCCTAGCTTTAAAAAAAACTTGTATCCCATACAAACTTTGCACCCCTTTTTAACACCCTTGGGGATTGAATTTTTCAAAATCGCTTCTTATCTCTAGCCCACGTTATAAAAGTAACCTACTGTGCAAAAATCAACTCTCTAACATTGGTAGTTTCGGCTGTGCGTTGATGAGTCAGTCAGGACTTCTTCTTATATATATATAGACTAGCGGCCGCCCGCGACTTCGTCCGCGTAGATTTTTGATGATGACAAAGATATTAAAATAGGTAGGTAAGGAATTTTATTCTTAGTTAATTCACCCCCTTAGGGGCAGAATTTTTCAAAACGCTGAAATCACTTTTTTGTATTTGATTAAGTAAGCGTTCTACAAAGTTTCAACTCTCTAGTTCAATAAATAAAGTTTCTCCCTATAAACACTGCACCCCTATTTAACCCCTTAAGGGGTGGAATTTTCTAAAACGCTGAAAGTACTTTTTGTGTTTTTTAATAAGTAATCTTTCTACAAAGTTTCAAGTCTTTAGCTGAAAAAAAAGTTCCCCCCATATAAACTTTTAACCCCTTTTAACCCTTTTAAAGGACGAATTTTTGAAAACGCTGATTTTTTTTTTCTTGTATTCTAATAGTGTACCTTTAAACGAAAATTCAAGTCCCGCGCTCAACAAAATACTTAATCTCCATACAAACTTTTAACCCATTTTTTACCACCTTAGGGGGTGAATTTTCATAAACGCTGAAATTAGTTTCCTTCCATTTTATTTTAATACCTTTTTACAAAGTTTCAAGTCTCTAGCTCAAAAAAAAAGTTTCACCAATACAAACTTTGCACCCCTTTTTAACACCCTTAGGGATTGAATTTTTCAAAATCGCTTCTTATCTCTAGCCCACGTTATAAAAGTAACCTACTGTGCAAAAATCAACTCTCTTACATTAGTAGTTTTGGCTGTGCGTTGATGAGTCATTAAGGGCTTCTTCTTTTATATACATAGATTAACCCCTTAAGGGGTGGAATTTTCTAAAACGCTGAAAGTACTTTTTGTGTTTTTTAATAAGTAATCTTTCTACAAAGTTTCAAGTCTTTAGCTGAAAAAAAAAGTTCCCCCCATACAAACTTTTAACCCCTTTTTAACCCTTTTAAAGGACAAATTTTTAAAAACGCTGAAATTATTTTTCTTGTATTCTAATAGTGTACCTTTAAACAAAAATTCAAGTCCCGCGCTCAACAAAATACTTAATCTCCATACAAACTTTTAACCCATTTTTTACCATCTTAGGGGGTGAATTTTCAAAAACGCTGAAATTATTTTTCTTTAATTTTATTTTAATACCTTTTTACAAAGTTTCAAGTCTCTAGCTCAAAAAAAAAAGTTTCCCCTATACAAACTTTGCACCCCTTTTTAACACCCTTAGGGATTGAATTTTTCAAAATCGCTTCTTATCTCTAGCCCACGTTATAAAAGTAACCTACTGTGCAAAAATCAACTCTCTAACATTAGTAGTTTCGGCTGTGCGTTGATGAGTCAGTCAGGACTTCTTCTTTTATATATATAGATTACACATTGTCTCTTCTAAGATAACGCTGTCATTCTGCCACTTAAGGGTGTCGTCTCCAGGATGATGGCGGCTCCGCGTCGGGATCATCCCCTTTAGTTTAATTGTTCGTGAACACAATCTGGATTAGCCACTTTTATTTGCTGCGGCGATGGATCCGTCTACTTTTAAGACGGGATAGGTATAGAGTCGCTGACGTAAAGAGGCGTACTATTTTCGAAGTCATTGAATCAAACATGAAGAAAACCGTAATAGCAAAGGTACCTTTGGGGAGGTTTTATGTTTAACAGTCAGTCTAGGTCGGTTTGGTGGGTAGGACCTCTGAGTAGAGATCAATGTGCTGATAATGATGAACATAACGCTGTAGGGATATATATATTAGATACTTATTTTTAATGAGTGATTGATAATTTGTTGTGTTGTATTGTATTAATTAGGTTTGCACCTAATTTTTGTCTCATATTGATTATGCAAAACGCTGTCATAACTGCATTAACTACGCATTACTTGGGGTTGAGTGACGGGACAGTGGGTTGATATCACGACAGAGTTTTTAAAGCAATTGCCTGCCCTCTCCCTGTATTTAATTTTCACAATTTCCGTATTGCCAATATTTATTGTTGGTGACAAAATTCTGTAACCGTAGGGCCTCGGCCGTCGAACTAAACAACTTTAGGCTGCCGCATAAAAAAAGTTGCATTATCTTCTTATGGGGGCGTCTATGCTACTTAAATCTTAACGGTACAAAAGTCACCACACATAGACAAACAGAAAATTGTTATAATGCCCACACTACCCAATCCCGCCTATCTATTGTTAGCAGATTCCAAGTAAAACAATTACCGTACGAGGAAGAAAAATTTAACATTGAGAAAAAAATCATTATATTATACCGCCGCGCCGTCAACACAGAATTCTCACATCATCTCACCGTTTGTTGTTCTTGTTTAATGTTCAGCCTAAGCTATTCATTTCCATACAAAAACACTTCGTCTTCACATGATAATGTTACCGCCTTTGCCATCCAGGATTACAAAGAACGTGCGGTAATATATTCATGAATATTATTAACAAACCGTTTATATCCATTTTCACATTACATAGTAAGTTAAATTACCTGTAGAAGCTGATAATAGAACTCACTTCCACATCACACTTCAGCCACCAACCATCAGACACCATCACTATAAAACCAATATGAAAACAATTATTCTCTAGTGCTCCTACACCTCTCTACATGTAGGTATTTATGTATAAGAAAAAATAATGTACGTACACTACCTACTAACGTAGTAACATCACTCACGTTAGATCGGCCTAACGACATCAACAATTCCTAAGGTCTGGTTTTTGAAGTCGGTTTAAAATCACACAAACTTTATCAGGCTGCAGACCAGAGCGTGACAAGAAAAGGGATGAAACTAGATGTCATTCTATCGAAGGTAAATAGAAAACTAATTCGTTTGTGCACTTTATCCAGGGACCATTCTAACACAGCCATCAGGTAGAAGTAAGCGTAAGTTAAAGATTCCGCGTGGCCCTGGGTTGTCTCCGGTTAACACCTAATTACACGTTAATTAAACATTTACAGGGTCCTTTGATGCCGTTACTTAATTATTTTAATGTAGCAAATTAGGAGTCTACAATGAAGCCAGTGTGCGCGATAATTACGAGTACGATGCAATGGTTAATGGTATAACAAAGATACGCAAAATTATTTAAGGCGACAACTTGGCCATCAAAGGCGATGGGAAACTCTTTCACACAATATTCTCTACGGTTTTTACAATTAATATTACTTTAAAAAAATAATAACAGGAAAAATCCGGCCTCATGCATGTCGGGCCACGCTGAAAACCGCTGTTTTAAGCCCTACGTTTAAATTACAAGAACGATTTCAAGCTCTATATAAAAAGGTCGTAAACGCTAAAGTAACTGTAATTACTTATTACCTTCTGGAAGTTATCAATTATACGCGACAAATTGGGCAGAATGTTTTAATGCAGTATGAAACTAATATGTGTAGTGTAACGTTCGAAGTATAAGGACACCGCGCGGCACTTACGTCATTTTAAAGAACATTATGTGCGATAACTCAAAACGGCTCGACCGATTTTATTCCAGTAGTTTCATTGAAATTACTTATAAGGCCTCATTTTCATAAATTTCTCCATAATTTTCTGACCCGTGCGCCGTGGTCCCCCCGAGAGGGGGGGGGGGGCTGTTTCGGTCTATCGGGTTTGACTACGCAACTATCGAATTGTACGTACATAGGATTTCGAAGTAAACAAAAAATAAACTTAAATAAGCTTGAAGCACCAGACATTTTTAGATACACTTACGGAGTAAACAGGTATTTGTCGTCATAATACCTACTCCCGGATTCGCCTGCATTATCGGGTATTAAGTCTTTCCGGGATTGGAGCGATTGCATGTTTATGAGAAACAATTATTAAGAAGATCCATCGATTCCTCGTGAATATCTTCAAATCTCAATAATATAAATATCTGATATCATTTTGGTCCCCTTAGCTCAAACTCTAACTAAACCATAAATACAATAAGGTCCAGTCCAGTTTTATGACCGAGCTCCATAAAGTGAGCAAAAAGTTAAAAATTTAAGAAAAGCCGACTTTTTCGACAATATCTTTGACGTATTCACTGATAAGTCCTTAGGAGTGGTTTATTACTAAGATGTCATTGATGTCGAATAGGATTACTTAGGTAGTCAAATTATGATCAAGCGTATTAGACCACGTATTACGAGCCCGCACTATACGAAGCGCGACTGAATAGATTATAGTCCTGTTTGATCCTTTACCAAATCACAATTTAATGACAGAAGTAATACCTATACATAGATTAGGCCACTGTTGGATTCTCTTAGTTGATGTTTATTTAAGCTCCCATCGTGTGTGTTCTGGGTATTTTAAGAAACCGTGTTATAATCAGCCTTTTTAAACTAATGATAAAAGTATTGCGTATCTGCGTGGATTAAGGAAAAAGTAATAAGCTCCGTATTCCTGTAATAACGTGAGTAAGTATATCGCTTACTGCGGAGTAAGCAAACTAGACATCAAACAACAAAAAGTAATCAGCACCAAGTGAAAACTTTCACTTCTAATAATCTCTTATCTTTCCTACTCTAATATTAAGGGCGCAATCAAGTAGGCAGACAGTTGTATTTTGGTGGTGTAATTACTTTACTAGGTACTCTAAATTCATTAGCATTTGATAGTATTTCGGCGATACTAAATTGGATGGTGAATATCCATCCAGTGTGTAGGTAGTTAGGTACTCGCAGACCTCGCAGTGTTTCAACCAGCGTACAAAAACCGGTCAAGTCCGAATCAAATTACCGCGCCGCCGTCCGTGCGCCGTCACTAGTTGCAATATGCACACTAAATTGAACTTCAAAACAAATTGATCTGGAACCTTAAAAATATATACTAATTATTAATTGCTCAACAATCTGTATTGTGCCTAAGTTATCAAGCAACGTCTGCGTTTAAGCCCACGTTCGTTAGGTATGCTTAGTTACTTAATTATTAATTCCTGATCAATCGTCCGACAATAGCTATAAATTCGTTAAATATTTGTAGAAATGTTTGCATGAAAAAACCTTGGAATGTTCATAATTATTTTAACACACTGATACTTACATATGTATATTATGTATGAGTGCCAGCCGCCGTTAGAACTACAAAGGGCGCCGACGACGTGTGTGCCTAGGGCGCTCTCGATACCTAATCCGCCTCTGCAGTATAGCTGATCACGCCTATCAAATGGCCAATATTTATATACAGACATAAGCAGCCATTAATAACTGCCAGACCAAGTGCAATCGAGCCTTACATTAGGCATTTTTTATGTCATAGGGGGCAAACGAGCAAACCGGATCGCCTGATGGAAAGCAATTACCGTAGCCCATGGACACCTGCAAAAGCAGAGAAGTCACAAGTGCGTTGGCCTTTCAGGAGGGAGTACGTTCCTTTCTTTGAAGGTCGTACCGGTCCGGAAATACCACAAGCGACAATTCATTCCACAATGCAGTCGTGCGAGGCCGGAAATTTCTAGAAAAACGCACAGATATGGACTACCAACTAACTCTAAGTGGTGAGGGTAAAAGGATTGTCGCGTAGAACGAACGGAAAGATGCGGTAGACATCAATCCGAACTATTCCTCGGAGCTCTCCCTGTTATATATAAGCGATAAAAGATGCAGAGAGAGGCTGCATCCCTACGCAGCGCCAAGAAGTCAAGCCGATCTGAAATTCTCTAGCTGCTGACGATACGAGTCGCACTCCGTTGAATGCGGGCGAGAAGCTGGTACTTGGGCGCTCCAGCCCACAGATGCTACGCGGAAAGGGAGAAGGCTGTTTTGCACAAGGGCTCTAAGCTAAATAGCTAATCGTCATACCAAGAAGAAATTACTAATCATGCCGAGAGTCGCAACTGACGCAATCTTTCACTATCTGTTTTTCTTTCACTGAACAACAGAGTAGATAGATGGATCTGAAAATAATTGGTTACCAATCATCCCAAGGTAGCGCGGCTCCCGACACACAAACAAAAATCGATTGTCGCGCGGCTGAAGTCGCTAGAAACATTTAATTTATACAAAATAGTATTGGGTCTTGTAGCTATTAATAGATGACCTATTTCGCAGCGATACTATTTCCCGGTTATTTATAAAAGGATTGAAACCTATTGATTGTATCAGTTAATTAAAATTCAATTTAAGAAAAGAAAATATTGCATAGTGGTTGCCCTTACTAAGTACGCGTTTCTTGTCGCGCGGCATAGCTTCGAGCTTCGCCCCTTACTCTCACGCAGTACTGGGTGGAAAGAGAAAAGTAATATTTCTCGCGCGAGAAAGAGTCACGCACGTATGACGGTTGCGCTAGAGGTGCTGCTCTATAATTCTAATCCTAGGTAACACGTTCATTGCCAAGTCAAAATGCAGAACTTATACAGATGGCCAAAAAAAACCCTTCCTTAGTGGCCAAAACTAAAACCAGAAGCCAAACGGCTATGGCCGCAATTTTGTGGCTCGAACAATATTGTATGGGACTAAGTATCACGCGACTTCGCGTGATTGGCCACTGTAGCGTATACGTGTTAAAGAACAACTGTTGCATTTTTGGGAAACAATTTTCGTAACGTAAAGGGGAAACCATCACTCCCATAAATAAAACCAAGTTTTATCTCCGTATGTTAAAAAATAAAAACAAAAATAAAGATTTTAATCTAACGTCGAGAATGTTTACGTTTCGCGATTCGACGACGCAACATTTCCCATTACGACTAGGTACGTGACGTAGAATTGTATTTCAGTTCTTCATCATGAATTCATGAAATGCATGGCAATGTGGCAATACAACTTAGGTATAGGTATACTGCAACAGAATCTAATACATTTGCATGTATTGAGCCGTCTAATTTGTAAGCTAATAGTCCTGCAGACCTATGATGATTGTGTTTATCGCGCGGTAGATAAATGATAAAGCATGTCTCACTTTTAGACGTTATGTCCCCTGTGTGATGTTCCCTGTTTATAACGTAACCATTTCGCCCGCTGTAGCAGCTACATTGAACTAAGAATATTTCACGAGGACGTGTTAGGTCTTAGTTTCATAATTTAGTTCAAATAAATAAATAAATTGAAGTACATTTTTTATTGTTTGTTCGTTAAATTATAATATATTTGCGTGGAAAATTAAAAAAGGAAAATGTGAAGGTGTAAACTGTAGCTCATTACTTAATAAAAACTACAACCTTGCCAATTTTCACGGCCTCTGCGTCACTTGACTATTATTCCAGGCTAAGCTCTTGCCACGCAAACAACAAAATTCGTTCACGGCACAGCATAAAAAGTCACGGGAAAGTGAAAAATCTAGCTCGGAGGTAAAGATGGTTTCGCCAGATCAACTTACCGGCAGGTTGCAAGTAATGCTGTTTCCCGAAACAAAATCTAATGACGACTGAGTACATAAAGCGATTACCCGGAGCAGGTAGCTATTGATTCAAACCCGGCTGACTAAATCTAATTACTTTACATTTTGGCCCATTTATTCTTAAATTAATAAAAACGACTCTCGGATTTGTCATTAAAATTATTCTGTCATTGACATTTTAAATTTGACGAAATGTTCGTCAGGAAAATAAATACTTGATAACCGTTATTTCCGTAGTCTTACTTACCCTAAGCCTAATAACCTAACAACATCGGTGCAGCGTCGTCTGGTAGAGATAGGTGTTTCTATTACAAGCTTTTATTTTTTACCTTCACATGTCCCGCTGTATGTACCTAGTCAAATCTTGTTAGTAAGATTGGCCCACTTTCCGGTGATCAATTGAGCTGAAATTTGATGTCCCTACGTAACTTCGATGACAATACAATAATATCACAGTCACATCACACTATGAAACTGAAACATGGTCATAGGAACGCTGTTATAAGACGAATCCTACTAAGTTTGGGCTCTTTAGACTCGTCTCGGTTAGTAGTTGGCGGATGTTCAAAGAAAAATACAGTCGGCAATAAAAGCTTGTCACAAAAAATATGTTTTTATCCAAAAGTTATTTACAGTGTAAGAACCTATATAAGAACCTCAAAAAAAAAGAAATCATAGTGATGAAGTCTTTAAGGTGGTTTTTTCACCCACTTGCGTCAACGCGACGGTTAATAAATTGATTGAAGTAGGTAATGCAGTTTTAAATTGGTCTGTAAAAACTTAATTCCATTCCGATACGGACTTTGCCTGTTTTTTATAATTCTTATAAGTGTGTGCGTGTGTGTGTATTGTGTATGAGTATAAGATTATAATTATTTAGAAATATAAATATATTTTAAATAAGTGTGTTGCGCCCGAAATAGACCTAACTCTATTATTTCGTTCGAAACAAAAAATCTATAGCCTGTTACCAGATAGATTTAGATATTGAAGATATTCGATTCCACTTTATCCCAGGACTCAATCGGTGGGCATTAGTATGCCGAAACATTTCGCTCTCTGGAGTGAATCCAGTGAATTTTACGGGCCAGTGGTCTATAATTCTGTTTTTCTGTTTGCATAATCCCATAACCCATTATTTCTGAACTTGGAATACGTTTCGTGGGCTGTGTGACGTATAATCGAGGCAAAAGGTATGAGATGCGGGACAATGTCAGACATTTCACTGTAAAATAATTCCAAATATGCATTTGAAATCATTTCTAATCACACTAATATTATAAAGGCGAAAGTTTGTGAGTGTGTTTGTGTGTTTTGTTTGTTATTTCTTCACGCTCAAAACTGTTGGACCAATTTTGATAAATTTTTGTATGAAGGTAGCTGACACCCTGGATTAACACATATGCTACTTTTAATCCCGGAAAATTAAGTGTTCCCGTGGGATGAGCGGGTAGCGCCGCGCGGCGCAGCTAGTGTATTTATATGTCTGTTCCTGATGATTCGAAAGCTTCAATACTATACTTCTATGGTCACGGGTATTCCCTTGACCGCAGTGATAGGTAGTCGCGGAAACTGATTTAAATCAGTACTAAAAACGTAAAAACTAAGCCTATAAATTAGAAAAAGGTCGGAACACCGTAGTAGTAGAAAAGTAGTTTTAGGTTTAAAAAAGCCAATCAAGTGCGAGTCGGACCCGTACACCGAGAGTTCCGCACGAACTATGAAAGCACTGCATCTTGCTCTAACGAAAAGATAAACTGTACTGTGCGGCAAACTTAACTTTACCATTGGAACTGTTTTTCGTACAATAAATAAGGATTATATTTTTTATGAATTAATTAATTTAAATATAAGACGGTATTACTTGCCTAATTTCATAGTTCTAGGTAAACGGAAAATCTGTACTATTATAAATTTCTAGATTTGTATAGAAAACGGTAAAGAAAAAAAATAAGCGCACAAAGTTGCGGGGCCTCCGTAGTACTCTATAACTTTGGATTCCCTTAAAGTGTCGAACTATACATTTTTTGCGGTCGTATCTCTTTTTACGTTAACTTAGAAGTGTGATTTTTTTACAGCTTTAAGGGACTGTGTAGACTTGAGTATATATTATTATTTCAATTTGATACTGTGGAGGTATCGAATTGAAATAATAATATATACTCCCGAGGGTCTTGGCAGACAGACGGACGCACAACAAAGTGATCCTATAAGAGTTCCGTTTTGTCCTTTTGAGGTACGAAATCCTAAAAACAGTGAGTTTTTGCGCGTGATGACACAACAATGATATTTTTTTAAATATTTTTATTTCCTCGCAATTGAAGCGAAAAGCAGTGTGTGTGTAGTGTGTACATTGTTAAAAGCCATTACGACACTCAGTTATATTCAATTTATCCTCGCTCTCTGCGTGCTTTTCATATTTTCATTTTGGCCTATAATAAATATCTATAGTATTTCTTGTGTCATAATGGCTGGTTTTAGTCCCTTGTCAAACAATCTTCTATTTTTAACACGTACACGTCGGAAAGAGGTATATGCTTTATTATTTGTCTATTGCGTGATAAACGCTACCATCACTTGATCGCAGGAGTGCACATACCCTTTCTGACTGAAAAACTTAATTTCCCCGCCAATATCCGCCATCCTCGAGATCGCTTGGGCCGACAGGCATCATCCCAGGGCCTGAATGAAAGACCGATATCGCCCCGGTTACTAAAAAGTATTTGTGCGAACACCAGATTTTTTCAAAGTTAGTTGCTCCGGTTGCGCTGGTTCATCGAAGCGGCTGGAAATGGCTTTTCACTCACTTAATGTTTCGCGGCCGTACCACAGATCCTCCGTCCACTAGTATTTGATGATGCTGTGTCATACAAAGGCGCTAACAAGTGGCGTTTTAGCCCTAGGAGGGTGGCGCTACAAATAGCTTTCATATGGCCATAATGGGTATACTTTATATATTATGCTTTATAAAATTTCAGTACTAGCGACCAAATTAAAAAAGTTGTCATTGCCAGTAAAATTAATTAGTAGGTACTTACCACTAAAAATGCGCATAAAATACCGGCTAAAACCAACTTGTTGGGCTATCACATACCTAGATATTTGGTGTCGAGGTGCATGATATGATTGTTTGTTAATGCTCCACTGATAATAAACTGAGGGCACATAAATCGTACTATTCTCGGTTCATTATGTTTTGGTTAATCCGTTTGTGTAATTTTTTTATTAATGGTCGTTTTGTTTATTTTTTTTGCCCTTAAGTAAAACATGTTTATACGGTAGGTATACGTTCGTACAACTAGAAATATTAGAATTAGAACGTAACATAATCATATAGAGCTAAACCGAATGGCAACAAAATAAAAAAAAAACTTCTCAATAAAAGTTTGCTATTTAAACTGTAGTCTCATTAAACTTTATGTTAATGCTACATTTAAAAAAAAACGGCCAAGTGCGAGTCGGACTCTCGCACCGAGAGTTTCGTACAAACACTTCCCATCTTAACTGGTCGGGTTAAGTTAAGTTTGCACCTGGTATTTATGGCACCGAATACAAATGAGGTGCAAAGGCAACTGTTACTACTTATTATTAACGCAACCGATCACGTTTGTTGTATGGGAGCCCCACTTAAATATTTTATTTTATTTAGTTCTTATAGCGGCAACAGGAATACATCATCTGTGAAAATTTCAACTGTCTAGCTATCACGGTTCATGAGATACAGCCTGGTGACAGACGGACAGACAGACAGACAGACGGACAGCAGATTCTTAGTAACGTCCTGTATTTTACCCTTTGGGTACGGAACCCTAAAAAGTCTATTATTTACTTTCTCCTGTTCAAGTTTAATTAAATGTAAATAAATGTAATGTGAAATCGGAACATAACATGCAGATCGCGTTAGTAAAGTTCGTAAACGTACCTGCGCGATGTAACTCCTTCCACTCCGCACTAGACTGGGGATAAGTCCGCCGAGTCGCACCACACCACGCCAACTGGCGCGCCCCTGCCTGCGCCCGCCCTTATATCGCACCGCTTTATTTCTGAACCGCGAACTTTCTGAGCCGCGAGTGTAGTTTCAGAGCCAAAAAACTTCTCGATCGCCAAGTGTAAGTTTCCAACTAATCGAAATTTCTCGATTCCCGCATAAATAACGTTCTCATAAACGTGTTCGAGACGTTTTGAGTTATTAAGCGAACCCGCAATAGAGCCTCCGTATAGTAGCATAAACGCGATGAGGAGGTTTTTGCGTCAGAAGCAAACTCACACTGTGAGCCGGCAACGGCAAACCACTAAATATAACCGATTGGTTTTAAATATGGAATCAATTAAGTTTTAATAAAACCGTGGGCAGACAGGGCGGGCAGGCTATATCAACAAGTCTCATCGGATATTGTGGAAGAATGGAATTAATCTCATCTCCTAACTGGCCCCTACTGGAGTAGATTACATTCAGCAACTATTGAAAGTGACTAATAAATATCTTCTAAGAAAATATTCATGTTTTTATACAGAAACTTTATAAATGCAACTACTTATTACAACAATTGAATGGAAATCAAAACATTTGTGAGCTATTATAATGGTTTCCATTATACCAGGTTTTGTATTAACCACTTTATCCTCTAAGTAATAGGTACATAACATACAACACTCTAAAAAGTACTTTCTATCATTTTTATGCAACTTAAGTAAATGTATTTCACTTTAATCTATCTGCCAACCGGTGGCATGCGTAGGTTTTCGTTGAGATTGCAATGTAGCAATATCCCTGAGTCATTTTCAATTATTTAGCCCATTATGGGTATTAATAGAAAACTAGTGAAACTTATAGGGAAGTTTCCTTTCATAGAGAACTTAGGGATTGTTGGCTGCGTTAATCCTACGCCTATAATACTTGTATTAAAGCTATGTGAGAACGAAAGCTTTTAGGGTACCGGAGAAACATCTGATTCCTTATCATTATATACTTTAAAACTTCCATATATATATGTATATACAACTTGTGGCCGTAAAAAAGTGAAGAGATATTTGTTACTAAGTCCCAGTTACTCGTTAGTCATGCAGCACACATTCGTGGAGACCAATGATAGTTAACGCCATCTACTGATACAGTCTTTCTCACAGTCACGTGTCTTTTTGTTTTGGACAGAATATTAATTATACACACACTACACTTTCCGCAATAGATAAATTTTCCGCCACACGTTGTTGCACTTGGATGCAGACACAGAACAACTGAAGTTTAAAAAGCCGGCCAAGTGCGACTCGGACTCGCGCACGAAGAGTTCCGTACCAATATTGAACATAAAACACGTTCTTTGTATGGGATCGTCCTTTAATTATTACTTTATTTTTAATTTTTATTGTTTGCTGTTATAGCGGTAACAAAAATATACATTCTGTGAAAATTTCAACTGTCTACCTATAACGGTTCATGAGAAAATGCCCGTTGAACGAAATATCATGCAAAGAGCCGTATTTTTGAATGGGAGCCCCCCTTAATTATTATTGTTTTATTATGAATAGTATTTGTTGCTATAGCGGCAACAGAAATACATCATCTGTGAAAATTTCAACTGTTTTGCTATCACCGTTCTTGAGATACAGTCTGGTGACAGGCGGACGGATGGACGGACGGACGGACAGCGAAGTCTCAGTAATAGGGTCCCGTTTTTACCCTTTGGGTACGGAACCCTAAAAAAATGATTTGCTTTGTTGCTCGCATTTGTTTAACTAAACACGACCTGCGAGCAAAATTAGTTTTTCAACAGACTTCAAAAAAGAGGAGGTTCTCAAATCGGCTTTTATTACGTTTTGCCCGGCTGCACAGCAGTAATTTTTCAGAAATTTTTGTTACTTGTTGTATTTGTCAATTTTATGAATCAATTTAGAAAGATATTTTTGTTTATAGGGTAGGTAAGATATGCTTATAGTATAAGACCGCTTTGTACCTATATGCTACGCTACGAGTCGCCTCAACGTGTCATCCCAAGGAGAAAAATGGAGCATAAACATTTGAGTCAGAATTGTTTGCAGTTGTTGTTGAATAAACCATTTTTTTAGAGTAGTAGGTAAGCTAAGATCCTCAAATTGCTTAAATATAGGCTACTCGTACCTCCTGGGAATCAAGCTTAAGAAAAGCCACACCACAGGTGCCTAGCGCGAATTTCATATATTCAGAGCATCAAATCAAGGCTGCGATATATACCTAATATTAAACTTTTTCATTAACAGCAATCAAAACTTACATTTATTAATAAAGCTACCAGAGAAGTATCCCTTAATTTAATATGAAAACAAGTCGGGAGTTAAAGCACGTTAAAGATTACTAAGGTAAGCCGATATTGTGAACAAGGGGCCATCTAGGGTTACCTTTGTTTTACCAAAATATGTTTGCCAAATTATCACTTCCCAATTTTTTTTTCGTACAATTTCATTTGCCAAATAATTGTTTGCCAAATTATCTTTTTGCAAACACATTAAAGTTTAGGCAATGACTCGCTTGCCAACTGGTACTTTGACCAAATTTCATTTAAGTAGTCAAATGTTTTAGTTGGCATAACATATTTTACGCAAAATAAAATTAGGCAAATGATAAATATCGTCAAACTTTTGTAAACGGTGGACTTTCTGGACACATGTTTTTCTACACTTAATTTATCAGTGCATAAGGTCTACTGTAAAGGAAAACTGTATATAAAAATATAAATCCTATCTGACTTACTTACTGACGACGAGGACTCAACAAGGCCTACCTAACCCAAATCTAATCCTCTATTTTTTCATAGAGATTCCTTTTAAAATTATAGGTACAAAGAATCCTTTCATCGAATCGGATTTACTGAATATCCTACGGGATACAGTCGGGAAGTGCGGGGCTAAATATAAAGTTAAACATAAGCTGTTTCTTGACGATACTTTGATAACAAATACTGACAACATATCGTTGTAACACCTCACAATCTAACCCACATCGTTCGGTCGGTTTGTCGCATGCAATTCCTGGTTTTAAATTTATTTCAGCGTCGTCGTTCAGATTTTTTTGGGATAAAATGTATGTTTCTATTTGACTTTGCGCTGTTGAGTGATTGCAATACACACTAACACACTGTCATATTTATTAATATCTAATCTGGGTATAGTAGAGTAACAGTAACACAAGATAAACTTATGATTATCGTTGTCTTAAAAAATCTGTGCACGTCACGTCTAAGAATAAGTAAGTTTTTAACGTTAACTAAAGTAAGTAATGTTAGGGTATCTTTCAATATTGTATACACGTTTTTATATGTACACAGCCCTAGATAGTAAATGAAATATATTAATCATGCTGAACTAATCGTAGACCTAAGTCTAAAAGGATGAAGAATCGCAGGGGTCCCGGGCTGGGCTCCCGAGCGGGCCAATAGGAAATTGAAATTACGTAAATCCCATCGGGTAACCGCTGTTATACGTAAACTTAAATTACTTACGGCGCGTGTTACGAATGGCTCACGCCGAGGAAATCAAAAACTAAAAAACTCATATATTTATCTAATGTGTTATGGGAATTTAGAAATATCGTGTCCAGTAATTTAGGTCTACAGTATAAAGGCAATGTCTAAACACAACTGCGTAATTGTAAGAACTTTTTTATTGATCCATATTGCAATGTCTCCTGATCTATATGTGTAACTCAATTTCAGGTTAATCCGATCCTTGCGTTAACTTTGTCCTATAGATGTGGCGTCCTCACGGCGTCCTCAAGAACGTTAACCGTTCTGAAAGAAGCAAGAATAAAAGAAATCCCACGCAAACCGGAATCTAAGAATTCTAGGATTCAGCAGAACTCTACTTCGTCCACATTCCCATTTCGTTTGTTTTTTTTACTTCTCCTGCTCAAAAAGTACGTCGTTTTAAGTTCGCAAAGCGGGGCAAAAATAGTACATTTAGTCCCTAGGGTTTAAAAGGAAACCATATAATCCCATACAAATTTCTATGACACTGAAAATAAAATCTTGTTACCGGCCAGCTACATACTATCTATAAATATATAAAAGAAGAAACTGACTGACTGACTGACTGACATATCAACGCACAGCCCAAACCGCTGGTTCTAGAGAGCCCAAATTTGGCACGTAGGTTCCTTATAAGGTGTAGGGGTGCACTAAGAAAGGATTTTTCAAAATTCACCCCCTAGAGGGGTGAAAAGGGGGTCCAAAGTTTGTATGGGGAAACAAGATTAGTTAGACTATTTTATTTGAAACTTCACAGGAGTATTTCTAACGATAAATGAGTAAGCACGTGTTTCAGGTTTTTTGAAAATTCAACCCCTAAAAGAGAGAAATGTGCTGACAAAGTCTGAAAATCAACATGGGTATTGTTTTTATGGTTTATCGGGTTGCTGATTACGAAAACCGCAACGATTTTAAAATCCAACGTGGCGGACGTGAATTATCATCTCCCCTGTAGGGGTGAAATGGGGTTGAAATGTCTAAATACTAAACCGCTGGTTCTAGAGAGTCCAAATTTGGCACGTAGGTTCCTTATAACGTGTAAGGGTGCACTAAGAAAGGATTTTTCAAAATTAACCCCCTAAAGGGGTAAAATGGGGGTCCAAAGTTTGTATGGGGAAACAAGATTAGTGAGACTATTTTATTCGAAACTTCACAGGAGTATTTCTAACGATAAATGAGTAAACACGTGTTTCAGGTTTTTTGAAAATTCAACCCCTAAAAGGGAGAAATGTGGTGATAAAGTCTGAAAATCAACATGGGTATTGTTTTTGTGGTTTATCGGGTCGCTGATTACGAAAACCGCAACGATTTTAAAACCCAACGTGGCGGACGTGAATTACCATCTCCCCTGTTGGGGTGAAATGGGGTTGAAATGTCTAAATACTAAACCACTGGTTCTAGAGAGTCCAAATTTGGCACGTAGGTTCCTTATAAGGTGTAAGAGTGCACTAAGAAAGGATTTATCAAAATTCACCCCTTAAAGGGGAGAAATGTGGGTACAAAGTTTGTATGGGGAAACAAGATTAGTTAGACTATTTTATTCAAAACTTCACAGGAGTATTTCTTACAATAAATGAGAAAACACGTGTTTCCGGTTTTTTGAGAATTCAACTCCTAAAAGGGAGAAATGTGGTGACAAAGTCTGAAAATCAACATGGGTATTTGTTATTATGGTTTATCGGGTCGCTGTATCCCGGAAGGAAGAGGGAAGAGGGAAGAGGGAAGAGGGAAGGGGGAAGGGGGAAGGGGGAAGGGGGAAGGGGGAAGAGGGAAGAGGGAAGAGCGAAGAGGGAAGAGGGAAGAGGGAAGAGGGAAGAGGGAAGAGGGAAGAGGGAAGAGGGAAGAGGGAAGAGGGAAGAGGGAAGAGGGAAGAGGGAAGAGGGAAGAGGGAAGAGGGAAGAGGGAAGAGGGAAGAGGGAAGAGGGAAGAGGGAAGGGGGAAGGGGGAAGAGGGAAGAGGGAAGAGGGAAGAGGGAAGAGGGAAGAGGGAAGAGGGAAGAGGGAAGAGGGAAGAGGGAAGAGGGAAGAGGGAAGAGGGAAGAGGGAAGAGGGAAGAGGGAAGAGGGAAGAGGGAAGAGGGAAGAGGGAAGAGGGAAGAGGGAAGAGGGAAGAGGGAAGAGGGAAGAGGGAAGAGGGAAGAGGGAAGAGGGAAGAGGGAAGAGGGAAGAGGGAAGAGGGAAGAGGGAAGAGGGAAGAGGGAAGAGGGTAGAGGGAAGAGGGAAGAGGGAAGAGGGAAGAGGGAAGAGGGAAGAGGGAAGAGGGAAGAGGGAAGAGGGAATAGTTGGTTTCTATGGATTATCGGGTTGCTGATTACTAAAAAAAGAATGATTTTAAAATTCAACGTGGCGGACGTGTAAATACCATCTCTCATGTTAGGGCGCGATGGGGTAGAAATGTCTAAATAATGTCTAAAAATATGGGTGTCGTTTTTAAACGCACAGCCCAAAACCGCTGATTCTAAAGAGTCCAAATTTGGAACGTAGGTTCCTTATAAGGTCTAGGGGCGCACTAATAAACGATTTTTCTGAAGGGGGTGAAAATAGAGAGATCCAAAGTTTGTATAGGAAAACAAGATTAAACTATTTATATTTATTCGAAACTTCACAGGAGTATTTCTAACAATAAATGAGTAAACCTACAAGTACTCTTTATTGCACACCTCATAAAATATACAGGAGAAATACAATGCAAGACATTACAATTAGAGGTAAACAACAGGCGGTCTTATCGCTAACGAGCGATCTCTTCCAGACAACCTTTGGGTAGTGGAGAACTTGAAAAATAAGATTTTGTTATTAGGCGGTGCAAAAATCAGAGAGTAATAATAATAAAATATACATAAAAAAAAAAACAAATAAATACATAAATATAATAAAAAATAAATACATAAATACATACATACATACATTCAGCCAACAGATAATAGGACCATTTGAATAAAATACGAATTATGAAAGGGATAGATAGTGTTCTTTCAGTTGAGCTTTGAAAGAAACAAGAGATTTAGCGCGCCTTAAGCTAACATTCAAGGAGTTCCATAAACAGACAGCTTTAAAAGTAAACGAATTATTATCAAATTTTGAGACGGAAGAAGGTACGGCAAGGAGCAAATTTTGGGCAGATCGAGCAGAAGTGAGATAAGTGAAACGCTCTTTGGGATAGCGGGGAGTTGCAGGATGAAAAAGTATACTATAAAGAAGAGCAAGAATATGAGAGTTACGACCTAAACTTAACCCTAATAGATGTTTAAATTTGTATTTGGTGCCATCTCGATTGTCGTCACGGCCAGTGCGGGCGGCGCGGCGGGACTGGAGGAGTAGTCATTGGGAAACTTCCTGCAGCCGTAATAAATGCATTCAAGCTTTCCAACAATAAAACGGCTAGAGGGATATGCATGAGGGATAAGCAGGTAATACCCTAACTTTAACAAATAGCCTAATTTTTAACCTGAAAAAAAGAGCATCGTTCCCATAGGATAATGTATATTGTATAGGAACGCGGGCGAAGCCGCGGGTTAATGCTAGTTTACAAATAAAATAAATCAACCTGCAACCTGATCAGATCGACCCAATTAAAAAAATAAACTAAAAAGTTTTTAATTACAATGTACTGGAATATTAACTGAAATTTTATTTTAGCACGTCTTATAATCAACGAAAAAAAATTTAATCTTAAACATTTCATCTTGGCTCAGAATATTAAATGATAAAATAAAATAAATTATTTCAGTCGTTTTTTTTTCAGTCGAAGTGAAAAGCAGAGTGTTTAACACGGGGCTAGAAGCCATTATGACACTCAGATATATTTGGCCTCGCTCACTTCGTTCGCTCGTCCAAATAATTACCTCGTGTCATATAATGGCTTGTTTTAGCCCCTTGTCAAACAATCTACTATTAGGTCGTCAAGATTATCACTTTGTCGCCTGAGATCACTGGATGCTAACAAACAGAGCTAACCGAATGCGTCCCCCGGGACTCAGGGACCAGGGGGCATGTGGCTGCGTCGACAATGATGATGGATGCCCGTAGTTTTGCCGGGGAGGGCTGTGGATGGAACACTTGTTTTAGCACTTTTCGCGTGGAGAGGGTTGTCGCGCTCGCCCACGCCGCCGCGGACATGGCCTGTAACAGGTTTATATGAGTAAACAATAACAAATATATGTGACGGTTAACGTGGTAAATACGCACAGAGAAAATCACTGCACTGGTTCACTATCCATTGCAACTAACAAATATTAATGTAATGTTATGTAACCTGTTTTTCAATAAGTAAATAAATAAATAAATAAATTATTAGTGGTGCACCTACGGCTTTCGCGCTTGGATTTAGGTACATCAAATAAACAACAGTGAGGACTTATTATACAAATATGTTGGTATTTTGTTTCGTTTTATCAATTAATATCATTGATTTATATATAAATGGTAAGTGCATCAAAGTATACAGTGCATCATATTGTACCACTAGAAACCGGTGCGTGTTTTGTTTCTGAATTTCAGAACGGACATAGGTGACCTACGCGGACATTGCAAAGAAAAGGTTGCAAAAGAGACGCAGACGCTAAAAAGC
This sequence comes from Apotomis capreana, assembly GCA_947623375.1. Lineage (NCBI taxonomy): Eukaryota > Metazoa > Arthropoda > Insecta > Lepidoptera > Tortricidae > Apotomis > Apotomis capreana. The sequence continues at coordinate 578,450 of OX392512.1, read as the reverse complement.
GAAACATATAAACCAGTGTTTCCACAAAATAAACAAGGTGTAAATTAATTGTTATAAATGTGCTTTGAGCCCTTGTGCCAAAATATCTGTATCCAATTAGTGTACAATGGTTTTCATTTCCATCAGCTGCGTTGTCACAGATACCACAAGGAACAGTTAATTAGTACCGCCAAATAAAATAAACAATATATGAAAAACAGACACGACAAAAAAAAATGTATACATATCGAACCTACTCACAAAATTTCATGAAAATCGGTTGAGACAATGTGACCGGTAGGCGAGAACAGGCGGAAATCTGGACCTCCAAACATCCGGACCTCGGGCAGCCTCGAGTCTTTACTCGTCGGGCCGAGTGGATCTTCGGCTCGTGGCAAGATCTCTCGGTCCCGTGACTCGGGATTTCCGCACTTGCATCAAAATGTATTGAATGATTATCTTTCTATTTAAGTTATTTCGCGGTCGTTATGCTCGCGTTTTCATCGGACTGTATTATTAACTTTCCCCTCAAAAAAAATCGTTACATTATGGCATTTAAAGTACACCGATCACCCTCCCACCCATACACTTTTAATATTTACGTGCTTGTTCAAGCTTCGTATCCTCTAGCAAGGCTGTTCCACAATTCCTTTTCCACATCGCCCTGCATTTACATCAACTTGCCCTACGGCTGCGGCTGCGGCTGGCGACGCCAAAAAAATCTATCTAAATCTCCCTTTTTAAAAAACATCAGGGAAGTCAATTTTGAAAATTTAATCGAATATTTTAGTAAAGTAAAGTCTCGACGTAAGCATGTTTAGTATATGGTGTTTTATTTTAGGTAGGGGTGCTCAATACAAAACCGTCCGGGGTACCTACCAATCTACCCTACACCGCCACTGGGTCCTTAAAACACGTTGAATAACTGTATTTAATGATATCTGCGGTGCCGTAGGTAAATGTCATGCTCCTTTCTGGTGTAATTAAGATTCAAACGATAATCAAAGGTAATTACTTAGCAGCATACGTATAAGGTTTTCTGTTAAAACGTTAACCAAGAGAGCAGAGTTCGCAAGAACTCTAACATAGGTGTTTTGAAAAGATAGGATAGGCAAGTAAAGAACACAATAAGGTTAATAGATTACCTAAACTTGAGCATCAATTTTCACATGAACCAAAGTATTGTGCGGCTGGATCCCTCTAGAAAGCGCCATTACTGCTCGAGCATTCGCTAGATAGCGTTACAAAACGTCCTAGGTGGCAGTGACGCGGAGCCCACAGAACCCGATTCCCACTGGCTTGACTATGGTACAGTGTTTGAGCAACCTTTCTGTTGCTTCCGCCGCAACACTGCTAATGATAAGAAGTTCAACCAAAATGAAGCAGCTGCATTGCAAATTCGATGAAATCTATGTAATCTATTAATCCCGTTTCTTGAGATAATGTCGAATCCGTATCAAGTTATTTAACATTTGTAAACTGAATTTAAATCATTTAAATTTTCAATCGTGCAGCTTACGTCGTCCGTGCAACCAAAGTGCTTTTAGATAGCAACCTTATCTAATGCATTTCCTTGTCTAACGCTAAATTAACTAAGTACAAAATCGTAGGAACTAAGAACTATCTGATTCCTATTTATTATGAGGAAGCTATTCTCACGGTTTATTGGCTTTTACCAGCTATCACCATAAAGGATCGCTTACCCGTGAACTTCAGACTTACCTACTTATTGCTTTCACTGGCGAGGTTACGACGTAGTCAATGTCAGAGGTACTTAAAACATATACGCTTTTCAATATTAAGGTTGTCCAGAAGTAGAGACAGTGGCATACCTGACCTGACCAGTAATTACTTTAGTCAATAAATGCGATAGATGTTAAAATCTTCAACTCAGTAATTAGGTTTATCAGTCCCAACCCGAACCATCAACATGGCGAGGCCGAACGCCGAGCTCTGAGTAGCACTGAAGGAGCGGAGCGTCCCAGCCAAGGCGCGCCCGCCCAGAACCTTACTATAAGTGTAGGTAAGTAATTTTAGCTCTCGTCAACTCCGCGGCCGTAGGCGCAGGGTAAGGAGCCCGTAGCGCGCAAGCCCAAGGGCCCGGAGGTGCCTTCCCAAGCAAACACTCCTGCGTGCAAATTCGTACCCATCTTCAAACTCGAGCTACGTGTTCTTCTGCATTCGACTGCCAACCCCCTCTCGGATGATAAAAGCTCAGGACGTGCTTGCACCCCGCGCACCAAGCAAGCACACTCGCGTGCGACGATGCAATGTGTGGCATTTTTACGGCATTACACCTCCCGTTGCCCTTTCCACAGCAAATTTTAACTCGAGCACCGTAATTCCAGCATTTTAAACTGCCAACCCCCTCTGACGACAAAAGATAAACCTACGTAACGTACTTATCCCAATTGGCATCAGGTAAGTTCATCGCTCCATCACTTGTACTTACTTTTGTTTTGTAGGATATTTGAAATAAAAAGGAATTAAAGATCATAAAAACTGTTTTTATCCATCCATAGTAAATGGAAGGGCTAAAGTTCAATGAATATTCAAATTACCTATAGATAAACATGTAATAGATAGTTATTTATATACAAACCGTTAAGGTAGACATTGTATTAATTACGGACTGCGCAGGAATCCGTACCCGATTAGTCTAAGAGTTGTAAAGAGAGTAATTTAGTAGGTACTCCGCCCGATATCTGATGAGGTAAGTATAACGCAGGGCTGAAAATTGGGCGCGGGGAGTTGCCTAAATGTCTTACTAAAATAAATAGAAAAAGCAGTACCCCCTTAGCTAGCTTAGCTTAGTAAGCTGCCAACTTTTAGGTCACCAGTGGTTACAGTTGGTATCTATTTGAATTTAGTCTTTAAAAAGTTTGTGGGAGCTGGGATGGACCTATGATCGGGACCCCGAAAATAATAAAATACTCAAATAACGTTAAAAACTCTTTTGTCTCGGGTAGAGTAAACATTTAGTTCAGAAAACTGCTCCAAGACATGTTTACTTAATTAAAAACATAAAGATAGCTCCCGTGAGTCTCATATTAAAATACATACGAAACGGGGTTCACTATGTCGTAAAAGTCTAAGATACGCGATTCATCATCAGGAGCTACGATCAGCCGCGGCGGCGGCCAACCGAGCGCAGTGTGGGGCAGTGTTCATGTGATGTGCGAAACATGTCGAGCGATATTCGACTTTACGACGTGAGTAAACCTGTTTCGTGTGTATGAAAAAATAACCTTTTGTTAAAATTCCAGAGAGGCACACCAGCACCCTTACCACGAGTTTACAGTGACACTGCAGTGACAGCACTCGCTAGCTAGCTAGGATTTATATGGAGAATTGTAGTTCTACAGTCGAGTTCATTTACATCTACACACTTACGAGAACAAAAATATCTGAACACGATGTTATGCTCCCGACAATAGGGTCGTGTTCAGATATTTTTGTCCTCGTAAGTGTGTAGATGTAAATGAACTCGACTGTACAAAGGAACCGCTAGGGACGCTTATTGTTCTCCGCACTGCTAATGTGCAATGTAACCTTACAATTAATTGAGATTGAGATGAACCTTTTAGAATTTTCAGTCAGATTAATTTATTATTTCGGTGTTCAAATTCAAATCTTTATCATAAGAATGTGTTTCAATGTAGATATAATAATTTATGTAAAGTTGTGATTAATAAAACCTCCGCAGCGTACTTTAAATTTTCCACCCACGTAGAAATAAATCACGAATTAAACGGTCGATTGTGTTGAAACACAATTAATTATCTTCATGAATATTTATTGCCAGTACTCAATGAGTAGGTATAAGACATATTTTGAGCTAGGTGTGAATTGGTTCCAACCTTTGGAATAATCACGGACTTCTGAGAATAGGTACAGCAGGTTAATTCTCATCTAGTGGACGTGTTCATGATTGTATTTGAAATTGGCATTATGAATATAATTATAATAAAATGTAGGAAGATAACATAATACATAATAACCAAAGTAATCATGTATTGGCATTATTGATCGAATAATTTAAGAAAAGACATGGGAGTGTAAATAACACGGCCGACCGAGCACCGCCGCCGCGACTGGTCGGCTCTCCTGATGATGAATCGTACCGATTCGAAACCTGTCGAGTGATATTCGACTTCTGCGACGTGCGTTAAACCGTTTATGTATTTTAATATGTCTGAGACTTACGGTAGTTATCTATGTAAAATAGTAACCGAACGACGTAGTTTTTTTTTATAAAAGCAATGCTCCACGTTGAGCCAGCGTCGTGAGACGGAACAAGGTCGATCGGGCCCCCGCGGGACTGCTCGTTCGGACCTCCACTAATAGTTGTCTAATAGTCGCGTTAGCATTACGACGCTATTGCGACGTTTTCTGCGGAGTGGGACAGGGATTATTGGTGGGCTAACTGTGCATTCAATGTACAAGAACTTTACCTCAATTAATATGTTTTGTAAGTAAACAATAGTCTGGGTGAACCTTCGAGAGTTATCGCACGGATCTTTGTTCTCTCACTATTAATATTAACATAACGGAAGTAAGAAGACCAAGAAGTATAACTGTCATCAAACTCAAGTGCTTTTCTTTTCAGATGAATAAAAAAACAACTTCATCGTAATATATGGGTAGATGACGTAAAAACACCTAAGTATATTATACACATGAAGTAGTGTAGATAAGTGTGCGAAACTAGAGATCAAACTCGAAATAACCTACTTCCTGAGTACACTGTACTGTTTCGTCATGCAGATGGTCAACTTAAATAATCATGCACAGACTGTAAAAAATATGCTTACAAATAGTTAGTTGATACTTAGATGCGATTCTGATCACGTAAGAAGAGTTTTATGAATACGATAACTGCCGTTAAAGGTGGAACTTGCCTGTTGCCCCTGGTCTCAAATCTCCTTAACACCCCCAGTCAGTTGCCTCCGAAATTAATGCACTGACCGTGAACGGTAATGAACATCAATAACTTAGTTCCTTACAAAATAAAAATATACAGGATTGTAATTCAGAAAGCTCTGCGTAGTACATGGTATGTACCACAGGTTAGGACTTACATTTTCGGAGCGCTCACTTCTGTCGACGGGCGTTATACGAATTCCAAACAAGTTTCAATAATCATCCGCTATTTATTGGCAGGGTAATTGAGCTTCTGCGACACATTATTAACATGTAAGATTTTAATTAGCAACACAATCAACTATTGTGTGTCCCCAATATTGCTGGGGCGAAGGTTCTGGCAAATTCAGCGGGTGATTAAGTTTTACCCGTTCTGAGGTACGGTTACCGTACCGTACTACGGTACTTACCTGTAGTGCGTAGGTATGTAGCTCACAAATGACCCGCGCCTACGCAAGCGTATACTCGTTAATCGCGATAAAGGATTAATAAAACGCCAAAATAATTAGAGTGGCAAACAATCAAGAACCATCCCACGGGCGACAGTATTAGTAAATTCAACTCCTCGAGGCATGATTCTCGTGATTAAACCGATACCAACTTTAATTTAAATCCTTTAAACCGTAATGCGTGTTCTAGAAGATTCTATGTATGCCTTTGGGCGTTCATCACTATTGACTTTAGTACTTACTTAGATAAACTTTGTCAGTCCTGCTGGTCCTGATTCATTCTGCGAACGGCCACCTGTTGTAGCAACATGCCTTGTGCCCACTGCCTTGTAAGACTGGTAGTTAAGTTGATCAATGATCACCGCAGTTATCTTCCGCCGATCTTCTCATTTTAGGTAAACATTTAAGGCAAGAAAATAAACTAGTCAGGTAAAATATTGTATTCAATACAAACTCATGGCACCACATCAAGGCACATCCGAATGGTTCACAGTAGCAGCTATATATATACATACTCATATACACGCCGGCGCGCAATACTGACACCCAGGAATCCAGGTACATTCCTTAAAATACTGTGTACCGTCATCTCGACATAATATCTCGCACACGAACACGAACAATAATAAAACTCTAATTAGAAAGACATTAGAGAGTCAAATATTTCCGAGTCCTTGGTTCAATGAGATATTATTGCGAGTGACTGTACTTACATTTGTACGTACATTACAATAGTATTTTTGAAATATGAATAATTCGATGGACTAATCGTAGACCGTAGTCTCAAATTATGGGTAACTTATAAAATTGTTCTAATAATATCCGAAGTACCCAAAGGAAATTCTGAATAAAATTATTAAGTAATTAAAGACTAGGCCATCGTTGTTGTTAAATAATTGAAACATTTCATAATTTATTTTTCTTCTCTTGTGCGTATCCCATCTTTAGGCTTGCGCTATTGTTAAAACAAAGTAAATATGCTATTTACAGAATATTAATATAATTAATCAGTAACTTAAGAATAAAGAAAATAATTAGTTACAAGTAATATAATAAAAACATCAAAAAATATAATTGCCGTTGATTACTTCAACGGAAATCGATAATCACAAAATAAAGAGCCTGTTAAAATTGAAATCATAATTTAATCCATAACAAAATCATCATTATCTTCAACAAAACGTTTGTAGTCTGTATATTTTGACATTTCTCAAGTACTCATTAAAAAGTACAAGAATGTTTAGTTTTTTTAACCCAGGCTACAAACAGACTAACTAATTATCACTTGAATAAGTTAACTATGCTTATAAATTACTTTACAATTCATATCACTATGACTTACGTTGTTTCTCCAGTATAAAGATAATCGATACGTGTGGCCGATGAACAGGTCGCCCCAAAGTGTATACAGTCCGTGGGCTCTTCTTACATTGGGGTTCGGGTTTGTGTGAAATCGGAGAGGTTCTTAATCCGATCACATAAGAGCGAGTGAGATAGGTATACAAATCGAATCATATTCTGTCAGCGCACGTACTGTACCCGTATAGTCGGTTTTTAAATGTGGGAAGGTTCAATTGTGTGTGAAGAAACTAATTGCGTAGTTGACGGCGATATCGTTTATATAGACTTGTCGTTTGCCATCTTTTCGACGTAAATATTATTAACGAATCTGTAGTTTTATGTGTTAACTTTACAGTTGTAAAGGTTAACAAATATGAAAGTATTTAATGTATCAGAAGGCGTAACAAATCATCATCACCACCACGCCGATCGGTGGTCGGGGATGTTTGAGACGGTATAAAATAAAATATTAATTTAATAATCCTTTCGAGCGTGGGCGTTCCATCAACATTATCGTACAGAACTAGAGTAACAACATTTCGGCCGGGAATCGGAACCTCTCTTTTAAGGATAAGTAATCTACTAACGTGTCGCTTCAATATTTCCACCCGACTGCACGTCGGTACTCGTATGTCCGCCGGGTCCGCTCGCTCGCCACGCTCGCTCGGCGCTGGCGCTGGCTACGCGCGCGCGGAGGCGGGATGGTAGGTGATGACGTTGTGCGCGTGCGTGAAGGGCGGCGCGGGGGCGGGGGCGGGCGCGGGGGCGGGGGCGGGGGCGGGGGCGGGGGCGGGCAGCTGCAGCGCGCGCGACTTGCCGCCCAGCGTGCAGCGCGTCGTCGCGCCGCTCTCCACCTCCACGCTCAGCTCGTGCCCCGTCAGCCTGCGCATACGACACGACTAACTATAGAGACACCCTTTTGTTGTTACAAAATGACATCGAAAATGGAAATAAGTAACTCGTGGCTGATTAGTCACGTCCACACAGAGCAGGCGCGCGCCGCAACAACGTGCCGCGTGCCCGGAGCCGTGTGGCTGTGGATCCGGTTATTTTCGTAATTGTTCGCCCCCAGTGTTGAAGCACAGGCGACTCACATATGGTACCGGTTTGCCAGCACGCCCAGCAGCTCGCCCACCAGCTCGTGCGCGGACGCGAGCCCCACCACCAGCTCGTGCGGGCGCTGGGCACGCTCACCACCGCCAGTACTCAGACACAGCACAGGTACTCACATATGGTACCGGTTGGCCAGCACGCCCAGCAGCTCGCCCACCAGCTCGTGCGCGGACGCGAGCCCCACCACCAGCTCGTGCGGGCGCTGGGCACGCTCACCACCGCCAGTACTCAGACACAGCACAGGTACTCACATATGGTACCGGTTGGCCAGCACGCCCAGCAGCTCGCCCACCAGCTCGTGCGCGGACGCGAGCCCCACCACCAGCTCGTGCGGGCGCTGGGCACGCTCACCACCGCCAGTACTCAGACACAGCACAGGTACTCACATATGGTACCGGTTGGCCAGCACGCCCAGCAGCTCGCCCACCAGCTCGTGCGCGGACGCGAGCCCCACCACCAGCTCGTGCGGGCGCTGGGCACGCTCACCACCGCCAGTACTCAGACACAGCACAGGTACTCACATATGGTACCGGTTGGCCAGCACGCCCAGCAGCTCGCCCACCAGCTCGTGCGGGCGCTGGGCACGCTCACCACCGCCAGTACTCAGACACAGCACAGGTACTCACATATGGTACCGGTTGGCCAGCACGCCCAGCAGCTCGCCCACCAGCTCGTGCGCGGACGCGAGCCCCACCACCAGCTCGTGCGGGCGCTGGGCACGCTCACCACCGCCAGTACTCAGACACAGCACAGGTACTCACATATGGTACCGGTTGGCCAGCACGCCCAGCAGCTCGCCCACCAGCTCGTGCGCGGACGCGAGCCCCACCACCAGCTCGTGCGGGCGCTGGGCACGCTCACCACCGCCAGTACTCAGACACAGCACAGGTACTCACATATGGTACCGGTTGGCCAGCACGCCCAGCAGCTCACCCACCAGCTCGTGCGGGCGCTGGGCACGCTCACCACCGCCAGTACTCAGACACAGCACAGGTACTCACATATGGTACCGGTTGGCCAGCACGCCCAGCAGCTCGCCCACCAGCTCGTGCGCGGACGCGAGCCCCACCACCAGCTCGTGCGGGCGCTGGGCACGCTCACCACCGCCAGTACTCAGACACAGCACAGGTACTCACATATGGTACCGGTTGGCCAGCACGCCCAGCAGCTCGCCCACCAGCTCGTGCGCGGACGCGAGCCCCACCACCAGCTCGTGCGGGCGCTGGGCACGCTCACCACCGCCAGTACTCAGACACAGCACAGGTACTCACATATGGTACCGGTTGGCCAGCACGCCCAGCAGCTCGCCCACCAGCTCGTGCGCGGACGCGAGCCCCACCACCAGCTCGTGCGGGCGCTGGGCACGCTCACCACCGCCAGTACTCAGACACAGCACAGGTACTCACATATGGTACCGGTTGGCCAGCACGCCCAGCAGCTCGCCCACCAGCTCGTGCGCGGACGCGAGCCCCACCACCAGCTCGTGCGGGCGCTGGGCACGCTCACCACCGCCAGTACTCAGACACAGCACAGGTACTCACATATGGTACCGGTTGGCCAGCACGCCCAGCAGCTCGCCCACCAGCTCGTGCGCGGACGCGAGCCCCACCACCAGCTCGTGCGGGCGCTGGGCACGCTCACCACCGCCAGTACTCAGACACAGCACAGGTACTCACATATGGTACCGGTTGGCCAGCACGCCCAGCAGCTCGCCCACCAGCTCGTGCGCGGACGCGAGCCCCACCACCAGCTCGTGCGGGCGCTGGGCACGCTCACCACCGCCAGTACTCAGACACAGCACAGGTACTCACATATGGTACCGGTTGGCCAGCACGCCCAGCAGCTCGCCCACCAGCTCGTGCGCGGACGCGAGCCCCACCACCAGCTCGTGCGGGCGCTGGGCACGCTCACCACCGCCAGTACTCAGACACAGCACAGGTACTCACATATGGTACCGGTTGGCCAGCACGCCCAGCAGCTCGCCCACCAGCTCGTGCGCGGACGCGAGCCCCACCACCAGCTCGTGCGGGCGCTGGGCACGCTCACCACCGCCAGTACTCAGACACAGCACAGGTACTCACATATGGTACCGGTTGGCCAGCACGCCCAGCAGCTCGCCCACCAGCTCGTGCGCGGACGCGAGCCCCACCACCAGCTCGTGCGGGCGCTGGGCACGCTCACCACCGCCAGTACTCAGACACAGCACAGGTACTCACATATGGTACCGGTTGGCCAGCACGCCCAGCAGCTCGCCCACCAGCTCGTGCGCGGACGCGAGCCCCACCACCAGCTCGTGCGGGCGCTGGGCACGCTCACCACCGCCAGTACTCAGACACAGCACAGGTACTCACATATGGTACCGGTTGGCCAGCACGCCCAGCAGCTCGCCCACCAGCTCGTGCGGGCGCTGGGCACGCTCACCACCGCCAGTACTCAGACACAGCACAAGTACTCACATATGGTACCGGTTGGCCAGCACGCCCAGCAGCTCGCCCACCAGCTCGTGCGGGCGCTGGGCACGCTCACCACCGCCAGTACTCAGACACAGCACAGGTACTCACATATGGTACCGGTTGGCCAGCACGCCCAGCAGCTCGCCCACCAGCTCGTGCGCGGACGCGAGCCCCACCACCAGCTCGTGCGCGGACGCGAGCCCCACCACCAGCTCGTGCGGGCGCTGGGCACGCTCACCACCGCCAGTACTCAGACACAGCACAGGTACTCACATATGGTACCGGTTGGCCAGCACGCCCAGCAGCTCGCCCACCAGCTCGTGCGCGGACGCGAGCCCCACCACCAGCTCGTGCGGGCGCTGGGCACGCTCACCACCGCCAGTACTCAGACACAGCACAGGTACTCACATATGGTACCGGTTGGCCAGCACGCCCAGCAGCTCGCCCACCAGCTCGTGCGCGGACGCGAGCCCCACCACCAGCTCGTGCGGGCGCTGGGCACGCTCACCACCGCCAGTACTCAGACACAGCACAGGTACTCACATATGGTACCGGTTGGCCAGCACGCCCAGCAGCTCGCCCACCAGCTCGTGCGGGCGCTGGGCACGCTCACCACCGCCAGTACTCAGACACAGCACAGGTACTCACATATGGTACCGGTTGGCCAGCACGCCCAGCAGCTCGCCCACCAGCTCGTGCGGGCGCTGGGCACGCTCACCACCGCCAGTACTCAGACACAGCACAGGTACTCACATATGGTACCGGTTGGCCAGCACGCCCAGCAGCTCGCCCACCAGGTCGTGCGCGGACGCGAGTCCCACCACCAGCTCGTGCGGGCGCTGGGCACGCTCACCACCGCCAGTACTCAGACACAGCACAGGTACTCACATATGGTACCGGTTGGCCAGCACGCCCAGCAGCTCGCCCACCAGCTCGTGCGCGGACGCGAGCCCCACCACCAGCTCGTGCGGGCGCTGGGCACGCTCACCACCGCCAGTACTCAGACACAGCACAGGTACTCACATATGGTACCGGTTGGCCAGCACGCCCAGCAGCTCGCCCACCAGCTCGTGCGCGGACGCGAGCCCCACCACCAGCTCGTGCGGGCGCTGGGCACGCTCACCACCGCCAGTACTCAGACACAGCACAGGTACTCACATATGGTACCGGTTGGCCAGCACGCCCAGCAGCTCGCCCACCAGCTCGTGCGCGGACGCGAGCCCCACCACCAGCTCGTGCGGGCGCTGGGCACGCTCACCACCGCCAGTACTCAGACACAGCACAGGTACTCACATATGGTACCGGTTGGCCAGCACGCCCAGCAGCTCGCCCACCAGCTCGTGCGCGGACGCGAGCCCCACCACCAGCTCGTGCGGGCGCTGGGCACGCTCACCACCGCCAGTACTCAGACACAGCACAGGTACTCACATATGGTACCGGTTGGCCAGCACGCCCAGCAGCTCACCCACCAGCTCGTGCGGGCGCTGGGCACGCTCACCACCGCCAGTACTCAGACACAGCACAGGTACTCACATATGGTACCGGTTGGCCAGCACGCCCAGCAGCTCGCCCACCAGCTCGTGCGCGGACGCGAGCCCCACCACCAGCTCGTGCGGGCGCTGAGCACGCTCACCACCGCCAGTACTCAGACACAGCACAGGTACTCACATATGGTACCGGTTGGCCAGCACGCCCAGCAGCTCGCCCACCAGCTCGTGCGCGGACGCGAGCCCCACCACCAGCTCGTGCGGGCGCTGGGCACGCTCACCACCGCCAGTACTCAGACACAGCACAGGTACTCACATATGGTACCGGTTGGCCAGCACGCCCAGCAGCTCGCCCACCAGCTCGTGCGCGGACGCGAGCCCCACCACCAGCTCGTGCGGGCGCTGGGCACGCTCACCACCGCCAGTACTCAGACACAGCACAGGTACTCACATATGGTACCGGTTGGCCAGCACGCCCAGCAGCTCGCCCACCAGCTCGTGCGCGGACGCGAGCCCCACCACCAGCTCGTGCGGGCGCTGGGCACGCTCACCACCGCCAGTACTCAGACACAGCACAGGTACTCACATATGGTACCGGTTGGCCAGCACGCCCAGCAGCTCGCCCACCAGCTCGTGCGGGCGCTGGGCACGCTCACCACCGCCAGTACTCAGACACAGCACAGGTACTCACATATGGTACCGGTTGGCCAGCACGCCCAGCAGCTCGCCCACCAGCTCGTGCGGGCGCTGGGCACGCTCACCACCGCCAGTACTCAGACACAGCACAGGTACTCACATATGGTACCGGTTGGCCAGCACGCCCAGCAGCTCGCCCACCAGCTCGTGCGCGGACGCGAGCCCCACCACCAGCTCGTGCGCGGACGCGAGCCCCACCACCAGCTCGTGCGGGCGCTGGGCACGCTCACCACCGCCAGTACTCAGACACAGCACAGGTACTCACATATGGTACCGGTTGGCCAGCACGCCCAGCAGCTCGCCCACCAGCTCGTGCGCGGACGCGAGCCCCACCACCAGCTCGTGCGGGCGCTGGGCACGCTCACCACCGCCAGTACTCAGACACAGCACAGGTACTCACATATGGTACCGGTTGGCCAGCACGCCCAGCAGCTCGCCCACCAGCTCGTGCGCGGACGCGAGCCCCACCACCAGCTCGTGCGGGCGCTGGGCACGCTCACCACCGCCAGTACTCAGACACAGCACAGGTACTCACATATGGTACCGGTTGGCCAGCACGCCCAGCAGCTCGCCCACCAGCTCGTGCGCGGACGCGAGCCCCACCACCAGCTCGTGCGGGCGCTGGGCACGCTCACCACCGCCAGTACTCAGACACAGCACAGGTACTCACATATGGTACCGGTTGGCCAGCACGCCCAGCAGCTCGCCCACCAGCTCGTGCGCGGACGCGAGCCCCACCACCAGCTCGTGCGGGCGCTGGGCACGCTCACCACCGCCAGTACTCAGACACAGCACAGGTACTCACATATGGTACCGGTTGGCCAGCACGCCCAGCAGCTCGCCCACCAGCTCGTGCGCGGACGCGAGCCCCACCACCAGCTCGTGCGGGCGCTGGGCACGCTCACCACCGCCAGTACTCAGACACAGCACAGGTACTCACATATGGTACCGGTTGGCCAGCACGCCCAGCAGCTCGCCCACCAGCTCGTGCGCGGACGCGAGCCCCACCACCAGCTCGTGCGGGCGCTGGGCACGCTCACCACCGCCAGTACTCAGACACAGCACAGGTACTCACATATGGTACCGGTTGGCCAGCACGCCCAGCAGCTCGCCCACCAGCTCGTGCGCGGACGCGAGCCCCACCACCAGCTCGTGCGGGCGCTGGGCACGCTCACCACCGCCAGTACTCAGACACAGCACAGGTACTCACATATGGTACCGGTTGGCCAGCACGCCCAGCAGCTCGCCCACCAGCTCGTGCGCGGACGCGAGCCCCACCACCAGCTCGTGCGGGCGCTGGGCACGCTCACCACCGCCAGTACTCAGACACAGCACAGGTACTCACATATGGTACCGGTTGGCCAGCACGCCCAGCAGCTCGCCCACCAGCTCGTGCGCGGACGCGAGCCCCACCACCAGCTCGTGCGGGCGCTGGGCACGCTCACCACCGCCAGTACTCAGACACAGCACAGGTACTCACATATGGTACCGGTTGGCCAGCACGCCCAGCAGCTCGCCCACCAGCTCGTGCGCGGACGCGAGCCCCACCACCAGCTCGTGCGGGCGCTGGGCACGCTCACCACCGCCAGTACTCAGACACAGCACAGGTACTCACATATGGTACCGGTTGGCCAGCACGCCCAGCAGCTCGCCCACCAGCTCGTGCGCGGACGCGAGCCCCACCACCAGCTCGTGCGGGCGCTGGGCACGCTCACCACCGCCAGTACTCAGACACAGCACAGGTACTCACATATGGTACCGGTTGGCCAGCACGCCCAGCAGCTCGCCCACCAGCTCGTGCGCGGACGCGAGCCCCACCACCAGCTCGTGCGGGCGCTGGGCACGCTCACCACCGCCAGTACTCAGACACAGCACAGGTACTCACATATGGTACCGGTTGGCCAGCACGCCCAGCAGCTCGCCCACCAGCTCGTGCGCGGACGCGAGCCCCACCACCAGCTCGTGCGGGCGCTGGGCACGCTCACCACCGCCAGTACTCAGACACAGCACAGGTACTCACATATGGTACCGGTTGGCCAGCACGCCCAGCAGCTCGCCCACCAGCTCGTGCGCGGACGCGAGCCCCACCACCAGGTCGTTGCGGGCGCTGGGCACGCTCACCACCGCCAGCTGCGCGTCCGAGCTCATGACGCGCACCGCGCCCACCTGCACGACATACGATGCCTGATAAACACTCATTATAGAAGCCAGTTAAAAAAGGTCAATGTAGCCAGCTTGCTGAAATCATTAAAATTGTACAAGATATGCCACTTTGCTGTATTCTAAAATAAATCGGTCGAAAACTTCTACTCGGTGACTGTTAACAATAATACATCGTCCTCATCGCCAATACCTATATAAACTCGCGGGAGAAGATGTACGAGGTCAATGGCGCTGTCGCGGCCCGCCGCCCTCACCCCCCACCCCCGCCCCGCCGTAGACGCTATCGACCGTGCGCGCGGACGATTTTGTTTATACGATACAAATTTCATTACTAATTATATTGTAAAATAGTTCCACATCATTCTAATTAAAAGAAGAAGCAAAATATGTGAAGTGTTATTTCTCCACACTAACAATAGGCAGCTTTCGGCGGATTCAGTGATGAATGTAGTTCTTCAGGATATTGATGTTGTGTCGAGGTTAAAAACCGCTCGACCAGTTTGTTGAATCGGTTGAACTAGTGCCAGAATACCGCCTTAAGGTACCCGGAACCGACTTACCTCGGTGATTGGTGTGGGCTTCTTGAGAACCTTGAAGGTATTAGCGTCCAGCTTGAAGATGCTGCTGTCCGTGACGAGCAAGCAGCGCTCGGCCAGTTTGTTGAAGCGGTTGAACTTGTGCACGCGGCACGAGAACAGCGCCGGCCCTGTCTGATGCGACTTCTGCAGCGATACCAGTGCTGACCGGTACAGCGCTGGAACATTAAGAGTATCAATTAGTTTGGGATGTTTGCCAAACTATCTGACCGGTAAGAATACGGCCAACAAATACTAGAAGAAGATTGCAATCTATCATTAACTCGAGACGGTTAGGTTGAGATATGTAGGATACACGGTCACCGAAGCCACGAACATTATGCTTAAAGAAAGAATTAGTTATAAACACGGTACACGTTTCACTAAGCGTACCAACGAAATATAGCGAGCTAGACCCGCAGCCGAGCGGACAACATCCCAAGATGTTCATCGACTCACCAGCTCTCGGGTTGTACTTGTCGTCGGCCAGGTAGTCGCCCAGCCACTGTCGGCCGGCGGCACAGATGTTCGTCGACTCACCAGCTCTCGGGTTGTACTTGTCGTCGGCCAGGTAGTCGCCCAGCCACTGTCGGCCGGCGGCACAGATGTTCGTCGACTCACCAGCTCTCGGGTTGTACTTGTCGTCGGCCAGGTAGTCGCCCAGCCACTGTCGGCCGGCGGCACAGATGTTCGTCGACTCACCAGCTCTCGGGTTGTACTTGTCGTCGGCCAGGTAGTCGCCCAGCCACTGTCGGCCGGCGGCACAGATGTTCGTCGACTCACCAGCTCTCGGGTTGTACTTGTCGTCGGCCAGGTAGTCGCCCAGCCACTGTCGGCCGGCGGCACAGATGTTCGTCGACTCACCAGCTCTCGGGTTGTACTTGTCGTCGGCCAGGTAGTCGCCCAGCCACTGTCGGCCGGCGGCACAGATGTTCGTCGACTCACCAGCTCTCGGGTTGTACTTGTCGTCGGCCAGGTAGTCGCCCAGCCACTGTCGGCCGGCGGCACAGATGTTCGTCGACTCACCAGCTCTCGGGTTGTACTTGTCGTCGGCCAGGTAGTCGCCCAGCCACTGTCGGCCGGCGCCCCAGTCCCGCCTGCGCCCGCGCAGCGCGCTGGCGGCGCAGATCTTCATCTTGAGCTGCGGCCACTGCGCCCTGGGGATGGGCTGCAGCGTGAGGTAGGCGCGCCAGCGGCGGTAGGCGGCCTGGATGAGCGCGGCGTTGACGCGGCGCGGCGGCGCCGGCCACGACACGACCACGTTGCGGTTGCGGGCCAGCTCGTGCTGGATGGCGGCGATGTAGCGCCGGTAGCGGTAGCGTCTGCGGAGATACGGATATTTCATTATGTTATGGCCCGGCTACGACAGCGTCTAACGCATGTGACGATGAGCGACCTGGTGCAAACTTAGCTTAAAAGGTTTGTAATGAAATTCGTCAATTCGACACCTCCTATATAATTTTTCCATCGAAACCTAATAGCTCGTCTCCAGTTGTATAAGCGGCGACGGAAGCCTACAGGTGAGAATACTAACTTCCAGGCGTTGTATATGGTGAGGGCCGCCTTCATCTTCTTGTAGCGCATGCGCGCCAGCGTGCCGCGCCACAGCTTCTGCAGCAGCACGACGATGGACGGGATGAGCTCGGCGCGCGCCGCCTCCAGCCCGTGCAGCGTCTTGGCGCTCCTGAACAGACATTTGTTTTCATAAGGAGATTAAAGGTGAAACCATTGCGCCTCACGATAGTTTCGCTGATCTACCGTACGCACTAGACCCACAGTCGACATGGAGTATCTTCCGGCCGAGTCGGTTCCGAGGGTGCGCGGGCACTGACCTGATGAACAGCTTGGTGTGCCCGAACTGCACGTCCTGCACCTGCAGGTCCTTGAGCAGCACCATGACGGCGTCCTTGTCGCTGCTGCCGCGGAAGTTGGGCCACGTGTACTGCGACAGCATCTTGTACCGCTTGAGGAAGCGGTCGTAGCGCTGGCGCGACGCGAAGCCGGCGCGGCGCACGCGCACGTTCTCCACCAGCCCCAGGTACGCCACCTGGTGCCGCACCTGCAACACACCAGCTCTGCACTCCGCCGGCTCAGCATCCGGGGCACAGACCACCCCCACTAGACGGAGCATGTGAGGCGACCCGCGCGCACCAACGATATGGTACGGCAGAACATTAAAGTATCAATACGGCGGCCACCGTTTAGTTGCGTCCATGTTTATGAGGTCTCTCTACACCACTTAACACTACAATTTACCATGTTATTTATTTAATTTCTTTTTTCGTTGACGTACGCATGGATCATAAACATGGACGCAACTAAACGGTGGCCGCCGTGTTGATACTGTAATGTTCTGCCGTACCATATCGTTGGTGCGCGCGGGTCGCCTTACATGCTCCGTCTAGTGGGGGTTGTCTGTGATTCGGGGTCACCATCGAGTTGCGGAACAGACTCCGCCAACAGAATGAAGAGTCATGTAGTTACCAGCTGCTCGTCCCAGGCGTTGGGCGACTGCAGCGGGTTGGGCTTGACGCAGCGCACGTAGAAGGGCTCCTTGCTCTGCAGCCCCGCCACCAGCGCGGCCATCGAGTTGCGAAACAGCGTCGCTGCTGACGGCGGCCGCTTCGACGTCTGTTCACACATACATTTCCTTTTTAATACAAAATATATCTCTTCCAACAACATCTGTCTCACGCGGGATGAACATTGAACAATCTATTCTTGAATATAGTTATTTCTTGTTTCCACAGTCACAGCAACAAACGAAGCGGGAGATTTCGATCAGTAAGGATGATATTTTATTTTATTTTTTATTTATTTATTTTTTTATATTAATAGGTCTGCAAGATTAGCATGTCGCGTCAAAGTTGAAGGTAACGTCAATAATCTAGCGAAGCCAGTAGAAAACGTTTGAGAATGTGTTGTTACCTTCTGTATGTTGGTGCCGCCCTCGGGCCACATGTCGGCCAGCGAGCTGTTGCTGGAGGAGTGCAGCAGCCGCTTCAGGTCCTGCCACAGCGAGTCCTTGTTCTTGTCCATGAAGCCGGTGACCGCGTACGTCACCTCGCCGGCGTAGTGCCTGGTACACAAATGAAAATACTAGATGATCTATCCAGCTACTTAGACAGCCGCCCACGTCATTATATACAATACCGGGTACAACACCTCGGGTCTCCGAGGTCACTCCCAGAACTCGTCGGCAACATCAAGGAACTGCTAGGCTTTCTGGTGGAGTTGGGTTGGCAAGAGTAGTGCCAGTAACCCTTCACGCAAAATAGGCGCATTGTAAGACGACGAGTTGCGGAAAAATTAGCCCGCGATATCCTATCTAGATACTTATATTCCTGATCGCCGCGTAGTTTACGACAGTCAAGACGTGGTGGTGGGAAAGCGGACAGTGTACTCACGTGATGCGGAAGTGCACGCCGTGTTGGAGCTTCTTGTCGGTGGGCGCGAGCTGCCGCGACGTGTAGTGCTTGTGCGCGCCCAGCCGCTTGTCCAGCGCCTCCAGCAGCTGCGTGTCTGAAATCTGAACAACAGCCACCCGTTACCTCTGCCAACCCTTGCATGAGCACATCCGGAGATTACGAATTAGAGCGATTTTAAAATGGACAGGGGTGTAATTTCATAGATGTGGATGTAGGCACCTTGGTGGGGTTGAGGCAGGCCTCGTCCATGACGGCGATGAGGCCGGTGTGCGGCGCGTCCACCAGCTCGCAGATCACGCGGTTGTTGAAGTACTGCACCGGCGTCCACTGGATACCTTCGCGCGCGTACTCCTCTTGCTCCTGCTTTAGCACCAGTTCTGGAAGTAAGCAGGCAAAATATGGTTAATCTTGTAAGTGTATAGGGTATATACTATATATGCACATTAATGAGGGATCTTTGCGAAGGCAATGAAGGGTACGGGGGAAAAGCAAGGAAGGTGACGCACCGATGAAGAGCTGCTGCAGCTTCTCGTTGCAGTAGTTGATGCAGAACTGCTCGAAGCTGTTGGTGTCGAAGATCTCGAAGCCGTAGATGTCCAGCACGCCGATCAGCGTGTTCTTGTACGTGCCCGCCGGGACCTCGATCGCGCGGTTGATCTGGAAAACACATTACACCTTATTACACAATTTCATTTGCGATGGCTTCTTGTAATTATTCAGATGGCGCATTGATTCGAAAGCTACATAATAGCATGATTACGAAAAGAAAAATTTCATGGAAAATGAGTAATTTTAGTATTCGATCAAATGTATGAGATGCAGTCTTGAGTCCTTTTGGAGAACGCCAGGCGCCTAAGCTGTTTAATTAATAATTAAACGTTATTTACACAGATATGCGAGAGTTTTAACTTGGGAATGACAGGATTGGAACCTGTGGCTCGCACTTGTCTTGGAAGCTAAGACTACAATTGATATGTGACCTGAACAGAGCATGTTACCTGCTGCACGATCCAGGTGAAGAGGCGGTCGTAGGCCGCCTTGGCGAGCGCCTGGCGCGTGTAGTGCGCGTCGCTGAGCGAGTGCTCCTTGCTGACGAGCTCGCCGCCGGCCGCCAGCACGCGGCCCGCCATGGCGGCCCGCAGCGCCGCCTCCGCCACGCCGAGCGCGGCCACGCACTGCCGCGCCGGCCCGCCGATCTGCAGCTGCCCGTCCTGCGTCTCCGAGAACGTCAGCTCGCCCTGGAACATTCCGTTATGTCAGTCAAATATCTGATATTATTGAGAAACATTGCAAATAGTGTCGCGCAGAATTTGGTCACATATTTTTATTTTCTCGCCTGTCTCACTCAACTCACCAGCAGTATAACCCCCGCGACGATGCCCCAGATGTCGTCGAGCACGGACGGCGCGAAGCCCAGCGCGGCGAAGGCGCTGTTGGTGAGCGAGTACAGCTTGGCGTCCTGCGCCGCGGCGCGCTCGCTGCCCAGCAGCTTGTACTGCGCGCTCGTCGTCAGACCGAACTTTTTTATGTGTGGGTTGTTTGTGCTTAGTAACTGGAATGAAAGAAAAAGTATGTAGGTATTCTTTAAAAATTATGTACCTTATGTAGGTCACGAAGCGCGGAATTAACATGTGTTATAAAAGCGACTTTTCTCAAGTAAGCAATATCCTCCTATTCTGGTCTTCCTATAAACAAACACTGAAAAGATCCTGATCTGTGTGAAGGACATATTTTAAATTCTTATATCTAGTTCAAACATGCTTCCAAGCCGAATCGCCAGAAGCTTACCGCACTGTTTACAGATTTAGCACTACGTAAAGTATTCACCCGATTAACGCGCGAGATAGCATCCTATCTATATGTACGTCTACACACCCTTGACCTACAGCGATGCATGTTTATAAAACGATGCAACTTGGCAAGCGATTCGCATGCATCCTGCAGTTACATTGTTTTCTTGTTACAAGTGCAGGAACAAGGAAACTGCAGTCACGAGGGGACGCGGCTCGGCGACGCAATCTCGCCGCATAACTGCAGCGCGCTGCCTAGTGCCGATACGACTCCACCGCCATAGCCACATATTACAACTTTTGAAAAACTAGAATAACATTTTGCTCCAGTAAAAACGCAAAGATACGGAAGAACCTATTATGTATTTACATAATTTTCCTAAAATCGTTTTGAGATGAGCGTTTTACGCATCCTTACCGTGGTAGAATTCTACTCGCATAAATACGTCAATGGTGTGCTCGTATGCCCGCAGTGTTCACAAATTTTCAACAATAAGGAAGGCTACGTAGCCGCATGCGAGCTTACCAACGATACCTAACACAACTGATGTGGCACGCGACTCTTTCTCGCGCAAGAAATATCTCTCTCTTCGCTGTACCGCGAGAGAGTGACGAGTGATACTATGTCGCGCTACAAGAGTCGCGAAGTGTAGTTATGCTAAACGAGTAGACTACGGTAAAGGATAAATATCGCTTAGGTTTTGCTCGGACAAAAACGCGCCTCATCTAATGAGAAATCTAACCTTCATTTTACAAATTCATCCGAAAAAGTCAACTACATATTGACATTCCTGCCTCGTATTATTGTAATCGAGGAGTGGACAACACAAATAGTTGACATAACAAACGCGACAACGGCCGCAACAAATAACAATGAACTGCTATTCTCCGTTTGTAAACATCATTTGATGTGTATGCGTTTCAATCGATGACACAGTTAGACAATTACTAAATACCTAAGCATTTATATTAAAGTGAATGTTACTGTACAATGTTTAAACATAAATTGAGGCATTCAAGAAAGGTCGTAAGTTTGCCGATGACAAATGGTTTATTTTATTAATAGTGTAGCTGTATTAAAGTGTAGGTAGAGTGGGTTAAATCCCATCAAAAACATAAATGTAAAATGAGAGCCAAGTTCAATATCGCATGCACTTCGCCGACAAAAGAATTGAGATCTGCAAGGGCGCCAAGTTCTTTGCCCTAAAATTTTTAGATACAAGGACATGCGACATACTCAATGCATTTATTTTACTTGGGGAGTAATTCAATATCAAGATTTGACTTGGCTAGTTTTCACAAACTAACTAAATTTTATAAAAGTAACATGGTCATAGTCATAGTTCATTATCAAGCTAACAGTATAAGTAACAAGACGTACACTAACTTGCGTACTTACCTTTACGAAAATAGGTTAATGATTTGATTGATTTTGATTTATAATATAAATTTATATTTTAAAACTAGCCAAGTCACGTCTTGATATTGAATTACACCCCAAGTAAAATAAATGCATTGAGTATGTCGCATGTCCTTGTATCTAAAAATTTTAGGGCAAAGAACTTGGCGCCCTTGCAGATCTCAATTCTTTTGTCGGCGAAGTGCATGCGATATTGAACTTGGCTCTCATTTTACATTTATGTTTTTGATGGGATATCATTACTTTTTGTACAGAAATTATTATGATGTGTAAATTACTTAATTATTATTTGTTAATTAGTTCTGTGTGCTATTCTAGTACATCTTTTGAAAGTTTTGAACAAACAAAGAATTTTCCAAAACGGTTAGTACGTATTGGATTTTTATGTGCATGTATGTGTAAGTGTGTGCGTGTGAGTGTATATGCTATTCTAGTATATCTTTCAAACAAAAAAAGAATTTTCCAAATCGGTTTATAAATGACAGAGTTCTGAGGCAACAACCATCAATAATAATAATAATAAAAAAACATAAAAAAATCACTGTTTTAGATTTTTATATGTATACACACACAATTACTAAGCTGGATGCCAAATTTCACCTTTCTAGGTCACCTGGAAGTGGGTTAGGTTTTTGATTACTAGTCAGTCAGTCAGTCAGTCAGTCAGTCAGTGATAAAAATACCGTTTTTTGGACTTTAATATCTCAATAACTATTTAACCTATATTAATGAAATTTGGGGTTCTACTTGTTCTAAAGGATCTTAATACATAAGCCAAATTTCATTTTTTTATGTTAAATAGATTTGGAGTTATTGGGGGGTCAAAAGTGGCTCCAAACGGTTCGTGTAATATAACACACGGCTGCTGCTCGCCAGTTCCTGCGGTGAACTTGGCTGGACACGCTGCCGCGTGTCTAGATTACGACACACTTGTTATCAATAACCTATGGAAAAATTTACATCGACCGGCTGTCGATTTCAAGGTATGGAAAAACAAATCACAAAATCAAACTTTTGCCTTTATAATTTAGTTTAAGATTATATTATGCCAAACGCAGCTAACTGCGTACGTAAGTACTAATACTTGTAATATTTATAAAACAGAAGGTGGATCCGGAAACTGAATAATACAAGTAGATTCTAGATGCTGGATATAGATTATAGTTATCAGTATCAACGATAACGCTATCGGAGCGAGTCGCGGGCCAAATATTTATACAATAGACAAATACTGAGTCGCTTATGTTTGTCTGGTTTGTTTAATCCTCTCGGCAATATTAGGTATTGCTCTGGTGTTATTCATCCTGCTGCAAAGAAGCGGTCATCTGATACCATATCCTAGATTTTAATGATCACGTTCATCCCACAACTTCAAGCGCAAATCGATAGAAAAGTCACTGAGTCTAATTGAGTTTTAGAGGTATGTGTTGTATTTTATTCTTTAAAATCTTAGAATAAATACGCCTAAATACCTAGTCAGTCCTGGAAAGTGAGCCCAGTTTTGGTTAGCAGCGAGCTAAGTTTCGTCCGTGTGTGCATCTGTCACAACGTCAATGTCACAAGCAAAACGTCTCTATGGTTTGGTTCGTAGACACGCACACATAATACCAAAAGCGAAGAAGCACAAATATATTGTATGGAATCTCGTTCTAGCCGCATTTATTCCAAGTTCAAAATATACGACTCCTAATTTTTTAGATCTCCGCGAATTTTAAGGTATCTGACAATAAGATCTACCTGATAGAAGGCGTGGAAGTTCCTCTCGCCCGGCTGCAGGCCGACGACCCGGCTTTTCTCGAGCAGGTAGTTGCTGATATGCCCACCCACCGGGTCACCCTTGTAGTCGAAGTGGATGTCCATGTACTTGCCGAAGCGCGATGAGTTGTCGTTGCGGTTCGTCTTCGCGTTGCCGAACGTTTCCAGGATGGAGTTCGATTGGATTAGGACGTTTTTTACTCTGGAACAATAATTACTTGAATGTGGGGGTATTTTAAGTATATACTAAACTAATAATACATGGCCTTCTTTAAAATCGATACTGTCATTAATATACGGGTAAACTCCGCCATAGAGAAAACACAAGGCAGGTTAGGGAGCAGGAACGAGTCCAATAAAACCTTTAACCCTCGTAACGATTACAGGACAGGCTCCTGAACGAAGTTTCCTCTACAAGACCTTAAACCCGGAGGTCAACGTGTAATTCTGACAAATAGGATCATAAAATGGACAAAACTACCAGAATCCTCCTGGAGGTTGATATTTGATCATGTGAGGATGTAAGAGGAAGGTTTACCTTACCTGTCTATGTAATCCCTGTGCACTTGTGTGGTGTTGGCGGCGATGTACTTCATGATGAATTTGGAGGCTTCCGTTTTGCCCGCGCCCGACTCGCCCGATATAAGGACGCATGTGTCTTTTCCCTGCAACAACCAATGTATCTTTAAATATTGTTTGTATTTGACGACGCGTTCGGCTCACACGTTTGACACCTGCCTACTGAGCCGGCGGTCCCGGGTTCGAATTCCGGCCAGGGCAAATATTTATGTGATGAACTCGAATATTTGTGCTTGGGTCATGGTTGTTCTATGTATTTAAGTATATATTTATCTATATAAGTACTTATATCGTCGTCTAGTACCCATAACACAAGCCTACTAGATAGAGCTTACTGTGGGACTAGATTGCTTTGTGTGAGGTTGTCCGATATTACTTTATTTATTTATCGTAGTTTTTTAACTTCGTTCGTAACACCCAAGAAAGGTTGAATAGCTTAAGTTGGGTCAGCTCAGTATATTTTAAATCTTGTCCACGACTATACTTTAGACGTCGCGTAATCAGTGATCACAAACAAGCAAACAAAGAATCGTATTTCTCATTTTATTAAACATTAAATAAATAAATAAAAAATAAATAACAGTCAACGTCACACAAATCAACCTAGTCCCAAATTAAGCTCAAGAAGGCTTGTGTTATGGGCACTAGGCGACGATATACATACTTATATAGATAAATAAATACTTATAATAAAATAAGAAGGGAACCAAGTTACAGGAGTGTTCAATTGTAATTCAATAGCCCACGCATGTTTACTGGTGATCCTTGAGCGCTAACAAAATAGTATACACAGTAAAGAGCGTCAAGCCTACCTTTAGGGCTGTTAAACTTTTACGACTCGTCCGGCACTCCCGGCGTTTATGGCGGAGACAATGGAAACTTACACTCGAAGTGCAGGCGAGACTGATTTAACTACTGGCTGCAACCCATACCCTACGGCACTGGAGATATAACCATGGATGTTGGGAGACGTGTTCAGAGGTCAAGCTGAAGTAAGTAAAAGTTTTAATTTAAAACAACTCCCTAATGAAGATGAATTTGCACCACAAATTAAAAACAGCAGTCAGTTTTGTATTCTCTTATTATTTCTGGTACAGCAAATATGATTCTGAGCCATCATACAACAATAGGCAAGTAGGTAGTAGATGCACAACATTTTTAAGACCACCCCATACCCTTACGCCTACATCATTTTGTCACTATTAGTATAAAAAAGAGAGTGTTGCGTTTCCATGATATCATCAAAAGTCGCATTTGCCTCTATATCCATCAGGCGATACGTTTGCTCGTTTGCCCCTTATGACATAAAAAAATATATATATATAGACGCAATAGCCTGAGGTGACCTTAAGCCTGTTGATTAAATGAACTAATCTCAAACAAACTTGCAACACCAGGTATTTAATGGTATACTTAAATGGCTCTAAACCGCGCTTCGCGCCTTATTTCATTTTCAGCTGTTCTTTGTATCAATGTTTTTTTCTCAAACATGCAATGAAATATTGTCTTTGCGTTCCTTATAATAGGCTCGGAAGTATCGGTTTTTGGGCGCAACAACTCGAGAGGACTGTAAAGGGATTTCATACTGCTTTTCAGGCCTAGGCCTGCAAAGTAACTTTTTTTTGTTTCAACAACAAGGTCATTCACACAGCTGGCTGGTTTGACAAAAAGCAGGTTTTGTTTTTAAAGGTTGGTTGTTAGACACTTGTGGAAAAAAAAATTCAAGATGGCGACTTTTTTTTTTCAAAATTTCAAATTGGTGCTAGGCGGCTAAAACTCAGTATCGGGGGGCTCTCGGGGCTCAAAAATATGAATCTGAAATCTTGTCCGAAAATTTGGTCAAATTCGGAAAATATCGAAAAAAAACTTTTTTTTTTCAAAATTTCAAATTGGTGCTAGGCGGCTAAAACTCGGTATCGGGGGCTCTCGGGGCTCAAAAATATGAATCTGAAATCTTGTCCGAAAATTCGGTCAAATTCGGAAAATATCGAAAAAAAAACGATTTGTATGGAGAAAATTTCAAATTGGTCCTAGGAGCCTGAAATTCGGTATCCGGGGGTTTTTGGGGCTCCTGAGTCAGAATCTGAAATCGGATTTTTAAAATTCGGTCAAATTTGGAAAATATCGGACAAACAATATTAAGTGTTATTCTTTGAAGTATATTTTTTTATTTCATTGTATGTTTGAGAAAAGCACTATACATGCCTCGTCGTGAAAACGGATTCCCGGCCTCGTATCACTATCCGGCCTCGCTCGCACGCTCGCTCGGCCGTATATAACTACTTGGCCGGAAATCCTCATTTTCCCGGCCTCTGATGTAACGTACTATTGTTTAGTTTGCAACTTGATACGCAAGCGAGAGGATTTCGACAAAAAACTCTTTTATAAAGTATCCACTTACTTTTTGATGACAAAGGATTTTCCAGGACATGCATTGTCCCGGTGACCTTTAAAGGTCCTCCACAGAAGAGGGAAGCGATATCGCAAATGGCACTCTATCACACGAGGGGCAAACTAAATTAATGAACAATTCATGCCTATACCAGGCATTCAAACGCCCATAAGTGCCAGGTGTTCAGCAGTTGCCCTCTACTCTACCATATAAGTTTGTTTGGCTGCACTGTATCAATATCTATCTATATTTATATACAACGTTGGTAGTTGTACAATTCCACCATACGGGTGGTTCGCCGACGTCGCCACTGGAGCGTGTCAAGTCCCAGAGGCCGAACACCCTCCAAAACACACCCCAGCGCCGCGCGGTGGAGTTCATAATGCTAATTAATTACCCTTTTAGACGGTCACCCATTTCCATTTGCTTACGTTATCAAATGCATGACATCATATTTCTTTCTGGATATCTTTTGGATATATTCGAAGGGACGGGAGACACGACGGAATGAAAAAAAACCGGCCAAGTGCGAGTTGGACTCGCGCACCGAGGGTTCCGTACAAACACTCTCCATCCCTAAGTGGTTAAGTTAAGTTTGCACCTGGTATGTATAGCGCCCCATATAAATTAGGTGCAAAGTTAGGTATTAAAAAAACTACTTACTAGATCTCGTTCAAAACAATTTTCGTTGGTAGTTTTTATAGTAATGTACATCATATGTTTTTTTTAGATTTTTCATTTTCTTATTTTAGAAGTTAGAGGGGGGGGGACCAACTTTTTTCCACTTTGGAGGCGTCTGTCATGCAAACTATACGGTTTAGAAAAAAAATATTTTAGAAACCTCGATATCATTTTTGAAGACCTATCCATAGATACCCCACACGTATGTGTTAGATGAAAAAAAAATTTTTGAGTTTCAGTTCTAAGTATGGGGAGCCCCCAATATTTATTATTATTTTTTTATTTTTGCATCAAAATCTTAATGCGGTTCACAGAATACATCTACCTACCAAGTTTCAACAGTATAGCTCTTATAGTTTCGGAAAAAAATGGCTGTGACATACGGACGGACAGACGGACAGACGGACAGACAGACATGACGAATCTATAAGGGTTCCGTTTTTTGCCATTTGGCTACGGAACCCTAAAAAGCACGCTGACCCAGAAAGGTCCTGCGAGATTAAGAGCAACTTATATTACGATTAGGTGGTTTACAACTTGGGTGATGTGTGCAACTTATTTAGTCACCCGGCTCTGAGCAGCCAATACCGTGCGAAAGCAGTCAGAACCGTGGCGGGCTCTGCTCGAGGAGCAGCCGCGTGCTCGTGCTCATGAATGTACTGGAACATGTCGAGCAGTGTGTACTGCCTGATTATGACGTCATGAGTTACTGCGGTTGTTCTGTGTGGTAACTGACCTGTTGCCGTAGCACGCGCTGACATGCATCGGCAACTGCATACACGTGGGGGGGCACCTCGAACATCTCCCGCCCTCTATATTGCGCCATATGCTGTGCATTGTAGATGTCCAGCGTCTTGTACGGGTTGACGGAGACCAGCACCTCACCGATGTAAGTGTAGATTTTGTTGTGTTGGAATCTGCAACAAAGAACGAACGAAAGGTTAGACTGTTGTTTAAGATATTTGGCCATTGACGAGTTATATGTATATCAGACGTTTAGACGTAACCCGGAATGGGCGGATGGGCTCAACAAGTCAAAAAGTAACGGCTTTTTAATGCTGTGAAGTTGAAAGTATAGTACCTAAAGCCATTAAATATTACAATCTATTATGTAAATTAACCGCATGTAACTTAGTCTAGGTTCGTTCGCCTCCAGCAACAAGTTTATCTAAAATCTGTAGACGATCAAAATTCAAGTTAATAACTGAAATGAAGTAACAATTATAAACCGTAACTTGTTTTATGATTTAATACACACCTCATTCCAGTTCCCATGGATGCAATAGTTAGCGACAAAGGACTTACACATTACAGAAGTTTGACTTCATGCAAGCGTCAAAAACGCAGAAAAATATCAGCTTGGGTAGGGAAGAAAATCTTAAGACTTCGAAGATCTTCTCAGATGCCTAAGCACTTCATGGATGAGTAAATTCGACATATCGTCGGGGCTAGTGCAATACCGCGTAAGTAACAAGTGTAGATACGATTCAATATTCAAACAAATGCTAAGTATTTTATTGAGATGAGAACTTTATCGACAGCTGTTATTTACGCGGTATTGCACTATCCCCGACGATATACATAACCAACGCAGCATCTACTCTTGATATACTATCTTGACTACACTAAATTTAAATGGATAGACGATATTTATTTAACGACGCGACTCACAGGTTGTGGCATAAGCAAAAGAATATGTTTTTGGTGCCATGCATATCGGCATCATTGCTGACACATCAAGTGAGTTGACGTAGTCAGAGTTCTGTTGGCGATAGTTGTGCCTCTAATCCGAAACTATGTAGGCTTGTAGACAATACACGCTATTATGGTTCTTGCGGCGCGACATAACAATGACGTAACCATTGATTTCATTATAACCATTGTGCTGCATTCTGCCCTCACGGAAGGGCACTGGCATGACTTTACTTTCGTCTGTCTGCAGTCTCACCTTCGTGTACAGTTTTACAGTGTTACGTTATATAGATGGACGGCCGTCGTTGATAGATGTTAACATCCATTAATAACTAACAGAGTATAGTGAGATTAGGCCTTCAATAACCTGTGGCTAAGAATCAATTCATAAAAATGTTTCTTTATAGGTGTTCTAAATATTATAAGCATAGTATTCCGTGCTGTGTAATGTAAAATGGTTTTACTTTCTTGAAATTCTAATATGTTTTTATTCTGTAGATTTCGAGACCGAGAGTGGTCGTTAATTATAAAGCCGCCTGCTAATGCCAACAACAGGGGTAATGTTTAATTTTATACAATTAGCGTAATCTCTCTAAGTACGATAAGATAAATTGGCTAGTTTACATCGTGTGATGGCTGACACCTACGAATTAGGGCTTATTATACTTAATAATATAATGAATAAATGTACATACTTAATCTTTGTGAAAATTAAAATAAATTGCTGACAATAAAAATCATTATTTTTAGCTATGTAAGACCTCGATATAAAGAAAAAAAACTTACATCAATTTCTACAGGTCATACCAGAGCGGATCCTTTAAGTCAGGAGATCACAGGGATAGTTACAACCACAACAGCCGAATTCGCCGAAACATTGTCAGTGGTCGATCAAGACGCAGTCCGAAGGCGTTTATATATAGCCTCCATGAACTCAGTCGTATTGGCGTGATATTTATGAAGGTACCGTACCTTTGTACTTTGTACGTTTACTGCGGCTAAGACGAAGACAATCGATATCATATCATAACATTATTTAGGCGTCGCGTGTACCAGGCGATCAGAACCACGAAGCGGCGGGCGATGACCCCCGAATGTGAATACAAATCGCAGCCACACCGTCACCGGCTCATGGTGGCCTAGTACTCGGCGATCCAAAATATACCTAGTATAGAAGCATTTGAAAGTTAGAACAACATATACGCATCATTCACAAACTAGCCAAACGCAATACCAGCGCTGAGTGCAGCGCTGCCGGGCGTGAATTGCTATAATCTGACCCTTTGATACCAACTCATTTGCCGACGGAAAATTCCACTTGGAAAATTCTTGACTTCTAAAAAGTTTCCTAATTAAGTTTTCCGAAATATCCGGGAATAGCTATTTTTTTTATAAACTTTCCGCAACTTGCACATCTGTTTGTACTCTTTATCGTAACCATTCGCATGTAAAAATCGGCATTTAAAATTTTAAAGGAAAGTTATAGATAGTATTTGTCGCACGACATAGAGTCGCGTGTGACATTTATTGCTAGACGATTTCGAAAATGTACCCCTACTTTACATGTCCATAACGGCTTATATGTATAAAGGGGGTAAGTAATATAAGATATAAGAACTTATACTATAATATTCATATTATATACGCTCATATTGTATAAGCTTGTTTTGTATACCGTTCAAGGTGTATAACGAACGTTAGATATAACATCAAAATATCTATTTTTGTTAAGTATAACGTTATTTAAGTATAATATCATTGTATATAACGATCATAACGCGTAACGTTCATAATATATCAGATTTATAATGTATATTACTCAATACATCTAACACCAAAATGCATAATGCTCGTATAGAATAACCGCCTGGACATCAATTGTGAACATACGAGTACTTATGCAATAGTTCGTTGTAAAATTTTAATATATGTACCTCCATGCAAGCAAGAATTTTGACGCTACGCTCGCTCCGTTATCCATGGTCATAAAACAAACCTAACCTAACCTACAGTTTTCGGTTTTTGACCCATATTCCATTTTATCGCAGTTCATCCAAACGGTATACTCTTACTTGCCAGAATTTCATCTGCCATTATCAATTGTGAACATACGTATGCAATAGTTCGCTGTTAAATTTTAATGTAGGTACCTCCATGCAAGCAAGCATTTTGACGCTCCGCTCGCTTTGCTCGCTCCGCTATCCATGGTCATAAAACAAACCTAACCTAACCTACAGTTTTCGGTTTTTGACCCATGTTCCATTTTAGGGGCATAGGGTTAGCAGTTATAATATAACCTATTTAGTATATCATACGCTATTATATTTTCTAATCATTATACTAAAAGAAAGTATATACTATGATCGATATACGTTATGTATGTTATATCAACTGAATTTAGAGTATTTGAGTGTTATATAAAAAATCATTCTACAACATGAGTATTATGCTAATTGACCGTTATTCCTAATAAAAATATTGATTTTGATGTTATAGCAAAAGTTTATTATATCTTGTGAACGTTATTAATATGAAATTATATATTACTAGCTTTTGCCCGCGACTACGTCCGCGTGGAACTTGGCAGTACGGAAGCAACCTCGTACAACACGATAGATATTCACCTTATCACCTTAATTAATAAAAGGGATTATTAAAAGCGCCTAAGCAAATGTAAGAGCAATTGTGCTTTTGGTCTAATCATTACATTTCCTACAGGTTCAATATTTTTAGGGAGAATTGCCAGGATGAAAGCTATCCTATGTCCTTTGTAACAAATGTTACCATTAGGTACCCTAAGTATATACCCATGTATATAAGTACTACGGTTACCACTCGCTGAGTTACACTAAAAGACCACATTTTGGATTTAGGCAGGAAGCGATAAATTAAACAATAGGCTCTAATATTTTTTGGAAAGATTGACGGACAAAAGAAATTAGAAACGATTGCAAACGTTTACTTAAATGTTTACGTTCGAATTTATGAGTCTCGGATTTATTGTGCTTTACGTAGAAATAACTTGCACATGTTGCACACAGCACGGCGTGGATTTAAGACAATAGGCAAACAAGATAATTTTTCAACTGAATAGCGATAGTCTTACACGTGCAGCCCTGTGTCGGCAGAATTTCGGCACCATAAAGCAATTTTAAGTAAACGAGCAATAGAACAAAAGGACTTAGTCGTGGGAATTTTTAGAGGCAATGAAATCTGGGATTTTGAGGAACTGCGTGAGAGTAGGGATAAGGGGATGACGGACAGTCAAGGTTTGGTTTCCGAAGGAGGAGGTAACTCTTAACTGACCTCGAGATAATAGTGTCCCGCGTACGTACAGTGTGATTGTTCTAAGTTCAGTATTACAGAAGTGTAAATTGGAATTAAATTCAGTGAAGCGCTAAGCTTACATATGGGCGATTTGTGAATTAAGTGTACAACAATAACTTTAACTTCAGTGCGGCACTTATAATTTAAGAGAAGAACACTTTATAGACTGTGTAGTTTTATTTAAGTTACGAGTAATTAAGCTAAGTACTAACATTATTTTCGCTAGTCTAGGGGAGTGAGGGCGTGAGAGTTGATCATCTATGTCGTTACGTGTTCTGCGATTGAAGCTGCGGCGAGTAGCATGAAGCTGAGGGCGATAAACTATCTTCCTGATTAATTTCCTTAATTATTTTGAGTTGGAGCAGTAGCGGAGCGGAACAGCATCGGAGCGGACATCGCACACTATTTCCGTCGAATTTTAGGACAAATAGTTAATTGTGACAGGAAGTTACACACCAGTATGGCCACTACTCATATTCAAATACTGCTATAGGATACGGCAGGATTGTGCTCGCGTGTCGAAGGCACTGACACGAAGCGTGCAATTTGGCGTCGTTTTCCTCCTTTAGGACTCGGGATTCGTGGCTTGATGCTGACTGTGCTCTGGTTGTCGATTGCGACAGTGCGTGCGGTTGGTATCGCTATCTGTGATTCCTTTCCTAAGATAATTTCACTTCAATGGCATACTGGTGTATAACTAAAGAGAAGAGAGATATTCATGAGAGACATCGACGTGTGTTGAGTGACGGTTTGGAACTTAGCTAAATTAGCTTTGTACAGGATTTGGCAGACGCGTTGCCTAGGCAGGAGGCACTTTTCCCACAGGTACACGGGGTCCAGTTTTGAGTCCGGCGTTTTCTAATAAATTCGTTAGCTAATATCTAGACGTAACATAGTTGTACGTAGCTATAACATTATTGTAATAGTTTTAAGTACAATTATGAAAAAATGACTTACTGTTGAGTTTCTTTCGGCTTTCTTCTCAACAGCGGTCTCCTCTTGGGAAACGCCGGTAGACTCATTTTCAAACAAAAGCAGAATAAACGCTTTGAATTTAATTTTGATCTTTTGATTTTAAGCTCCTCATTTAGTCGAGTCTCTTGTATTAGTTTAGCAAGTGAGCGTCAAGTAATTGTGCTACGCTACGCCACAACCATAAACTACCATAGTAAAAATAAGCGTTAGGAAGTGAGCTTAGTGCGCTACGACCCGAACTATTAGGAGAGAAAGTTCGAGAGACTGAGCAACGTCGTGATCCTGACGCTGCGGTCGCGCTCGCTGAAGAGCCACGCCGAGTCGCCTCGCAGACGCTGGAGTGCTGCACTTCGTACGAGGTGACGCCGAGACCGTCGCTTGCGAGTTAAGTGACCATGATACAAGATGAATCGGTGAGTGATAATATGAGATATTGAAATTAGACGATCACACAAACGTTATTCTGGCCACTATTATTTCGAGGAAATACACACAACGTATGGGGTCCTTTATATCAGCTAATTTAGGTCGTATATAAGATAGTGCTAGGTAGGTTACATATTATATTCATAGATAGGGTAGGCTCTAGATAGAGATAGGTATAGCTATATGTAGGGAGGTAGCAAAGTTTGTTACAGTTGGTGCCGTGACCAGGATATCAAGTCATTAAAAATTGAAATCATTACATTGTTTCAATTACTTGATTTAAGAATCTGAGTTATTTGGTAGAGATAGTTTGCTAATAGTCATACATTATTTTTAGTTTCTTATGACGTAGTTTAGTTGTAATAGTTACAACTATTTAGTGTAGGATAAGAAATTAGTGTAACGTAGTTTAATTATTAAAGGCAGTACATAGGTATTATCATTGTCATCATCATATTTATATTTGCATTTTTGTTTAAAGTATATTTAAATATAATAAGTGTTTACGGTTGTAAAGGTTGATTCCACCGAAATATATTAAAATAAATCGTAATGTTTATTCCTTATAATACGAAAATTATTTAAGAAACTTGTATTTGTGTGTCTGTCTGTCTTAGAATATGAAATTATAAGAATATTTAACTAACGAAAAAATACTTCATTACACATTGACGATTAAGAACGCATTTTACGTCTGTTTGTCTTAGGATATTTTGGTGTATGAAGATATTTTAGCCTCATGTTTCATGCTGAAACAAAACGAACTAGAGTCTGTCTGTCTGTTCAAGATATATAATCGAAATAATTATATTCGATACTATTAGTCATTACTGAAATAAAATTTATGCATATATTGTATGCAATAGCAAGTATGTATGTATTGGTTTTGTGTCATATTACTGGTAATTAGGCTTATTTAATAGGGTTAGCCATCTTAGTTATAAGAGAGGTAGGATACATTATTTAAGAAATTAGTTATAATAAAATAAATGACTTTTGTTGTAATTTGGGTAAGTTCGACTCCCGCCAAATGTACATTAGAGTTATATAAGCGTTAAATACAATTTAATAGAGAAAACCAAGGTCAAACCCTGTTGACATATTTCACCGTATTTTTTTTTAGTCTTAGTTAAATTTTAGTTTTAAGAGCATGAGGATATTTAGTAAATTTCTGCTCGGCTGCAGGTTCAATCCCTGTGTAAATTAATTGTATAGGAGTTTTAAGTTCAGTTCAGTTCAACGCAGGTTCGATCCCTGAGTATTTTTTTTATCTGTTACTGCTTAAGTGTTTGATGACATACAAGTCTTAGGAAAGTAAAGGTGCAGGTTCAATCCCTGTGTGAATTAATTGTATAGAGGTTTTAAGTTCTTAAAGTCGCGAAAATGCAGGGTCGATCCCTGAGTAACTTTTTTGTCGGTTTACTAAGTATTATATGACATACAAGTTGTAGGACTGTGAAGTAAAGGCGCAGGTTCAATCCCTGTGTAGTTAAATCAATGTGTTATTTCTGATAACCGCTTAAAAAGTGCGAGGGCGCAGACTCCATTCTTACTAAAGGTTATACAACGAACGAACGACATACTGGGTTCGATTCCCACTTTATTTTTTATGAAATTGACAAATTTTTGCTTCGGGTTTCGTTGGCTTATACGTTCAAGTTCGACTCTTGTGTACCATTTTTTTTATGATTAAGTATGAATTTGAGAAATAACGATGCTTAAGTTGAGATAGTCATGTCTATTATAAGACAGATTGTGGTGACTTCTGCGTTAGCATTGCATGTACAGTTTATTGAGGAATCAGAAGAGGGTAATCAATCATCATCTACACAGAAAAGATGTAGCATAGGTTTTACGGCGGTTTCCTGTGAAAACATGCGGGGTCGAGATAATGTAGAAACCTCTTCCATTTCGGTGTTAGCATTGGCAAAACCTGTATTTGATGGTAGTAATATGCACCCAATCGTATTCTTAGAAGAGTTAGAGAAATACAGGAATAACACTAAGTCTTTGCCTACTGATTTAAGAACTGCGTTTGACTGCTTGACGGGTGATGCTAAGCGCTGGTCTTGGATTTTTATGTCGAAATGGAATAATTATAACGATTATAAAACTGCTTTTCTTGGAAACTACTGGAACGGAAATTTACAACATAAGGCGCTGCGCAAAATTTTAAATGGAAAATGGTCATCTGATCATAAAGGTAGAAATATGTCAGTATATTTTTGTGAAAAATTTAGTGAAGCAAGCCTTATTACCACGTATTTTAACACTGAAGATAGCATTGTGAACACAATTATGACACACTACCCTAAACAAATAAGGTTATTATGGCTTGCTAAAGGTTTAAGCGATGCGAAGTCAGCACTAAATTTTTTGCGAGGAGTAGACGCTATCTGATGACAACGACATGGACATTGAAGTTCTCATACCAGAAACCAACCGTGTTTATTCCATATTGGGAACACATAATATAAATGTGTCACGTAAATCAAGAAAAAGGCAACGTCAACGTCAAAATAAGAAGAATAGAAAAGGAAAGCCAAGTACCTAATAAATAATCATTCTTAGATAGAATTACGACATCGATTTAGTTTACGTGAGACAGCATTTAAACATAGTTCAATAGATATATTATATTTTGTTGTCAATAGGTTATGCAAAGATTAATATTTTAAGTTAGATTCTATTTAGGAGATATCCTCAAAATTTTGTACTCTTCGTTAGCAAAATGTATCGTCTATCTGAGGGCGTCTGTAACAAATGTTACCATTAGGTACCCTAAGTATATACCCATGTATATAAGTACTACGGTTACCACTCGCTGAGTTCCACTAAAAGACCACATTTTGGATTTAGGCAGGAAGCGATAAATTAAACAATAGGCTCTAATATTTTTTGGAAAGTTTGACGGACAAAAGAAATTAGAAACGATTGCAAACGTTTACTTAAATGTTTACGTTCGAATTTATGAGTCTCAGATTTATTGTGCTTTACGTAGAAATAACTTGCACATGTTGCACACAGCACGGCGTGGATTTAAGACAATAGGCAAACAAGATAATTTTTCAACTGAATAGCGATAGTCTTACACGTGCAGCCCTGTGTCGGCAGAATTTCGGCACCATAAAGCAATTTTAAGTAAACGAGCAATAGAACAAAAGGACTTAGTCGTGGGAATTTTTAGAGGCAATGAAATCTGGGATTTTGAGGAACTGCGTGAGAGTAGGGATAAGGGGATGACGGACAGTCAAGGTTTGGTTTCCGAAGGAGGAGGTAACTCTTAACTGACCTCGAGATAATAGTGTCCCGCGTACGTACAGTGTGATTGTTCTAAGTTCAGTATTACAGAAGTGTAAATTGGAATTAAATTCAGTGAAGCGCTAAGCTTACATATGGGCGATTTGTGAATTAAGTGTACAACAATAACTTTAACTTCAGTGCGGCACTTATAATTTAAGAGAAGAACACTTTATAGACTGTGTAGTTTTATTTAAGTTACGAGTAATTAAGCTAAGTACTAACATTATTTTCGCTAGTCTAGGGGAGTGAGGGCGTGAGAGTTGATCATCTATGTCGTTACGTGTTCTGCGATTGAAGCTGCGGCGAGTAGCATGAAGCTGAGGGCGATAAACTATCTTCCTGATTAATTTCCTTAATTATTTTGAGTTGGAGCAGTAGCGGAGCGGAACAGCATCGGAGCGGACATCGCACACTATTTCCGTCGAATTTTAGGACAAATAGTTAATTGTGACAGGAAGTTACACACCAGTATGGCCACTACTCATATTCAAATACTGCTATAGGATACGGCAGGATTGTGCTCGCGTGTCGAAGGCACTGACACGAAGCGTGCAATTTGGCGTCGTTTTCCTCCTTTAGGACTCGGGATTCGTGGCTTGATGCTGACTGTGCTCTGGTTGTCGATTGCGACAGTGCGTGCGGTTGGTATCGCTATCTGTGATTCCTTTCCTAAGATAATTTCACTTCAATGGCATACTGGTGTATAACTAAAGAGAAGAGAGATATTCATGAGAGACATCGACGTGTGTTGAGTGACGGTTTGGAACTTAGCTAAATTAGCTTTGTACAGGATTTGGCAGACGCGTTGCCTAGGCAGGAGGCACTTTTCCCACAGGTACACGGGGTCCAGTTTTGAGTCCGGCGTTTTCTAATAAATTCGTTAGCTAATATCTAGACGTAACATAGTTGTACGTAGCTATAACATTATTGTAATAGTTTTAAGTACAATTATGAAAAAATGACTTACTGTTGAGTTTCTTTCGGCTTTCTTCTCAACAGCGGTCTCCTCTTGGGAAACGCCGGTAGACTCATTTTCAAACAAAAGCAGAATAAACGCTTTGAATTTAATTTTGATCTTTTGATTTTAAGCTCCTCATTTAGTCGAGTCTCTTGTATTAGTTTAGCAAGTGAGCGTCAAGTAATTGTGCTACGCTACGCCACAACCATAAACTACCATAGTAAAAATAAGCGTTAGGAAGTGAGCTTAGTGCGCTACGACCCGAACTATTAGGAGAGAAAGTTCGAGAGACTGAGCAACGTCGTGATCCTGACGCTGCGGTCGCGCTCGCTGAAGAGCCACGCCGAGTCGCCTCGCAGACGCTGGAGTGCTGCACTTCGTACGAGGTGACGCCGAGACCGTCGCTTGCGAGTTAAGTGACCATGATACAAGATGAATCGGTGAGTGATAATATGAGATATTGAAATTAGACGATCACACAAACGTTATTCTGGCCACTATTATTTCGAGGAAATACACACAACGTATGGGGTCCTTTATATCAGCTAATTTAGGTCGTATATAAGATAGTGCTAGGTAGGTTACATATTATATTCATAGATAGGGTAGGCTCTAGATAGAGATAGGTATAGCTATATGTAGGGAGGTAGCAAAGTTTGTTACACCTTCCTCGGATCTTAAACTATCTCCATGCCAAATTTCACCAAAATTGATTCAGCGGTTTAAGCGTGAAGAGGTAACAGACAGACACACTTTTGCATTTATAATATTAGTATGGATGGATATAGTAAGTATAGTATGGATTTGCCCGCGACTACGTCCACGTGGAACTTGGAAGTATGGACGGATGTGTAAGACCAGAATTTAAGTGATAAGGTCAATAAATTATTGGTAACTGCGAGATAGGTAGGTTTAAAGAAACATAAGTAAAACCCCTAGTAGTAACCTGTTTGAATAAATATTACATAGTATTTTCTTCGGTTTCCGCGACTGTCACACATTTAAATAAAACAATTCAAACGGATTATATCGCGTATATTATTTGAGCCTCCCTGACGGTTCAGTACCTTTACAGATACCGTTGTCAAAGGTTGACTGACTACTTTTAACATTAATTTGTTTTACACCGTTCGAGGCCCAAGGTTTCCAGTCTTGTGTCTTGCTTGATCCTTGATAAGATGTACAACAGGATCCCAAGCCGGTGGTAATGACAAACCATTTTCTCTATTGAAATTGGGATATTTTTTGATTTCAATAGCCTCGCGCAACATTCTGGGAGAATATCGTTTCTCTCTGCCAAGGATTGAAGTATTATCAAAATTAATTGAATGGTTTGGTTTGTCCATGACATGCTCGCAGACTGCAGACCTGTTGCAACGACGGTGCTTGACATCAGCTACATGCTTCACGCACATTGCAGCACTTGCTAAAAGGCTAAGTTCGGCGGCTTACGCTGTGAAAAGAATAAGACTTTTAACTGATGTAGCTACGGCAAGGCTTGTTTACTTTAGTTACTTTCACAGTGTCATGTCCTACGGGCTGTTGCTGTGGGGAAGTGCTGCAGATGTGAGTGCAATATTCGTTTTACAAAAACGAGCCATCCGTGCGATATACGGACTACAGACCCGTGATTCCCTAAGAGAATTGTTCAAGACAATCGGTATTATGACCGTACCTAGTCAGTACATTTATGAAAATATTATTTATGTTAGGAAAAACCTTAGACTATTCCGCAAAAGATGTGACATACACGATTTTAACACTCGAAATAAGGATAAATTGTTATCAGTAGGCACTAGGTTAAGTAAGGTTCAAAAGTCATTTGTGGGGCTCTGTACACGCTACTACAATAAGTTGCCCGACCATATTATTTGTCTGTCGGAAAATAAATTTAAATTAGTGATAAAGCAAACTTTGCAAAGAAAAGCTTATTATACACCAGAGGAATACGTAGCAGACAAAGACGTATGGTCGGACGCCTCAACTGCAGCATAACAAGGCATTTCCATTTTGTAAAGTTAAGTTAAGATGTTAAGTTAATATATTGTCTATAGTTAAGTTATTTAATGTAAAAATTGACCTTCAAAAAATATTCGCTTGGAATTTACTTTGAATAAAATACTTTTGACTTTGACTTTGACATGCTCCTTAACCCGTGTAGCTATACTACGTTTCGTTTGGCCAATGTATGATAGACCACACTCGAAGTCCAGCTTGTAAACACCAGCACTCTGCAGAGGGATGCTGCACTTCACGGGCCTCAGGTATTGAGACATCAGGTATTGAAACGTCAGGGAGGCTCAAATAATTAATATACGCGACATAATCCGTTTAAATTGTTTTATTTAAATATTACATAGGTTTTTAAAATGTGTAACAGAAAGAAAACAAAGGCCTATTCGAACCGCCTCCATTTACATGTAAGTTTTTCACCTTAAAACTGCAGTAACATTATTTGTCCTTCTCGGGGTCTATAACACCACATCAAATATTATCTTTACCGGGTCAGAAGTTTAGGCGTGAAAATGTAACAGAGAGACAGGCAGACAGAGAGTATTTCGTATTTGTTCCGTATTTATCAACAACCTCGTACAACACGATAGATATCCACCTAATCACCTTAATTAATAAAAGGGATTATTAAAAGTGCCTAAGCAAATTTAAGAGCAATTGTGCTCTTGGTCTAATAATGACATTACAAATTCTACAGGGTCATCAATGTCACTACTATACTGTTCACTCACTTTTCAATCTTTTTAGGGATAATTTCCAGGATGAAAACTATCCTATGTCCTTCCTCGGATCTTAAACTATCTCCATGCCAATTTCATCAAAATCGATTCAGCGGTTTAAGCGTGAAGAGGTAACAGACAGACAGACAGACAGACAGACAGACAGACAGACAGACACACTTTCGCATTTATAATATTAGTATGGATGTAGTTATATCTCATGGGACGCACCCGTATAAAGGTATGTATTTATTGTGGCTTAGGCTAAAGGCTGCCTCCTAGGTCAAATATTAATGCTTACCATTGAGACATTATTATCTCTTTTTTATTCCGCAACATAAAAATATCAGAACCTCAGATCAGAACGTGATTTAAAACAGCACTAAATAAAATGAACCTTTGTGCGATGGTTACAAAAGTAAAGAGACAAAAGCTGAATCCCAAAATTAATGTCTGCACTGAACATAAGATTCGTACCGGAACTAACGGCAGCTTTGTTGCTGCAATGATAAAATTTAGTCACGACATTTGTATCTTCCATAACTCCTTTATTCGTCGGCATTGTTATAAACTTTATTAGCAATTACATAATATGCCTCTAAAACTCGTACGTTTTGTTATTGCTATTGTACTGTTGATCACGGAGTGTACAAATGTATAATGCACGTTAGATTTTCCTTCCAGTAAAGTATCAACGCGAACGAGAACCAAAATACCTCAGTATTTATAAACAAAATCGAATCAAAATATTGAAAACCACTGATGTGATTATCTCTACTAGCGATCCCAAATTGGTGATAAATATTACATCAACGATAAGAAGTGACGTCATCGCAGATGGAACAGGTTTGGATCCCGCGACAACAATTGAGAAACTTCAGAGCGAAGGAAGAATTAAGTAATTTTAAACAGATTTGTTGACATCTTAGTGGGTACACTAAGTACATTTCATAATGGGAAATATTTTCCATCCGAAGTCTGCGATAGACGCGTGCGGCTTACGACGGATCGATGTTGAGACAAGATCGGGCGCCGTGCACGGAATTACAGCTTTAAATAGAATTTTCTGAAATCTAAGGCTTCTATTGCCAATGCGTAAAAATGCGGTCCAGGAAACGCGACCTTAGCAGATTAGCTAAGAACACGAAAATAACGATTAACATTCTACTCTGCACCCACCTGAAGCATCTCTGTTTGGCCCTATGGTTGACTGGTAGAGAACGCCATTAGGCATTAAGTTTGCCATTTGTACTGACTTTTGTTTTGTGCAATAAAGTTTAAATAAATAAATAATAGTAAGATAAGTAACGGCCATATTATAGAAGGTATGTGTTAGTACAATCTATCGCCGACGACGTGGTAACCCTGTATTGTGGCTCCTATGGCGACCTACAACGTCTAGTCACATTTTTTAGTGCCGCAACTACCACTGTTGATAGCGAGTACTTCATGAGAGAGGATTCTCCCACGTATTTAAGAAATAGTACATTACTGCAGACGCCGGCAAGCCCTTTTCACGGCTAAGGCATGTAATATAGTGCTTTTCTCAAACATATGCAATGAAATTAAAATATACACCACTCAAAAAACATAATAGCCCGTTAATCAACACAGCCGCCATGTTTAAAAAAAATTTCTTCCCGGCCTAGGCCTTCAATCTTGTATGAAATTCCTTTCCAGTTCTCTAGAATTGTTCCGCCCGAAACGTGACTCTTTCGAAGCCTGTTTTAACGCACGTTATGACGATATTTCATTGCATGTTTGAGAAAACTCATTTCTTTCTTCTCTGGGAGTCCCATCCAAGCGGAGGCCTGCGGTATTTTTAACATTTGTCACAGTTGCGCTAAAGGTACAGTAAATACTGCGCGTGTCCACGCCGGCTCGCTCGTCGGCCAATCGATATTATGGTAATCGATGACAGCGATGCGCGCTGACGTCAGGCATTGCGCGGGCGCAGCCGGTTTGTGGTTCAAGATCAAGAGGCTGGGGGTCGGCGCAAAATATCGCCACACCAGTAAAGTCGACTGCAGCATTGGACAGACTAGCGTCATATTTCAAAATATATGACATGAACATAATTATGTAAACAACATATCTTTTTTAGGTCTATTTTGGGAATCAATTTTGGGAAGTTATTTTATTTAAATTAGTTCTATTACACTTAGTTTGTAGTCACAGGTAGTTGCGATGTTGTGCATTGTGCGAGCACTTTATTTTTGTATAAAATGTCACTACCGGTGGGAACCTGTAATTGGCTTTCCATTAACTATTTCTAAGAGCAATGTATTGTATGTAGCTGTTGGTTCTCCTAATAAATAAATAATAATAAATTTAAATATGTATATGTATAAAATAGATTCCTGCAGTACACATATCCACACATCCAGGTACGTATTTTTCTGCAACAGTAAAAATGGTTGATGATGTAGGTAGAGAAACTCGTCAAATGTGTAGAGGACAGGACGTATACAACCGTACTATTCAAGTATTCATATTAACGTGGGCATAGTAAACGTCAAAAAAAATATTAAAAATGATGTAAAAAAACAAAGTATCTAGGTATTTAGTTAACGTAATGACTAAGTATATAGATGTTTACGAAGCTGACTGTCTGTCGTTTAGTGTAGAGAACAGAATATTAATAGCCGATGGATTATTCACTTTCCATTGAGTTTTATTTGTATTAGCTTCCAACTTCGACTGAATGTCAGATTCCACATTTTTACATAAGTACATTTAAATCGGACACGCTCTTTGATGGTAAAGTTGATTAATTTGGCGGTTTTGACCCGGTTATAAAATGAAATGATTTGTAACTGTTTTTAATTAACATCTCTCAGATCTACATCTAATAGAGCCGTGGCCACACGCATTTTTACGGAGACGTTTTGACGAAATAATTACCATTTCATTACCATTTCGTGGTATTTATAGACTGGTTTTAGTGAAATTAAAATAATTCGTGCGTGAGAAAAAGCATAACAGTATTAATAGTTGTTTGCCAACAATCTCTTCGCATTTGATGTTTGGTATGTTTAGTTTATTAATATAATAAACATCGATAACATGAACTGGTTTGAGAAGAGCTGCAATTGTGATGAGTCCTAGTGTAAGCTGAGATGAAAACAAAAATCTGAAGACATTCAAAAGAACAATGATCACATAGGTGGTAGCTGTATATCGACGAAAGATCATTATTATATTTTTAGAGTTTTCTATGGTGGTTTTCTTATAGTGCTGTCGATCACTTAGTTTGTTTTTGTCTTAGAACCAGGAGTGACTGGGGATAGCAAAGTTGGTAATATAGCGATACTAGTTAGAAGTGGGTACTTCGACTTTTAAGTAGTATCGCTATATTACCCTCTCTGCTACAGATTGCGTTTATAATTATATATAATTTCTGCTGACATACCGCGGGGCCGCGTGATTCTTGGGTCGCTTGTGGGTATAAAAACTTGAACTACTCGTAAGTAATAGATGCGAACAAACGATGATTTCTACGGAGCCAGTGAGTCATAGTAATCGTTTTGGCTCGTGTCTCGGTGACTCAGCCGCGGAACCCTTCTTACGTCATCGAATAGGTTACTATGGGTTTAATATATTATCCTGTTTCCTTGAATGTGCTTCGTATTTCTTGTAATCCAACTATAACTTAATAGTAAAAGCTTAATAAAGAAATAAAGAGTAACAATATTGTGTCTAGTTTTGCCAAATCTTCATTTTAGAGGCCCTTGTTTAAATTTCAATGCATATGCTGGTTTCAGTAGAATGAGAACGAGAGGTTGAAACTCATCAGTATTTGAAAATGGATTAGGGTAAAAGCCAGAAAAAACAAATTAATGTGATAATATTTAAAAGGCGACTGTATTGGTCCTTTGGACTGGATTGAATAAGCAATTAAAACGTCTGAGTCATAAAAGACCGCGATTTTATTTTTTCGTAATACTGGTGCTATCATTTCGGTATCTAAAGTACGGTAGTAAGTAAGTAAGTAAGTAATCTTCGGATAAAATTTCTTTGATATGATATGAACAACATTCCGCTATCGACAGTGTTTGTGGGATTTAGCAATAATGTAACATTATTAATGTTACGTTAAGTAGGTAATACGTATTAAATAAGAATATAATTAACAATTAAGTATG
This sequence comes from Apotomis capreana, assembly GCA_947623375.1. Lineage (NCBI taxonomy): Eukaryota > Metazoa > Arthropoda > Insecta > Lepidoptera > Tortricidae > Apotomis > Apotomis capreana. The sequence goes on along the minus strand of OX392512.1, from coordinate 533,668 downwards.
GAAATTAATTGCAAGAGACTTGGTTCCCGTTCTATAGGATTCTTTACGAATTTCTTTCTCCATTATTTCACCCCTTTTGAATGTCAAACAATCCTTAGTGCACCTCTCTCACACCTTCATTTCTTTAATGGTTAACTTCTGTCCGTCAATATTTAAATCGCATTCATGTTTTACAGTCAGGTGTTGATAAATCAGTATATAATTCCACATTCAATACAAGTTTAATTTGCCTGGCTGCAATTTAGTTTGCGGTGTTTAAGTCATCCAAATGATATTCCCATGATTTTCTTAAATTTATATCTTCAAGAATAAACCTACCTACCTTTAAAACCTACTTAAACTAAAATATGCATATTGTCGATACTGAAAGTGGATATAATGATAACGACTCAATAACCGATCATACTATTTCGAAAACAGAGGAACGCAAGGTACCAATTGCCTTTGGTTGTCGACATATTCTGATTTGCCTTCACACAAGAACGCACTAAGTCATCATTGCATAGCGCCGATCATCGCTGGACCTTCGGCACACTTTCTAGTTGCTGCAACTCGTTGGCATGCGGGCCACGACCACACCACGGCTGGCTGAGGAGCGTCATCGTACACAAACACAAAAGTCGTTTATAGGCTGATGTCCCATCGCAACTGTTTACTCGCTGAGGAAACGTAGAATAAATAACGAAACTAAACGTGTCAGAAAAAGACATGCGTAGCATATATATTGATAATTGATCGCAGACTGTTTACTAGTCGAAATATAGTCGCTTCTCGTCAACAGTGGAAAAACTGCCTTAATGGACTTAGCCGGTGAAGACCGGACGACGCCAGGATGTCTCCAATACAAACGAATATTTCAAAGATGGTTTGCAAACACTCATAAGCCTTTTTGTAATGGAAGAACACCACGGAACCATGACAGAGGCTAAGTTCTTACAGACATTGATTAATGATTGATTTTCGTTTGATTCATGTGTTGCATTAATGGTGTCTTGGCGATAGTCGAGCTGTTTAGGCAGACATGGACTTATAGGCACAGACAATAGGACTGTTATTGATTGGTTCCTTCGGAGCTTGCATCGTCTACGCAAAGGTATGTTTAGGGCATGTCACAATGAAAAATGTGACACGTCCGGTATAGGTAATTTTATCGAGGTGGAAATTATAATATTTTCATGGATTGTTCTATCTATACAATTGGATGCTATTTAAGCCAAACATACAAATATAAATACTTTTTTACATTAGCATGTAGTTTTTTCATATGTACATAAGTTATATTTTACATGACCTAACATAACTCAAGCAATAGAATAAAATCGAATCAAATATCAAAATCGATGTCAATTAACTATAAATATTCTTGACTCTTTTTATAGGCTATTGTTTAGCTGTGTTTTTTACCTATTAGTACCGTAAAGGTAGACAATGTTTGTCGTTTGCAGCGCACTAAGGCACACAGTACTTAGTAATGCAGCACGGATTAAACCTGCATTTGGTGTGTGTTTGGTGCAGTTTCCGCACACGCCGCGAGCCGCGACCTACATGGAGGTCAGAGCGCCGACTTCGTCAATGGTGTGCCTTTATGAGCTTTGAATAAATACACCGCCCAAGTGCAACGGACGGACATGTCCGGGAAACTACTATTTCATCGTCGGTCTCTGTGGACGTTCGTTTTCAACATATGAGATTATATGTTATAAACTTCCACATTGCTAGCTAGACAAAAAAGATGCAGATGTATAAGTAGTTACTGCAATCAGTAATACTTCTAATGGGAAGGGTAAAACATTATTCCACAATACTAGAAAATCTGAAGATTCACAAAGACCCAACATGGTTTTGAGACTTTCCGTATAAAACGCTCTTTATAAAACAAAGCACTTCTGATTGATAATGGGTCAACCTTGTGCTCACGGTTGAATGCATCCTATGCTACCAGTAATTACTTAGGTATTCCACCAATTACCCACCGTTATTTGCCACTAGACGACAGGAGGCGGCGCCACCTAAGCGCAGACACTCAAAAATATATTATATTTAATGATCTTATACATTTTTCGATATGTGGTTATGTGGTATAATATACAGTGCCCACCTGTCATAAATTAATAGGTATTGTCTTTTTGATTAATGATAATTTTTTTCCTTAATAAACACTCGTAAAGCTCCAACTTCTTAGTCCTGCAAATTTCAATGTTGGCTGCTGTACATTTATAGGCAAATTAGTGTCCTAGTGAACGCTGTAGAAATTATCCATTGTTTGGATTCCAAGATTACAGTGCAACGTCCATTTGCCGGGATTGTGGAATTCGAATAAAGCCGCGGGACAGAAATAGCGTCGCGGCCGCGACACGTGCCCTGCCCCCATTCAGGAAGGGCTAAGAATATCAAATTATAGAAAACCTCGCCTTATTGGCTTCGCACAGGCAGTAAAACACTCCTCTTTTTGTGGCTCTTTATTTAGACACAGCTGTGACACGGTGCTCGGTGGTTATTATTTTATTGGAAAGGAGTATAAATGCGCGTTCATTGTGAACACAAATCAGCGCCTCAATACGAAAGCGACTTCAATTTGCTATTTATTTTCGATGCAACCACAGACCATGATGCAACAGAGATGACAGCCGAAATCTATCTGTTCTTAGATTCGACTGTCCCTATTACTAACAATGCTAGAAGCAATGCGTATCAAAATATTTCTTGTAACTTGTTGTTAACTGAATATGCGAAGAACACCAGACAAACGACCTAACAGATTGTGGATTATTCTATATAAAAAAAATACATTCCTAAGTACCTGGCGTACAGTCAACCAATTTGATTTCTACGCCACTATTTATAGAACCTTGTCACAATGGCAATGATATGAGATTTCAAGCGGCTTTCATATTGCCGTTCACTGTGACAAGGTACGAAATGGCCTAGGAATCAAATTGGTTGACTGTACGTAAAGCTCATACTAATGCAAGTTCTGACAGATTAAGAATGATTATTTAATACAGTAATGAATAGCTATAAAAAGTGGTAGCGGCAAGGGAGACGGCGGAATCGGAAATTACAGCAATTTGCGCGCAACGAATTATCCCTGTGCTCGCACGCACGCGCAGGAAGCTCGCTAGCTTCTACTGCCGCAACTATAAGGAGCCCGGTTGTACAGCACGATCATATTGGTCATTTATTCAAATTGTATGGCACAGAAGGCTACATGCCGCTGAAAAAGAGAGGAAAGAAAGGCGTTGCGCGTGAAAACGGGTTCATAAAGATGATGCCCGGGAGCGAGCAAAGTAGAGCAAAGGAAGTAGGAAAGTAGACGCTGGATAGAGCCGGGATGGCACAATAACTTTCGCAAACGTAGGTTACTTTTCTTCTTGGAATCCATTTGGAAAGAATACAAAAAAATACACCCTTTGAGTAAAATTTAAGTAGGTATGCCTGGTCACGTGTAGTGTTTCCAGTAGGAATTTGTGGTTGTTTGCATTATATCGACCAATGGCATCAGAGGAAGGACTCGATTACCGCGATAAAAAACAAAACGTGTTTCATTGTTTAAATCAGGCTAGATCAGACACCTGTTGTAAACCTGTCCAACTTGTCTGTTAGTTGGTTAAACTATTAAACTTGAAAGACACAGGCTCGTCGCCGGAAGACATCAAGCGCCCGAGTGGAATGCGTAAAGTAAACAATCTAATAAAATTGGTATGCAATTGACGGTCTCGTCAGGAAAATTCGATGGACAACAGAACACAATTGTTACCGAGCAGGACTCGACTATTTAAACTTTGTATATATTTATTCAGAGAATAAATGAGATTTTAATGCAGTTTAGATAGATCTGACCAAAATATTAGGAAGAGTTGTAACCTGCGAAGTACGTTAAGGGTAGATTGTCGTCGTGTACTTGCTTGTCAAAAATATGAAATAGGTGCTTGCACTTAACGGCTCTAACTAAATAACCCTAAGCAAATCTTTATTTATGTAAACACGTTTCAGGCATAAATATCTTAAAGGATCCAGATCAACCCATTCATAGGCCGAAGCCTGTGGTGATAGGTCACATTGATCTCCTAGTCAATGTTACCGTTCATGGCCGCCCTCTAGTAAAGGCCTTATCACACTTGCGATTTGCGAGCGAGTTTTCTATACAAATAAGCGTCGCGGCGAACTCGCTGCGTAATCGCCTTCATACAAAATTCGCTCGCAAATCGCAAGTGTGATAAGGTCCTAAGCAACCAGATCAGTTTTAGCTAGACCACTAACCGTCTAACCAGAAACCTCAGCAAGAGAAGATGTTGCAGGATTTCCCTGCCTCTGCTCTCACTCTAGTGTGACGACTATGAATGACGTGAAAGCTTACGTCGCTTGCTTGTCAAATGTATTTCCGTAGTGCGGCGTATGCGCCGGAGACGTGACTCGCATGTGTGTCGCCGACCGCGGGGAAATGGAGCGCCTTAAGGACGCCGCGGGTTGCCACCAACACCAAAAAATAAGTGTACAATTTTGCACAACTTGTTTTTAAATATAGTTTTCTTAAACTTTGTGTTTTCTTTTTGTGATCTGTATCGAATAAAAAAGAGCATTATTCAAATATATTGTACAAAATTAAGACGTCAATTAAAGTTCAATATTTTTTTCATATTTTGTTTCCAATTTTTTTTTGTGATTTCCAACACATTGATTTCAGATTATATATAATTAAAAAAGTATAAGCATAACAGATCCTTAATTATCAAACACAACCATAACAATGAAATAAATAAAATTACTAAAATTGACGTCTAAATGCTCAAAAAACAAATGGAACCAAATATATTTTATTCAAAGACGATGAGTACCTACCTATAATTTTCCTGATGTGTGAAGACGAGAACTAATGTCAGAAGTTGAGAACTAATGTTCCAGATGATTACGTTTTTTTTATATAATAGACAACATGGAAACTATAAAAAGCAGCAGCTGCCAACCCTAATTCCTAACGTAGGCATGAGGTCGCTCCTCTATTGAAAGAAAATGCCGCTAGCACAGAACCGCCTCGTCATCGTCAGCACAACCGAGGCGACGCGTGAGTAAGCGACCTTACTGCCCGGGCTTGAGGCCGGGGTCCGAGGCTCGGAGGGCTACACACAATGTTAATCGTGATGAACGTACTGATGCCAGCACTTCCACACTCTCAGTGCATTGCCGTAGATTAGATAGTCAGCGTCGTATTTAGAATGTCAAAAGGTACTTGGCAAGTTCATATTTTCAAACAACAGCGATCATTGCGGTTATTTGGGAATGAAACAACCTACACTTTATACACATTGTGACAATTACATATTGACTATCAGAACCAATACCATTTTCAATATGATTGTGTAATATAATTGATAATTGGCGACGAAAATCTTGAGTGATGTGTAATAATGAAAGTTCCTTATTTATAGAAGATAAGTTAAATAGACAGCTAGCTTGAATACGGCATACCATGTGTTACTTAAGTGCAGTTATTTTATTTGTATTAACCTTAGGCTAATTATAGATTAGTGTAAGTAAGTTTGCATGCCATACTGTGGCGGACCATGCATTTATGTAATTTATTCATTTTATGTAATGTATGATCAAGCAAATAAATAAATTGAAATTGATACCTTTTAGATTAGTTTACGGTTGGAATATAAGTTTATTAAGGTAGCAACTTCATTTATTCGATATTTTCCCTCTCCAATTATGGTATTTGTTATCCCGGTCTTTCAAGGTTTTGGGCCGAAACGATAACCTAGTAACAAAACTTAATTTATCCTTGTTTTACACGGAACTACTCTCTGAATAATGTTAAATAGAATTAAAATCTTATCGATGTACCAACAAGTGATAAACAATCGACTTGGAAATAAATACTCGAGATAATCTTCGCGTCGATACCAACACAAGTGTAACTAAATAAAATGATACTTCAGACAAAATAAAAACAGTGGTCAAGAGTAAACGTGCAAAGTGGTGAAGATATGTAATAATATTCGCGCTTATGTTCTAAAAGTTTGAAACCCTGCAAATTCGATTTGGGGCTAGTCTACAGTAGTATCTTAAAAATAAATTGACACGAGTCTAGATGATTAAGTAGATTACCTATAACAGACATTTTGGCACTTGTTTTACCTCGCAGCGCGACAAAAAGAAAGACTTATTTTTTGACGTGTACAGATGTGGTGAATAATGTTTTGCCACTTTCTTTACCTATTTCAAAATATCAGTTGCTTGTTTGAATTTGAATGACGAGTCTAACACGTGTCTGCTCCTAAAATTGTACCCTTTTTCTTTATCATGTAGGGAACCCAAAAAGTTGTTTCCACACGCATTACGTAGGTATATCAATTATTGCGATGCTCATATAAATATAAATTGAATGTGGGCCGCACCCACACTTCGTTGCGGTCCTACGAAAAATATATATTAATAATTCTGAATCTTGTTCCACAGTCATAAGTTACAAAACGTGTACGTATTAAATGAAGGGATATAAAGATGCGTAGTGATTGTTTCACAAGACACGAAACGTTATATTTATGACATCAATAACAGTTTTATAGAGATACTCTAGAAAACTATTCGTGAATCATAATAACAGACAAAGTACAGACATATTTTTCGCAGTGTAACAAACTCTGTAGTTAAATCAGTTGCTTTGCTGTAATTATTCAGAACTTGGAATACATTAAGCGAGTAAAACAAACCTATTAAACTGCTTTCCATCTGGTTGGTATTGTTCCTAAAATAGCAATGATCCAAAATCTTGCAGACAATCAAATTAGCCATATGGCGCCGAGAACCGCGGCGCTTCGAATGTTGGAAAGATACTGGCGTCTTCAGTTCAGATTCGATAAGGATTTCCGAACACACTTGGAGATGCGATTGTGATTTGTGTCATATATGGTTTTATCGGCTGGAATGAAACCAGCAATGTTATGGTATCTGCAAGCGTTTTCGTACAGTGCTGTTTTTCTGTGATAACCTCGCTAGTGACGCTAACCGTCCTACCAACGGTTGAACCAACCAAGTTGGTTTAAATCAGAATTACCAATAAGTATCTTAAATTACCCCACTGCAGAAGCGCAAAGAGAAGTTCTATTTTTCACGCGTATTTGGATAAGATGTTAAAAAGTGCGATTTTTTACACCACAGAAGAATTCAAACCACTGAATTACCTATTATTTATTTTATTCACTGTCTGTCGATTTGTCTGCCTGTGTGAAGATTGCAGTCAGGTTATACTTAGATAAGATAGGTAGGTACAGACTAAGTTAGCTAATAGAAATATCGTTTTCAAAGAACTCCAAAGAAAGGTGGTTCGCTGTACGTCTGTTAGTCTGTAAAGCACACGTCAAAGTAAACGTTTCTGCTCTGGCCGTCTCCACCCGTCGCAATCTCCTTTGACATCTGAGTGAACGACTCTCGTGTTCAGAGCGCTGTTACCGTTTGACGCGACGGTAGCGTAAAGTCCTCGTACTCGTATATGTGGGAGATACGATCTTAAGCCAGCATCCCGCGTCTCGCGAACTCTAATGAGCGGTAAGTGGCGGGGTCGACGGCCGCGCTTCGGGGGTCAACGGGAGTCTGCGGACCCCAAGGAACACCGTTATTAACTTTACAATGTTTACATGCACATGACAGTAACTATCGACATTAATCGTTTAAATTTAGATTATACACACCTATGGCATTCTACCCTGACACCTGCCTCAAAGAAGAATGCTTTACGATGCCTAAGCATATTATTAGCGCTGTCTCAGGTATTGAGCAGCTAATGATGTAAACACTCGTGAGTCACGGCGATGACGCTGCTATGACTCCCATCAGCCTGTGATAGTGCATAATGACACACCTGTTTGCTCAGAGCACAGAATATCGGCGAGCGGCGCACAAACACGGTATTATGCGACTTTATTGAAGGATATTTTGTTTACGTCACTTGGTGTTCATTATTTAATGGCATTATATATAGGTATTCGTGGCTAAGTCGACCGGTAAGTGCTCTGAGCGTTATATGCTCGTGAACGGCGAAGATAATATATAATCAGTAATCACTGTATTTTAAGATACAAACTATCATAGTCAATAAATATTTACATGTTCACGTGTTTAGAATATTTTTTGAGAACATAAGTAAAAAGTATGTGTCACAAGACTAGAAGAATGCGAGCATTAGAATCCGTCTTTTAGAAGAAAATATCGTGATTGCAACAAATCGCAGTAAGCAAATCGGTAGGGTCATACAATTGCTCCAACGCTCTACTGTCGCCAACTTTTCCGGCTATATTCGCAACAAACACTGCAACATAATGTCTATATGTAAAAAGATAGGTGTTGACAAGAAAATATTTTCTTTAACATTTGCCTTAGCACATTTTTTCAATCAAAGCCACTTAGTGGAGAAATTCCCATACAAGAAAAGGGGATACTTGCAACATAAAGCACCAGCAGTTTTGTAAATGGATTTTCACTAATAGCTTGTACTTTTATAGTCAATTGGCCCCAAGTTTGTCGGAGAGTATTTCATTAATGAGTGTCAGAATAACGAGCGCAGAGAATTGGTCCACGGCGACAATTACACGGCCATTATGTGCCGTCGTCGTCGCGACGTGGTCCAAGTCAGGAGAGCCTCTTGCAGATCCTAGGGTCAGCAGATAAATTGGAAACTGAGGTCTTCAAATTAATGATGTTTATACAGCCAAGGGCAGCCGTCTGGTGCGTTTGCCCTCGGCCCTCAAGTTCACCCTTAATGGTGTTTCTTTCGAGGCAGAGTACAAAAGGAATAATCTAGTGATGAATAGTATTAATTTGCCTCCCTCGGCCTCGGGTTGGACCGAGTCACATCGAGCAGAACTCTGCTTTTACGACGCGACGCGAGTAACCGTTGCTGAAATCCAATTACGTCCGAGACGTAGTTTAAGTACTAGTTAAAATTCCTGTAATTCCTATCACATTATCTCCAGTCTGGCCTGATCATTACAAATGAAGCTGTACAACACGACCCGTGTCTGTCACGTGGTTTTGTTGGTGTCGCGCGCGTCTCCTGTGGATTGCCTACTTCTTCACGCCGCGAGTGACATCATATCACATCACAAACAAATCAAGAATTGTTTGGCCGAGCTTTGTTCATGTGCGATTTTTGCTTCTGATTTTTGAGTATTTCAGAAGGAAATGTCCGAGTTTTACTAACGCCCGACTTGTTATAGTATAAAGAACATGGCTTAATTATTCTTAAATTGTCTGACGAACTTGAGACTTTAGTAGTACTTTGTCTATTATCGTATTGTCATCTACGTTTACAATACTTCATTATATTTATATTTTATTTTTATTGTATATGTAGGTGTCCCGTCTCGCACTGAGACACACATCCAGGTACAAATACTTAGACCGCAGCAACAAAATCGCGCCAATAGATCGCGAAATGGTGGCAAACATAAGCAAACTAAAGTAACGTAGCGATATACGCGTAAATATTAAGTAGTGACCTAAAGAGCGAAAATTGGCTATGGGAAAGGCTGTTCGGGGGCTCGATGATTATAAAATTAAAAGAAACCTATTTATTAAAACATTAGTCGGTATAACGTAAATATTAGTTAGTCTATTTGAATGTCCCTTAGAGTACGAGTCGCGCCAAGCCTGTTTGCGGCATCAGTTGACCTTTGCGAAGAATCAGAGCACAAAAAACCAAAGCTAGCAGCAAAAAAACACCACACAATAGCTCTTGAAGATAGGTCACGATTTTCCGCGTTGGTAGCCATCATCATTTAGTAATCTCACTTTATGAATACGTGTTGGTTCCTTCTCTTTCCACGCAATGACTTTTTGCATGAAGACCATGGACCAAAGTGACATGGCATTTTATCCAAAAAACTTAGTTCTCGATAGATGAGTGCAGGAACACGCCGTGAGGAATTGGTAGCTAATAAGTATAGCATTATCAGTTGATACTAAAATATGGATGATTTGCAATCTCACCTATATAACAAAAGAACCTCATTGGAATAAAACTCGTTCTTGATCAGGTTACTTATGTTATGATGCTGTTCCTCGTTCCAAAAACGAATAATACACAGCTAAAAGAATCTAATTGTTTATCGAAAGTAAAGAACATGACGTATCACTACCACTACAGTTTACTTATGAGCACCGTTACGACGTAACCCATAAACACAGCCCGAGGTAACACCGCGCTGTGAACAAACGAATGACATGTTCATGTCTTCTCATAATTTCAACGCATTCATGTGAAGTTATTAATATGTGGTACTATTTTATACGATATACGTGTTATTATACGATAAACCACAAACCACTTTAAAGAACGCGTTGTCTTTTTTTTCAGTTTTCTTACATAATTTGAACACTACCATAGAAGCAGAAGTAAAGCGAAGTAAAATTTCTAATAATTGTGGTCTCGCGGAAGTCGATTGCTTGGGCTTTAGCTGGAGCAGAAGTGAATAACGATCGACCGACGGTGACCAATCCAATCCTACGATCGATAAATGCGGCATAAACGCAGCATCAACAATGAGAGAGCTATCGGCTAACGCATCGTTGTATAACCACGAACATTTGCTTTGCAAGCACCGCTATTGTCTCTCGGTTGCGCACGTCATATTAAAAATCAAAAGAAAGAGCTTTCTATACTAATGCTATCTACTCTGCTCGGGTGGTCAATCGGTTATCCTTATTCCAAGTGCCGCCTGGCCACGAAGACACCTAGGTAAATGTTGTCCACAGCCCTCACGTGTACATTCCTGCGATATCGGCGATAAGTGCTCGTTAGCAGGCAGACGTGACGCTATCTGCCTTATCGGTTTATGAGCCACTACAGCCGCAGCCGCAGCCATACTGCACTCCACTAATAGATAGTTCCCAGTAAGGCGTTCACAACACGTTACCGGACGCGCCGACAAATATATGAGCTCCATTTCTTAAGTCTTATTTATTGGACTTCAATGCCAGAATACAATTAGAAACTTAAAAGAAGATTAAAAATTTGAAAGCTCCCGGTATCTTCTGATTGGCTAGTTATGAGATGCTAGTTGATCACTGCGTAATAGCTGTCTGGTAAAGAAAAACCATAAAACACGCACAGGATACACTTATAAGCAGCGTTTTTGCTCTGTAAGGTTATTTAATTTATGAACTCCTAAAATTTAGGAGTTTAAAAATTATGTGGTTAGCCCATAACAGAAGGTTTTTTTTGTAATAAGATTTTTGCAGCTTGGGGTACTCAGCTTCAGTATTCGTTTCCAGTCACATTTGAAGGAGAAAGGATGACAAACTGACTAATAAATTATGTTTTATTTCCATAATAAACTTTTGAACACTCTCCATATCAAAAGATACCTTACTGCTAGGGGCACTTAAGTAAACCCCTTTACTTTTCATACAGAACAAAACAACATAATTCATCAGAAAGGCAGTAAAAGTCGTACGGCTTTTGCGTTCCGAGCCATGGATAGTAAGTAATGATGGAAGTAAACGTTGGTACAAGATGCATGCCCCATTGTGCATATTAATGTAGTCTATGAATGCACCCAACAAACCAAAAGCGGTTGAGGAGTGTTGCGTTTGTGGACTTTGGTGTGATCGGCGCTCGTGCTGGTACTTGCGTGATTTGAACCGCTTTACGACACGGACTGGCTGGAATGAGAGTTTTCTGAAATCAAATACTTATCCACTAGTTGGCACCATGGAAACAGAAGCCTATACCAAATATATAGGCATAGTAAACGTACCAATGCTCGACTCCCTATTGCCCAATAGTCGCCATCTGTCTGTCACCTCTGTCGCCCTGACATAAGGTTGAAGGTGCCATCTATTGGGTCAGGTCAGTGTCGAGCACTGGTACGTTTACCTTAAATATATCCACCATTCATCAAATAAATAATAAGTTTCTGTCAATTTTTTTTTTGTGACAAGCTTTTATAGCCGACTGTACTTTTCTTTGGATATCCATCAAATGCTCACTCAGACAATTCTAAAGCGACCAAACTCGGTAGGGTTGCTTTTTTTATTGTAGAGTTCCTATGGCCACCTGCCGGCTCCATCATCAGATGAGCCCCATGGTACCATATTATTGTATTGTCATCAAAGTTAAGTAAGTATGCAAAATTAGAGCTCAATCGGTTGACGATATCTGCTTCAAAATTGAGTTGCAAGATTCCACCCGAACAAACATACTTATATACATACATACAATGCAAGTTAAATAAAAGCTTGTAAAAAGTCGGTGCCGTGATTAGTGCGTGAGTTTATCTATACGACAATAGTGGAACTACTTATTTAAGTAATGAACTGGCGCTTCGTCGGCTGCAGAGCGATTGTCTTGTCGCTGTCTTCACAACGTCACCGTCTCCAACGCCATACATTCTCCGCTTACCCTTACATCGCATCTCAACCACGCTCGATATGCTTAGGGCTTAAAGGAAACCTCACAGCACTGTCCCATTCAAGTATTAACTCATAAAACTTGACGCGAAAGCGCAGTGTAATGGGGAAACAATTTGTGTTCTTTGAAAACACCGCGTTTTATGACCGCGATCCGAAAAGACGTAAGTAATTGCATTCCAGAGGTTTAACTGCCCCTTTCAAAATGGCTTAACTAATCCTGAAACGTCTCTAAAACTTAACAACGCCTTTGTCGGTGCAGTCTTCACTCTTCGTTTGTGGCACAAGTGCCACAATGTGGCGGGATTTACGCGTTTACCGGTGCAATGATTCAATGAATGGCAAACCAGGCAATGTACAACCACATGAACCACATTCTCGGCGGTTTCCCTACGTTTGTTAGACTTAGAACGAAACTATACGTTGCGGTTTACGATAAGGTACAGAAACGGTGAAACTACCTAAAAGCCGTAAAACGGAAACTGAAACTCCTTCTGAGCGTTGAGTCATTTGGGTATTAAACTAACTACTAAGTTGGAAAACAAACACACCTGAGATGCAAGGTATACCTACCGTAAACCCTGTATGGTAATTCGCTCTCTGCATCCTTATTTTTTTAAGACTACAGACACTTATAACAAAATCTATGCGTGCCTTTTCCGGTGAAAAGCATGACCATGAAGAGATATGGGTACACGTTCCTACTGGTGAAAGAAATCTCGTAAAAGGTTCTACTTGATATTTTTTTCAGTGTCCGCGATTGTCGCACATTTAAATAAAACCCTTGACAGAGGCAAACATGAAACGGTTGTAGAAACGCTCGGAAAATTACTTCATTTCTATTTCGATTTATTTTTACGTGAAATATATAGGTACCAAGCATTCGTACCTACAATAATTTTTTTTTTTATATATTTCGGAATTTCATCACATGTCGCTCCCTTGTCGTTCGAACTGTCGACAGTGTGTAGCCCCACGATCACAAACGCGAACCCGATAGCCTGCGGTCTGACCGCAATGTTGACTCCATCGACCAGCACAGGTAGGATTACCTACCTCATGAAAAAAATTTAAGTCCGAAGAAAAAGCTAGCAGCCTCAATCCCGTAATGCCCGAAAATCTTGTCAGCACAAATCGTCCGATAAAGTAACCCTAAGTGCAGGCATAGCATGGCCTAGCTACGTAATATATGAAGAGAAGCGAAAATCACTTGCCGTTGGTTGACTGCACTACTCTCCGAAAGAAGAATTATGAGAATGGGTCAGTAGCTTTCTGGCAGGCAGATGCATAAAGGTGGTAATTGACGGTGCATGCTCTGAACCCATATCTGTGGATGTTGGTGTTCCTGAAGGATAACACTGTCAACGGAGTCAAAGAGGTAGCCACTATCAAGACCCCACATCAGGAATGAATGAATAAACAAGAAAGTAATTATCACGACGACGCCGTTAATGGCGGCATTATTAACACGAGGATAATGAAGAGATGGGTGATGTCAGCGAGATGACAACACCGGCCGTGAAGCCGCTAATCTATGCAGATAGATAGACAGAGATGTTTCATTTCATGGTATGATGATACATCGCTAATAAACAAGTAGACAATTTCATTTGGCCATACGCGATTCCGACCAGATATCTATTTTTTTTTATAAAGCTACAAACTTATCTATCCGTTTACTTATTATATAACTTCCAGCTGATTGCAACGTAGACACAGTCTTTAAGATTCAAAAGAAGTGTATAAGAATCATTAGCAATGCAAGACAGGATGACACTTGTGTTCCATTGTTCCAAAAGTTGCACATACTCCCATTGCCATGTCTGTATATTAAAAACATTTGTACTTTTGTAAAATCCCAACAGCATTATTTCACACAGAGAAACGAAATCATTCAAAGACAGACTAGACAAAATACTATGAATCGTATATGTAAACCTCTCTGTAACAAGGCGATGTATGGCAAAAATGTATACATAATGGCCATAAGAATATATAACCATTTGCCGGAACGCCTAAAATTGCTACAGGGAAATAAGTTTAAGCGTAACCTAACAAACTGGCTTCTTGACAAGTGTTTTTATAGCGTTAAGGAATATTTAGAATTTAATGTGACTGAATAACTGATGAAATTTTGTAATTATGTTTATTGATTATGATTATTATTGATATTATTTAATTTGCTAATTGTTGTATAATTTAATTCTTTAATTAATTAATTTAATATTATTTAGTTTTTGGCCCCACTGACAAACATTTGCATGCTTGCTTGCAAGTAAAAATACATGGAAACGAAATTGTACCCTAACACCATACTGACTGTATTTTCGCAAATAAATATTTGAATTTGAATTTGAATTTGAATTTGAATTTGCCGCCACTCACGAGTTGAAATTTCGGGACGTTTTTTCTTAGTCCATTTGGCGCATAAATGAAATTTGTCGCCTACATCCTTCAGTGGTTTAAATTCTGCCACGTTTGTTTACGATTAGGTTTTTGCTTTACGAAATAGATTATGTCCTAAAAACTCGGACATCGTAAATGCGTTATGGACGAGCATATGCCCGATTTGAGGCATTAACTAGCAAAAGTTTGACCGTGACTAAAATAATGTGTCATAAAAAATTGCACACAATGGCTGACATAATTTTATAGAAAGTGATTAGAGTGTTAAGTGGCTTCAAGTGATTTTACCCATCATATATTTATCTATGTTAGTGTGGGAGTGAGTACTGTAGGTGATTATTTGGTCTGAATGTGATAATTGCGATAGGTACCCATGCATATTGGGAGCACCTATTATCACTGATCAAAATAGCATGTAATACATAAATTAATTTAATTAAATTAGGCATGTAGGTTCATTAGTTGCCCATCTACCTATCATATGAATTAGATCTTATCATCAAAAGAATTTTTATGTGTTCATACTTTCTCTTGACATAGCCAATCAGTGTATTTTCCTTCACTGAACATTAGGAACTGTGGCACATGCGGCATTAAATGTAAGCAAACCAGTTGCACCATGACACAGATACCATTTAAACATTAATGGGCTGTGAAGCATGTGATTCACTCTGTGACTTCACAATATGCATGTACAACATTGTGGTAGCTGATATTATCTATGATTTTAGCAGTCAGATCAAGTTAATATTAAGTTTGGCAATGGTACATTACTGAATTAATTGTTTAGAATCCAATACATTGTTTCATTTTAAAGATTGTAATAAAGTCCTGTCCTTTAATGCATATCCCAAACAAACTATTAATAAAAACTACAATACTGGCAAGTTATTCTACAAAATGGCCAGTAATACTATAATATATGTATTAATGCGAAGCTTAACATTTTCTGTTGAATATTTATTCAAGTGGCCGAGGCAAGGTCGTTGGATCATTTGTGTGACATAAAAATGTTAATGATAACAACATGTGACCACACAAGGCATCTTCATCTTCACCCTTCATTGATTAAACTAAAGATATTTAGTTATCTTAGAAAAATTTTGCTGATTGTATCTTATAATTGAATTGTTTGAATTTGTAATATTCTTCTATAATCTTACTTATACTTGTTCCAAATTCAAATTTCTTTTCAAACATAATGTGAACATAATTCTAAACCTGAAAATGCAAAACTACAGATATATGTGACACCCGAAAATAATGGCATTATAAATATACACAGACATATTTCTTATGTGTGTCCCTTTACATTTAACTGAGGTAGGTGTAGTAGAAAAAACAGTAGATCAACAAATTAAAGTGTAGATGTAAGTATATATTTACTTTATTAAATGTTATTTGATGTTTTAAAAAATCATAAAGATTTTACATTGCTGGGGTTCACTCCAAAATAATTAAATGAAATATGTCTTCTATTGTGACAGCCAAATGTGACTTACCACTGAAGGAACAGCCATGAGAACAGATTAACACCCGTACAAACAGACTTTCGCCATTCATCCAATTACACTAACATTAGTAAAATAAAGCAGGCCTGTTTACTTCCAGTAGTTTGAATACCACTCACACTTCAGAACCAGGGCAAGGACAAGTGGAAATTCTTTAAACCAAAACATATAATAGATAGGTAGGTATTGTGTAGTGTAGATGCATACCTTTAGTGTAAATACTTACTATCATGAGTAATTGAATGAACAATTATGACATCAACTAAAAGAAAATGAAACATGTAAGCAACCTATTTTAAAAGTTGGCTAACTTATAGTGGATATTTTACTTTAATACTATAGGGGCTTAAAGTTTTACACTACTGCTAATAGTAAACACTAAACATGGTTGTTACTTGTTGGGTACAAGCTTTTTACTGTTTATGATTTGTTTGTTTGGGTTCATGTATGGCAGTTCATTTTCAGCCACTGTCTGTAGATAAATTAACTAACATTTATAGTTAAGTATGTGAATAGAAATAATAACAACATAATTATGGACAATAAACATTTCGTATCCCTAACTACACCATAGCGACTAATATTGATTTACCTAGATATAATACTGCATCAGATACTTCTTCGGCAGCCTATGAAGTGCAGGTCAAATAAAAGTAGAACACCATAAAGAATTTCAATGCATGTAGTACCACAGCCAGATGTTGTAGTGTGACTGGAACTCACCTTGATGGGAGGCTTGCCCGTGACGTTGGCGACGAGGAAGTTCATGGCGATGTCCTCGCAAATAATGCCGCACTGTGTTATTATTGCATGCGGCTTTGACTTCCTTTGTCGTGAAGGACTCGATAGCGAGATCCCACGCACGGCGCCATCCGAAACGTGAAAAAGTCACACTTACCTCAAATGCAAATTCTCAATAAACTTGTCAGCAGTCAAATTGTCCAGAAGCACGAAGTCGGACACGCCGACTTCGGGTTGACTCGCCATGATCACAAACACACTTTACAATCCACAGAAAAGTCAATACCAATATTCATACAAAAGTTTCTTTCTTTGCGTATAAATTGTCAACAAACCGTTAAATTAAACGGACAGAAACACAACCTTCCACCTCCGACATTTCATTCAAACTGACAGATTTTTAAATAATTTCAAGAGGCTGGCAACTTTGCAAAGTTACCAGAAATAATAAAAGAAAATTAAATATAAAATTTCTTAAGTGTTCAATTAATTTGTTAGTTATTTTTAAATTCTTTAAATATTGTCGATACCACTAATTAAAATATTACATTAAAAAATCATAAAATCATAAAAAAATCTTAAACAAGGTTGAGTACCACTAGCAATAAAAAAAAAAGAACGACGGATGATGACCGCCGCCGCCATTTTCCTTGTTGTAGGTGCCTCAAATGTCATAATAATTTCAGAAAATTAATTTTATTTCAGTTTTTATGTTATTTTCTATGGTTAATTAACATTTTCAACTATATTTTAGTGTCCTTGCGTTGTCCTTGCTGTGCGCGCCTTTTCTGAGTTCGCCGTTAAAGTGCTCTGTAACATTGTAATTTCAAGGATCCGCGATCTTGGTGTTCTACAATGAAATGTGTGGATCCTCTTCATAAAAGGTAGCGATCGTGCGTTACGCCCACGGAGACGCTCGTCGGGTGTAGTGTGATCTAAGCGTCGTTATTTTCTTTGTTAGAAACGGGTCATGAGGTGCAATAGTGTGTGGTGAATGGAACAATGAGCGACTCGCCAGGAGTGGAATGGCTGCCGGCGTACAGCCCGGGGCCGCCGCGGCACAGCCCGCTGGGGCCCATCCCGCGCTTCCTGTTCGAGGGCGTGCAGCCGCTGGGGCTGCAGGAGAACAACAACAAGGAGGCTGACCAGAAGGAGAACTCCAACAAAATCAAACACGCCAAACCTGCCTACAGGTACTGTCCCCGCTCTCCTAACCTACTGTCTAATGCCTGTTCTTGATACCAGCTAATGTGGCAGACAGTAGGTGCATACATTTCTGTGCCTCTTTCAGTCTAGTCATGGCTCCAAATCCTGTTCTATCATAAACATATGCATGTGTTTAAAAGTGGTGATGAATAATTTCAACAAAACTATGCCATTTGATGAGGTATCAGCATATTTTCTGTGGCAGCACAACATTCTGGCAAAAACCCTGTAATGACAATAGAGGTAACATCATTTTTATATGTTTTGTGATGAAAACTGGTAAAATTTACATCTTACAACAGCTTAATATCTCTTAAGATTTTCTAAATTCATTGTAGAAAATAGAATAGACAACATACTTTGTTTGGTCATCAATTGGTTAATTTAAAGTAAGACATGTATGGTGTATTATTACAGCATCAGATGCCCCTTGCACGGTGTTTGTTTTCCTCAAGAGTGCCAATCTGTTACAGTTCTCAGAACAACAACTTGTGACTCATGAAATTCATCAACTACTGAAAATAATATATGTGTATCAACCACATTTATTGTACTATAACTAAATATCCTCTTAAAAGTATATATTGAATCTTCAACTCTGGCTGATCCCCGTTGTTAAGATAATCTAGCTGGTTGTTTTTATTGCCGCTTGAACAAATTTTTTGTAATGAATAAAAGGAGCTCTAATATCAGAATACTGGAAATGATACAATAAGTCTTTGATTTATTATAATGTGTAATCAATAGAATGTTAAATTGGCATCTACAAGTTTGCTTTTCATAGTTACAAATCTAATAATGCTTACAGATTTTGAAGGAATTATTTACTGACAATAAACTGTAATTTAGGTGAATTTAGATTTTAAAACTAAACCTGTACTGTTTAATAGCAATTCAAGAATGTTGTGTAGTCGTTTTCACACCTTAATAGTTCATACCAATCCCATGTGCAGGGATTTCAGAGGTTCATACATACAGAACAAAAACCATGATTTGCCAAGAAACAACCCCACTTTAGCATTTATAGCGGTTTAACCTTAAGTCTTTTCTGATAGATAATACCAAAGACCTTACATCAAGTTGGCAAGGGTTATGAATCCATGGACTATTTTGTATGGAAGATCCATAACTTAGGGTCGGGTTGCTTTGGCTCAAATTAAAAAGAAAACATTCCAACCTCGAGTACCCTAGTATCCAAAGTAACCCAATCACCATACTATTTTGTTTAAATCAGTGTCTTCCTGTCAAAAAAATCCTGATGTTAGCACTATATCTCTGGAAACATGTAGTACCAAAGAAATGTTAATGTAACCAAAAATGGAATGTTTCCAGTTATGCCAGCATGATCCGGCTGGCGATCAGCAGCTCACCGAACGGGAAGATGACTCTCAACGAGATCTACACATACATCTGCAACGCCTTCCCATACTACCGAGAAGCTGGCAAGGGCTGGATGGTAACACTCATTTACTTTCTGAATAACACTTCCCAATTTTTACTGCCTAAACACAACAATTACAAATTAGTGAAATCCAATCCAGATTAAAACTACATGGTTTGCAAAATTGACAAAACATCTGGTAAAAAGATAGGTAAGGTTTATTTTTTGATGGTTCTTGGCAGCAGGGTCACCTTTGGATATGCCCTCAGGTCTTCTGCTTCAATATTTTGATCACAGAGAGAATTTCCTTATGTAACTATCTTTTTGTATGATGGTCCTAAGGTCCCAAGAGACATTTTTTACAAGGATTTTTAGGTTAAAATTAATGAGATTTAGACTCTGTCTTTCTCCTTCTTGTTCTACACAACTCTTGGTAGAAACTAAATTAATTATAAGTAGGCAAACTGGCAAGGTAGAACTTGAGCATGGTATGAGCAACAAGCATTCAATCTCATCTTATTTTAATATAACCTTGTAAGGCCCAAGGCAGTTTTCGTCTTACTTAAATTAGACCCTTACTGTCATTTTAAGAATATTTAAAATGGCTTTAGAATTTGTACATTGTAGTGTACAGTTGGCCTTACGAGGGTAATATTGCCTCTAGATACTTAGCATATCCAATAGGGAGACACCTACTGAATAAAATGAAATGATGAATATTTCAGAACTCGATACGACACAACCTGTCCCTGAACAAGTGCTTCATGAAGGTGGCCCGCAGCAAGGACGACCCGGGCAAGGGCTCGTACTGGGCGATGGACAGCAGCTACAAGCTGTCCGAGGTCGCGCCGCGCCGGCGCCGCTCCTTGCGGGTGAGTAGCCTGTGTCGCCACGCCCACACCCACACCCACACACCCACACCCCGCCAAATTACTACATCTTATTTATTTCAAAATTGATAACAAACAATTACATTGGTCCATATTAGTACTAAAACATTATTCAACAGTTATTTTTAGTCCTCTGACTGAGATTGCCATGTTAGAGAACAATCCATTAGTTAGTACCTACTAGTAGTGTTACTGCTTCTCGGTTTTCCTGTATCCTGTTTAACAGTGAGATAGCTCTCTCGCATCGCACCCAACAGCTTCAAAACCTTTATTAGCCGGGTCCACACAGAGCGAGCCGCTTCGCGAGGTTGCCGCGCGAGGAATACGGCGCATGCCTCGGGCATTGGATGAAATTACGCTCACCGAATGCCGCGCGCGGCAAGCCCGAGCCATTTTGTTCGCACATTCGACAGCTAAAACAATATGTCGCCGCCGCACGCAATCAGCTGTTTTGGACTGTTGACTTTTGACTTAATGCTGTGTTACTACCAAAGACTATACAGGGTGGAACGAAACGACGTTATTTCCTTTAACTGTGGCATTATACAGGCTTAGAATATTATTTTCTCCAAATAAACTTTATTAATATCTCTCACCGTTTTCCAGTTATAGCATGTTAAACTTTCATACGAAAAAGTGTGTGTGTACAACCCTATTTTAGAGTGCAATGACCTCTTCATAACACAGTTAACTTTTGTAAACAAACTTTTTACAAATTGCCTAGCCATTTCTTATCGGTTTAAAAACCTTTGAAAATACCCTTAAGATTGTTTTTAGACTTTTTAGTTGACATGATTGATAGACGTTACATTGACTTTTTGTATCGTATGCTGTGTGCAAAAATGCCGGAATTAAACGCTAGAGGCTATTTGAATTTGCTTCTTTTGTACGCGGAGTGCGATTACAATACTGGAGAGACTTTGCGCCAATACCGGAACAGGTATCCTCCTCCTCACCCAACACACTCTAGTACGATATTACGCGCTCTTGACCGTGTTGGTAACAATCGTCCTATTGTGCCACGAACGGGTCAGGATGACCAGCGCGGAGGACGCGTTATTCAACATGATGTCAGATTGGAAGAGAGAGTGCTGCAGTACTTCGAAGATTATCCGAGGTCAAGTTCAAGACAAGCGGGCCGACATTTTCGTATGACTCATACGAAAATACTCAGAATACTAAAACGTGAGGGCCGTCACCCTTACAAAATACAAAGAGTCCAGGCATTACTACCAAGAGATTGCCCCGTTCGCGAAGCCTATTGCCGGTGGCTACTGCAAAAGGTGTTAGAAGACCGAGACTTCATCAAACACGTAATATGGAGTGATGAAAGCTTGTTCACACGGAACGGTATGTGGAACAGGCATAACGAACACGTGTATGCCGAAGAAAATCCGTTTGCCTACCTTTATACGGGACACCAGTATCGTTGGTCTGTTAATGTTTGGGCGGCGATACACGGGGATACAATAATAGGCCCTGTATTTCTGCCTCAGACTTTAAACAGACACGGATACATGGCTCTGTTGAGGATAGAGCTCGACGACTATCTGGATGAGTTGACGCTGGCAGAAAGAAGACGCACTTGGTTCCAACAAGATGGAGCACCAGCTCATTCAGTAGTCGAAGTACGTGAAACACTGAATAATGTGTTTGAGGATCGCTGGATCGGCCGATATGGGCCGCACCGTTGGCCTCCTAGGTCTCCAGATCTCACACCCTTGGATTTTTTTCTGTGGGGCACCGTAAAGGACATCGTTTACAAGACTGAGTGTGAGACGGCTGAAGAGATGAGGGAAAGGCTAAGGGTGGCCTTTGAAAGTCTTCGCAGAAGAAATAACCGACACAACATCTTGTCGAGGGTGCATCGCCACACGCGGGCACGAGCAGCGGCGTGTATCGTACGCCACGGCGGTACTTTCGAACACCGGATGTAAATGTAGGTAATTGTAAATACTCCCAAACGTCAAATAATAGTTTAAAAAAACTAGGGTTGTACATACATTAAAAAATACAATTTTAATCGATTTTCGTTTTTTTATTATTAAAAGAATTTAACTATTGCAGGTCGATTCTACATGAAATACATAGCATTATAGTTTCAGGAATGAACATCGCTTCGTTCCACCCGGTATACCCCCTAGACCGATATTCTTCATACTACGCACCGTACTCCGTTTGTTACTATCGTTCTACATCGCTAGATGCCGCTAAGGGTATCAATTCATTCAAAAGTCGTCATTTTTCAATTTCTACTGTACGGTACGCGCAAGCGTGAAGTAACACAGTCGTCAAGCGTTCAACGACATTCCAACTTCCAAGTGACAGTAAAAAGTGAATAGATGACGTTAGGTGCGATGTTTGTTTACTACGTTCCGTTTCGTCTCATTTCACTTTTCGTCTCATTTCACTATTTGTGTATGTTTTATTTAAACATAAAAATTACTTACATCCTAATCCTAATAATATTATAAACGTGAAAGTTTGGATGGATGTATGTATGTACGTTTCACTTAATCTCAAAAAACTACTGGACGTATTATGATGAAACTTTCGAGTTATGTACCTTACCTTACCTGCCTGAAGGTAGAATACGTAACGATTCTGACTTCACGCCTACCATAGTTTAGTTTAGGTGCTGTAATTTTAGCCAATTTGATAATAGGCAAAATAATTCTTAGGGCAATTCATGTTAGGAATATTATGCTTTAGGTAATTAGATTTTAGTTATCAATATTAGGACAAACTTGATTTAGGACTTTAAGAGAGTATGCGCAAAAATTATTAGGACAAACGAGTAGTATGCCATTCAACAGTACGCCAAACTTTCTCGGCCAAACATTTTTAGGACAAAAAACGTTATGCGATACGACAGGCACCCGAAATTTATCTATACAAAAACTAACAGAACTAACGACAGTGATAATTCAATAAAACCACAATTTTATAAACGTTTTTTTTATATTACTTTTAACAAAAACAAAACGAACGAATATATTTTCGCAGGCCGCCTGCATGTAGGCAATTTCTAATTGTTCTAGGGTAAATGTCAAACATTTCCGCAAATCGTCCCTTTGGCGTAAAGCCGTTTTGTCGTCGGCGTTGGTCTTGGGCCATGGCAAACGGACGATGCAATGGTTACTTTGCTTTGCAGTAGATCAATAAGGTTTCCTTCAACATTATATCGCCGTACCCAACGTCAAACTGTGTCCCTGCTAGCATTGAGCCGACGCGTGATCTCATAAATCCGTATTCCTTCCTGGTGTAACTCCACTCTTTGAGCTCTTCATTGTTTTCAGTCATTATCATTATCTTTTAATAGTTCACGGTTAGCGGCAAGCATTTTATTTTTCATATTAATAACGTTGCTGAAAATTATTTTACGATTTTCTCGATTGACACTGACATATGTTCCTAATTAGAAATTAAAAGCAAATGATAACCTTTCGCGAGGAGGTTTTTTGTAAAATGAAGTGACAAATAATAATATTGACATTTCAATACTATTATTGAAATATAATTTTCGACCTTAATGCATTGCGAATGTCTAACGACATTGTAACGAAATGGGTAGGAAATGAAATTCCTTGACTGTACAAAACTTATCTAACAAATATTACGTTACTGACTGTTTGTTAGTGGGAAATGTCGCATGACAATTCGGGCGTAACTTATTTTGTCCATTACATCAGTGCACCAACGCCATCTAGCTATTTTGTGTAGCAAAAATTGGCGAGCCCGCAAGCAACCTTGAGCTATCCAGAGGTAGTGCCATCTATTTTAATACGATCAAACCACGTTTTTGAAGAGTAAAAAATATAATCCTTAAAAATTGTGTATTTAAGTTATATTATCGTATTAAAATAAAGCAGTAATGCGTTTGATTTCCAAAAATCACTTAAAAATGTTGGTGAAAAATAACATTTTTGTCACTTCCAGGCTACGAAGCAGCGCCATCTAGTTTTTATACCGAATTTTGAGCTTTTTCAGAGTTACGTTTTTTTGTATGAGAACATATGTCTAGGGGGTATTATAGTCTTTGGTTACTACAAAAGATTTTCCAGAAAAAAGCAAATTCAATTAATTTTTTTTTAAGTTTAAAACACAATTCGCGGGCGGCAATTGCCTCGCGAGGCGGCTCGCTCGGTGTGGACGCGGCTAGTCAGTGCAATGCCCAAAGGAATTTGGTTTATTATGAAAATGTTGCTGCTTTTTCTTTGGAAGTTCGCCCTAAAGTGTCTCGTATCGTGCAGATGGCGCCGTACAGCCCGGAGTGCAGCTCGAACAGCAGCAGCGGCGAGGCGGGCGCGCTGGCGCCGGACGCCGCGCCCACGCCGCCGCACACGCCCACCACGCCCACCGAGCCCGACAAGCCCGCGCAGGAGCCCCGCGACACGGGTACCCCACACACACACACACACTTACTGCGCCGCTCGAACAGCAGCAGCGGCGAGGGGGGGCATTCTTGAGCTCTGGGCTTAGTTAATAAACAGTCTGTTGCTCTCTGCACCATCCAGTTCCCCATAGATGACAAACGTGGATGGCCCCTTATTGACTATCTACATTTTAAAACAAGTAATACTGGTATTCAGTTTACGCTTATAATATTCACCATTTTTTTTTTTATTCTTAAGAGAGTAGACTTTTGAATGTCTGTCTGTGCATCATAAATTATAAGAACATACATAATATCATCCTCCTAGCCTTTGTCCCATTTTTTGAGAATGAATTCTCAATCGGGGTCGGCTACCTAAATCCCAAGATGTGGCGTAGGCGCTAGTTTTTACGCAAGCGCCTGCCATCTGACCTTCCAACCCAGAGGGGAAACTAGGCCTTATTGGGCTTAGGTGGTTTCCTCACGATGTTTTCCTTCACCGAAAAGCGAGTGGTAAATATCAAATGACATTCCGTACATAAGTTCCGAAAAACTCATTGGTCCCGTACCGGGTTCGAACCCGCGACCTCCGGATTGAAAGTCGCATGCCCTAACCACTAGGCTACCACCGCTTCTAAGAACATACATAATAATATAATAAAAATAAATACAAGGTAACAGAATGAGGACATACGTAAAGGTATTGAGGACTAGTTTTCCTGTAGTTCAAATAGTTTATAAGCTTAATAGTTTCTGTACAATCTCAGTTTGAAACCAACCCCTCATATGATGAGTGGTGAAGTATAACAGCGCGTGTTGTCGACAGAGTCCAAGCACACGGACGACGCGCTGTCGGCGCTCATGGACGAGGAGCTCATCGCCGACGTGGACATCAGCGAGGGTGAGTCATTTTTCTCAAAAATGGAATGAAATGTTGTCATAACGTGCGCTATAACAGGCTTCAAAGTATCATTTTTCGGGCGAGAACTATAAAGGAATTTAATACAAGATTGAAGGCCTAGGCCGCGGAAGTATTTTTTTATCATGGCGTCCGTGTTCATGTACATGCTGAACAGCTGAATATATTTTTTATTTCATTGCATGTGTTTGAGAAAAGAACTATACATGCCTTAGCCGTGAAAAGTGCTTGCCGGCTTCGTACCACTATCCTACTCATCCGGCAAGCCCTTTTTCTCGGCGTCTGCAGTAATGTACGATATTTAATTGGTACTAAAATAGGAAGCAAACACAATATGTATATCGAAATAATTTCTTTCGTCTTTTCTTCTTGTATTTCTTTTTTTGTCTTATCTGGTTTGGCCACGCACCTTTCGGTATTATACGATTCAGATTCAGAGATTATGTCCACGCTTTTGTCTTTTCTACGTATTCATTGCACTCGTTTTCATACGGGGCAGTTTCGAGGATGTCGACGATACTTATTTTCGGCTCGCTATTTTTGTAATTCTGGACCTCCGATTTTAGTATAATTAACCACACATTCATCGTCGTTAGGTGGTGATTTCAGAAAATCTTGATCAGTTGTAAGACTTAGTGTATATGATCTTGTCGTTAGAGCGGTGGTGCGGCGCGGGGCGGCGGCACGTGTGCTCCACGCTGCGCCACTCGTCGCTGACGGACGACTACGGCAACTTCGTGGTCACCGACGACTGCGACTGCCCCGCCGACGAGGCGCCGCTCACGCCCGCCACGCCCACGCAGCTCGCGCCCGCCCTGCCGACACTACCGGCACTGCCCGCCCTGCCGACACTACCCGCACTACCCGCCCTGCCGACACTACCGGCACTACCCGCCCTACCGACACTACCCGCACTACCGGCCGGGCTGCCCGCGCCGCACGCCTACAGCCCCTACTGGCCCGAGGAGTTATAACACACCGGGAGTGCTGAACTACGCCGACAGCCGGGCGGGGCCGGCGGACGACGTCGGAAGGTCGCCGGCTGCCGTCGAACTGGCCCGGGTGAATCCAAGATGTTTGTGTGAGTTTAGAGCCGCCGGGCTCGCAGGTGAATTCATGCTTCGACTGTCGAGCTCCATATTAAAAGTATGATAAAGCTTTACGGGAAGCCCGTAGCCCGAGGGATACTCGTCTTTTGTAAAGTTACGTTTACGAGACTCCGGTACTCGTCTAAAAGCGAGTCGCTCATTTTGCGAACTGGCCTTTACACGGATACCCCCTCGTACTAAGAGAATCAATGCAATCTTTTATATTGACTACGATGCGAACTGCCGAACGACTAGAGGGACGAAGTTATTACTTTGCGTCAATTTTATACGACGCGAATACTTTTATATTCGTCGGCTTTAAAGGGACGAAAATGTCCGTTTCGAACTGTACAACTTAGCGTTGACATTGTTTGACCGTTTGTAGATCCTATCGTATCATTACTTAGTCGTCTGCGATGGCTTAATAATTCGTATTTGTTGATCAAATTAGGCGAGCGATGCGGTTTAATTTATATTTACATATTCAGCGCGTCGTCCGAGCAAATACATTAAGGTCGACGCCTGTTTGCCAGTAGCATAGCGATACTTATTGTAAACATGTTGCGGCCGCCGCCGCGCTCTCCCGGGAGTGTGCCGACACTGTCGGAGAGTCGCCGACACTGTCGGAGAGTCGCCGACACTGTCGGAGAGTCGCCGACACTGTCGGAGTGTCGCCGACACTGTCGGAGAGTCGCCGACACTGTCGGAGTGTCGCCGACACTGTCGGAGAGTCGCCGACACTGTCGGAGTGTCGCCGACACTGTCGGAGAGTCGCCGACACTGTCGGAGTGTCGCCGACACTGTCGGAGAGTCGCCGACACTGTCGGAGAGTCGCCGACACTGTCGGAGTGTCGCCGACACTGTCGGAGAGTCGCCGACACTGTCGGAGTGTCGGGAGCGGACGCTCGTGGCCGCGTGCGGGAGCGCGGCGGCGACCGCGGCCTGGAAGACTCCGCGGGAGTGTTCCGACTCCAGTGTGTTCGAGCTCACTGACATGTTGCTAGAGTTATAAGTGATGCTGTACCGGTACTCAACGAGTAAATATCGGAGCTGCGTTATGATCACTTTTACTTAGTTATATTTACTTGTTAAGTAGCGATATACTATGCTAATCTAATGGATAAAATAATGTTAATGATAATTTTGTAACAGATTAATATTGTGGCGCGGTTCGGACGACGAGCCCTCCGGAACGGTCTGTATGCGGGCAGCTGAAAGATTATCGTCATTTTGGCAACTCACACTTTACCAGGCGAGAGGAGATTCTTCCCAGAGAAGTTTAGAAGTACATCGCGTAATATTACATTTGGATCAGTGTTAAACCATAATATTTAATGTATTATAAATTACCAAACGATACTCGCGTCCGAACCGCGCCCACATCAGAGATATTTTTCAGTAATTTACAAATGTTGTTTTGAATAATATAGGCCACGTAATAAGCTATCGACATCACCGACATATCTGCCAATTAAATATGATATGATAGTTGTATCGTTAGACTAGGCGTAGTTACCTCCTAGCTATATCTATACATAGCTGTTTGTTATATGTATTTGTATAACAAGTAAAATGGACCATAGAGCAAGATTCAAGATACTAGTGTCACAATGTACGTGTAATAAGCAGTATAGTTATTCTATTCTCGTAAAAGCGACAAAGAGCTATTCGCGAGGATGAGTATCTGACAAATCTTTTATCGACAGGTAAAGCGTATGTCACTCACTGACAAGCGTTCAAGTGCGAGAGTGACAAATGTTTTATCTATCGACAAAACGTAATCATGTTAGGTTTGTCGCATGTGTTCGATTTGTTGGCGCGTATCAGATATGACTGAGCGCTTTGTCAGTCCGATGTTGGAGGCTACTCGATGTGTACTGCTTATAGCATTGATGTTGCAGCGCGACGCTGCCGCATGTCGCGTGTCGCAGTGTCGCGTGCCGCATGTCTCCCGCAGAGCATAGCGAGACGGTAGGTTAAAGATAACAGTATTGGAGCCAGAGTGGTGACGAACAGATCTCAGAGTGACCAGTATATTGTAATAAATATATTAGTTATTTTAATATTATATACATGCAGTAATCGTTTATTTTAAATGTGCATAATACTAATGACCGATTCGGGTTTATTTAATTATCGATACGAGACGGTAGTACATAAATAAATATGAATTAGTTGGTACGAATTTATTATTTAATAAAAAATGAATATGAATAAAATAAAATGTATGTAATATTCATGTCGCACTTATATACGTAAAATGCTTATTAGATTATCGCGTAAAGGGGCCTATCGGTAAATGAGTATGTATAATATAGGCCAGTACCCGCTTGTCCGCCATTCAGTTCCGGAGCGAGTCGGTGTGCCATACGTCGGGGGGCGGCGTGTCCCATATCTTATTGAAAATGTGTTCACAATTTTTTAGATACTATACAATAACATAGTCGTGTGTACATAGCGTTATTGACAGCGCGGGGATTATTTGTGTACTAGTTAAGGGTAACGTATTATTAATGTTTATCGTAGGGCGGGCGACGGAAATCTGTATATTTTGTCATTAGACGTGAGCGCCGCGCCGCAGCGCTCAGCGCCAGCCGCCCGAGCCGAGGGCTCGCGGACTGTAGCTTGTACCGAGAGCTTTGGTATATTTATTGACTTTTTGACTCCCGCAGTTGAAGCTGAACGCGCCCCAATAATAATGTATGATATCGAAGTATATTTCGGTCATATTTGTGTTAGTAAACCGCAGCAGATGTTCAATGGACATCCAGATATATTCAGCTTTTTAGAGAGACACGGTATTTCAGCTGCTGCGGTCAACAGGTTAAAATAGATTTTATATTATTTTATATTTTGTTCACAAATGTAAGAGCCAGTGTATCCAGTGTTAAGTAGGTATTGACTGTGAACCTAGGACCCTAGGTTATCTGGGCGCTAGCCTAAACGGTTAGCGAATTATTTGTATTACTTTAAGTCTAAATGTTGCTTTAAATCGTATTGGTTTATAAATTTGAAATTACATTCCGCATTAGGGATTTATATTTTTATTGTAAAATGTCTGATTCAATTTTAATATTTTATATTTTTTACGATCCCCGTATTTTACAGAACAGTATATTTATCTACAAATATTATTTTATTTAGAGTAGTAACTAAAAGTAATACTTTGAAATTAAGGCGTATTTTGTTTGGTGCATATATTTGAGTTGCCATCTATTGTTTGATAGTATTAATTATTTTCTGTGATAAATCTTTTTTTTTTAACAAATGTGCTGAAGTAAAATGTTTGTTATGATATATATACATTACGCTCCTATATTACGAGTGCGTATGCAACTAAATACCTTTTGCAATATAAACAGCACACCCAGAGGTGTCTGCCGGCGTCGTGCTGCCGAGCCCGGAGCCGCCGGCGCGAGCAGAGCGCGCACTCGTGTGTAGGACGCGATGTCCCAGAACATTAGATTACTTTGGTGTATATTTCGTCTTGATCAATCGCTCCGCCTATGGCAACACACGGCGGACCCTGTAACCGCGTTAGCCGTTTACTTTAAGCGTAGGATGTTCTACCTCTAAACAAATCATAGTTGATGTACAATATAATATAAACTTTTAACAAACACGCGTTTTTATTTACTAAAAGCCTTGTGTGATCAACCACGTGCAATCCGACTCGAGCCGCAGGAGTCCTAATTTGCGGCCCTTTATTCGAGTGAAGCGGGTCGTTCGAATGCATGGATGTTTTCGGCCGTTCTCGCCTACCTAGGCCACATTGTTGAGTAGGTAATAAACTGTATATGCTCGAAAAAAAAAACAAAATGGGGCTGGTCTGTAGTGCGTAAATCCCGCCCCTGCCATTGTCCTGCCAAGCAGTTCGAAATGGCCTCCACTGGCGTGGCGCTATAGACATCTCGTGGAAGCCGGAGTTGAGGCTTTCATCGTCAAGGTTTTCTACGGCCAATAGGAAGGATGCTCAAACGCTCTGAAATAGGGAAACCTGAGGAAGAAATTGAGTTCTACGGATGTCTCGCCGCATCACCTCTAATTTTCACTACCGACTGCCTCATGCGTAAGCATGGTGCTTTATGAATAATGCGTATTGATGAAGCTCGTGCGTCAACACTTATTGCACGTATAAGGCAGTCTTATACTTTTAAAAATAGTTTCTCCCAAATTAAGATGAGGAGGTTGCATTCAAGATCGTTTTAACTCCTATTAAAGTTGGTGAAATTGTATTTCGTTTAAGGCGGGAACAACGTGATCAATAAAAGAATTAAAAAATATCAACAACTTTAATTATTGAATATATACAAGAACAATATACATACAAGAGTTAACAAATATCGATTTTGTCGCATGGTGCTAGCACTCGGGTGGTGAGCAAATGGCGGAAACATGATATCTATAAACATCTGGTCTAACATGGGTAAGATGCAGTAAAGTGATTCAAGATGACGGCATAGGCGACACAGGGTCCTTCGCGTTATTGGACGATGTTTTCGGTGCCCTCAGCAAAGTGGATAGCCTGTAAGGGCGGCCTCCGCGCGTTGTGTCCGCTATAGAAACAGCAATGGAGCCCTGACATTGATAGGACGTAGGCAGCAGAAAAGTAATCTTCAAACTCAACAAGTAAACTAAACCTTATTCTATATTTTAAAGGCATTGTCAGTACCCTCGTACCACGATCAGTTTTCATCTGTCTACATCCGAATAGCGACCGTACCATGCTAGCTTCACTAAAATCTTCTAAAAGTTCATAGGATTAGCGATTCGTTGATTAAAAAATACATTAAATTTCTACATACAAATCGAAACATTAATTAAAATTTCTAAATTATCTTTATCGCGTCTAAATACAAAAATTTAATAACAACATAACTTAACACGTTGGTTCCGAACTATAACCTACAGTAATGCCGGACTCCGGATTGCACGAGAAATCAGATCCTAAAACGCTATTGATACAGTTACAAACATAACACAACGCTACGCTTCTTATTGTTTGACATAGAGCGAGTGCAAAGAGCTTTGTCTGTTTGTCTCTAAGAAATAACTGAAACGGAGGTCAACATCAAACCATCAATCACAGCGGCCGCTAACGATAACCCAAGAACACTAACTGTACAACGCAAGCTTCTAGAGACTGTCGTATTATCTTTTCAACAATCGAGTCGATTAATTGCACAAGTTGGAAAGATAATAACATAAGGCTCAATTCACACGTACCACAACCACACCACGTCGCAGCGTTAAAATGTGGTGTGGTTGTGGTTACGTGTGAATTGTACAATTCATTAACCATACAAAATATGCGCCCGACCACGTCGCAACCACGTCGTGTGGTTGTGGTACGTGTGAATTGAACTATTCATTAACCATACAAAATATGCGCCCGACCACGTCGTGTGGTTGTGTTGTGGTTGTCGTGTGGTTGTGGTACGTGTGAAACAACCCTAAGAGACCGACAGCCGACCAGTGCCCGCTACAATTCAGAATTTAACTCCGTATGTTAACTGTACAACTATAATACAAACAAACTTAATTTTAATACCAACATGATTTAATAGGTTAGAGACAAATAGCAGTTGTAATTAAATCCGTACTTAGTCGCATAAAACTGGCTTTGAATATAAATAAGTGAAGTACATAATGGTATACGTTTATACAAAAAACGAGTCCACCCCACCGGACGGCGACCGCGCGAGTGTTAAGTCCCGTTTAGTTTAATTTAGATCGACCGAAGTATACTCTGGTCACGCATTACGAAAACGATTACATGAAACGGGGCAAATAAAACTCGATCGACGCAAACCGGTGCTTTGGACGAAAAAAGAGTAAGATTAATAAAGTTAAACATAATAATTTAATATGTTACAACCAATGAATCCTTAGAGATGCGCAGGTCTATAAGCCTGCTTTTATTTATTTTGAATATACTAAGAAATAAGATCGACAGCGTCAGTATCCTGGGGAAGGTCCTTAAACTAAAAGTACCCGATGACTACCGCAACAGGCGACGGGAAGTACCGCTTCTAGCAGTAGCTCCCTCACGCACGCACTTGTACCGCCACTCGCCCATTTCTCGTGCGACTGCCCTGCTCAACTCAGTACTCGAGGCATCACCGCAGTGCGATGTGTTTGTGACAGGGATAGCGCGACTGATGATCGAATGGAAGAGAGTGATTGAGAGAAGTTAGAAAGGATTGTATTTATTTTGTATTATTAATTCTGTATTATTGTTAATTATTGTATTACATTTATTGATTTGTATTACTCTAGATTAAGAATCGATGTAGCGCAATGGTCAAAACTGTAATGTTACAATTAATGATTCATTTTAAATAAATAATAAATAATAATAATAAGTCACATCGGCAACCGCGTCAACATAAGACATACTCACAGCCTGGCGCGCCGCGGCCTCCCTCCTGAACCTCCGTGTTCGTGCGCTGAACACAAGAGCGCGACACCTAACATTGCCGCGTGGCAATCTAGACTACATACACTTTCATATCCTAGATGCACGCGTACGTCGTTGGAAACTAAATACAAAACAGATTATTCATAAATATGAAAAAAAAGAGATTCATAGATAAAAGTCTGATATCGGCAATAAACAATTTCGTTTAACGCAGTATCAAAACGAAATTGATTTCTACGAAACCCACACAGTAGACTCCTGCTGGTCAGCCGCGGTGGAACAGTCCTAATTTTAACAAATTACGTCTGAGACAACCTAAGGCAATATTAATACAACAACTAGAACCAAGACTTATATTCTGCAACGGCCGGTGAACACATATATATTAAAGTAAGTAAACACTTTATTATACAGTCGAGTTCATTTACATCTACACGCTTACGAGAGCAAAAATATCTGAACACGACTTTATGCTCCTGATAAAAGGGTCGTGTTCAGATATTTTTGTTCTAGTAAGTGTGTAGATGTAAATGTACTCGACTGAACACAAAAATAGGTAAAAATATATCAATTACAAATAGCATAGGTACAAAGGCGGACTCATCCCTATAAGGGATCTTTTCCAGTTAACCTTGTTAGTTATCAGAATATTAGCAAGATATCTATTCCAGTAGAACGAGAGAGAACACGAGACACTTCGAGTGACTCGTGAACAACCCGCGGTTAGGAGTAAAACCGACTCACATCCGACACATCAGCTGTGCCCTTCGTCAAAAACATAGTAATATAAAAATCACAAATCAACTTTCCTCTATGAGCGTCGACAGGATTAAGCGTCTAATATGTACACCCTAGCTTTATCTAGAAAGTAAACGCAAGTAAAGTAACAAAGAATAATATTATTCGTTATTTTAAGCAATACTCAATGTACTGCGGCATCGACTGGCATATTTCCTATAACATTTTAGAATTTGCCATTTCTCTACACAAAAACAATCGGCCATAACATATGTAACACAGATAAATAGGTCGCACGCGGTTCGTGAAGCCCGAAGACCAGCGTCCCGCGAGCATAGAATTCGTATTCACAGACAGAAGTATGTACAGGGTAGAGTAGAGTGGTCCGCGTCGGCACGAGGCCGGCTCCGCTCGTGGGCTCGCTCCGGGGACGCGCTGCGGACAAAACATTACATGAATAACCGATGGAGACTCGAAATTCGTTCAGCAGCGTCAAACCGCTACACACCACGAGAACGTGGTAGGGAACGAAGTACAAAAGCGGAGTAATAAGAAGAGGTGTACCTGTGCGCTCAGAGCGAGTCGCGGTGCCACACCCAGGTGCGCTTGGTGTGGTCGAAGCGGTGCGCCAGCCACTGCTCCTGTACCTGTACCTGTGCGCTCAGAGCGAGTCGCGGTGCCACACCCAGGTGCGCTTGGTGTGGTCGAAGCGGTGCGCCAGCCACTGCTCCTGTACCTGTACCTGTGCGCTCAGAGCGAGTCGCGGTGCCACACCCAGGTGCGCTTGGTGTGGTCGAAGCGGTGCGCCAGCCACTGCTCCTGTACCTGTACCTGTGCGCTCAGAGCGAGTCGCGGTGCCACACCCAGGTGCGCTTGGTGTGGTCGAAGCGGTGCGCCAGCCACTGCTCCTGTACCTGTACCTGTGCGCTCAGAGCGAGTCGCGGTGCCACACCCAGGTGCGCTTGGTGTGGTCGAAGCGGTGCGCCAGCCACTGCTCCTGTACCTGTACCTGTGCGCTCAGAGCGAGTCGCGGTGCCACACCCAGGTGCGCTTGGTGTGGTCGAAGCGGTGCGCCAGCCACTGCTCCTGTACCTGTACCTGTGCGCTCAGAGCGAGTCGCGGTGCCACACCCAGGTGCGCTTGGTGTGGTCGAAGCGGTGCGCCAGCCACTGCTCCTGTACCTGTACCTGTGCGCTCAGAGCGAGTCGCGGTGCCACACCCAGGTGCGCTTGGTGTGGTCGAAGCGGTGCGCCAGCCACTGCTCCTGTACCTGTACCTGTGCGCTCAGAGCGAGTCGCGGTGCCACACCCAGGTGCGCTTGGTGTGGTCGAAGCGGTGCGCCAGCCACTGCTCCTGTACCTGTACCTGTGCGCTCAGAGCGAGTCGCGGTGCCACACCCAGGTGCGCTTGGTGTGGTCGAAGCGGTGCGCCAGCCACTGCTCCTGTACCTGTACCTGTGCGCTCAGAGCGAGTCGCGGTGCCACACCCAGGTGCGCTTGGTGTGGTCGAAGCGGTGCGCCAGCCACTGCTCCTGTACCTGTACCTGTGCGCTCAGAGCGAGTCGCGGTGCCACACCCAGGTGCGCTTGGTGTGGTCGAAGCGGTGCGCCAGCCACTGCTCCTGTACCTGTACCTGTGCGCTCAGAGCGAGTCGCGGTGCCACACCCAGGTGCGCTTGGTGTGGTCGAAGCGGTGCGCCAGCCACTGCGCCTGCAGCAGCTCCGCGCGGTCCGCCGACAGGTACAGCGGCTTGCCGCGCCTGCCAACACACACTCATGTTCAGTATTCGCCGAGCGACATCACTCGCGGCAGGTATCTGCGATGATCAGGCGGCGACTCACTTGAGGTCGCGGTCCTCCTCGTCGTAGTCGTCGAGGTAGAGCGAGCCCCACAGGCACGCGCGCCGGCCGCGGATCACGATGATGTACGTCGACGTCACCACCAGGAAGATGCCCGTGCCGCCGCCGCACTCCATCGCGTGCTGCACGAGACACACGACAACACCGTCTCAACATATGGCTTATATTCCATCAGATAGGAAAAACTTACAGCTCGAATACACATGAACCAGGGTCTTCCTTTATACCGCAGGTCACACATTTATTGATGTCGAATCCTACCGACTGCGCCAATGCTTCTTAAGAATCGACGCGAGAATAGTAATTATAGTTATATTTTGACCTTCTAGGTAATTCGAATTCATTTTGTTTGTGCTTCAACATGGCGTAGAAGGTGCCTACGGTGATAAACAAAAGAAACAAGTGTTGTGTGCGTATATGTAACACACACACTCTCTTTATGTAGATGCTATATAAATACATTGCATGTTAATTTCATATACAATAAACCTTATACTTAAGCAACGAACACATCTTTTACTCTCCACATCACACAAGAATGAATTTAAAATTTTCGGAAGTGACCAAAGCGACAACCGGGTAGCAGTTTGTTTACCTGGACGGCCTCGGCCACCTGCTGCTGGCGGCAGCACGGCTGCTTGAGGCACACGAGCGTGCCGCACAGCAGGCACACGGAGGCCTCCTTGGGCACGGCGCCGCACTGCAGGCACACGCGCTCGTGGTAGTACGAGAACAGCCGGTCGTAGTCGCGCGGCAGCGCCAGCAGCGCCGGCCCGCGCCACGCCACGTGCAGCGACCGCAGGATGCGCCTCACCTGGACCAAATTCATCATTTCAAATGTTCATTTTTCTTTTTCGCGGGTATTTTATGGTGTTCAATTTGACGGTACGGATTGTTGTGAGTGTGAGTGTGCTACACGTACCGCGAGTCGTCCTCCGCGCGCGGCCTGGCTCAGCCGCCGGGCCGCGGCGCGCGCCAGCTGCGGCGCGTGCGGCGGCAGCGCGCCGGCCGCCACGTCCCCGTCCGTGGCCGAGCACAGCTCCAGGTAGTGCACGAGCGCCGGGAACTCCTGCTCGGCCGCGGGGATGTCGGGCAGCGAGCCGCCGTAGATGTGGTGCCGCAGCAGCGCCGACACGCGCAGGAACGGCAGCAGCAGCTCTTGCAACTGTAATACGAACGATTACTTAACAAACGATATCCTGCGCCCAACATTAGTTCGCAGGAAGATCCCACCGAGCTTTGATAGGAGTGGATACGGATGGCGACCGAGTGAGTGAGGACAGCGGTACCTGTCGCTCCATGTGCGCGAGGTCGACCTCCTCGCTGGCGCCGGGCTCGTCCTCGGTGAACAGCTCGGAGCCGGCCAGCGCCTGCAGCAGCAGCCGCGCCGCCGCCGCCAGCCCGCCCGCCTCGCCGCGCGCCGCCAGCGCCGCCCGCCCCGCCGCGCTCGCGCACGCCAGGAACTGGCACACGATCTGGTAGTACGTCAGCGCGTACAGCGCCTGCACTATGCACGTGAAGTGCTCTGCGAACAACAAATACGGCTGTCACTCTTGCCCCCGTAAGCATACAAATGTTCAAACCATCTATACGGAACGAAATAAATCTACCAACTGCGCTAATTCAGGTTTTAATATTAAATTGACAGGTTTCGATATAAAATGATAACGAGCAGCCAGACCAGGAGCAGGAGCACACCACACGGACGAGGGCCGGACGTCAGCGCGCGTCACCGCAGCGTCCGCCGGCCGCCGACATGCCGACGCGCGCCCGGCGTCGGGGACGGGGTCTTGCAATCAATCCCTCGTGGCAGTCAGGTCGTTGCGACGGCATTCGCTGTGAGGGTTGTAAGATAGCGTTCGCTCGTAGCTCGGAGTGTGTACCACGCTTCTCGAGATACCATAGGTCCTCCCGTATATTTGTAAGTGGTGTTTGGTTTCTATCCCGAAGTCTGGGCTAAGTCTTAGGTCACCTTAGCGCGGAGTGTGTACCACGCTTCTTGGCTCGCTAGTGCAGGGACCTAGTGCTATGCTCTGGACGGGTTGCTGAGCGCGGTGTGTGTAACACGCATCTGGTACGAACAGCTAATCCGGGGCGGGGTCACTCCTAAGCGCGGTGTGTGTAACACGCATCTGCCGCCTAGGGCGGCTCTCGCCAGACGGATACCGGCCAAAATTTCCCTTACCCGCGTATTAACATTCTGTTGTTTACTAACCATACCCTGCCGCGTGGTTGGGACACCGGATCCCCTAGGATAGCGTAGGAATACCGTAGGCATTAACGTAGGGAACGTAGGATCTAGATTTAAGAGTTTAGTTAAATAAACAGGCATAAAGCCTCCGTTATTTAGTATCTAGAATATCCCGGTTTCATTTAACCCGATCGATCCCTCGCCTCCCGATCTGAGCTAGTTACGGAAACCCTCAATATCCCGTCTGGGGGATACGGACTAGTGCCTAAGCCCGTTACGTCAAAGCGTACCTGGCGGGTTTAAGCACCATGTCACAATAGTAGTTTATGTAACTGTACATAATGAAGGGCATTAATCACGAGTGTGGGTTTATGACACGAGCTGAAGGCGAGTGTCATAATAACATCACACGAGTGTCTAATGCCTAATTATGTATAGTTACATACACTACTTTATCTACTCACATATCATAAGCCTCCATGATGCATTCAGGAGCCGCATATTATGACCACCATACCTACTGTTTCTTTGACTTAGCTGGTAATAAGTAATTAATGACGTTAGGTGCTTTGTTACGGATATCAGGAGGCGTCGCCGAAATATCTATATAGCTCAATTTATGGTTTATATTCAACAAATCGATCAATTTTATGCATTAAAACAAATTCTAACCGGTAATTTTATTTATTTACTTAATCTTTATTGCACAAAAGAAAACTTATCGTACAAAAGGCGGACTTAATGCCATGAGGCATTCTCTACCAGTCAACCTTAGGGCAAAGCGGAAAAATTGTAGGCGGTGCAACTAACTTACACATAAGTAACAAAACATAATTATAATACTTATACATAATTTTGCTATACATGTAAATATATGCATACATCTAATATAATATAATATAAACATATATAATATAAATAAATATATACATAAATATATACAGCGATGAAACATACTAAGCAGATAGACTACGAGACTTCATTTCTGCCAGCAAAGAAGCTGCACACGGACTTTTTAAACGCTAGCTTACTCGGTGCCTGTTTAATTGAGAGAGGAAGACCGTTCCAGAGGCGAGCCACTTGAAGTGAGAATGAATTTGACATGAAACCAGTGCGGTGAAGAGGGATAGAAAGGGCGAGATTGCCGGACGAGCGAAAATGACGGTTACGAGTGGATTCGATATAACAGAAGAAAGTCTTGAGGTATTCAGGAGATTGTGGATCGTTAAGAATCGAATAGAGAATGCAAAGCATACAAATGTTGCGTCGTTGACGGATGGGAAACCAGCCAAGTTGAGAGCGAAATGAGGAAACGTGATCATATTTACGGAGACAGAAAATGAAACGAATACAATTATTAAGAAGTCGATCCAACTTATCAAGAAGATCTTCATTTAAGTCCGGATAACACACATCACCATAGTCAATTATCGGCAGGATTAGGGTATTTACTAGTAACACCTTGGTTTTAATGGGCAAGAAGTTCTTTAGTTTGTTCAGAGCATGAAGCGAGCCAATGACTTTCCTGCTGATTTCGCTCACCTGTACCTTCCAGCTCAGTGTGCTATCCAAGTGAACTCCTAAATTCTTGACACTGGGACTAAATATAATAGGCATTCCATTGAAATTAGGTGGTGTGAGAGAATCCAGATCAAGTTTGGCAAGCTGGCGAGAGCTACCAATGACAATAGCCTGACACTTAGAAGGGTTCACAAACAGGCCAAATTTCTCCGACCATTGTTGAATGTGTAACAGGTCTAAGATTAATTTGTCAATGGTAGCGGTAACGTCAGCCACTTTACATTGATCATAAATCTGTAGGTCGTCAGCATACAGATGGTAAGAACAGCGAAGATCGGGAGTGATGAAGTTGACGAAGGTGGAAAATAGCAGTGGAGAAAGAATGCCTCCTTGAGGTACGCCAGTGGCTAAGTCACACCAGTCGGACAAAGATCGGTCTACACGGACTGCCTGCCGGCGACCACGAAGATAACTGGAAAACCAACTTAGGGCAGAGGGGGACACATTTAGATGTTCGAGCAAGGCAAGAAGGATGTCGTGATCAACAGTATTGAATGCGTTGGAGAAATCAATCAGAATAAGTACTGTGACCAGTTGATCCTCCATGCCCCGTCTTAAATCTTCAGTAACTTTGAGAAGCGCGGTGCATGTACTATGGCTGGGTCGAAAACCAGACTGTAAACTAGTTGTTTGTGAACCACCGCTTCAGCAATTTTTGACAGAAAAGGAAGAATTGAAATAGGCCTAAAGTTATTAAGTGATGTGGGGTTACTAATTTTAGGTAATGGTATAACAAAAGCACTACGCCAAAGAGAGGGGAAGTCGCCATTAAACAGCGAGGAGTTAATGATGTCAGTTATTATAGGAAGCACACAGTCTAGAACAGATACTATCATATAACGACCGACATCATCACATCCTACGGCTTTAGATTTTATTTTATTAATGATGGTCTTGACAGTTGCTTCAGAAGTGGGCGAAAATGAGAAGCTTTCTGAGACGGAAAGAGGAAGCGACGAAATATCAGAGAGAGTGCTGATCTTAACATGGTTATTAATAGATAAGGCAGAAGAAAAATGTCTGTTTAAGTCGTTGAGAGAAAAGGAAATGCCATCGAAACCGTTAGTAGGTTTACCCAGGCCAAGCGATTTAAGGAATTTCCAGACATCGGCCATAGATGAAGAGGATACGTTTTGGTGAATGAATCGCCGCTTCGCTGTTCGCACCATCTGATTGCATCGGTTGCGGGCTGTCTTAAAAAGTGTCCAGTTCTCGTAAATCCGATCACGTTTAAAGATCCTGAAAGCACGGTCCCTCCTTCTCATGGCCATGCGTACGCCCTCAGTGATCCAAGGAGCGGGGGGGCGCCGGACTCTAACGGCATGCAAGGGAGCATGCGTATCGAAAAGTGACAAAATGGCGGCATTAAATAGAGAAATCTTGGAGTCAGTTGTTGGAGCATCTAGCACAGGGGTCCAGTCAATGTTCTTAGCATCCCTCTCGAGAGCCTCAGGATCCACTTTGTTGAAGCTCCGCATCAGAACCAAAGCAGGTTTACATTTTGGGGGCTTAATTTTATATGATGCATACAGTAAGTCATGGTGAGAGAACCCAGGAGCTAAAAACTGTCCATGCTTTACTACATCGTCGGGGGACGACGTAATTATGACATCCAGCCATGTATCAGTAGAACCAGTGTGGTGGGTGGGATCCAATGGAAGTATGGAAAATTTTACAGA
Organism: Apotomis capreana; assembly: GCA_947623375.1. Classification (NCBI taxonomy): domain Eukaryota; kingdom Metazoa; phylum Arthropoda; class Insecta; order Lepidoptera; family Tortricidae; genus Apotomis; species Apotomis capreana. The sequence continues at coordinate 492,275 of OX392512.1, read as the reverse complement.
CCGCACAATAGACGCAAGTTTTTCACGCTGTGGAGAATTTTTACCAAGGTCGGTGTTAAGGTCACCCATAATTAGGTGATGTGTGTAGTCCGAGCTTAAGGACTCAAATACTTGTTCTAGTTTAGAAAAATAATCAACAGTGGGGGGACAGTAAACTACACCTAGAACGGCCTTTACCCCTTTAACATTTAATTCAAGAAAAATCCATTCCGCTGTGCTTGAATAAAGGGATGGGGATAAATTCAAAATTTTGTATGGAATTGAGCTTCTCAAGTAAATAGCGACACCGCCGCCGCCCTTGCCCGTTCGGTCATTTCTTATTAGTACAAATCCAGGCAGCGCGTATGATGGCGGCAATGAAAACTTTTCTTTTCTTTTCTGGCAGCTGTCATAGTTTTTTTTTTAATTCAGAGACAAACTAGAGTGAGCCCGAACTACCATATCGTTCGATATCTTACTTGCGTGCGACATTTGCCAATTTGTCTGCAAATTGACAATTCATTTCGAACTAAACGTCATCTCGACTGATATTAGAATAGAGGTCAAACCAAATTTCTTTGGTTTTCAGAGATGTTCGAAATTTGAATGATATAATACTATCGAAATCGATGTTATTAATTAGCAATAATAACATTTTCACAGATAAGAAATTTGTTCTAACAAAGCAGTTTATTTTTATGTTGGTCATAATACTACTTACTTAAGTGTATGTTTCATGTGCAACAACTAGATGTGAGTTCCTGTAATTGGCTCCATGATTCTACTTAAGCTTCTATGTGCAGTGTATTAGCTGTTGGTTCTCCTAAATAAATAAATAAATAATGTGCGGTTCTTGAACGCATCATGGAGGGTTTATGATATTTGGGTAGATACATTGAGGTATTATTTATAATAGAGCCACAGACCCGAACAAAATTGTCGAAGAAAGTGGCACTGCTGTCATGTTCAAGTAGATGCCAATAACGCTTATTTATAATTTACAGCAACATAATTACTTCGTACAAAATAACTCTTTACTCAAACGTTTAAGTGTCAAATTGGCTTACGTACTTATTACTACAAATATTTTTCGTGTAAATTAACTTTTTTAGCGTATTCTGACTCATGTCTCTTGTCAAACTTGGAACATGGCACGAATGGAGCAGATTTTAATAGTTTTACATACTAAAAATATTTTCATTATTATTTTATTTAGGTATTAAAATATAGATATTTTTTGTTTGAACTAAAAAAACTCGTAAATTGATAATAACGAATTAAGTTACGTTTTTATTTAAAAACTGCATAAAAGGTTCCCGACACTGCATAGAAGGGATCAGTAATAATGACATTATGATTTCTAAGCTCATCTTGTTCTAGTATGTGAAATGAGAGTAAGGCAAGTGCAAAATATTAACATTTTTAACCCTTTAAAGTTTGATGGCGTGGCGTGAAAGTCAGTGGCGTAGTATGCACGGCAGCACACATTGTCTTTAGGTGTTCTTGGCGTTCAAAGGTTTAAACTGACAGTGTCTAGACTCTGAGACAAAATAAAACAATGACAACAGAGCAATTTTTTTATTAATTTATTAATGTAACCTGTAGGATCTGCCTGTAAAAGGCATATGTTCATAACACTGGCTCACACGCCGCCGCACACATAGCAATGTCATGCGTCCACTCTCGCCCTCGGCTCGCGTGTAACTAAACGCAGCATCCTATGTGACGTGCGCCTGAGACAGTGTATATCTTTTTATGTATAGATAGCTACTACTACAAATACTACATAACCATTTTACACTTCTTTTGTATACATTGTCATTTTTTACGTTTTTATTGAGATATTAAAGCTGTGTTGAGTGCAAGACTTTTACGCTTCTTTTGATTAAACATAAAAAAAAAACATATACCTATGATTATGCCGAACGAACACGCGAATAGAATAGAATAGAATAGAATAGCCATTTATTTATATTTTATACATTACTTTACAATTAATTCCACATTTACATTTTATACACAACAATTTAAATGTAAAATTTTAATATTTGGATTTTTAAGTAACATATTATTTTACTAATTAAGCTTAATTTAATGAAATTTTATGAAATGGCCTCTCCTTCAGTGAAGAAGGAGGGACGGTATTAAGACTCCTTGGGTTACCTGCCCTGCTAGGAGAATAACACACACGAACACACGAGAGACGAATTATTTGGCTGAAATTATTCTTGACGTGGGTCTCTTACTAAACGTGACCTCAATTTTTCACGTTGTTTAAGATCGCGTGGCAATCTTTAATAAAAAAAGAGGATAATTATTTATTGCACTGCTTTATTAATTAATAAAATATAAAACTATAGCGACTCCTTAGATTTTTGTTCTGTGATAAGGTGCATTTTGTAGGGACAAAGTTAATAATTCTAATCTAAAATATGCTATGATTTTACATAGGATTCGTTAATTAATCAATAGAATCTGCGTAAAAAAGAATATTCCGACCTTTTTCTTTATTTTATAGCTGTTATTTCTGCAATTTTTCACTGAAAATTAAGTCATTTTGAGATCCGTCACGTGTCATGGTCTAAACGAGACTGATCGCCCAACTAATGCGATTTGTGATTTTGCATTAGTTGGGAGGGTGCCATTTTTTCCGTCGGATTGTGTGTCCATGTAATTAATACGTCAATGGGTAGATAAAATAAATTGTGTTCGGTCTCGTGTATCGTAATGAAAATTGAAGCAGAATTAGTGCTGTGACATCAAATTACCAAGCATAATTTGTCTAATTGGCAGTCGGTAGGTTTTATCCGTTGAGTGGAGTGGGGAGTGGAGAGTGGGTGCGGCACTCACTGGGGTCCATGTAGGGCGGGTGGTCGGGCGCCAGCAGCAGCAGGTGCGTGAGCAGCGCCAGCGGGTCGCGCAGCAGCAGCGGCACGGGGCGCGCGCGCTCGGCGGGCACGGGCGGCTGCGCGGGCGCCGGGCCGGGCGCGGCCGCCGGGCTCAGCTCGCGCCACGTGTCCGCCGCGCCCAGCGCCCCGCCCGCCGAGCGCAGCACGCGCGCGTGCGCGCCGCACACCACCATCAGCGGCACCAGGCAGTCGTCGCGCGGCTTGTAGCGCGGCCGCGGCTCGGCGGCGGACGACGAGGCCACCTCGGGCTCCGCCGACACCAGCGACCCGCCGCGCTGCACCAGCTCGCACTCCAGGTTCGTGCGTACTGATATACAAAAAAAAACAATTTTCAGATAAATAACGAGCTTTTCGTCCAAAATTGTATATTTGGATAAGTTTCACAGTCGTATTACAAAACAGACGACATTCAAGCGTAATGATATCGTACAGTTACTAATGACACGTTACGGACCCAATATAGAAACACGATAATGCGTCAATACGGCAATCCTGTCCATGATTGTAGGGTCACCATAATCTCAGTAAGCTTGTTCCCGGTTGCAACCTGCCCCGGCACCGACTCGTCAGCAGCCCTGTCACCACAGTCGTGTGTACAGTACAGACTCACCCAGCGAGGTGACGAAGGTGAAGATGGCGGCGGGGGAGGAGCCGTAGCGCTGCCGCAGCTTGGTGCTGGCCGTGGCCGTCATGTCCTCCATCGCTTTGTTCATGGCTTCCGTGAGAGCGCTCGGCGCCTTTGGAAATAACATGCACTCTGATTAGTATTCTTCGTTCGTACAGATAATTAAACATAGAGTTAGCCTCCAGGCTAATGTCAACAATAGAGACATATTGTTGCCAGTTAAAACGTCTCTAACATTTATTTATTTAAACTTTATTTCACAGTTCAAACTAGTACAAACGGCGGACTTAATGTCACCCACCTAAAGGCCCCCAGTACTTGAGTAATGACGAGTGCAGGGCGCCGCCGTGGCTAAGGTCATTTTAAGGTATTTTTATTTCCTCGCAGTCCAAGTGTAAAGTAGAGTGTTTATTAACACGTGATTTAGCCACCGCGACACTAAGTGATTATTTGGCAAGCGAGCGAAGCGAGCGAATATATTCTGAGTGTCACAAAGGCTCATTTTAGCCCTTTATCAAACAATTAGTGAATGCGTTTTGTTCCAGTCTAAAGTGAGAGGAGAGCAAATAGGAAAATCTGATTTCGTCGTCATATAAGACAGCGACTGGAAAGAAAAATGAATGAAATGTCGCTAGTGTGAAATATGTAACTAGCAGCATATAGCAGTCGGGAGCTAGCCGTTCACGGTCGGGGGCAGATGGCGGTACTCACGGGCTGGGGATGCGTGCGCAGCAGCATGTCGCGCACCGCCTCGTGCGGCGGCGCCGGCGACGCGGGCGGCGGCGAGCCGCGCGGCGGCAGGGGCAGCACGCTGGAACATACAATACAACATACAGATCCACTGAACAAAGTTTTGTTATGCACCAAAACAAAACATTTGGCTAGCGAAGGATAGGAAGGGTGGGGCACGACGAACGCGGACAGGGGGCGGGTACCTGTTGGCGAGCTGGCGACACACGGGGCACAGGAACTCGCCGCCCGCCACGTGCAGGTTGTGCGGGCGCGCGGGCGCGGCCAGCGAGCGCAGGTACGCGTGCAGGCAGCGCACGTGCAGGTGGTGGCCGCACGAGGCCGCGTGCACGCCGCCCTCCAGCCCCACGCTCACCGACAGCAGCCACGACTCCTGCGGACAGGGACACGGTAAGGTTCATTCCGAGCTCACTACATCGTCACGACAAGAGTTTACACACAGACACCGACAGCGCCAGGCCCCCGAGCCTACAGACGACACGCACCTGGTCGAAGTGTTGCTGCAGCTCGTCGTGCAGGCGGTAGTAGTGCGCGGCGGCGGTGGTGTCGCGCTGCGACGCGAGGCGCGCTCGCTCGCGCTCCGACAGCGCCAGGCCCCCGAGCCTACAGACGACACGCACCTGGTCGAAGTGTTGCTGCAGCTCGTCGTGCAGGCGGTAGTAGTGCGCGGCGGCGGTGGTGTCGCGCTGCGACGCGAGGCGCGCTCGCTCGCGCTCCGACAGCGCCAGGCCCCCGAGCCTACAGACGACACGCACCTGGTCGAAGTGTTGCTGCAGCTCGTCGTGCAGGCGGTAGTAGTGCGCGGCGGCGGTGGTGTCGCGCTGCGACGCGAGGCGCGCTCGCTCGCGCTCCGACAGCGCCAGGCCCCCGAGCCTACAGACGACACGCACCTGGTCGAAGTGTTGCTGCAGCTCGTCGTGCAGGCGGTAGTAGTGCGCGGCGGCGGTGGTGTCGCGCTGCGACGCGAGGCGCGCTCGCTCGCGCTCCGACAGCGCCAGGCCCCCGAGCCTACAGACGACACGCACCTGGTCGAAGTGTTGCTGCAGCTCGTCGTGCAGGCGGTAGTAGTGCGCGGCGGCGGTGGTGTCGCGCTGCGACGCGAGGCGCGCTCGCTCGCGCTCCGACAGCGCCAGGCCCCCGAGCCTACAGACGACACGCACCTGGTCGAAGTGTTGCTGCAGCTCGTCGTGCAGGCGGTAGTAGTGCGCGGCGGCGGTGGTGTCGCGCTGCGACGCGAGGCGCGCTCGCTCGCGCTCCGACAGCGCCAGGCCCCCGAGCCTACAGACGACACGCACCTGGTCGAAGTGTTGCTGCAGCTCGTCGTGCAGGCGGTAGTAGTGCGCGGCGGCGGTGGTGTCGCGCTGCGACGCGAGGCGCGCTCGCTCGCGCTCCGACAGCGCCAGGCCCCCGAGCCTACAGACGACACGCACCTGGTCGAAGTGTTGCTGCAGCTCGTCGTGCAGGCGGTAGTAGTGCGCGGCGGCGGTGGTGTCGCGCTGCGACGCGAGGCGCGCTCGCTCGCGCTCCGACAGCGCCAGGCCCCCGAGCCTACAGACGACACGCACCTGGTCGAAGTGTTGCTGCAGCTCGTCGTGCAGGCGGTAGTAGTGCGCGGCGGCGGTGGTGTCGCGCTGCGACGCGAGGCGCGCTCGCTCGCGCTCCGACAGCGCCAGGCCCCCGAGCCTACAGACGACACGCACCTGGTCGAAGTGTTGCTGCAGCTCGTCGTGCAGGCGGTAGTAGTGCGCGGCGGCGGTGGTGTCGCGCTGCGACGCGAGGCGCGCTCGCTCGCGCTCCGACAGCGCCAGGCCCCCGAGCCTACAGACGACACGCACCTGGTCGAAGTGTTGCTGCAGCTCGTCGTGCAGGCGGTAGTAGTGCGCGGCGGCGGTGGTGTCGCGCTGCGACGCGAGGCGCGCTCGCTCGCGCTCCGACAGCGCCAGGCCCCCGAGCCTACAGACGACACGCACCTGGTCGAAGTGTTGCTGCAGCTCGTCGTGCAGGCGGTAGTAGTGCGCGGCGGCGGTGGTGTCGCGCTGCGACGCGAGGCGCGCTCGCTCGCGCTCCGACAGCGCCAGGCGCGCCGAGCCGCTGCTGGCTCGCCGGCGATGGCCCAACACCGAGGTCGACTGCAGATAAAACGTTACGTTAGAGTGGTAATGGTACTAGAAAAAGCTGAACAAGATTGTCAGACGTGCTATGTAAAACTACGCTATTGCAAGGAAACAGTTTGCTGCTGGAGGTGTACCTGCAGCAACACGACGCGGCCGATGGGATGCTGCGGCGTGCTGACGCTGCTGGTGTTGCAGATGACGCAGTCGTAGTCGGCGGGCGCGTCCAGGTCCATGGGCTCGGGCTCGAGCCGCTGCATGGCGCTGAGGAACTGCTGCTGCCGGCGCTGGAACTCCTTCATCATCTGCTGCTGGCGCTCGCGCGCCCGCCGCGACCGCTCCTCCTTCTCGCGTCGTTCTCTGCGTGCACAATGCAAACGTGAGGTAAATAAATCTGATCGAACAGGGCAAATAGCCCAGCTTCCACGTATTACAGATTATGCGAAGCCTCACGACTTAATTTCTCCCTCAATGGGAGATGGAACGGATGGATGCGTTAGATGGTAAATTGAAAAGAACCATTTGTTTGCAGAGCAGCAATTTGGCTTTAAGGCGGGAAAGTCGACTTAAGATACGGTTATTCTGCTCACCAACCAGATCTCTGGTCACCTTGATCGTGGAAAGAAATGTATAGCAATATTTTTAGATCTGGCAAAGGCATAGGACACGGTTTCGGTGACTATACTTTTGAAAATACTGGAGCACATGGGTATTAGAGGTGTGGCTTACGACTTGTTTTCTAGTTACCTAACCAAACGCTCTCAGATGGTAAAAATAGGAGATCACTTGAGTGAACATCGTCCAGTTAATTTTGGGGTCCCGCAGGGGAGTATACTCGGACCAACACTATTTATTTTGTACCTAAATTATATCTTAAAATTTGATATTCCGGAAGTGAAACTTATCTGCTACGCGGACGATACTGTGATAACGGTGAGTGGCAAATCGAGGGAGGAAATGTTCTGTCAGGCGGAGACTGCACTTGTAGTAGTAGCTGCATGGCTGAACAGTAACCTACTCACACTAAATGTTGATAAGACCAATGTCATTGCTTTCGCAAAAACTGCCTCATCTCCTCCAGAGAACACAAATGTTAAATTCCATACTTGTGGGCGCAATACGGCAGCAGTAATCGATAGTTCTGGACATGTTTGCTCCTGTCACGAAATCAAAAGGTGTGACTGTATAAGATACTTGAGGCTTCTGTTTGACCAACATCTCTCCTTCAAACAACAAGTCACTTCCCTTGCCACGAGAGCCAGAAAAATAAATCTACGTGATGAAAAAACTATGCGACTGTACTACTCCTGATGTACTTCGTCTTGTATATCATACGTTATGTCAATCCATCCTACAGTACGGTATTGCCGTTTGGGGTGGTACAGCAAAGAGTTACACGATCGAGGTCGAATGGGCACAGAGAGCAGCCCTAAAAGTTATGCTTAGGAAACCATTTCGTTATCCCACTGATGCACTTTACTGTGAGACCAAGATTCTAAGAGTGCGGCAACTGTTTATCGTAAAAGCATTTTCAAGGACCCAAGCGTACGTTTAAAGTGCCTCTCCCACCACTTAGATCCGCTTTAGCCAGGAGATCACCAGTATATTCTCATCCGCATACGTATTATAGTAAGTAAAAAGTAAGTAAACACTTTATTGTACACAAAAACAGTTACAAAATACATCTATTACAAATAACATATAGGTACAAAGGCGAACTTATCCCTATAAGGGATCTCTTCCAGTTAACCTTTGAGCAATTGAGTGAGTACGAGAAGAAGATAGACAAACAAACACCGTGTACAAAAATATTATAGTATATGCAATCACCTGAACATTAAAACACTAAACTGTTCACAAGGCGGTAAGAATCGTGAAAAAATGGTTGCAAACTTTGTCATTCGAAGTCACTTAAAACATGGCAAAATGAGTCATAAAATAAAACATAAAAGAAACCAAATAAATAAATAAAAAATAATAATAAAAAACTAAACCTAGTCGCGCGCAGGATTGTTTGTTTCACTGTCTGGTGGTTTACTCACAACATTACACAACACACACACACGCACGCACGCACTTAAAGTGTATGTTTCATGTACAGCAACTATTTGTGAGTTCCTGTAATTGGCTCTGTATTTCTATTTAAGTTTCTATATTTAGTGTATTAGCTGTTGGTTCTCCTAAAATAAATAAATATCCATTTAAGTAGTTAGTATTTTTGAATCTGTAAATCGCACTCGCAGACAGCCAAGATACAGGCTTAGCCTAGTTTGGTGTCTGATACATATGCCACTTGTACCTATAAGCTGTTTTTGTCAAATAAACAATTTATTTATTATTTTACAACTAAGGTGATTTCTAGTCGTATGACAAGACTAATGTTATATTACTGTTTGTTTCTTAATAAATAAGGAGTGAGTGACCTGGCGCGCTGCTCGGCCTGCCGCTCGCGCTGGTGCGGCCACAGCGAGCCGCGCACGTGCGCCACGGCGCCGGCGCAGCGCGCGTCCAGCCGCGCCAGCTTGCGCAGCACCGCGCCGATGAAGTGCGGCCCGTCGCCTGTACACAATGATAGCGGGTGGGTCACCTGGCGCGCTGCTCGGCCTGCCGCTCGCGCTGGTGCGGCCACAGCGAGCCGCGCACGTGCGCCACGGCGCCGGCGCAGCGCGCGTCCAGCCGCGCCAGCTTGCGCAGCACCGCGCCGATGAAGTGCGGCCCGTCGCCTGTACACAATGATAGCGGGTGGGTCACCTGGCGCGCTGCTCGGCCTGCCGCTCGCGCTGGTGCGGCCACAGCGAGCCGCGCACGTGCGCCACGGCGCCGGCGCAGCGCGCGTCCAGCCGCGCCAGCTTGCGCAGCACCGCGCCGATGAAGTGCGGCCCGTCGCCTGTACACAATGATAGCGGGTGGGTCACCTGGCGCGCTGCTCGGCCTGCCGCTCGCGCTGGTGCGGCCACAGCGAGCCGCGCACGTGCGCCACGGCGCCGGCGCAGCGCGCGTCCAGCCGCGCCAGCTTGCGCAGCACCGCGCCGATGAAGTGCGGCCCGTCGCCTGTACACAATGATAGCGGGTGGGTCACCTGGCGCGCTGCTCGGCCTGCCGCTCGCGCTGGTGCGGCCACAGCGAGCCGCGCACGTGCGCCACGGCGCCGGCGCAGCGCGCGTCCAGCCGCGCCAGCTTGCGCAGCACCGCGCCGATGAAGTGCGGCCCGTCGCCTGTACACAATGATAGCGGGTGGGTCACCTGGCGCGCTGCTCGGCCTGCCGCTCGCGCTGGTGCGGCCACAGCGAGCCGCGCACGTGCGCCACGGCGCCGGCGCAGCGCGCGTCCAGCCGCGCCAGCTTGCGCAGCACCGCGCCGATGAAGTGCGGCCCGTCGCCTGTACACAATGATAGCGGGTGGGTCACCTGGCGCGCTGCTCGGCCTGCCGCTCGCGCTGGTGCGGCCACAGCGAGCCGCGCACGTGCGCCACGGCGCCGGCGCAGCGCGCGTCCAGCCGCGCCAGCTTGCGCAGCACCGCGCCGATGAAGTGCGGCCCGTCGCCTGTACACAATGATAGCGGGTGGGTCACCTGGCGCGCTGCTCGGCCTGCCGCTCGCGCTGGTGCGGCCACAGCGAGCCGCGCACGTGCGCCACGGCGCCGGCGCAGCGCGCGTCCAGCCGCGCCAGCTTGCGCAGCACCGCGCCGATGAAGTGCGGCCCGTCGCCTGTACACAATGATAGCGGGTGGGTCACCTGGCGCGCTGCTCGGCCTGCCGCTCGCGCTGGTGCGGCCACAGCGAGCCGCGCACGTGCGCCACGGCGCCGGCGCAGCGCGCGTCCAGCCGCGCCAGCTTGCGCAGCACCGCGCCGATGAAGTGCGGCCCGTCGCCTGTACACAATGATAGCGGGTGGGTCACCTGGCGCGCTGCTCGGCCTGCCGCTCGCGCTGGTGCGGCCACAGCGAGCCGCGCACGTGCGCCACGGCGCCGGCGCAGCGCGCGTCCAGCCGCGCCAGCTTGCGCAGCACCGCGCCGATGAAGTGCGGCCCGTCGCCTGTACACAATGATAGCGGGTGGGTCACCTGGCGCGCTGCTCGGCCTGCCGCTCGCGCTGGTGCGGCCACAGCGAGCCGCGCACGTGCGCCACGGCGCCGGCGCAGCGCGCGTCCAGCCGCGCCAGCTTGCGCAGCACCGCGCCGATGAAGTGCGGCCCGTCGCCTGTACACAATGATAGCGGGTGGGTCACCTGGCGCGCTGCTCGGCCTGCCGCTCGCGCTGGTGCGGCCACAGCGAGCCGCGCACGTGCGCCACGGCGCCGGCGCAGCGCGCGTCCAGCCGCGCCAGCTTGCGCAGCACCGCGCCGATGAAGTGCGGCCCGTCGCCTGGACACACAACACGCACCATGTCTTCTTGTAGCAAACATCACGGACAGATAGATCCCAGCCGAAGCTCGGGTTCCCTAGCATAGCGGTGCCGCCACGTAGCGCCCGTCTCCACACTTCATACTGACTTCGTACTAGTTCGCACCGCTATCCTAGGAAACCCGAGCTTGACGAACTACAAACGTTCAGAGGCACGCTTTATGAATTTATTTATTAGTGCCGGTATCAGTCATGACATCAATAGACGCATAATTCGAGGTAACAGGCCAGCATCATGTATGTACATGTACACGTGTTGCATAAACATCGTACGCGCAATTTTCTGCGCGGGTGTAAGATGACGTAATAGGGAACCTTCCGTCATGTCAGGTTATCGTGTGGGACAATCCACGTGAAAAGTTTAAATTATTAACCATACATTGTTCAGTAAAAATATTGCATATTTGAGTCGAGAACGTATACACGCCATAACTTAACTTAATTAGTACTCGAAAAAAATATTTTTTTTTACTTGTCCGGTTCACGTGGAATGCCCCATGTGTCAAATGAAAAATATAGCTGCCGGTGTCAAGTCGTCGAATAATATCCACGCCGATGCCGGAGCCGTTAATGAAGAGACATCCGTCGACTATAAGACACTCACCGACGGGCTCCTCGGTCAGCGGCTCGGGCTCGTCCAGCGAGAAGGAGTCGAGGCGGCCGGACAGCTGCGAGTGCAGCTTCAGCAGCAGCGAGATGATGGACTCGTTCACCGGGATCGACTCGTCCGCGCCCGTGTGCAGTTGCATCTGTCAACATTACCTCCTATCAATGAAGCTTTATATTATAACAGATAGCGTTGTGGCAATGTGTGAGGATCCTCATCCTTCCAATACTAAATGTACCCTACGATCCCCGGTACTTCGCGCCGCGCGCCGCACCAGTGTGCTCCCGATATTGAGCCGAACGCGCGCGTCTTACGAGCGGATCGCAACGTTCCCTCAAACTAGTGACCAAGAACTGCTTCCTGGTGATCAGTGATATTCAGCCTCAGTCCGGGCCCGTGACAAAACCTAAGGAACTGTTCGACAAGTGTGTGGCTGGATCGCCAGCAACCGTGAGTACCGACCTAGATCCTATTACTTGCCAATTTCCAGCACACATTGTCACAGCGTTAATACGATAGAAATGAAACAGTTGCTCACCACCATTCCAGAGTTTGTACAGAACAGATGTTTGCGCGTACCTGCGTGTTGGTGGAGGGCTGCGGGTCGGCGGGGGGCGGAGACTCCGTGCGCAGGCTCACGCTCCACTCCGCCGCCTGCGAGTCTGCAACACACAACCACACCACACACCGGTCAGCGGCAAGTGTAGCGCTGCGGCTCTATCGACATCAGATGTACTCGATACGGCGCAATAGTTTGGCGGCAAATGAGTCGTCGATCAAAATATATCCTCCGGACGAATGACGTGAGCTGACGGTCCCCGCATAAACAGCAATCTTAGTGACCTTATATTTGTATAATTTATTATGCTCCTTATATATTCACGGGATGACATTGTGAGATCCAAGATTAGTCCAATAGTTTTCCAAAGCGGCAAGCATCGGCTATAGGTCTAGGTACCGGTAATCCAATTTGGTTCAAAATTTGCGGCAAATCTATTAACCCAGTTAAAATGTTGGACGGTAAGACCCGATCAGAGATCCCGCAGTGATGACAAAGTAATATTGTAAGATACCGTATTCGATGGGTATGATGGGGTCGGGCGGGTCCCGGTGGCGCGGCTCGTGCAGCGCCAGCGACATGTCGGCCACGTCGGCCATGTCGGCGTCGGCGGCGGCGGCGGCGGCGGCGGCGGCGGCGGCGGCGGCGGCGGCGGCGGCGCGCGGCGGCAGCGTGGGCAGCGCCAGCGCAAGGCTCCCCTCCGCGCCGCTCTCCGCGCCGCTGCCGCTCTGCCGGCAACAGGACGGCGTTAACACCCGCACATGCATATTTGCTAGTTCATAGTTTTTTTCATTAAGAATACATGATTGTGTTTGAAATACATTTGTTTGATAATAATGTAACATTACTGAAATCTGTTTTTATGCTCATCGCGTATAATATAATGTTACGGAAATCTATTTTTAATCGAATGTCATTATGCCTAGACTGCAGTAATTCATCATTGGCTGATGGGAATGAAATCACAAGTTAAATGTCTCGGTATTTTTATAGATTACTAGTTAACGTGTATAGTTTGGTCGTGTGGTGTAGTGTACCTCCAGAGCCCTGATACGCGCCGGATCCTCCTCCTCACTCACGTCCACCGGTTCTGTGGCGTTAACTACCATCTGCGGAACAAGCCAGAATCATATTGTAAAAAAAAAAAATAAGAATTGAAGTGTTTAGGGTTCCGTACCCAAAGGTTACCCGGGACAGAGATTCCGCTGTCTGTTCGTCTGTCTGTTCCTCTGTCAGGAGGCTGTATCTCATGAACCGTGTGTACGGTCCACATACCGCACATTGTCATCTCGGCGAAATAAGCAACAATGACGTAAAGCAATGACGTACGCGTCAGTACACGTTCTTTTTTTTTTTTTGGCACCTACCACGCGTGTCCTCATTTGCATTATCATTCATAATATCGCGCTTTTATAGTTTACTTTGACATTATAATTAAAGCGAGTATTTTCGAATATATTAGTTATTTTTACATCCGGCAAATAACATTTCATAATTGGAGTATGTGACACTAGCATGCAGCCCGTACACCGTGATAGGTGATAGCCACGCATTTGTTACAGATGCCGGTTTACTTAGTTGTCGTTTCACCTCATTTGTATGCGGCGCCATACATATATCAGGAGCAAACTTAACACGGCCAATTAAGATGGGAACCATCGGTGCACGAGTCAGATTCGTACTCGGCCGGGGTTTTTAAATGGTTGAACATTTTAACATTGCCAGTACTCTATATACATTTAAAGTGGCAAGTTTAATCGCTGCCCATCGCCAGCCTGCTCGCCCCGCCGGCCCCAGCGGCGGGCGACGTTTGTCTGTCCAAATCGAGGGAGAGGGACGAGTTCTGCGCGCCGCCGTGGCTATGTTCATTTCAAGTATTTCTTTTGTTTTTCGCACAGTCCAAATGAAAAGCGGAGTGTTCAACATGTGGCTAAAAGGCATTGTGACACTCAGAATAAATAGTATCCTATCTCAACTCCGCCGAAACATTGTTTCAGATCTGTATAACATTTCGCCAAATTTCATTTGGTCGAAAGTATTTTTTTCCTGACACCGGTATTATTTTAAGGATTTTATAAACAATGTTTGAAGATTTAGGTTTGTTTTGTAACGAGGTATACCTATTGTGCCAAATTTACATTTTTGGAAAAAAATGGCTTACTTTTGGACAAACGAAAATTTGGCGAAACGTTACAAATGGGACAAAAATTAGTATTTCAGATGGGTAAATCGAATAATAGGAAGCAATTTCATGTTATTTTTACGCAAATAGCGGGGCATGCGGCATGCGGCACTGACCTCGAGCGGCGGCGGCACGGCCAGCGCCGTGCTCATGGCGGCCAGCAGCGCCGACTTCAGCGGCGCGGGCCGGCCGTCCGCGTCCCCCGGCTCCCACTCCGTGTCGCCTGCCACAGTACATTACCAACATTACATTCATAGTTCGTTCTCAGTGAATATGCGTTCAGCGAATGCCGACGCACGAGGCGATCTTACCGATTGGTAAAATAGATCGAGAGAAGCCTAAACCTTTTTTTTTCTATTGTTGCAAACTTTTCAGCGTTCCACGGCAAACGTTCGCGCGCCCCGCCCCAGTAGACGAGGACGGACAATAGAGAGAGACGGTACTGACTGTCGGAGTGCGCGGGCGCGTGGCGCGGGTAGACGGGCCCGGCGGCCGGCGGCGCGGCGCGCGGCGGCGGCACGCGCGCCACCAGCGTGCGCGCGTTGTCCGCCAGCGAGCCCGCCAGCGCGCTCAGCAGCGGCAGCCCCGACACCACCGCGCCGCGCGCCGAGCGCTCGCCGCCTGCCACCATCACGTCGCGCTAAGAACAATAAACGGTTACCATTTATAAAAAAAACTTTCTTATTCCCACGCGCCTAGAAAATGTTATGAACGGTTTCAAAATATAATAGGTGGTGGTTAGTGGGGGAGGGGCACTCACGTTGTGCTGGAGGGCGCGCTCGGCGGCCAGCTCGGCGCCGACGTCGAGCAGGTAGACGGCCAGCGCCAGCACGTGGTCGGGCGGCGCGTGCGGCGCGCTCGTGTCGGGCGCGCGCCGGTGCACGCCGCGGTGCAGCACCGCCAGCAGCGCGCCGTGCAGCACGCCTGCAGAACCAGCGATACGAAGGCGTTATAATGTGCAAAACGTTCATATCACTTTACAAATAAGCAAATAACATTTCCATATTCCAATACCGCTCCGCTATATAGCTAGGTACCTGACGCGCAGAGCGCGCGCGGGTCCCCGGCCTGCGGCGGCGGCGCGACGGCGGGCCGCAGCGGCGGCCACAGCGCGCCGCCCTCCCCGGCCTTGCTCGTGCCGGCCGCGCCCGCCGCCTTCTGCTGCTCGCGCACGCTGGGGAACGATAAGACAATATTTCAGTCAACAAATCCTTCCTTCAAAAATTATGGTCATATTGAAAGTGAATCTGACCGAATTGAAACTGCATCCTAAATGAGTAACGTTGCCGTTTAGCATCGAAAGAAATCAATATTCACCGCTTTCGGTGGATCACGATCACATTCGATGCCAAGCGGGCTCGACTCGAACTCCATGGCGGCACAAACAGAAGATACTTCAGGTGCTCCGACCGCTAAAATACTCCATAAGCCACCGTGACTGATCATATCTTGAACCGCTCCATGAGGAACCATAAACCCCTCTCAAGTTATTTCAGAACAGGAAAAGCTCACTTTAAGGTGCGAAACGGAAGGCTAACCACGCAGCAACACGAACACACCGAGTAGGAATACTTACTACGCCGTAAACCGCTCCATAGAGGCGTGGAAATCGCGGCGATGCACGGCGCGGCGCAGCACGTGCAGCGGGTCGTAGTACTGCTGCCACACCAGCGGCGTCGGCACGAACAGGCCCTGCTCCAGGTTCTCGGAGCCGCGCGGCGGCGGCCGGTACGTCGACAGCTACAATATAACAACCATTTTATGCAACAGCTCGCCTCATTTGCAACGTTCTCCTTTTTGATCCAATAACACAATTTGAAAACGACTTCAGCATTTCGAGCTGTAGGTGCACACCAGTGGTGCAGCAGTGACTTACCTCCTTGAGCACGGTCTCGAAGTTCCTGGTGTGCGCGTTGCCGGAGCGCTCGGGCATCAGCTCCAGGAGCTGCGAGTGCGTCTTGTCGCCGGCCGCCAGCAGCGTGCTCACTTCCAGCCGGGATTGTGTCAGCTCATCGTTGCCTGTATAATACAAATTGAATCCTGCAGAATAACGGAACATCCAGATCGAAACAAAATGCTGTTATTAAAATTTAAGTAATAAAAAAAGCATCGTTTAATATCGGCCAAAAGGAAGTTGAAATCAGGATAACCACTTTAAAAGAATTTATTTGATTTTGATTCACAAAAGAGAGCGCAGTAATTTAGTGAAATGTTCAAACATTTGCGTCATATGTTTTAACCACGATATTTTTTTTATATAGTGCGTGCTGCTTACCAAGATTGGTCCGCGAGGAGACTAGGATGGCGAGGAAGGTGAGCAACCCCTCCACCATGGCGTCCTGCTCGGCCGCCTGCACCGGCGGCATCGGCAGCATGCTCAGCCACTCGCGAACACCGAACCTAAAATGAGACCAATCACGTAAATACCTCCGAAAAGGGGGGATGCCAAGATGATCCCAGTATTTTGCCACTACCAGAGGGTTAGGATAAAACCGTAAACAAAGACTAAACACACGCAACTTTGATAAGAGCTCCGATGATATTGCTAATTCTCAGGCAACAACGACGCCAGTTGCGAGTAGCACACCCGCCATGTAGGAAATGGATTCTGGAACTTTTCACGATGATAAAGAAGAAGTAGTGAACTCACATGTCGATGCACATGTCGAGGAACTGGTCGGCGGGCAGGTGCGCGGCGCAGATCTGCAGCCAGTAGATGTCCATGTCCACCATGGAGTTGCAGAAGTTGGCCTGGATGTACGTCATCGCCTGCCCCTTGATCTGGAGCCCGTTGCGCACCCATATCCCCGCCAGGATCTCGTAGAACAGGCTCTGTGGGGAAATAACAATATTAGTTTTGCTTCGTTGTAAATTACAGAAAAAAATAATATTCTGGCCGCAAAGAACAGCGAACGGTAAATTTTAAAAGGTCCGCAAGGTCCTACTTGCCAAAAAAAAGGGGGAATAGGTACTAAGTACGTTTAAGGTGGTTGCGGAGGAAACAAAACTAGACATTCCACGCTAGATGGCGCTGAAAAGCAAGATTTGTAGTTTTTGTGTATTATTTCGTATGTTACTTTAGTTTGAAGTAAAATTTGTATCTTGGCGAGTCCGCGTATTTGTCTTTTATTCATGTAGTATTAGTAACACGTCATAAATTGTCTTATTCTCCCATGTGTTGGCAATTTGTGAAAAATCAGCAAGTACTCACACTAATAGACACTAATTGTGAGTGTGTGCGGGTGATTCATTCATTAAAGGCTCGCGTATCATCTGTCAGTTTGATAGTAAGCGCTGAATAAATAAGCAGGCATGATATTTGATTTTGACGATGAAGTAAAGATGCACCTCTAGCACAACTGTGACACGCAACTCTTTCTCGCGCGAAAAATATTTCCTATCTCTTTCTTTGCGGTACTGTAGGAGACTGACGGGCGATGCTATGTCGCGTGACAAGAATCGTGAAGCCTAGTTGTATTAGACGGGCTGGATTGTCAAAATAAATAATACGAAGAAATTACAAATCTTTGGCAGTTCTATATTTTTTAAGTAGGTATGTGGTGAAATTAAATGAGTATATTTGTTGGGTTTCTGTTCTGATATATTGTGATTCTGATTTGTGATGTTATTGAGTTTGTCCTAAGTTTTTCTGAATGATAGATTGGGGTACAGCAAAAAGGGCCCAATTTTAGGACACATATTTTGTTGAAAAATATTTTTCTCATTTTTGTTACTATTTGATTAGAACTAAAGAATACATTAAAATAAGTATCTTTTATAAATTACAATTGTTTGATTAACTTGCCCGTTTAAGAACTAGAGTGGTCCTAAATTGCCATAGAATTACTACGTAGCCTGGGACTACTTGTACTATCATCCATTCTGTGCTGGGACTTAGAAATTTACGATGAAAAAAAAAACACAAGTATACCTCTGTTTTTTTATTACTTAATGACAAGATCGGGCCCTTTTTGCTATACTCTGACCTGATATACAAAAACCCGACATCAAGTATAGTAGGTACTGATTAAGGTTGGGATTTTCGTGGTTCTAAATCGTGGTTCCATGGAGTTTCTAATTGTAAAAATGTTCAGTCTAAAAATATATAACTACTAGAACTACTACTAACTGAGCGCAGCACCAGTTGTTTGCGCCACGCTTCACGACCCCGAGCTAGCTCGCGCCATATAAAAATATATGACAATATATTGTTATTATGTACATATATGGATTTTAGAACCACCAACCACTAAATAAAATAAAACAATTTTTGTTACGCGTAGGTTTTATTATAATACTAGTGTTTGCGTGAGTTGTAGACGTCGCTTTAATTCGAAATGGTGTATACGTTGTAATATTATTTTAGGCAACACGCATGTTTTGTAGAAAATTATAAGTTTCTGCAGCTTTTCTTGGATGAAGCCTTCATCTGTTTGAACTTTAATTGACATTATTTTTGTTGATAATGCAATGAAGGAAATCATCTTGCAGTAATCCCTTTTGATGAAGCTCTAAGCTGGCCTTGAATCTGTAATGAAATTATTTATTACGTCACAAAAATACCGGCAATGGAAACGGCTGTATGCATGTCCTATCTTACAGGGTGTTAGGGTAATTAGTGTTATTACAGGTATCCTTCAAGGAAGAAACTTAGTCACTGAATCGATAATTCCCAAAAGGATTTGGTTTCCCACACCTATTGAAAAACATGGGTAGGTCTTGGTATCAATTCAGTCAGAGAGAAGAAACTACCTATATGAACCCACTATCAACAGCTTTGTTTTTTTTTCATCACCCAAAGCGAGCGATTGCGTTCAGTTTTTGTGGTTGGTTACGGTTGTCATCACGCCATGCTTGTCTGCGCCTAAAAAGAAAATAGTGCGAGACACCTCTTTCACGGCAGGACACTTCGATTTGTAATGTTTCCAAACACAATACTTTCCCCGCAATTTCTGACCCATGATATCGCAATATCGTTTAGGGATCACTATGTCCTGAGTACACATGTTTATTATTATTATATGCACGTTTCATTATTCACACTGCATAAAGTAAAAACTCACGAAACGAAAAAAATGTAAACCAAACATGATTCATTTTATACGAATTTCCACAATTGACATGACAGTATTGACACAGTTCATATTTCATTCACAAGATTTAGTGCGTTCGAAATCTGTTCCACTTTATTGTTATGAGCAAATAAACACAATAGGTATCTTTAAAATCCAAATGTTTCCAACTATTTGTTACATGTTTAATGAAAGCTGTAATCATTTAAAAATAAACTGTTATGCATTCGTATCGAAACATCAATTTAAATTTATTATCCTAAATCATAAGTTAAGTAGTATTATATTTCAGAACGCACTGTTCATGAATAGCTTTACGTGCGCTTACGTTTGTATGTGTGTAAAAGCAACGCACACATACATATATTGACAATATTTCAACGGGTTTTAAAGCTTTAATAACTTTGTAATTGTATGATTTATAGCAAAACTGATTTCCTTGGCGAGTATAAGATCGCTTAAAGATTTTTTTAAGAATGTTTAATAACCTAAAGCCATAACCGCCTAAGTGTGTATTGATCAAACGATTTGTATGAAAGTGACATCTCTGCAACCACCTTAACGCTCTGAAGTTATTTTATTTATTTTTTTATTTATTTTATTAGAAACAAACAGTCTTACATGGTTGTAGGTGATACAGTAAACTTTGCAAATTGAAGACTTACAGTTTCCTGAACGAATATAAATCCTATAAACTAGAATAATCTACCCAATTGACACAGTTAAAAAGTTATTTGTACAAATTACAATGCAAAACAAAATAAAATAGGTACAATACAATAATATAACCTATTCGCATTCTGCGATGCACTGTGAAGTTTGCCTTCTGAAACTATAAAGACTTTGTCCAAGAATATCCAAATGTATAAATTTAATTGTCGTTATACAACCTGCAGGCCCTTCTAACAAAACTATTTCTCGCGTAAGATGTCCGGCTACGGGAAATACAAAACAAGGGTTTCTTACGACAAGCTTATGGGTTTCTTTTATGTTTTGACTGTGGTTCTTTTATCCTATAGCTAGCTTCTTTGCGACGCGGTGGTTCTTTATATGAATTACGTAATGATTATAATAATTAAATAAGAATAAGAATAAGAATAATTTTTATTTTACCAAAAGATAGCCAGTTATTTTTATTTGTAACATAGCGTATTGTACTTTTATGTAGTGGTCACTTTTTCGAGAAATAATATTTGTATTTAAGAATAGAATAGAAATATTTATTACCACACTCATACAAATAACATTTTGTTAATACACAATGATAAAATTAAGAATTCTATACATTATTTTCAATATTGACTAGAACTACTACATTTCTAATAGAAAAATATAAATAAAAAAGTGACCAAAAAATTCCTACAATTTAAAATCGGTGGACACTCCGTAATACAATGTTATTAAATTATTATTATTTCTCTACTTCGTTAATTTCAATGTCAAATTTCTTCAATTTTTAATTTCAATGTTTAATTTGAAATATATTTGCTTAATGTTAGGAAGTGTTGTTATATTACTTATATTACACTAGATTTTTATCTAAGCTAAAGTATTTGATTTCGTAACTTTAGGTACCTCATCCTCACTTATAAATCAACACCCCACCGCGAAGCGGGTTCAGCCTGGTCCCTCGAAAAGAGGGGACATGTATGACAGAGTGCATCTTCTGCATTATCGCGATACATCGGCCGAGCGCGTTGTGAGGGTAATGGCTGCTTCCTCAATAAATTCGATTGTCGTCTGCCCTCTATTCGATGCATTTACGTGTATTCTTATATATTCACGTTTATATTCCTATACAAACTGATATTTAGCATCCAGGAATACACGTCACACAACATTCATTAAGTGCAAAGATACAGTAAGCTGCAGCGAAACCTGACCCCCCGCCATTGTAATTACAATGGCGGGGGGTCAGGTTTCTCAGCAGCTTACTGTACGATTGTTAGACTTATTGGCTATATTAGTTGCGCGATATTGCCACTTTCTCACGTCTTCGTTCTTTCGCTATATCATGAGAGCAGAATGGTATTGAAGTAAATTACACAACCGAATCAACCTCGAACATTAGGATTGGTGGGGTCGAAAGAGCGACAAAGATGGGGTGAGATAAGATTGATACCCACACGCTACAGCAGCACTTCTAATAAATCACCAGATTTGTAATATAATGCATACTAAAACAAAATAATAAAATAAAATATATATATTAAGGGACAATCTTACACAAATCGACCTAGTCTCAAACTAAATGCGTACCTACTAGACGATATATATAATATATAAATACATATATAGATAACATCCATGACCTAGAAACAAGTATTCGAGTTCATTACATAAATATTTGCCCCGGCCGGGATTCGAATCCAGGACCGCGGGCTCAGTAGGCAGGTGCTCTACAAACTGCGCCAAATCGCAGCTGTGTGACCACTGGCCATTCATAAACTTTTCTTACGCACTACCCTCGAATTAACATTAAGATAAAAAAAATATTTATTGTACCAACAACTTACAAACAAATACAATTAAATTTAAATCAGAGTTATGTGCATATCAGTTATAGTACCTATACAGAGATACCAGGGGATCCTGCACTAGGCAAGGCCTGTATCGCGGGAAACCATGCGTTACATCATCTATTTAAAAGCTTAGAATACAAAATAAAAACGAAATACGTAGAATGGTGCTCCTAAAAGTAAAAAGTTTACAGAAAAATTAATTTTCATATATTTGTTATTAGACTAATAAATAAATATTTTAGTTTCGCCTATTGAGCTACTTTTAATACATTCCTATCGTCCATACCTATCGTCCTTACCTCTACCCTACTAACCTTATATACAGTGAATGCAAAGTACTAACAGTTCATCAGTTATTTATTCACGGCACAGTATTAAGACAGCACTGCACAACTCCTTACAGCACCGAATATAAAAACAAGAGGCGTAAAGATATTGTTTGCTCTTATAACATGCAAGCAAAACACGCATTTTCTACAAGATTTTTCATATTTCTGGGACCATTTCTTTACAATAGATTAAATGCGAAATTGGACCTATATCCACTTAGCTTCGCTCAATGTAAGAAAACGCTTCGTGGGTCACTACAAACTATGACGTACGAAGATACAGAGAACTTACTGGCTATCATTAAATAAATATTTGTTTAATTTAGTACTTTAGTGTAAATTTTAGTATTTAAGCTACAATAAGATTACTGTAATATAGATGAATATGTACTTAAATTAAATAATGTAAAGGCTTTCCCATTGCCTGAAACACAAGGGGAATCCTAGTTCAGGTTATGCAAATTGTGAATTTATTTGTTTTTTAAGTATAGAATTTAACCGTTACCTCTCTGTACATTATGTTTTGTATTTATTATTCCTGTTGCCTTACAGCGGCATTGTAAATTTTGAACCTGAGGACATCACCGAAGCGCCTGTCGAAAGCGGTATTAACCTTAAGAATCGGTCATAAAAAAAACTGTTATTTAATAATTCGGGGTAGTATTTCATATTTAGAGCGGATTTGTGTGCGGCGGTGCAGACCTTGTGAATAAAAAGTTTACGAACCGGTCAGTCGAAAAGTAGGATTCTTAAGTTCTTTGTTTATGCAAGCGTTAGCTTCGTTAGTCCAAAGGTTCTGCCTGGGTGTTAATGAATGATGACTCAAGTCAGTTAGTCAGAACTTCTATTTGATAAGCTTAAAACTAAGGCACCCAGTTGTTTTATAGTTTTAAACCTTCGGGTGATTTGTTTATTTCATTTTCCGTTATGCCAGGCTACACTAGGTACCATCACGTATCAAATACATTCCCCCATAAATGACCCAACTTGCATGTTACGCTACAATAAAGCATGTCGCGCCGCAATACACAAGTTCAAATAACTATTATCACAGACACTATACATCCCGATCTATCGCTGATAGATGATACGAGTACTTCGTATTTTTTATGGCACGGCAGGTAGAACAACATTAGCATATCTTTCATTTTTTTTGACAAATATGCGTAAGGACCGGGTGGAGTGGCGTGCAATAGCTTTGTTGACATAAGTGGCGGGTGGAGGGATTTTACTCACGATGTTGCTAGCCGCAACACTTTACGTACAAAATGGTTATTTTGCCTAATGTTATTTTTTTTTTATTAGTTTGTGTGTATAGTAAAGTACGTTAATACAATACCTATTGTGAGTATTATCCGAAATTTACATGTCTCAAGTCAAAACGTTTTACAAATGAAAGAAACACATGTCTTGCTCAAGTAAAACAAGAGCCAGTACTGCCTACAAGTGCCGCGCTACACCCGTCTGCACAGTTATACGGAATCGCTCACGCAACGCAACCGGTTCCGTAGCTACTAATAACTAGAACAAAACCGGCAAAACCTAGTGAAAAGACAGCGTGTTGCATGATATTTTTGGTTTGCGCGCTGGCCACCCCACGACCTCGATCGCTCCGGGCCAGTGGGCGCGCGTCCTCCGCCATGGCTGTCCGACTGTTGCGCACGTTTCTCGCGCTGCTCGCTCTCGCCGCGTGCGCGCGCGGCTTCGTCGACGACGCGCTCGACGTCATCCGGCTCGGGAAGGAGATCGGGGAAGAAGTGCTCAACTCCTGGGATATCGTCGGGAAGCCGCTCAACCTTTCAGGGGGTGTGGAGCTGCCGATTATCAAGAGGAAGGAGCGCGTGATTTTGGCGCGTCTGGCTCAAGTTACGCGGGCTATACAGCGGTTGGAGCTGGGCGTGGAGAAAACAGCGGCGGTGGCGTCGCTGCTGGCCAAGAGCGGGGGTCGGGGGGCTCGGCTGGAGCTGCGGCTGCACGAGATGGCGGACCTGCTGTCGCGGGTGTCGTCGGCGAACCGGCAGATGCGCGAGTACGTGAGCATCCAGCAGGAGCTGGAGCGCAGCACGCTGGAGGACTTCGCGGAGTGGTGCGTGTCGCACGACCCCAGCGCGCTGCCGGGGCTGCTGGAGCGCGTGCACGCGCTGGTCGTGCCGCCGCACACGCACCTGCTGGGCCGGGGCGTGCTGCAGCTCGTGTTGGATGATGTACAGGTTTGTGTGCACCCACACATTACGCTTTAGATGTACGAGTAGACACCGGTACGTTAAATAGAATATGGTAAGAATCTATTCAGCTTGAATTTGTCAACTTCGTCTCCGAAATTTATTTTTATGGCTAAAAACTATAATACACTTAAGATAAATACGTAAACAATACGTTACACTATAGTAACCAGAACAGTTGCAAGCTTTTAACGTTAGCTAATAACGACTTAAAATTTAAATTAACGGATACAAAATTATATCCGTGCCGACCTCCGCGCGTAATGTTTTTAGTATAACTGAGTTTAATTATTCCGATACATAAATTGCATTATTTGTTTACAGTGCTCTTGTTGCGAGTATTCGCGTTTTTTCAATACAAACAGTACATTCCGGGCATTGTCGGTGTCGGATGACTCGCTACAAGGTTTACAATTGTGGGGTAAACAAAATCTTTACTCACAATACATTTTGATTACATTCCTCTTATCTAACTGCTACCTCTACTGTCACAGTATTACAACATCTGGGAACTGTTAATCTATGCAGCTGCTGACAGGTTTAGTTTACAATCCTGCTCAAATAAACAAAGGATGGGTTTTGTTTTAGACGAGATTGATAAATAGGTACCAAAATTCGGGCAATTGGAAAAATGATTATTTCCTGTCCAGACAGCGATCTTGTAAATTATACATATGTAAAAATAAATATAAATGAATTGAGATACACTCCCAACACAATCGGATTTATAAATAACCAAGTTAGGAGAGCCGAGTTTACTTTTGCTGCTGGACGCTGTTTGGCCGAAGTTACATAATTCAATGTCGCAAACAAATCGAAACGTGTTGCCGAGACCTTTATACAATAACCACTCAACGATCTAAACGTGTTCATCTGTTTTAAGGGTTTTTGTGGACGTAACCGCCGTAATTCCATCCTAAACATGTGTTCTTGGTTTTTACCGCATAACGGGATGGGTTCTATAGAAGCCTAATAATAGAAAACGGTTTTGAGTGATAAAGATTATACACACTTTATGTGTAAGTTTATCCTGTTAACTACCTACTACACGATTGACTAAAATATTTTACCGTTATTTTATTTGTGACCACCACTCAGCTTAAGTAAACGCTTCATTTCTAGCGATTAGTAGAAATAAAAGCAATAGGTTAAAGACAGCAAAATGCTGTAAGCTATCTCCGGCCGTTTTAACAATTACGAGAAAGTTATCATCATTACCCCATTTTCATCGCTATCTGTGTTTTGCAATTAACAAGTTAAAAGTCACTTCCTCTAACACTTATTGAATGGGTATGAATTCTAGTGTGACCGTTAGCCAAGGAGCCTTCTTTGGTCTAAAATCCATTGTGTCATTTGTCACGGATACGACGCAAGGTGACGTTTCAGCGAGGCGTCGCAGGCGCAGCTCGCAGCGAACGGGATCAATGAGTCAATGCGAGTAGCCGTGCGTGAGTCACGGGTCAAACAACTGGCTTTATTGATGGAGATGCTGCATGGAGGGCGACGCCCAATTAGCACAAGCGTATCCCAACAAACAAAAAATCCTCTTGTAGTGGCTTATATAGCCAAAAATACTATTCTTGTAAAGGCCATATTATCGCTAATAAGGGTGGATTTGGGCACAAATTATAAATACAATAACCTTATACTCAACTTATAGTTGCTTTATTATTTGCTTTATTTATCTTGTAAGTGCTTTATTGTGACAAGCAACAAGGTAGTCAAACTTATAATGGCATGGAAAATGCACTAAAAAGGTTAATATACTTATAAGAACTATATTTAAAGCGTTTATAAGGGCGATTGTCCTTATACGCGTTTTGTTATGGTCCGATTTAAGGGCGTAAAATTCATAACGGCAAAACAAATGCCCCTAATAAGGTATTTGGCTCTTATAACTGTATGTTTATGACTGTGCAATAAGTTTATTTTCTTTTTTGTAAGAGTTTGACGAAAAATAATTAGTCAACATCTTCATGATTAGAATAGTAAACGGTACTTAAGTTATTTTTCTATTCTATGTTAGAGTACCCGAAAAATGCAAATTTATAGTGAAAACTGTGTGGGAATTTAAATTTGTGATAGATTATGGTATTAAACATGATGTGTTATCAACGCGCCTTTGTATTATTGCGGTTTTGTACTGAAAATGTGGTTAATTATTTAGTCATGCTTTATAAAAGGCCATTATAAGAGCGAAAGAAATTTGCACATCATCTACAAATACACTATGAGATTAAAAATCTATCATTAGCAATAGGTGTTGCTTATGATTCGCCATTTTAAATGTCGTTAGGGTTCCTTTCTCACAAGTGAAGTCCCTTATCTACTAAGTAACTAAGTCAGAAATGTTATAACTGTAGATATCCGACTCATCCAAATTTACCATCACACTTCGTCATACGTCGTGAATATATACAAGTTTTGCAACAATTTAATTTTTTGTCAAAATTGTAAAGCGTATTTGATATACGACCATTTTATTGCAGATGAATGCGAATATTGTAATCCGTAATTTAAATAGTAACAATATTTCTAAATAAATATTGACACTTATTATTAATCGGACGAGTAAGTATAAATTTAATATTTAAAAAAGTTTGATAAATTAGTCAAATACCGATTATTATTACATATAAAAGTACAATAAAACCAAATACTTCATTAATTCATTCATTTAACACGTCATTAATTACATTACATATAAAATTTGATTAATAAACTAACTTAAAATCGTTATTCATTAAATACATTTGGCTGAATGTACACGCGCTTGTGCCATTTTGATATAAGACGAATATTTAAAAAATGCTTTTGCACATGCGCAGTATTAGATGTCAAGAGCGGTTTACAAATAACCCCGCCATTTTTTACTAATTACTAGTTTATTTCGAAGTTTTTTCAATTCCTCATTTGACGATATGTCTGTATCACTGTCACTGCCGCTACAAATGTATTCCTCAGTGCTTTCCTGCTCACTCTCATGTTCCATAAAATAATCTTCTACGGAACCACCGGCTGCTACCTCGGTACCAGATTGGTCATTTTGTAGATTTACAGAAGTATTAAGCGTAACCATATAAAACCTTTTAATATAACACTATAGAGAACACAGCCCTTGTTAGTATTATATAAGTGAATATGGATTGCTTTAATTCTTATTAAGACTATATAAAATGCTATAATTCATTCGTTGGGTAAACATCTTATAAAAAGCTCCTATAAGCCGAAAAGCTTTATAGGTACCTTGTGCATTACTTTTATAAGAATGATTGGCCATATAAAACGCCTTTACAAGGCTTTCAATATTATACAGCTAAAACGCAATGTAGCTAGCTTCTATAAGAATATAAAAAAATTAACCCTTATTGTAGCCATATTAATTGGTTTTATTAACGTTAACATAACCAAATTATAAGAATAAAGGCAATTTTAGCCGAATTGTCTTATAAAAAGCCGTTAAAAGGTACATTGTTGTACGAATGCCATTTTAAAACAACTATGAGACTTTAGTCCTTATAGATTTAATTGTATAAGGTTATTTTGTTTGTTGGGTATGAGGGGAAAATCGACAGTAATGTCGCCTGATATCTGCGCCGCGGCGGCATGCAAACACATCTTTGGCAAGCCGTCAAATGTTTAACCTATTGACCGCCAAGCGGTCTAGCAATTTACCGTGCCACTGACGCCAGAGTAAAAAAAAAAAGATGTGCCCCAAAATCAACAGGGATTGAAAAATACTTGTAACGGTTAGAATTACAAAGTTTTTGATCATTGAAATTTGGACGGCTGTGGCCGACGTGGCGTCAGGGGCACGATTTTTTGTTGACGGCCACAGCCGACTGTGGCGGTCAAAAGGTTAATATCAGATGAACAAACAGAAATCTAGTTCTACTGCCAGCTTGATACTAGTTACACTTAGATATTTATTGTCCGCATTGCTGCAGATTTGAATGTATATTTCGATAGATGGGAAACGTCGTTTTGTTTGACATTACGACACTTGCAAGGAACCGATTTATATTGTAAGAGAAAATATTATGCAGCTTAATAACTAACTAAATAGTCTTCTAAATTAAGCAAGCATACGGAATCATTGATATCCGATTTAGTTGTAACATTTAGAAAAAGTAGTTGTCTACGAGTATGATGCATCATTCGCAGAGCTGGTACGAATCACATTCAACAGGCACGTGGCGTCGCTTTCTCAGTAGTCATTGTAAGCTGTAATGTAACCTCACACACCTTCGCCACTCTAAACAAGTCTATTATCTATACCATGAGAAGATAGTGGCTAATTTATTGTCATTAGACGTGTCACTATATTTGGTGATTCATTAGCGTTGAAGTGTAGTAGTTTAAAAGTACTAAAAGTAGTTTAGAAGTTTTGCGTATGTAATAAGTCTATATAGTCAATGCCTTTGTGTAAACTATATCGATTTGTAACCTGGTTTTGATGTTAACTTAGTTATACATATTTAAATCTGTCAAAGCTCCCCTAACCGTGACCTGTCCATGTAAAGTTACAACTGTTACGGCTCCTGCCGTCAGTAGGTATATACAGATCGAATAACAACTAACGGAAACCGGAGCGGAGTGTAACGCACTGCTATTGATACTGATAAAGCTGTGCGGCGTACAGATACAACGTATCGTACGTAATTCGTATTGTAACGATGCTTTGTATTCCGATCTTGTGAGGATCGAGGAAGCCGTTGGATGCCAGCATGCACCATGGCGGCACAAGACCGGGCCTAGTATGCGAGGTCCTTCTTCAGCAGTGCGCGTCCTTCGTGTCAAATTATTATGATAACTCTCTTTGTGTCCGTCTGACCAGCCTGGCGCGATGTATGACTTCTTAGTTACGAGTCTATAAATACCACGTTACACTAATTTATTATTATTAAGTTTTTACACATGCAATCCAATATTCAATACAACATGCGACCCGCTACCAAACAAGATACAGTTTCTAACTCAAATAGATCTTTCGATGTATGTTTGTCAATACACTGTGTCATAGTGTAATTACGTTTTGATTCAAATAGGATACAAACAAGCTAATTAACTAGTTAATTATGGCGTTATAATTGTTTGAAGCGTTAATAGTTTAATTATCTGTCAAGTTGATAAACGTCTAAGCACTTTCTTAGGAGCGTCTAATGTAGTTAATTTCGGCGTTTGAAGTTCGTTATAAGCATCAACACCCTCCAGTTCTTTATCACTTAGTTAATGTAGCAGGAAGCTCGTTAATAAAGCAACAAGGTAAACAATAGAAATACATTATGACACTGACATTTAAAGCATCCATCAACACCGTTTTGTTTCCTCGCCCTCGCACCCAATGTGTCGCGAAGGCCGTGACCGGACATTGTGATCAGACCCGGTGCGGACGATTCCCCGAATTCAATGGCCACGGCGGAAATATGCCAACTAGCGGACTATGTTGCTATCTGTTATCACTCGCAGGCTCGGTTTGTCATTGCGGTGCTCGAAAATCCAATACAATGATGTCTGTAATCTTATCGACGACGACGGGCGACGGGTCGGACGTTCGGACGACGCGTTTGGCTCGGTTTGTAGACACCTGCCTACTGAGTCGGCGGTCCCGGGTTCGAATCCCGGCCGGGGCAAATATTTCTGCAAATATTTGTTCTTGGGTCATGGATGTTATCTATATATGTATTTATATATTATGTATATCGTCGTCTAGTACCCATAGTACAAGCTTTGCTTAGTTTGGAACTAGGTCGATTTGTGTATGATTGTCCCTTAATATTTATTTATTTATTTTTATCTCCGGTTTTTTTAGCAACAATCAATATGCAGTTTCAGCTTAGTTCTGCTTGAAAGTACAGTACAATCTTTGAATCAATATTACATTTTTATCATCCGATCATTTGAATTATATAGTAAACTATATTAGTAAAAAGTGAAAAACCTTCAATTCATACATTAAAGAGTTAAACGGTAGTCACTGACGATGAACTGATGAAGGGTGGATCCTTATACAGTCACAGCTTGGATTTATCTATACCTAATATAGGCTCGCTTCTAGTTATCATTTAACGCAAATATTTAGTCAGTTACAGAGCAGTCACGGAGGAGTGCCGTTATTTGGTTTAGTAAAATAAATGTAATAGATCGCAATAGCTTGTTGTCCATGCGCTTACCTATTATAATAACCCAACTTAAAAAATATTAAAACGCCCGACACAAGTGAATTAAATTAGTAATCCATCATGATTGGTGTTTCACATTATATTCAGATACGTCTTCAGAGGTCAGCTGACCACTGGACAGTGGAGATTAATCTGCTTTTAGCTACCAGGGCCGCACAGTACTATGAAACCTGCTCTCGAGATATTGCCATAGTGTATAAACTATGAGTCATGCAGGTTGTGCACCTTTTATACATGAGGTATTGCAAAAAGCAAGTCTCGTTTGAGAGAATTATTAGTCACTTCGGAAAGAACAGATGATAAAATTCGCAATACGGAAGTAACTAAACAGAAACTTATTTTTAAGACATATTACTGCTCATTCTTCCAAACTATCAGTTTACGTTAAGTTTGCACCTGGTATAAATGACGTGGGATACAAATGAGGTCAAAATTTAACGTAACTGGGTTTTACAAATCGAGGTTTCGTTGTCGACTGTTTCCTTCTCCAAACTTTTACCTATATTTGCTCATAACAAAAACAAATGAACGGGTTTATTTGGTAGGAATCAAACTTTCGATAATTGACATCATTTTATCAACAGTAGGTACCTATATGGAGTAATCCTGTTTTTTTGGGTATAGAATTTAACGTGTCAAAATTAAAAAGTCCCGATTTAACTTCTATATTATTGACCAGTTTTGACATTGATTTTTGTTTTTTTTTTTTATACGACGGTGGCAAACAAGCATGCGGCCCGCCTGATGTGACCGTGTTACCGCCGCCTATGAACGCTTGCAACGCCAGGAGCATCACACGCGCGCTGCCGACCCTAACCCTTTTGAGCGCCAAACGGCAAAGCAATTCACCGTGCCACTGACGCCAAACCAAAAAAAAAAAAAAGTGCTGCAAAATCAACAGAGATTTGAAAACACAGATAGTGGTTTGAATTAGCATGTTTTGACCATTGAAATGTTTGACGTCAATAGGCGTCGTTGGCGTCAGTGGCACGAATTCCCGAATACGTGATTTGCCGTCTTTGGCGGTCAAAGGGTTGAACCTATTGCCTGAACCACCTATATTTATATGTTAGGACAAATAACTTCAAGGAACAATTATTTTATTTTGCGTTGAACTGTACAACGGACCCTCGCTATCAGAAAACAACACGCGCATTTCGAGAACCCCGATAAAAGTGAACTGAAGTCACCTTCCGCACGTCCTGCAGTACAAAGTATAGCACCTATGTGTTATTACCGACAGTTTGCCGCGTATTCACTGTTAACAGACCATTACAAGAATAGCAAAACGTGGAAAGATGACCATTTCGGTCTGAAATCATGAAGACTGGAATATACCAATACAAATAAAAGTACAATCAGTCATAGAGAGGTTTACACACTCGGTATATTATCGAATATGTTCTACATCTGCATGAATTGGTCGTAATCTCTCATCACCCTTTTCACTTTTCATTTAAATATAATGCTTGACACCGAGACCAGGCAACCCAAATTGTGGGCTTGTAACGGTACATTTACTTTATTATCGATGAATGGCAAAAGGATTGTTGGAACAGATGTTCAACATGTGCGAGCAATTTTGACATTCGAAAGAAAAGGTCACAATAAAAACTTTCCATGTTTATTACAACAGAGGATGAGATAAATATAAGCACCAATACATCCTCTATAACAGTAAGTATACCTACCTACCTGAATACAATCATGTGCGGTAGACGTAGGCTGTTTTGCATTTAATATTTCGTTTTGATTACTTGCGTAATAAATAACAAGTAATTTTACTGTCAACCTTATTTATCGTGGTCAATATAATATACGTAGATAGTGGTATAAAAGCATAGTTTGCTAAACATATCGGACTTGTTCTGTGAAAACGCGACAGTATTCAGGAACAAATTAGATACGAAATGCCCATTCACAGTTCTAAGAAGAGCAATTAAACAAAATAAATAACACGACATATTGCACGGGAGCGGGAGGGACGAACCGTCAGCTGACGCGGGCCTTTAATAAACCAGAACCGCCTACAGTTTGTTCAAGTCTAACTCATCCTTATATCTGCGTAGTACGGATAGCAATGACAGCATAGTTCAGGCGAGAGCATACGTGAAATAATAAACCAGTAACAATAATAACAGTAGGCCGGCGCCGCGATATCTGTGCAATCAGTTTATTGCAGTGAAGGCTTTATTGTTATTGTGGTAGGGTCAGCGCGGCGGCAGCGGGAGTTGCGTCGCTAACAGCATTATGTGGGCTGGTGATGTGACGTGTCGATGCGGACGATTGAACCTGATATCGAAAGGCCCGTAATTTAATTGTATGTTCATTAACTGGTTGTGGATGGTAAGCTACTTTAAGACATTCTTTGGATATCATGTGTTGACAGTTTACAAGTGACAAGTTTATGGTGGCTGCCTATTACTTGCCCCTAATGCATAAGGATTTGATTGGATTGGATTGATTTTTATGTATTAATTTAACATGCGCGATTCTTGCGAATTATAAATCAGGGATAGTGCTTCATTAATCACTAAACACCTCGCGGTTGGCTTTCCACGGAAACAGTATTAAATAATAAACATGAACCTTGAACGTGCAAAACACAATGTTGCTAAAATTAGATATAAATATACCGGTCCATATCTTCAATACTTTAGTGTTCAGTTTTTCCTATAGCAGTACACATTCCGGGCATTCAGTCGCGAGTTTGGCAAACGGATAAATTTATATTTTAAACCTCGATATCTGTTTTCCCGTCCCTACACGCGGGCCCCACTCTCGCCGGCGCCCCTCGGCACTCGCACAGTGCTCGCCTGTCTCTCGACGGCGACGGACAACCATGCGGCTCTTAGCACTGTTCGCACTGCTGGCCATCGCGCTGGGGGACCTCTCCCCCGTCGACTATGTCCGAGACAGCTTCTACAAGCTGGAGAAGGAGCTATGGATGAACGCGACCAACCCCGACTGGGTCAACACCGGGCTGGGAGGAGACATAGAAGCGTCGAAGGCGTTCGCGGCGTTCCACGATCGATTCGAGGCCGTGCCGATGCCGCCACGACCGCATTTGCAGTCCTGGCCGTGGATAAAGGCCACGGAGAAGCTGGGGGTGATCGACAACCTGTACAAGAACTTCATGGAGTTCGTGAAGCGGCAGGCGGCGCCGGGCGCGGTGCCGGCGCCGGTGCGCGAGTGGCTCGACCTGGCGGAGGTGGTGCTGCGCGACCCCAAGCTGTCCGTGGCCCAGGCCGTCCAGCGGCTGGACGAGCTGCTGGAGCACGGGGACATGTTCCGCTCCACGCTGCAGGTACCACAACACTAACATATAGCCACGAGAACACTTTCCGGATACCAGCGATCCTGTGCGTAAATTGTGTGCAGTGTTGGTGGATTTCTAATGTATGCCCCTCGATTTTTTTTGTTCGGTACCTTTCTAATCCGGTTATGCGTATCAAAAATGTATATAAACATAACCGAATTTTCGGCTAAAAGTCGACGAAAACCGTTGACGGCGTGAAAGTGCAAAAATATTCAATTATTGTCAAAGGCACAGTAGCGTGGCGTCCATAGAAACCAATTTCCACCGGCTTGCCATATAAAATAAGCTAAATTCGTTTTCACGCCACGCCACTACAAAGGCAGTATTGGGGCGAAGACGTAAGTTGACCTGCGTATCGGAAGCAATATCAGCGAAATTAGAAACCTCAGCAAACCGTGTCAGTGGCCGGCGCAGACACCATGTTTACAATCCATCGCCACGCGTGTGGAATAATATTGACTACGAGGGCGAGCAGCTAGACTACTTGTTATGATAACACTATATCAATTCCGTCCCAGGGTCCGCCGGCCGCCGCGGACGTCGGGTTAATTGAGCTTATTTATTTTGTCATGTGTAAGATTGACTGAAAAGTTAAGCTGTTAGTTCAATCAATTCTAAGGTTATCGAGATAAAAGTGACGATACATTTATTTGACTTAGCGAATTGTTTTTAAGGGACGGAGCGTTGATGACTTCACAATTAAAATTTACACAAACATTGATACATCACGTTGTTATTCACCAGTAGTTATTATAACTGTCCATCAGCTGCAACCAACAGAGAAGGACCTATTTCTTCAGATTTCTTCCGGTTCTGAACGTGGTATGAATAAACAAAACATACAGGGTGACTTCAAATTAGTAATACAAAATAAGTACTTTATTGTGGCTCAGTTAATAATAAATAATATATTACTTTAAGTAAATTCTTACAATTAGCTTTAACTATCGTGATTTTTTTAACAAAACATATAATTTAAATCTCAACATGTAATTACCTAATGGTTACCGTAAATGCAATATCTAACTGTCATATTTGCGTTAGTTACGTCAATCGAAGTTAACACATTTTTTTATTACCAATTTTAAGTCACCCCGTATATTTGTCGTCAGTCGCAATTCTCAAGCCACCCCTTTAAATAAACATTATGCTTCCATAACAAAACACTTCCAAGTACCTACAGGGGAAAATAAATGTAAAACAATGCCTAAAGTACATAGTAGACAAATGTGTGTAATGAACAAAGAAACAGTCATCAGATGACATCCCGCGCGAAGCATTTATTTGCCCGCGTGTTACGAGCTCAGCACGAGCGGGCCGTTGTGGCCGGCCACGAACAAAGGACTCACGAGGCGCTAACAACATAACAATAAACTGATTCCACTCAAAAATACTGTACGATAAATTTATAAAAGAATAATCATAATTTATCGATAACCATTCGAAATTCAGAGCGTTTAACTTTTAACATTATTTTGTCGCCTCAATGTTGTAGGTAATGTAAACAAAATGAAAGCGGGTCGAGTTAAACCTATTTATAACTGTAGAATGGTTTCAATCTTATTATGGTTAAGGATTATTATTATTATGTACTTTTATCACGTGGCGTTAGGAAAACAAAGCGCCGCGCCTTGGCCGGCATTACTCACGGAAATAACAAACGGATCATGTCACTAACCTTTACCGAGAACTTTTCTACATTTCGACCAACAACACTTCGAAATACGCTTATAACACTTCGTAATAAGGTTTAGCGGAGCTGGCTGCCAGGTTAAACAGCGAGATTGCGCGATTCGCCGACACATTTACATTTATAAAATATGCATGCTACTGTTAACTGTGGTTAACTACTCAGAATTCAATTTACTAATGAATACTGAAAGCCAGAAAAAATTAATTATGTTTTCACTTCTCATGCTCTTAAAATGTTACTTTAGTCTCTGCATATCGGGACTAAAGCTCCTTTCCTTATTAATCTCTAGGGACTAAAGTAAAATTGTTTTAATTTACTTTGGAAATCCCTAAACAGCCAATCACGACGTTTGTGAATGGAGGTTTATTTATAGCCATTTTCAGTGATAGGTATACAAACTTTTTGGTGCGTGAAAATAACCTCAAAATTACAATTGCTCAAAAATTCATGAAACACAATTAATTATTACGAATACGAATGTAATTTTATCATGCATGGTCCATAAGCCCATATTAGTCTTAAATAAAATGGTTTTCAAGTTTGAATCTGTTGGCTAAATATGCTAGCATTTAAAGCGTCACTTTACAATAAAAATAAAAACCGGCCAAGTGCGAGTCGGACTCACGCACCGAGGGTTCCGTACAAACACTTTCCATCCCTAAGTGGTTAAGTTAAGTTTGCACCTGGTATGTATAGCGCCCCATATAAATTAGGTGCAAAGTTAGGTATTAAAAAAAAACTACTTACTAGATCTCGTTCAAAACAATTTTCGTTGGTAGTTTTTATAGTAATGTACATCATATATTTT
Source organism: Apotomis capreana (assembly GCA_947623375.1). NCBI lineage: Eukaryota > Metazoa > Arthropoda > Insecta > Lepidoptera > Tortricidae > Apotomis > Apotomis capreana. Next base: position 456,004 of record OX392512.1, on the reverse strand, counting down.
TTTTAGATTTTTCATTTTCTTATTTTAGAAGTTAGAGGGGGGGGGGACCAACTTTTTCCACTTTGGAAGCGTCTGTCTCGCAAACTATTCGGTTTAGAAAAAAAATATTTTAGAAACCTCGATATCATTTTTGAAGACCTATCCATAGATACCCCACACGTATGTGTTTGATGAAAAAAAAAAATGAGTTTCAATTCTAAGTATGGGGAGCCCCCAATATTTATTATTATTTTTTTATTTTTGCATCAAAATCTTAATGCGGTTCACAGAATACATCTACCTACCAAGTTTCAACAGTATAGCTCTTATGGTTTCGGAAAAAAAAGGGTTTTAACATACGGACGGACAGACGGACAGACAGACAGACAGACAGACAGACAGACAGACATGACGAATCTATAAGGGTTCCGTTTTTTGCCATTTGGCTACGGAACCCTAAAAACCACGCAACATTTTTTTTTCTATTAGAATTTTGAATGAGTAGCGGTTCACAGAATACATCTACCTACCAAGTTTCAACAGTATAGCTCTTATGGTTTCGGAAAAAAATGGCTGTGACATACGGACGGACAGACGGACAGACAGACAGACAGACAGACAGACAGACATGACGAATCTATAAGGGTTCCGTTTTTTGCCATTTGGCTACGGAACCCTAAAAACCACGCAACATTTTTTTTCTATTAGAATTTTGAATGAGTAGATGTCCATTACTTGTATTAAGCTTGAATTGTAATCACCAATTAGACCAATTAATTGTGTCACTTTATAAGTTACGGACAAAATATGTAATCATCATCTTCAAATGAAGAAGAATAAAGCTGAAGGCTATATAGAGTAGTCAATCCAAAATAAATACAATATCTATCGAAGGCTATAATACTATATTGAAGGAATTAAAATATCCTCAAAGCAGGAATCACAACCAACATTAAATTTAACCCGCGCCCATCAACATCGCGGGATGAGAATGAGCCTAATGAAATTACCATCGGCAACCTTTTTGAGAAAAGGTCTACGTCTCTACTATATACTCTCCATTCTCTCCAACTTTTACTTCGACTTCGAGTCACAAAATATTGAACATACTTCTCAATTACAAACCACGCCGACCGAGCTTAATTTACAGGGGAAAACCACACATTTAAATGTAAAGAATTGTACAAATTGCCCTATCAATTTTTCTGAGGTTAGATTAACGGCTGTACTACGTAATTGTAAGAAACTTTGTTAGGTATAATAAATATCGTAATTTTATATTGAACGTCGTTTATTTTCCTCGCATTCAAAGTGAAAAGTAGAGTGTTTAACGCGAGACTAAACAACCATAATGACACTCGAACTATTAGCCACCCTCGCTTAGCTCGGGTGGCTAAAACATCTCGTGTCATTATGGCTTGTTTTAGTCCCTTGTTGAACAATCTACTATTACTGGAAGTTTACGCACGTCCCGAGCGCGGATATTGCCTCAGATTATTCAAATTATTATTCTGGTGCAAAAGCTGGTAAACTTCCGACAGGACCACATTCGATGAGTTAATGCACTAATAACATCGTAGAAAAACGGGCCTGTGGTTTTAGTAATTTCGGAATTTTAGTTTTTTTTCATAGTTTATGTAATAAAGAACCAGTAAACATAAGTTACAATTTAATGCGGAAAGTGTCGTCAAATAGCTTAACAAGCCAATGACGACGCAGTTGGCTTCGTGGTAATGGAATTACCTTCGAAATTTGAAGCGGTTTGTGCATGTCCCCAGGAGGACCACCCGGACCTGTGCGAGCTGGAGATGTCGCCGCACCAGCTCGTCTACGACATGTACAACACCATCGCGCTCACCGAGATCAAGGGCTACGCCATGATGCAGTTCTCCTGGATCCTGCTCAAGATCTACGGGAAAGGTAATTCAGAACATCCACGAGCTATTCGTATAAACAAATCATTGTAAAAGCTTCTTCAGTACCAACAGTGTTCGTATAATAAATTGATACGTCACTTGGTTACTGTATTCATATCTGTGTGGTTTAGATGGACTTGCACACCCCGTCCAATCTTCATTCGAGAATTAGGTCGCGTCAATGAAAACACGACGGCGGCGAGAAGGGGCCTCGCATGCGGGGTGCTAATTGATGTGTTGCGATCCTTGAATATGCATCACATTTGCGTATGCACTCACAAAGGCAAACGTACATATCTTCGACCGAACTTCCGCGGTGAGAACATAGCATTCATACTTAGGTATATGTAAGTTCTTGTCGCTGTGACTGCATTGATGGACGTAATGACGTTGACGCGGCAGGTTACTCAACTGCATAAATGCTTGTCAGTACTACTCGCCCATGTTTACCTTGGCGTCGGGTCCAGTTACCATTAGTGGTATAATCTCGTTAAAGCATTCCTCGAAGCGAGCAAAGTGACACCTCGCAGCGAGCGACCTTGAACCTCGCCATACTTCCCGCGTTGCCACATATCCTTTGGTACTAAATGTGTCACACTCGTACGCGCAGCGGAAGAGGGGGACGGGTGATGAACGCTAGTGCACTGAACCTACCGCAAGACAGCTAGAGAGTATATGTTGTTGTATTGCGTGTACTCTGTCGTAGTATAATCTGTAATGTGTAATGTGTGCCAGGTAACTACACGGAGGAGGCGAGCCTGACGCGGCAGCGCTACGCGGAGCGCTCGGAGAAGACGGCGGCGGCCGCGAAGGCGGCGCTCGCGATGGCGCGCCGGGGGGTCTACAAGTGTGACCCGCCCCAGCACGAAGAAGGTGAGACCATCTGAGCGACAACACGACTTGACTTTATATATGTAATTGCTTACTATTACAAATTATTACGCCGAATGTAATAAAATGCAAGTAAGCTAGCTAGGCGTAATCAGAGTGTTGGATTTTAGAATGGCCCAAACGAACTATGAGATATTGCCCGTCTAGGACAAGTCGTTCTCGTGGTAAACTTGCAAATCCGTATTTTTTTTATTAACCTAATTCTGTATAGTTTTAAGTAAAATATCCAAGCTCTCAAAAATTATATTAGTAAGTCCAAGTTGTCAGCAAACGTTTGTGGATTCCAGGTGTAACGTTCGCGCAAGTGACGAAGCTGCTGCAGGGGTACATCGAGAACGAGGTGGACATGAACCCCGACGCCACGTGCCGAGACAACTGCGCCTTCTACACCGTGGCCAAGCAGTACGACTGCTTCAAGGATATGTACTGCGCCAAGCAGACCCGCTGCAACGGCCGCATCATCGACTGCCAGTACATCGACTCCGACATGTGGGTCTGCCCGGCGGTACGTTCCACTATTGTTTACTACAAATTGTCCGTAGCTTTGACCTTGTTATTCTCCGACTTAATGTACTACTTTTGTGCCAAAAAGTTGACGGGAGAATCCCTAGCTTCGGGTCGTATATAAATGATAAAGATTTAAAACAACGTACAATTCCCACAGTGTGTTGGAATAAGCTGATGTTGATAACGACGATAAGAGTAAATATTTTAGTAGTTTCCAGAATTCGCCACGGTAATTTTACATCAGAAATACAATTAAGTGGCTATCTGTAAACTTTACTGCAATGAGATAAGAACTTCAAAATATTCACTTAACAAAGTCTTCGTTAGTGTAAGAAACTCGCATACTTGTATTCCAAGAATCATAAAAAGGTCAGACTACGTGCCAGCCACAATGATTATAGTAATGAGGCGCGCTCGTAAATGATGTATGAAATGATTTCAGAGTCGGAACAGCAACAGGCGGTACGAGTGGATCGAGTACGAGAACGGGCGGACCCTCGGCCGAGTCGGCAGCTGCACGCGCGGCACCACCAAGGTTACACCGATTTTCCGCTGGCCCAACATTTGCAACCAACATGCATATCAACATGCGTTGCTCAGGCACAAAGGCTGGCCGATGTGCGCAAATGTTGGTCGCAGCTAAATCACGTCCGAAGCGAGTTTATTATTTGTTCAGCTTATCTGTTTGACCCGAGAGTAAAACGGGGCCAATAGATTACAAAACAAATGGCGATGTCGAGTAAATCTTGCTCGTATATTCAACGATTTCATTACTCGCGCAGTGAATTATCTAATTATATACCGGCACTATTATTTCTATCGTCACACTGATTATTACTTTAAGGAGTAGCGTAAAAAGATTACAAAAGTGAATTGGATGCGTTTCACGATATAATGTTTGTTCAGAGCTCCGGACTTGCTTGACTATTTAGATAGCAAGTTAAAGAGATGTCCAAGGTCTGACAGCGCAGCGTTGCAGGTGGACTCGTGGTGGCGCTGGCTGTTCTGGCACTGCTCGTACTGCATGTGCCTGTGCGACGACGCCACCGACGACTCGCACCGCTACTTCAGCCTCATCGACGCCACCTCCGACGTCCGCAACAACAAGTTAGTCGCGCCGTCTAACAGGGACATCCGCACATCCACTTAGGGACTGTTTCCGGGTCCGTCTGAATGCATAAAAGCATGAACAGACTTGTTCCTACTGTTCTATGCTAGCATGTGCCGACCGAAGACCTAACGTGTTGAGCGATACCAACCTTTCTACGCGACTGAAGGACAGTTTCGTTCCAATGGTTTCTAATAAATGTTTTTTCCTCAAGGTCGACTCGTGGTGGCGCTGGAACCTGCAACACTGTTCGTACTGCATGTGCCTCTGCGAGGACGAGGAGGCCGCGGCCGAGCGCGCCTTCAGCATGAGGGAGGCCGTCTCGGACGTTCGCAAGAACAAGTCAGTCTCATACGGGGTGCTCTGTGACGAGACAAGTGTTCAACTATTACAGCGTTTCTTTTCTAACAAACTTACGATACACCGAGACTTGTGGCATAACTGGTATTCACAAATTCAAAGTAGATCATGTTATTGATATTTACATTTAGTAACAAATCGTTAACATCAAACATGTTCATCCAGGTATCAACTGTAACACTTGAACACATACACCTCCGTAACATGTCGCAGTAGCCAGTTTCGTTGGGATCAGACAACACGCAGCTTCCAGCGCACCAGAGGGATCTCTCGCCTGTTGGTTCCGCTCCATCGCTTTGGGTTCTTCGGCTTTGGGTCTAATGTTCTGTACTAACTGCATGGGATGTGCGGGTGTCCTATTATTTTAGTTTACACTACGTACATTTTCGCAATATTTGGGTTACATTGAGCATCTTTTATGGGTACCTGCTCTTATAAGCTTTTGGTTCCTTTACATCGAAACAAGGCATATGTGCTATCAGAAAATGTCGGCGACATTGATATTACAACTCTGACCTACGAAAACGCGACCGTTTTTCAATTCTCTTGATCAAGTTTCCGACCAGGTGAACCGGTATACTTCTAAGGGTTGCGAGAACCTACCAGATGCGGGTAGCAAAAGAAAAGACAGAAAATAATGATATTGAATGGGAACTTACAGAACGCAATCGAAACGCATCTGCAGTCAGCTCAAAAGTAAAACAATTCGTTGTAAATTTCAGGGTAGTAACAGGAGTACGACTGTCGAAGCACGGTAGAGTGTTCCACCTGCAGATCAGCGAGGGCGTGCTGGGCGCGCGCGGCGCGGTGGCGGCCGGCGGCTGGGTGCCCGTGGTCCGGTTCGACCCCGCCGACGCGGGCGTGCGGCCGGGCGCCGACTACCACGCGCTCACCTACGAGCAGCGCGCCATCGACCTCGACGAGCTGGACTCGCCCGCTGGACACGTCTTGACCGGTGTCAGGTCAGGAAATGTCTTATAATCACGTATTCTCCGTTCAAAATTAAAAATATTAGCGACTGAATTTGAAGTGGGTTGCGGAGTACATGCGTGGTAAACGTGTTCGAAGAGAAGTAATAAAAGATTTGCCCCTGTTTTCAATGAGCGATAGAGGTTGGATTGAAAATTGCACAGAACATAGGTGACTCATGTGTTCTTGTACTAACGATTTCAATTTATATTGGTCAGGTTCCGCATGATCGGCGCGCACCTGCACTTCGAGATCCGCTCGACGCCCTTCAACTACACGACGGGCCGCCTCGCGCCCGACCGCAGCCAGTGGATCAGCAACGACAACACGGAGGGCGCCGAAACACCCAGGTCAGTCCTGCTGCTATCACTAGTCATTCCTTTCATTAAGCGCTCCAAGCGTTAAAACACTGCTGTCACAATATTTCTAAACCATAACCTTAAACCACTGTCGTAAGGTTAGGTTTTTTTAATCGTTTTTATATTCACACAAAATGACTCGTCCATTAGACCCGCGGTAAATATTGTTATGTATGCAAAATTATTAGCCTATGAATCAATTCAATGATAACAAATTACTTTTTGTAGTCACGACAAGTAACCGGTGGCCTTGATGTTCACTCGGCACAGCTGTAATAATCTTAGCTAATGTTCGTTTCGCATTCTTATTAAAATAGTAATATTCGTGTTTTTTCGCCTTCCTTTATCGGTAATAATTATGACATTTTGGTTTGACTCGCAGACTTTGCCACAAGGAATAATAAATAAAACATCGTTCTCTTTTTTCAACACCCTATAAGGGATAGGATACGACATTGACATAAACTTCAAGTATTCAAGTTCTGTTTTGGTCATGCAGTTATAAAGTGTACTGTGTCTAAACGTGTTGTTCCTAACTGGGAGGAGTGCGTTGTTCCAGGAAGCGGCTGGAGCTGCACCGGCCGGACGTGCCGACGCGCAGCGCGACGCCGCTGGCCGTGGACTCGGCGCACGACCAGTACGTCGAGTTCGTCAACTCCGACTTCGAGGCCGACGCGGCGCAGAGCACCGTGCCCTTCCTCGACATCCAGCCCGTCATGCCCATGAAAGGTCAGTCTCACGTACCGGCAAACTTTATACAATTATGGCGGCTCTGCACATGTGCGTAAATCGGCTACTGCGCAGTCAAGGTTATGCTCAAGAAGTTTGCCGGCAACTGTACCAAGTTATCGGTATTGTAAGCGAGGATAGACTATGCTAAAATGAGACTGCCTATTAGTGGCGTGACGTCAAACAAAAACTCATGGCAAGCCGGGATAAATTTCGTTTACAGTTTCTTCAGTAGTAATAGAAAATGGTGCTCAAACGCCTTCAAGAAGACAAGCCGGTGGGAATTGAGTTCACGACACTACTGACTAGAGAGTTTCTTGCGGTATTTGTTCTCTCCAAAACTCCATGTCATATCTGTCTATTTAATCTAGATACGCAAAAAGCTTTCGTGCGGTTTAATTGCAAAATAAACATTGATTTAGTTTTTTTATTCCGCGTGGGCATCTCGGAATATAAGCATTTGTGAAATAATTCACCTGTTTAGTTCATAGACCGGGCTCGCGTTTTGGTATACACTGGTAAGGGGAAATATTTGTGTGAATAGAAGCGAAGTTGTTTCTGAATTCCGGGCTGCGCGCACGGGTTTTGCGAACGCGCGTTTTTAGCTCCATACATAAACGCGCGTCGGCATGTGTACGGCCTGAATAAAATGTATGTAGTTGTAAACGCGCGTCGAGCGCTTGTCATCTGAACATGGCCTAAACTGTAACTGTTGTTGTATATGCAGGCGCTACGCTGGCGAGCGGCGCGGGGCTGGTGCACCGCGGCGCGCGCGGCTCGGGCGGCTTCGTGGCCGTGAAGCTGTTCACGTACGACTTCAGCGCGCACGTGCGCGCCGACCCGCCGCCCGCGCACGCCGCGCCGCCAGACTTCGTGCCCGTAGTCAACTAGCCACCACAGTAAGGGAGTTTGGGACGTTGCCGAACTAAATTGATACGCTAGAGCCGATTGGCGATATTTTCATTGTTTTTGTATATTCCATACGGCCTTGAATTCGATGGACCTTAACGCTCTAATCGAACTCTCTCTCATAATTCACTGGTAGGGAATATGTGGCTTAAGTTTATTATATAAAAAAATGTGCTGTGTTAAGAATAAATGTATTCAGACAGAGGTGAATTTACCGCTACGATCGAGCAGACGAACAACAAAATATACATGTTTCTCAAAATCCTGGTCACGGCACCATTGTAATATTTCGAACTCATTTCTCGCTAGTTTTAATATTATTAGAAAACTAAGTTGTAAAATGTGCGACGTTCGTTTCCTGTGACGAATGAACTGTACTCATGAATGTAATGTAAGGTTTTTGATAGTAATAAAGATTTCTTAATTAAATTCTACGTCGTGTTTTATTACGAACCTATCACCAATTCCAAAAGGGCATATCCAAAAAGTTTCTTCACCGTGTTTGATAACGCTAACGCTACTAACGACGGACGCAAGGCAATATTTGAGGTTATGTATGCATTTGGCGTGAGAATAGCTCACTTTGTGTAAGTTTGATCTCAATACGAAAATCGAAAAATATTACATGGCATATTTTGGGACAGATGCAAACTTGAAATAGGATAAACAGTGCAGAACAGAACAAAGTTTGAAAAGTATGACTAAGTTTGCTGAATTTATGATTGATCGTTACGAAGTCTTCATAAATGAATTGTGATATTTTTTCTCACGAGAAAACCACCAACCTCTAGGTGGAGCTAGGCCGGCTAGACCCATAGTCGACACAATCTCTATGCACAATGGTCCGATGTGTCCGGAGAAGCGGGGAATGGAGGCCATAACCTCGGCGCAAATTATTTGGACTTACCTGCGCTTAGAGCGGAAGGTGCGCGAGCAGCGCTTGACGCTGCAGCACAGGAAAGATGGACAGATAATGGAACACGTGACCGACCTGCACTCGCAGCGGATGGTGCGCCAGCAGCGCCAGCACGTCGGGCGGCGGCAGCACGTCGCTGGCGGCCACGCCCAGCGTGCGCACGCAGCAGCACAGGAACGCAGCCAGGTACCGGTGCAGCGGGAAGTGGAACGACGCGTGCATCGTCTGCGACTGCAACAAATAGCGGGCGGTTAGCATATTTGACCGGAGCGCGAGCCAACTCCAGGAAAACCCGGAAATAGAGCCTTCTGAATAGGTTGCGCGGGTTATTGATAGCGACAGCATATTGTAATAAATCTTACCGATGAACACGCGGGAACAGAGGCATATTTCTAAGCACAACTCCATTTTCATCAAACACAACGACAACACACATATATTGTTATTGTTCGTTTATTATTGTTAAGCATTGAAATAAATACTCAAGTGTAAGAAACCTTGGCTATCATTGCGCCATCTATTGTCATCCCAGCATACCGTTTCGATTATTGGAAAGACGTCAGTCTATGAGCAGCGACATCTAACGGTCAGGCAGTGAACTTCTATCAAGGATCGTGAAGTATAGTGCGCCCTGGGTGCACTTGATTGAGTAAGCGTGCAGTTTTCTGATAGTGTCCCGAGATGGCGCTAGTATGTGCGAAATGCAATAAAAACATAACAAACAGAGAGTTTCTTAAATGCTCCAAATGTAAACAAGTACATGATATACAATGCGCAGGAAGATCTTTACAGCTTTTCCTATTGATGACATCGGAACACAAAAAGAAATGGACATGCATACCATGCTTGCGTCCTAACTCGAATTCAACAGGACAAAACGCCACTAAAAAAACACCTTTAACCAAACTTGCTGACAAGCAAAACAGCGCAAAAATTGAATCGCCAACACAGGCCACGCTTGGTATGTCAATATTACTACCCAAAAACATGTTGTCACAAAGCAGCCCATCAGCGAAAATCGCTCAAAGCCCATCTAGTACTTATCATAGCGCGAATAGCACACCATCACAAGACAATGTTACATTAAGAAAACCAATGCAAGCTCGAAAACCACATTTGGATCTGGAATCCACAGATGATTCTCTTCATTCCGACGATTCCAGTGACCTTAATTCTGGAACATTGTTGGTCTCTAGTCTACACAACAGGAGTTGCCCCGACATCAGAACTGCAACTGAAGATATGCTAGCAGAATACAAAGAGAAAATTGATAATTTAAAATCAATATTACGATCAGCAGAGCAGGAAATTCAAAATTTGGTTTCCGAAAATGGCATCCTGAAAAAACAAATACAAGACAATGAAACTTATATAGAAAAACTTACCCACATATGTTCATCTACAACAAAAAAGAAAAAAACTAAGCTGCCGAAAAGAGACGGGAACAGTACAAAATACGCCCTTAACCAGTCGGAAGAAACTTGCGAAACTAACGCAAGCGCCGTTGACCTGTCGACCCGCCACCTGGACCATACAGCGCAGATGAAGTACCCGATGGACCCGCACGCCAAAAGCTCTACTCCCCACGAGTGTAACGCTACCTCGACCAAGACCGCGGCCGAACCGGATCAACCAAAAACTAAATTGTGTATCCTTAGCAATCAAACAAACAATAGTATACTGAAAGGTTTAGAACAAACATTTGAAAGCGATGCCGAGTACTGTCACTACGCGGTGCCGAATGGTAGTATAATTCAGTTATTAAGTAACTTAGGGAAAAAAATAGAGCATTTTACGATGAACGACTATTGTATTGTTATGATTGGCGAAAGAGACCTAAATGGAACTGAGAATAGTATTGAGTTAGTAAATTGTATCCGCGAATCTCTTAACAAAATTACGCACACAAACAAAATAATATGTCTTCCTACGTATGTCTGTGGCGCACTAATATACAATTATAAAGTTGAAATGTTTGGAAACTTGCTGGCAATGGATATGCAAAGTAATAATTATGCATACTTATTCGACACTAATCGAGATTTAACTCTCGATAAGTTCTCACATTATTCTGGAAAAATAACGAAGCGCGGAATAAGGTCCGCATTTATCAGTCTTAAAAAGTTCATTTCGGAAATTAAAAGTTACTTGAATTACGCAAATGTGCGACAAAACTCTACTCCAATTACAGGAAAACAATCGCCAAACATAATATCTGACAGTGCCGATTTTTTTCGAGAATCATGTAACACATGTCCGGAATATGCGGCTGTTTCACCAAAATATTGCGGGAATACTTAATAAAAACGATTTGTTCAAAATTACTTTATCTGATCTCTCTAAAAATATAGGTGAAATAGACTGCATATGCCTTAGTGAAACATTTATGAAGCTTGGTTCCGAATGTAACTTGAAAATGTCAAATTATAACCTCGCATCATACTTTTCAAGGCAACATCACCGCCGAGGCGGTTCTTGTATACTACTAAGACAAGGAATAGAATATACACCACTAAAAATCACTAGTAAATTGAGTGCCGCGTACTTTTTTGAGTGCTGTGGAGTTGAATTAATTAACTACAATCTGATTGTCATATGTATCTATAGAATACCTAGCCGTGCCATAGACTTATTTTTGTATAAATTAAAGGCTTTGTTAAATAGTTTAATGTACAAAAAGAACAAAAAAGTGATCTTATGTGGAGATTGGAATATTGATATTTTAAAAAACAATAACCAAACAAAAGCTTTAAAATCTCTATTATCAAACTTTGGACTCCAAATTCATGTAAATTCACCAACTCGAAAAAAATCTTGTATTGACCTAATAGCTTCAAATTTGGATGTATCTAATGTAACGTGTAATACACATGATCTAGCCTTGTCGGATCACGACACAGGACAGACCATATCCTTTCAAATACCCCAAAATTCTTATGGCCATCGTCAAATAAAGTGTTACACTGAACAAAGGAGAGACTATTGTCAACAAAATATCGACACCTTTTGTAAACACATATCATGCCTATCTTTTAATCAAGTGTTTGAGGAGATAGATTGCAATCGTGCATTTAACGTTTTTCATGACTTGATTGTTCTGTTTTTCAATTTGTGTTTTCCAATTGTGAAAGTCCTGATAAAAAATAAGCCCATAAGAAACAAATGGATCACGAAAGGGCTAAAAAAATCGTGTGGTAAAAAAAGATATTTATACTTTAAGTATCACAAAGAAAATAAAAACAAAAAGCAAAATAAACACAGATATTTAACGTACACAAACATTTTGAAAAAATGTATTTTAAAGTCGCAGCAGTTGAATAATACTTTGTATATAAAAAACTCGCGAAATAAAGGAAAGGCAGCCTGGAACGTCATAAAACATAACCTAAATTTAAATAACACTAATAAAACGGAAATCAAAAACTTAACATGCAATGGCGAAGTAGTTGATGATCCAACTAAACTGTGTGAATTGTTCAATAATTTTTTCATTAATAATTCTCAAGTAAAAACAAGGACTAATAATCATACATACATACAAACCGCCAATAATAGTATTTTTCTCACCCCGTTAGATCAGTTTGACGTAATTAAAATAATAAAATCTTTAAATAATACCAACTCAACCGGTTATGACGGATTTCCTACCAAAATATTGAAACAGTGCGCGACCCTAATAGCTGCTCCTCTTAGCCACCTGATTAATTTGTCTTTCGAGCAAGGCTGCTTTCCTGAGCGTTTAAAGTTAACTATAGTTAAACCCCTCTTCAAAAAAGGTGATCCTAGCATAATTAATAATTATCGCCCGATAGCGCTTATACCGGTACTATCGAAAATTTTCGAAAAAGCTATGTACAATAAAATTAATAACTTTTTTAATACCATCAATATTATGCATCCAAATCAATATGGCTTTAGGAAGGATAGCTCTACATCTCTTGCATGTTTCTCTTTGGTTAAGCACGTTACGGAATCACTTAATGCCAGACAACCAGTCTTAGCAATCCTCTTAGATATGAGTAAAGCCTTCGATAGTGTTTCCCATGGTATTCTACTTAATAAACTAGAGAAATACGGAATAAGAGGTAGAGCTAATGAATGGCTGCAAAGTTACTTGTCTAATCGGAAACAGTATACAGAACTTACCAAAGTAACTGATAACACGAAAAAAACGTATAAATCTTCATTGCAAACAAATAGTTGCGGTGTTCCACAGGGAAGCGTTTTAGGCCCCCTCCTATTTTTGTCATATATAAATGACTTACCAAATCACCTAAAACATACGTGTCTTTTGTTTGCGGATGACGCCACTTTAATTATAAAGTGTGAAAAAAATGCCGATCTAGAGAATGAATCTACGTCAGAACTACATACTACCATAAGATGGTTAGAAGATAACAATCTTAAATTAAATTTAAATAAAACAAAAATCATAAAATTTCATTCTCGCAATTCTTCCAAGGTTCACGTTAAAGTTGATTGCCATAATTCACAATTACAACTTGTGGAATCGGCCACCTTTCTTGGTATTACCATTGACGAACAGCTTAATTGGAGAACACATATTGAAAGCGTATGCTCTAGACTGGATCGATTTGTGTATGCACTGCGACGCCTTAGGTCTGTAGCATCGAGAGAGGCTGCACTTTCTGCATATCACGGATATGTTTCTTCAATTCTACGCTACGGGCTTATCATTTGGGGTAACAGTACAGATACCCAAAGAGCATTTTTGATCCAAAAAAAATGTATCAGAGCCGTATACGGAGCTGAGTATCTTGCACATTGCAAACCAATATTCCAGGAACTCAACATCTTACCACTACCTTGCCTCTACATATTGGAGGTTACTAAGTTTGTGAAAAAATATCCACACTTCTTCCCACTGCACGATACAATATTCAATAAGACCAATAGACCTAGCCGAAACCCACTCAAATTGTATCAGCCTAGGCAAAAGTTAGGCGTATTTGGCAGTAATGTGTATTGCATGGCCATAAAATTGTATAACAAGATACCAGACAACATTAAGTGCTTAGAAATACATGAATTTGATAAAAAAATGTTTAAGTGGCTACTTGACAAATGTTTTTATTCCGTTAATGAATTCTTAAACTGTAACGATTGATACTAATGAAATAATGTATTTAAATAATGTAAAATACTCAAATTAATGTTATGTTCTTAGTCGTAAGTTAAATATTTCTACGCCATACTGGCAGAATATGCAGAACTAACCTCATTTACTAACCTAATTTGTACCATATTCTCAGAAATAAATGATTGATTGATTGATTGATTGATTGATTGATACCGAATACGCATTAATGGACATACTACTAGACTCTACTAGGTAGGGTAGATAGGGTAGACCGTCAGAGCACATGGGGTAGGCGGCCGCCTCCAGCTCGCACTCGCACTCGCACGTGTGTAGGTACGGTACCTGCAGCGCGCGGGGCGTGGTGACGCGCATGTCGTCCAGCCACTGCTGCAGGCAGGCGGCGGCCGCGGCCACGATGCGGCGCGCGAGCGGCGCGTGCGCCGGCGCCGTCAGATGCGACAGCACCGACCACATGGGGTAGGCGGCCGCCTCCAGCTCGCACTCGCACTCGCACGTGTGTAGGTACGGTACCTGCAGCGCGCGGGGCGTGGTGACGCGCATGTCGTCCAGCCACTGCTGCAGGCAGGCGGCGGCCGCGGCCACGATGCGGCGCGCGAGCGGCGCGTGCGCCGGCGCCGTCAGATGCGACAGCACCGACCACATGGGGTAGGCGGCCGCCTCCAGCTCGCACTCGCACTCGCACGTGTGTAGGTACGGTACCTGCAGCGCGCGGGGCGTGGTGACGCGCATGTCGTCCAGCCACTGCTGCAGGCAGGCGGCGGCCGCGGCCACGATGCGGCGCGCGAGCGGCGCGTGCGCCGGCGCCGTCAGATGCGACAGCACCGACCACATGGGGTAGGCGGCCGCCTCCAGCTCGCACGAGAAGGCCGCGTAGTACGACGACGGCTCGAACTCGATGTGCCCGTCCGTCTCGCGCACGTTCACGTTCATTCCTGAGAAACATCCACACGTTAGTAATGAGACAACTACAAGTATACGCTTGGCACGTGGATAGCCGGCAGAAAACCAAAGGAGGCAGCAGAATACCCGATGGAATAAACGGATTCTCAGGTGGAGACCGCGCACGACTTGTCCTGCAGCCTGTGGGACAACACCTGGCCATACTGGATGCGAGAAGCTGTGTAGGCCTATGTCCAGCAGTGGATGACTGCAAGTATTAGTTTATTTACTGAATTTGGTAGTAGCGGCTAGCGCCGCTAGAAAATGGAGTAGAATAGTCTTATGGGCCAAAATGAGTGGGGAAGCAGCAGCGCAGAAGTGCGAGGTGGCGGTGGCGGCTGACCTTGCAGCATGGAGAGGAACTGGAACCACATCTGGACGAGCGCGTCGTCCTGCAGGAACACGAGCGCCACGCTCCGGTGCGACAGCACGTTGTTGAAGTCGGACACGAGCGGCCAGTAGCAGTGCTCCTTCATCACGCGCCGCGTGCAGTCGATCACCAGGTGCCCGTTCTTCTCCGGGTCGTGTAATGTGTTCTGGAACATTTCCAAGGTTATAGCCGTGGATCGGTGTATGTGGAGGCCGATAGATGTGGTTGATCTCATCACTCGTACACTCGGAATATAGTTCAACTGTATGATTTAAGTAGGTGCGGTAAGATGTGGATATTAACGTATTCACATAGAGGTCACTAAGGTGTAAAAACCTTTCAAATAAACAATGCAAAGATCGACACACAAAGCATAAGGAAAAATTCGATAGGTTGCTTAGGAATTAGGGTAGCGAAGTGGTTAACGCGCTGGACGGGCAATCCAGAGGTACCGGGTTCGAATCCCGGTCTCTTCCAGCAGATATTCCACAGATTTTTAAATTTTTCTTTGATCTTTGTATAAATGATGTATGATTTAAGATTAAGTGCTCAATTAATCTCTAGATGGCGCTGTCTCATCTTCAAACTAGCTTAATAAAGATTTGGTTGAGCCGTCTTCAGCTCAATTAAATAATATTTAATCTTAATTTTTAATCTTTAATTGGATAACAAGGATTATAAAGGGCCTATTAGCCAACGGAATGTTGTGAATGGTGATTCGCTAGTAAGTAAGTAGTATAAAGTAAAGTGTTGTGTACCTGCACCAGGATCTTGCCCATCATGAGCTTGAGCGAGAGCACCATGACGTGCAGCAGATGCAGCTGCTGCACGCAGCGCAGCGCGAGCGCCTCGTTGGAGAACAGCTGCACGGACATGTGCACCACGCGGTTGGACAGCATGTCGGGGTCGCCGGCCGCCTCCAGCACCAGCGGGATGCGCGCGTAGTGCATCACGAACGTGCGCGTCAGCACCTCCTGCGCACACCACCCCACCACAATCACCACACCATCTTATTTGTATTCGCACTAACTACCAGATCACTCTGAGAGGCTGAAGCACACACACTACGAGATCCAGCGGTTATAGACTGTGTTAGGCTGACTAAATATGACGTTCTCAAGACAAAGGGCCCACTTTGTCACTTACAATAAGACGACGCGGTTGGCGCAGTGGTTAAGCAACTGCCTACTGAGCCGACGGTCCCGGGTTCGAATCCCGGCAAGGGCAAATATTTGTGTGATGAACACGATTATTTGTGCCTGGGTCATGGATGTTCTATGTATTTAAGTATTTATTTATCTATATAAGTATGTATATCGTCGCCTAGTACCCATAACACAAGCGTTCTTGAGCTTAATTTGGGACTAGGTTGATTTGTGTGAGGTTGTCTGATATTTATTTATTTATAAGGGCGGAATTTGTTTGCATCTTTATACTAGTGACACGGCAACGCGTCCTTATGATAAGCGCCTAAGCGGTACCTTTTGCTTGAAAACGTCACAAATAAGTAGATACTACGACCCACGTGCAATGTGGGCCTTTTCTACCCGAGCTAAGTGAGGAAAGAGATCTGGAAACTTTGGAGGGTAATCTTAAAAAGTCCGGAATTTCATTTCATTTCATTCATCAAAACGTTTTAACGGTCCTCTAGACTGGGGTTCAATAGATACGTCGACAGCTCTATAGTAGGAAACATAGTCAGGCTCGATCGCAGCAGCAACAACTTGCCTTGTAGTCTTGGTCGGGGAGCATGTTGAGCAGGAAGCAGACCACGTTCTGCGGGAACTCGTACTTGAACGTCCAGAAGATGAACTCGTCCAGCAGCGTGTTGTGCGTCAAGCGCGGCGCTAACGCCGGCAAATGTCGATACCTACGAACAAATTGCTCTTTAAATCGTTTGGCAAATGAATTTTGCTGACAATTCATGAGCCCAGCGTTCATAAAAGGACTTCGGAGGTCCGAAGGTGTATGGCATAACGGCTAATGATAATGACAAATCAGGTTCACTGCTGGCGTGTTTATTTATATTAGGATTTGAGTATTTCTCTTTGAAACATTGTGTGTGTGCGCGGCCAGGTGGTTGGAGGATGTAAACTTTGCTGGCGGCGGCTGAAGGTGGAAAGAGTCAGTTGGCATGCCATGACAGAAGGCTTGTGACTAGTAGTTGTTAGTGGACTGCTGCATGATGACGTCCTAAGAATCAATTTATAGCTACGACGCATATGGGGCATACTCGTCGGGAGGCTCGGGCGCCGGGAAGGAGTCGAGCGCCTTCTCGTAGGTCCTGGTGGACTCCGCCATGTAGCAGCCGTACTCTGTCTCCGGGAAGGGCGGCTCCACCAGGTTTCTGTACATCTGTAAACAAACAATAAGGTTATAAAAACTAACATCACTTCGGACATTTTAACTTCAAAGAACATTTTTATCTTCACAGTAGTATAGTAAGCCACATTCTCGAGATGGAAATTTACCTTGTATTTTATTTTTCTACTGTACAGTCAAGGAATTTGAAACACGTGCCTTTTTGGTTTTGTCACAATAACAATAAGTGTTAAAAAGGTACGCGTTTCGGTTTCATTTTACCGTACATACAATAGTATGGAGAAAAAACGATAAATTCAGAATTACAGATGATAAGGCTTCTATGAAAGAAAGCTACGATTAAACGTGTATTAGTTGCTTTATGCTTCCCAAGAGTCTGAAGACAATACCTATAGAGCAGCAGATCGACATTGATTTGTTGTATATGGAAATAGAATAAAAGCTGGAATATTACATAGACAAACAAGATGGTGTTCTATGGCTGTGCTATTTGGGCCTGCATTTTCGTTTCACTCAGCCTGACGTATCGCGGCGCATTCAACAATCTTCTGCGTGACACAACTGTCGTATATTTTGCGCTGAGGCGACCACGCGATACCGCCATTTCTAAGAAGCCCAGCACGAGTTTCCACGAAACGTATGATGTCGTATAACCTCCTTCCCTTCGGCGGCCGCAAGTCATCCCGCGGAAAACCGCATGTTTATTATTTACGCTCACGGCCTGCGGTCTCGTCTTATATAAACAAAAACGCTCCTGAGCTTGTTATGAACTACTATAGCTGCGCCCCGCGATGTTACCCACGTTCCTACATACCGATTTTAATACAAATTTGTCCAGCCGTTTGGGCGTGAAGAAATAACAAACAAACACCAAATATTTCGCCTTTATAATATTGTGACTAGATTTTGTCCCAGTTTTACCCGCCTGCGAAACTTACTTTTCTTGGGAATTGGAAGCCGTTTACTTTCCTTGCTTATATGTACTTTATGCCACAATTCCCATCAGGTACTGAGACCTTACATTGAAGAAAACTGAAAAATTCCACGATTGGTTATCTTCAATGTTTTGCGTGTAGTTATTAATGCACGGTTTTACTTATCATCGTGAAGCTCCGCACAAAGGCAACGAAAAAACATGAACCATGTTAATCTAATTACATTTGTTTATTCCATTAGCATCAGATCTGTAAGCCTGCGGTTTGCCTCACCGCGCCGGAGCCCAACAGTAGGGTGGGGACAAACCTGCGGGTTGATGAGCGCCTTGGTCATGGCGGAGCGCATGAGGTCGCCCATGTTGTTGAACTCCATCAGCATCTGCACGTAGCCCTCGCACTCCCGCACCGCGATGTAAGTGTAAGTAAACAAACCTGCGGGTTGATGAGCGCCTTGGTCATGGCGGAGCGCATGAGGTCGCCCATGTTGTTGAACTCCATCAGCATCTGCACGTAGCCCTCGCACTCCCGCACCGCGATGTAAGTGTAAGTAAACAAACCTGCGGGTTGATGAGCGCCTTGGTCATGGCGGAGCGCATGAGGTCGCCCATGTTGTTGAACTCCATCAGCATCTGCACGTAGCCCTCGCACTCCCGCACCGCGATGTAAGTGTAAGTAAACAAACCTGCGGGTTGATGAGCGCCTTGGTCATGGCGGAGCGCATGAGGTCGCCCATGTTGTTGAACTCCATCAGCATCTGCACGTAGCCCTCGCACTCCCGCACCGCGATGTAAGTGTAAGTAAACAAACCTGCGGGTTGATGAGCGCCTTGGTCATGGCGGAGCGCATGAGGTCGCCCATGTTGTTGAACTCCATCAGCATCTGCACGTAGCCCTCGCACTCCCGCACCGCGATGTAAGTGTAAGTAAACAAACCTGCGGGTTGATGAGCGCCTTGGTCATGGCGGAGCGCATGAGGTCGCCCATGTTGTTGAACTCCATCAGCATCTGCACGTAGCCCTCGCACTCCCGCACCGCGATGTAAGTGTAAGTAAACAAACCTGCGGGTTGATGAGCGCCTTGGTCATGGCGGAGCGCATGAGGTCGCCCATGTTGTTGAACTCCATCAGCATCTGCACGTAGCCCTCGCACTCCCGCACCGCGATGTAAGTGTAAGTAAACAAACCTGCGGGTTGATGAGCGCCTTGGTCATGGCGGAGCGCATGAGGTCGCCCATGTTGTTGAACTCCATCAGCATCTGCACGTAGCCCTCGCACTCCCGCACCGCGATGTAAGTGTAAGTAAACAAACCTGCGGGTTGATGAGCGCCTTGGTCATGGCGGAGCGCATGAGGTCGCCCATGTTGTTGAACTCCATCAGCATCTGCACGTAGCCCTCGCACTCCCGCACCGCGATGTAAGTGTAAGTAAACAAACCTGCGGGTTGATGAGCGCCTTGGTCATGGCGGAGCGCATGAGGTCGCCCATGTTGTTGAACTCCATCAGCATCTGCACGTAGCCCTCGCACTCCCGCACCGCGATGTAAGTGTAAGTAAACAAACCTGCGGGTTGATGAGCGCCTTGGTCATGGCGGAGCGCATGAGGTCGCCCATGTTGTTGAACTCCATCAGCATCTGCACGTAGCCCTCGCACTCCCGCACCGCGATGTAAGTGTAAGTAAACAAACCTGCGGGTTGATGAGCGCCTTGGTCATGGCGGAGCGCATGAGGTCGCCCATGTTGTTGAACTCCATCAGCATCTGCACGTAGCCCTCGCACTCCTGCACCGCGATGCGGTAACTGTTGGAGGCGGGCTGCGGCTGCACGGTCGTCGCTTGCTCACTGCAACAATACACAGGGTCATATAGATGAGCTACCCTAAAGTCGTCCGGAAGAGATCGCTACGTGTGCAATAAAGAATATTCTATTCTATTCTATTCTATGAGCTAACGTGAAAGACATCTTAGAGAAACAGTACAATCGTGAAATGTATCCATTCCTAGAAATAAGGGACAGGAGATCAGGGAGAATGATTGTTGCGCCATATGCAAATCTAATGATTTTATTAATTTCTTAGAGGTTCACGTTAATAATACTTGTTTATTTTGTTGTTAAGCTTATGTAAATATTGTAATCAAACTTCTGTTTTGTGTTATCTAATCGGCAGTCGGCAGTTTCAGAATCAAGATAAAATCGTCATTGCACGTGTCGTAAATAATGTAACAGAACGCCACGCACGTGAGAGGGCTAGCTGCCGAGTTAACGACACTTCAATGCGAAACCTTCAGAGCACTTACGGGGCTTCCTTTCAATGTGCCTTTAACTCGGCGTTACCTAAAGGGGAACGAAGAATGATATACAAGGGAATTATTTTTTTAGGAACATTTTAAATATGTCAACTAAAGCATGTCTGTAAGTTAATTAGTTTCTTAACTTAGTTCATTATTTAGCTACAACATCTTATAATATAATTACTAAGCTAGAACGATGCAATGCAGTAGGTAAACATATGATCGATTCTAGATCCAAGAACGATCTATTGTCAGGATGTCGTGCCCTTGTCAAGTTGACAAATGAGTTCGGAAAACGTGACACGCAATTGCAGACATCGAGCTCTTTGACACAGACTACTACGCTATACAAGGAACAAATGCGCGCGGATTGTAGATTTTACTTCGTTCACTTTATAGATAAATAAATAATTGGGATTCGGGTTCGGGCGAAAGCTGAGAGGTTACGTCGCGTAAGAGCGAGCGAGACAGGTATAAAACTCGAATCACATTGTGTCAGCTAACGCACTGTACATCAGGCAAGATGATTATGAACAATCTACATTTAGCTAACTAGCTCAAGATAACGCAAGCATGTCATAAAACTGGCAATTCACATAACAGTATTGCCACTAGCGGTATGGTAATGCCATCGATCGGTAATGCATGCAATAACAACCAGCGTGTATCGCACAAACACCTGAGGTGCGTGCCCTCCAGTGGCGCGGCGTCAACAAACAAGCCGAGCGAGACACATTAGATTGCTGCGCTTCTACACAAGCTACAGAGACAGTGTGCGCCCTAAATATCCGGTAAACATCGGTTTTTAGGAACGAACCGCCACAGGTGCCCTCTCAAACAGCCCGTTCCCGAGACAATATAAGAAGCATCTACTCCTAAAATCGACCCTGTATTTCAGGTCAAAGCCCCTAGAACCTTAGCCGCATCCGCTCGATATATCGGCCCATTATTTAGCATGTAAACAATACGGATGACAAGCCTCGGACAAAGAAACAATAAGGCAAATTGACATTTAACGAGACGCAATTGTGCATAACGAATTAGGAACAAATCGAAGTCAAGCTGCTCCGATAGCGATACATCGATTGGTTAAGCAACAAATCTTATATTCAGAATCCCTTTCAAGTCTCGTCATCGACACATGTTTTCACGAATTTGTAGCTGTCTAGTATTTTATTTGATATGACATAACAAACAATATTCGGGAAACACGTGACATGTATGCGCCGCGAGACACTCCGGGGAATTAAGCAGTTCTGACCCGCTGATAACCTTATACCTGCACAATTCAATGTAAATGCAATACGACATGTTTTCTGCTTTCTCGAACGAATAATTTACACGTGTAGATTTCCCCACTGAAACTGTATCACATGATTCACATGCTGTTTAGAAATAGTTTCAAATGGACTCGTTACGAAAAACATTTTATGTTTATAAATGGATTAGCCTCAAAACATATGCACTATTATGATATCAATCAGTTGCAATTTCATAACTTTTTAATGGATATGTTATGGTTTAGGATTTAGTGGAACGGTATGACTAAGTAACTTGAAGTTCTAATATGCCGATAGGTTTATCAGGCCCATTGTAGACATCCTTAGTTCAGCAGTGAACGTCTTTAATTAAACAATGAACTTTATTCTACAAGTAGGCCACAAGGGCATTTTTACATGTCTGAGTCTACCGGCATTTCACAAGAGGAGACCACTGTTGAGAAGAAACGCCAAAACAGTCTCTCGAAACTCAACAGTCAGTATTTTTTTCATAAAGGATAAGTACTTAACTATTACAGAAATAACTATGAATGAACTATACGTAGTTCTCGAAAAAAACATATTAGAAGTGTATTCTAAGATATAAATGAGTTAAGTGTAAGAATAAAATAGAAACTACAAGAAAGTATGACTTTATGACTTTTGGCTAAAAATTATGATGACTACTGTTATTTTTGATCGACTCGCTAACACAGACACACGCAGCTTATCTTAAATGCCAGTCGCTTGTGTGTGTGTAGGGGGGTTGTTCAAAGTGGATGATTCCTTGTGTATTGACCTGTTCTCCCTGAAGTGCTGCAGCAGCCGCAGGATGAGGCGCGGCATCATGGCCTCGGCCACGCACATGAGGTCGGCGGGCGCCGTGCCCGGCCGCGGGCACTTGTTGCCGTGGTTGCTGCAGAACCTGGAACATACACATAGCACATTACTAACGTGCTGTAAGGCGGCCACTAATAGGACCTATCATTTCCAACGCCCTGTCGCGTGCCCAAAGAAAAGCCCATGTCCAGTTGTTCATAGGTGCCAGTTTAACGTATTTCGAAATTAATAACCGTTTAACTTTGAAAACTCTAGGTTTGTTTACATTGGTTTAACTCGTGAAGCAAACAGTGAATCCAGCGTGTAAACATAAGACGTTGTCGACAGTGAACTTCAACCCAGCGTGTTTACCAAACTCATAGAGACAAATTTTCTGTTTTTTTTTACTGATATAGACGTTGTATCGGATGGCAGAAACACTAGGTATAAAGATAACACTGCGGATGGGCAAGTTGCAGAAAGTGTCCAAACGCATGAGTATCTATGTGCGTGATGGTGGATCATTTACGTATATATATCGTGCTATTCATGTGATAAACGCAACCATCATGGACCCCACGCTATTATTTTATTATCGGTTACATTGTTATCTGATTAGTGTTTTTTGGTTGCGTGGGAAAAGGAACAAGACAGCACGCGTCGCATATTTCAGAACTAAACATAGAAAACCTTTTTTTACAAGATTAAAGGATACGGATATTTGCGGTCCTATATGGACCTCGCGGGCACGTTACAGAGCGAGAGGCACGACTGGAGATAAGATGCGTAAGCGAGATAGCTAGCTGGTTGAACTTGACTTGACATTAGACCTTCGCGGCGGCCTTGGGCATTTCTCAGCGTCTGCTTAAACATGTGGAAATGTTGGAATATATTAGTCAACAAATAAATGAGACAGACACCAAATGCAACATAATATCAGGCGCCATTTTTAAGTATCTCCTATGTTATTAAAACCTTATATTCAGATTCGTTAATAAGTAAATGTATTTTCCCCAATCATCCATTATCAGTATCAGAATCGATTTTGGCTTATTGGATGGCGTCTATTACTTATAATTAAAGGTCAACGCGAATAATATCCGTAACCTACATAATGATGACATTAATAGTCATGTTCGACGAAGGTCACGGGTTCCAGTTTCTAACTGTAGGCCGCAGGGTCTCACCTTACAATGGGACTCCGGCGCGCCCTCTGCAACCTTCTGACACGGTCGCCTTTATAAACTATATTTGGGTTGCATGCTTAATTACATGCGTTAGTATTTGTTAAATCCATCCTCTATGCCTGTGCAATTTGCAACTAGAAAGAATGTTATAAAACAATAATACTAAGCCAATCCCGATTCCAACCTTCGTCAGTGCAAACAACTGGGTATTGCTAACTAATAGTAATAGTAACTGACTTTGCATTGCTGCCGTGTCGTAGACATGAACATTTACTTGAACCTATTGACCGCTACAGGTTTTATTTATAACGCGTCGTGCCTTCAGAGAAACGGTTAAAATTTACAACTCGTGGCGGTCACGAGGTTAAAAGAAAAACATAATGTTTTAATTTTATTACTTATAATCATGTGATTAGTGTAGTGGCTGCTAGTTGGAGTGACTTTCTACAGCTCGTTAATACATCATTAATATTAATTAGCGGCGGATGGGTTATAAATCACCTCATTATGTAGATAACACACTTATCAGTTATGCACTCACTAATTAATAACCAAATGCGACCGCTTTGCACGTTCCGCTCTATCGTTGAATATATTGAAGTATTCGTTACTAATTATAAAAACGGTATAAACTCACGTAAAAATTGTCAGGAACGGCCCGACATGTTTCGAACTCATTTGGAGCTCTTCATCAGGCCATGTCGGGCCGTTCCTGACAATTTTTACGTGAGTTTATACCGTTTTTAGGGTTCCGTAGCCAAATGGCAAAAAACGGAACCCTTATAGATTCGTCATGTCTGTCTGTCTGTCTGTCTGTCTGTCCGTCTGTCCGTCCGTATGTCACAGCCATTTTTTTCCGAAACTATAAGAGCTATACTGTTGAAACTTGGTAGGTAGATGTATTCTGTGAACCGCATTAAGATTTTGATGCAAAAATAAAAAAATAATAATAAATATTGGGGGCTCCCCATACTTAAAACAGAAACTCAAATTTTTTTTTTCATCAAACACATACGTGTGGGGTATCTATGGATAGGTCTTCAAAAATGATATCGAGGTTTCTAAAATATTTTTTTTCTAAACCGAGTAGTTTGCGTGACAGACGCTTCCAAAGTGGAAAAAAGTTGGTCCCCCCCCCTCTAACTTCTAAAATAAGAAAATGAAAAATCTAAAAAAAACATATGATGTACATTACCATAAAAACTACCAACGAAAATTGTTTTGGACGAGATCTAGTAAGTAGTTTTTTTTTAATATGTACCTATTAATACCTAACTTTGCACCTAATTTATATGGGACGCTATACATACCAGGTGCAAACTTAAGTTAACCACTTAGGGATGGAAAGTGTTTGTACGGAACCCTCGGTGCGCGAGTCCGACTCGCACTTGGCCGGTTTTTATAATTAGTAAAGATGTCTCACGATAGTTTTAATAACATTATTGAAGTATTCGTATTCATTAATGTTAGGGCATATATTTATTTAAAATATGATCAATTTTTCGTCGCGCTGTCACGCTCATAAACACATTTTCACACGAGAGCTAGAGGGAAGGCACGATACAAATCTCGAATTTAGAACTTCAGAGTAACCCCTTTTAGGGTAAACATCTGATCACTGTAATCTATCATTTAATGCGCGGATGCGCGGTAGACCGTCAGTCACTTATTTATAATTATAGCTTATTCTTAGTTAATAGCTATTACAATATAAATAATTGAAAATTACTGACGCAGTGTGTGGAACACTCAAGCTATAGAAGATCTGTATCCTAATAAAAGATAGGTGATATTAATATTTGATAGGATCAACAAGTACTTAAATCACACAACTGTATGTTTACTTGTAAATTCAATTCTATTGTATTATGTACTTAAGCGAAATCATAAAGTCAGAGTTATCATTATTTACGACACAAATATGTAAATCGTTAAACAATGACGGACATTTTAAAATCGCAATTTGTTAAGTATTTTATTTACAAGCTCTAAGCATGACATCATAGCACAATATTTCTCCAAATAAACGCAAAAACCTTATAAGTGCGTCCTTATCGCCACCTCGCCAAGGTCTGGGCCGAGGCGAGTTCAAGTTCGCCATGTAACCACGAGGTCTCCCGCAACGTGGGTCGTGTGCCGCGGTGATACGGTCGACATTCGTGTGCCCACGGCCGAGGCTACAGTGTGCACGGGACGTAGGCGACACAATGGTTTGTTTACCAGATTATGCACAACGCCCACCAAAGTGAACCTTCTGGCGTTGCACACAACAGACTAGACGCGAGTGAACTTATCACCCAGCCCGCCTAAGGGGTGACGGCTATCATTAGAAATAAAAAACAAAACTAGTTAGATTTCATAAACACATCGTTAAAGACAAAATTACATCGAGTAATCTTAAAGGACTTCGGAAAATTGAGTTTAAATTAGATAATATCAATTTTAACTCACAATCATTAGTATAAAGTCATTAGTATGTCTACCATTTATAAATTAAGGTTTCAATTCAATTGTAAAAAAAATCTTGTTGGTGTGCAATAAAGAATTGTTGTATTGTATTGTATAAAGCTCAATTTAACGTGTAAATACAAAATTGAAATTATGTGTTTAGTTCAATTGAACTTTACTAAGCAGAGTTCTGTTGCAGTCTTAATTAATTGGAAAATTAGCTTCAATTTGTAGAGGATGCGTATATCCCCATGTACTTACAGCTGGCCTATAACAAAATCATTCATTTTATTTATTACGATATTTGGTAATACGTTTAGTTAAGTGATAATATAGTGGCTCAGCGGCGGGCAAATCGCCGAGATGAAGGTGTGTCCGGAGCCGGGGCACGACCGCGCCGCGCGCCGCGGTGCACTGGACCACGGCAGAGGTTAGCCTAATCCACAGACAACCTCCACTAGACGGAGCATGTAAGGCGACCCGCGCGCACCAACGATATGGTACGGCAGAACATTAAAGTATCAACACGGCGGCCACCGTTTAGTTGCGTCCTTGTTTATGATCCATGCGTACGTCAACGAAAAAAGAAATGAAATAAATAACATGGTAAATTGTAGTGTTAAGTGGTGTAGAGAGACCTCATAAACATGGACGCAACTAAACGGTGGCCGCCGTGTTGATACTTTAATGTTCTGCCGTACCATATATCGTTGGTGCGCGCGGGTCGCCTTACATGTGCCTTACATGCTCCGTCTAGTGGGGGTGGTCTGTGGCCTAATCTCACCAGGCTGCCTTCTAAAACGTCCCACTAGGGCTCACTTTATAGGTACCATACGGCTTTTCGCTCCGGGAAGGCGGAGAGCGACTGTTTACTCGGCGTGTTTGACTATTTTGAGTTTCTTAAGGTTTGTCGACGACAATGATGGACTGAATAATTAGCGATGTTTATTTTAGTTTGCTAAGTTAATTTGAGCAACAATGGGTAGATAAAATCCAATACTTTATTTAACAACTACGGGCTTCGCACGGGTGCAATGCTGATAAATTATACATATAAACCTTCCTTCCTTGAATCACTCTAAATATCTATTAAAAAAAACGCATCCAAATCCGTTGCGTAGTTGCGTAGTTCTAAAGGCTTACATAGGGACATAGGGACAGACAGACAGACAGCAGGAAGCGACGTTGTTTTATACTATGTAGTGATATTTGTGCCCCGTCTACCTCATACTTTAGAACTCAAATTATGCCGCCGACCTTGAAGTCTCGAGATAAATATGGAATCGTATAAATATCAATAACCATGGAGTCAACGCCATATTTATACCGCGCGTAGGCGACCCTGTTCCTCTGAAGTATGGGTCACGTCGCATTCTATAGAATAAAACACTGAAGATACTATGGGCTCAATGGGCGCATGTTACTTTTCTCAGTTGGACTGTGGCGAGAGTACGTCTTGTGACGTCGGAGTCTGCCCACGGAGCGACTAAATTTGATTGAGAACTCGCATAAAGAGTAAAACAAGGATTTTTTTATGTTATGACGAATTCAAAGCAGGTTTTCAAGTAGATATGTTATTTCGTTACGAATGTATTTGAGGTTGACTGTACAAGTCAAAAACACTAATTTAAGCAAAACGAAGTGGAAAGAAGTTTTAATACCGCACAGTTATGTATGGAAAATATTGAAACGGTGGACTGTGAACGCACTGTGCCGCTGGGACTTAATCGTACCTGTAGGAAATGGATTAAATAAACTCTTTGTGAGTTTAACTACGTCGTAATGTAACGTTGTACACGATAAATAGCTTATAAACAGGTTGTAAATAAACCATTCATACAAAGATCAAAGCTTAAGAAAAATTTAAAAATGAGTTACCTGGTGGTGTGGAATGATATTTATGCGATATTATTGTAACAAAATTTTATTTATTTATTCTAATAATCTAAATCGAATTTGTACCTAATTATACACCCACCACTAAGTAAATTGCTGTGCCCTGACAGGGTTCATGTTATGGACTTAATCATATTAAATGTAACATCTTATTGTACAACATGATAATGCAATAAAGAATTATGAATTATGAAAATACCAAATAAACAATGCAAAGATCGACACACAAAGCATAAGGAAAAATTCGATGGGTTGCTTGGAGTTAGGGTAGCGAAGTGGTTAACGCGGTGGACCGGCAATCCAGAGGTACCGGGTTCTATTCCCGGTCTCTTCCACCAGGTAACTCATTTGTCAATTTTTCTTTAAGCTTTGATCTTTGTATCAATAGTTTAAATAGAAAATGTGGTGTACCCAAATAAAATAAAAAAACCGGCCAAGTGCGAGGGTTCCGTACAAACACTTTCCATCCCTAAGTGGTTAAGTTAAGTTTGCACCTGATGGTATGTATAGCGCCCCATATAAATTAGGTGCAAAGTTAGGTATTAAAAAAAACTACTTACTAGATCTCGTTCAAAACAATTTTCGTTGGTAGTTTTTATAGTAATGTACATCATGTTTTTTTTAGATTTTTCATTTTCTTATTTTAGAAGTTAGAGGGGGGGGACCAACTTTTTTCCACTTTGGAAGCGTCTGTCACGCAAACTATTCGGTTTAGAAAAAAAATATTTTAGAAACCTCGATATCATTTTTGAAGACCTATCCATACGTATGTGTTTATTGAAAAAAAAATTTTTGAGTTTCAGTTCTAAGTATGGGGAGCCCCCAATATTTATTATTATTTTTTTTATTTTTGCATCAAAATCTTAATGCGGTTCACAGAATACATCTACCTACAAAGTTTCAACAGTACAGCTCTTATAGTTTCGGAAAAAAATGGCTGTGACATACGGACGGACAGACGGACAGACAGACAGACAGACAGACATGACGAATCTATAAGGGTTCCGTTTTTTGCCATTTGGCTACGGAACCCTAAAAACCGGCTAAGTGCGAGTCTGGCTCGCGCACCGAGGGTTCCGTACAAACTTTCACTTATCCCAACATCTTAATTGGCTTGGTTAAGTTTACACCTGAAATGTATGGCGCCGCATACAAACGAGGTTAACTTAACGCAACCGAGTTCTCCAAATATGATGTTTGAAATGGACTATATTTTTTATGATTTTATTACAAAATATTTGTAGTATATAATATGTGACGTACAATAGTATTATATGTGACGATATTACTTGCCAAATTTCATAGTTCTAGGTCATCGGGGAAGTACCCTATCATTATGATTCCCTTGAGAGTGTCGAAATGTACGTTTTTTGCGACATAAACGGCCTTATCTTTTTTTCACGTTAACGTAGAAGTTTGATTTTTTTACAGCTTCAAGGGACCGGAGACCTGAGTATATGGTGTTAATTTCAACTCGACACCTCCACGCCTTCCCGAGATAAAGGGTCTTGACAGACAGACGGACGGACGGACAACGAAGTGAACCTATAAGGGTTCCGTTTTTTCCGTCCGAGGTACGGAACCCTAAAAATTAAACATTACATGTTTCATTAACTTGTAGGTTTGTAAATAGCTTCTGTGTCAAATTATTCATTTCTTTTCACCTCCACCCCTACGTTTTGGACTGCGCTGCCTGCGTGTTTAATTTCATTAAGTATTTATGTAGTTTTATTAATATACATTATTAATAGTTGACAAAGCGAGCCGCTGCCTAACATCAAGTAAATTCAATTCACCTGTCTCATTAATTTACCAACATGCTTTTAATAGGTATTTTTATAGAGTGGCTTGACCAGCTATTTGTCATTTCGTGTAATCTGTGAGTAATCTTGCCTAGTCATAGCCATCGATGAATGAGCTAAATGGTTCTCTGTTTATGACGGAAATCGCCTTGAAGCATATCTAGCCAGTATTTTATAATATGACATACACGGCATGACAACGCTGTATGAGGTAGGTAATGCGGAAACGGATCTATCAAGTTTAAACGTGATGCGGTATTTAGGGAATCTGTTGAATGTAAAAAAAGAACTGTATTAATTTAATAAAAAATTAAAAGCATAATGGGATTAACAAATTTTGATCAGTTTCTGAAATAATAAAGAGAAAAGATAAAGAATCAAGAATACGGCGGGTGTGCTGTGTTCCTTACTTTTAGCTGGTGAAGCCCTTAAGAATATGACTTTGAACGGTGTACTGTACTGGTACTCGTAGCTAATAAGTGGTAATAGCTTTACCTCATTCCCAAGTGAGGAATGATGAGTGATGACTTGGTGACATTACGGATCTATACATTCGTTTTCTATTCAGACCTTACAATAGGACACGACATACAAGATAAATCTAGTCAAGACAAATAAATAACGCGATGGGTACTTGTGTCGCTTGGGTACAACACTCGTTTGATTGTCTGAATGAATAATGGCTACTGCAATAAGTATCCAATTGTGCAGATTGCGACTCGGTCTGCTCGTGGTATTGACAGGTCGATACGTTAATACGCAGATATTTGCAGAGATGAAGTCACCAGCGGCGCATAAACGCGCATCGGATTAGAACAGTCTAGTCCCTGGCAAACGGCCACCCGTCTCTAATACTGCCACAACCAGGCACTTGGCTTCGAATGTTTATTACTTTTCTATCTAAAGGGCCTCTTAGGCTGAGAGCAATTATCGAGCAAAACGCAATCCCTGGATAGGTAGTCTTTATTTGTCTTATTTATTACCTAACCACTTTCCCACTATCACTTCAAAAAGCACATTTAATGGCATTATAGGCTGTTTTCGCAAGTAAAGCAATTTCAAGCAACATGACATATAAAACTAAAGTTTTGACCTAGCTCAATTTACTTTATTCGACGTCTGGTGTACGAGAAGACTGAAAGAGATACTGGTCTGTTCTGTTATGGTTAGATTTTATTGGTTCTGCTATTTATTTGACTAATGACCCAACCACATTTATGGGTAATGGGCATGCAGGGTATACTGACCCGTCCTCCTTCATGACGGAGTTGTCGCCGCAGTCGCACGCGCCGCCCGCCTGCGACAGGAACATGTTGAAGTCGTGCGTGGAGTGGTCGCCGCGGTGGAAGCACTCGCGGCAGATGGACATGCACGGCGAGATGCCGCACGTGCGGCAGCGGTACGCCACCACGCGCGGGATCCACACGAGCCCGCATTTGTCGTGCTTGTCGTAGCTGCGGACTGTGGACAAAGAAGACTGTTTACAATGCGATAAAGAAACTAGTAGTCTAAATGGAATTTTAGATATTAAGATAATTCAAATGTTAGATTTAGATGTAAAGATCCATTATATAATTATTAATTCCCAGGGATTTGTTTGACACTAACGTTATTCTTCAGTGATGACATCGTCGCGCTACAAAAAGTTGCGACATGATAGTCAATAAAGCCATCTGTCGCTCAAGCGCTTTCATGTTTGTCACAAAGACGAAGACTTTATGGCATGATTACAGTCGATCATAAATATCTCAATCTCAATAAAGCTAGACCCACATTCGTAACCGACCTCAACTGTACAGTGAGATGTTCCGAGCGATAATCGCTACTCTATTAGAGGGATCTAAATGGATTCACACCCGCTGATCGGCGCACAAAGAGTCTCCATCAATCAAACATTAACAGACAATTGATCAAAACTAATATGAGCGGTGACGGATCGTAATGAGTTGGACGGTTCGACGGCCGCGCGGTCATCACGTAGGTACACATGCTGTACACCGCTCGTACTGGACAAGCTATAATACGAGTATCATAAACGGACATGGGAAAGAGCAAAGCTACATTTTAGAGACATAGATATCTATGCAACACAGACATCCCAACCTAATGAACGCACATTTATGCCCTTACAGCTAAATGCCATCAAAGAATCACACAGTCGAAAAAACTGCGACTATACACAGATAAGGTACTTGATATACCTACTTCTACGGGTCTACCGGGTCAGATTAAAACTCAATATAGAAAGAGACGAGATATTAAAGTCAGGGTTGTTAGGAAATCGACTTATCGCGCCCGATGATTCACACAGGACATTATAAACCATGTAATTCGAGAGCTAGAATTAAATCGATACTAATTAAACGTCATTTGTTTCTACTTACGGATAACTACTATAAATCTAATGTCAATGACTCATCAAATCAAATCTGCCCAACACAAGGCTATCTTGATAATTAAAACAGCAATTTTCCACGCGAGCAGCCGGCTCGCCAAACGATAATAAGGAATCAACAAATCTGTTCGGTGGCATTCTTAGCTCAAGCCGGTGCCAAATTGGCTCGGCAGTGTCGATCTGATGCGGAAAGAAATCTAGTTTGGAAGAACAAGTAATAGAAAGCAAATAGTGAAATGTATTAATCATTTCGAATCAATGTTTCGTTCTAATGCAATTAGAGAATGGACTTATTTTACCGCAATTAAATGTAAGATAAAAGATATTAATCTTTAGTTACATTTTATTACGGTTCGCTTTAATTCACTTCGATTTAACTAAAAAGAAAAGAGGTCCTGACTGAGACAAGACTTTATAAAAGCTCTGGACGAAAGCTAATAAAATCTGGAGTAGGAATTTTGAAGTTTTGTTTGGTCTATGTGTTCTGAAATGTCCGTGACTATACAGTACTTTCGGGTTCGAATCCCGGCCGGGGCAAATATTTCTGCAAAATATTTGTTCTTGGGTCATGGATGTTATCTATATATGTATTTATATATTATGTATATCGTCGTCTAGTACCCATAGTACAAGCTTTGCTTAGTTTGGGACTAGGTCGATTTGTGTATGTTTGTCCCTTAATATTTATTTATTATTTATTTATAGTACTTTACTACACATAACATCAATAAATAGGTAAGCATTGCATAAAGGGCATTGCAGGCTGTGGATACGACGACTTGGACGCGATGACCACTGGAGGGTTACTTCGATGTTCTAAATTCGAACTTCGTATCGTGTCGTCCCGCTCATTAAAGTATTGTTTAACAGGAGATCGAGAGGGATGGCACGGTACAAACTTCGAATTTCGATCTTCGGAGTAGCCCTTCTGTACAACACGGTTACAATATCTGTGGACCTCGCTGGAATGTGAAGCCCCTCCCCCTACCCGCGCTCGCCCCGTCGCGTCGCGCACCGTACCAGAGCGCCGACGTGACGTCATCGACGCCAGGTCCACAAATATTGTAACCGGGTTGTAGGTACTGTGACTTCGCGCGAACGTAGGTGAGAACAGATCCGAGTGAAATGTCTCGCTCACTCCTATGGTTACCGCTCGCCGCTCCGCTGGTCGCGAAGAACAACAATCATTAATCAATCATCGGTTTAAGAAACGAACTTAGTTCTAAAATTAGTCGCGAATGCGCATTTGGCTGCAAATCAAAACTTGTACAATTATCTGTAATAGAATAATTGTCTCATCTAATGCGCACGTACAGTGAATCTGGATTTAAATTGTATTATTTGCATCTTGCTCTAGCGTAGGGTGTCAGAGAGGAACCGCAATAGTTGCCGGCCACAAATTGCAGTAAAATGTGGCCCGTTTAGAAGACCCATAATAGTTCTTCTAAACTAGCTTTGTTTTGCTGCAATTTGTAGCCGGCCATTATTTACATCTTACTCTAGCGTAAGGTGTCAGAGAAGGACGGCCATAGTTGCCGGCCACAAATTGCAGTAAGATATTATGGCCCGTTTAGAAGCCCCATAAATAAATTAATGGTATAAGCCGTTATGCAGATCTCCAGGGGACGCATTTCTCCAGCAGTAAACGTCCTTCGTCGTATAGTTGTATCGTGAATAGCGTATTCCATTCCGAAATGAGTATATTGTAAATCTGGCAAGACATGGACTGTAGACGGCAATTAATATTACGTTTTCTAAAATCGACCGTATAATATTCCAGTGTTCGCAACACATTTTGTTTTTATTTTAATATTTTTATTTCCATTCCATCTTCGGTTTAAAGATAAATATTTTTAATTTTTTGTAATAGCCGCTTTTCGACACATTATTGACGAAGACGCGGTTGGCACAGTTGCACCTGCCTACTGAGCCGGCGGTCCTGGGTTCGAATCCCTGCCCGGGCAAATATTTGTGTAATGAACTCGAATATTTGTTCCTGGGTCATGTATGTTATTTATATATGTATTTTATATATTATGTTATTTATGTATTTCATCGTCTAGTACCCATAGTAGGTACAAGCTTTGCTTAGGTTGGGACTAGGTCGATTTGTGTAAGATTGTCTCTTAATATTTATTTACTCCGCGATAGATATTTATTGTACGCAAATTCAAACAGCGTCTAATCAAATCTTCCGCTCCGACCTTATTCAGAAACATAGGTACTAGCGACTTCCCCCAAACCTATGCAACACCTGCTGGTGAGTGGCGCCATAGTTCATAGCAAAGTCAAGATATATCCCATAGAAGATAGATTTGAAGCATGCTTAGCTGTGCGCAAACAACATGCCAACAAAGCATACAAACAAATACTCACAGGGCAAATAATATCTATCTAGGCCTCTACCCACGGCTGGTTCAAAGATTTAAAAACCGAAAGCACCAATATGATTAGAGGCATGCAATTAAAGAAAGGCTTATTATTTTCGCGGCGACAGAAAAATTAAAGAGCAGCAAACTATTTGCAACTAAAATAATAACTTGTCAGCGATTAAATATTTTGGCAATCATTTATATTAAATGAGCTTTAAACTAAGGATATTTTAAAATTCAAATAATGGCAGCTACTTTAAGGGAGCAGAAATAATAAACAAGATTACTGAAATCATAGGCGAGGTACTATAAATAATGACTTGGCGACTAATATTTAGCAGAAGGATAACAAACTTTATATTAGTGGCAAAAATATATTACTGTCTATCTAAAATTACAATTGCTTCCCTTTATTTCTTAACCCCGCAATCCGCCCCACGCCCCGCATTTCATTTTTTGAAAAAAAAAAAAAAAAAAATAGTGTTTCAGCTAGGTAGGTTAGTTTTTTTTTATATATCCCTAAAAAACGCTCCATAATGTGCGGTAGTCGTTATTAGCTATGCTTTATACTATACTTAAATATGCTTTACTTTTAAATAAATAGATGCACGCCACAAATATGAATTGTAGCGACCTTGATTTATTTTATATGCAATCTCCATTGAACAATTAGAGTAGGCCATTTTCAACTTTTTATCCGCTGTCATGTTTCCGCTTAATTACTTAATTCAGTCGCCAAAACAATAACTCGGTGCTAGTTTATATTGAAACAAAGCCGAAAATTGATTACTTAGCTGCTACTTTTTACTTTATACTAGTCTCCGCAATTAGTCGCCAACTTATTATTTTTGCTACCCCCTTTAATTTTTTATAAATCCCTAAATCAGATTAATTTGTCGCCGCGTTACGCAGCCCCATACAGTAGGCACATGATCTCAATGATTGTGTGTGAGATTGAGACTCAATCTCAATAGAATAAGTTAAGACAGGCGGGGTTTTCTAGCCGTATTTGGATTCGTCGCTTATTGCCATGCATGTATGGTGACTTTCATTCGTGACTAATTGACCAATAAATACTATAATATTTCTGTCAATTGATCAACAAATCAATAGCGTTCTCAACACATCTAATAAAAGTATCTCTCTGCCTAGATACAAAATTGTACAACCTATCAATCAATTGAAAAGTCAGTTATGGATCGCTTATCGCTATAAATTAGAAAATCATTTTACTTTTCAGCTTTTATGAACACCACGTGAGAGCAGTTTGACCTTATTTAGTTTTCTATCTGTATAAGACTTGTAATCTGTTGGAAACAACATGACTATTGTAATTAGAAGTGCGGCACGCATGTGCGTTTCTTCTGTAAATGCCTCTATTGTGCTCGTTCATCGTCCACGATCGCTGGTTATTGCCCCGCCGTCACGGCAGCGAATGTGTTGACATTTCGACAGCTAGTACATCAATTTTTTACCCAATGTGTACGTTATTTCCATCGCGCAAGTTTGCGTTTTACAACCACATAATAGTGCGAGATGCGAACGGTATCCTTTGCCGAGTTAGAGCGATCACGAGCGTTGTTAGTTTTGTACCTTTAAATGCAATATATTTAAAGGCCTGATGTTTGACAGTTGCAACTAAGAGGGAGGTAAGCGTTTGTAGAAATAATTTTGCTGAGCAGGGCACTTTGTGACAATAAAGGTTAACTGCACAGAAATATATCAAGATAGAAGGAAAGAGTTCAGCAATTTGTAGGGAGACCGAGCGTGTAACATTTTGCGTAGGTACTTTGACGTCACGAGCGTAATTTAGTGATGGGAAACATAAGCCGCGCGAAAACGATTCAGAAACATCGATTCACAGATCGATTCGAACACGGCACCGATTTTATGCATCGCCACCCACACCGCACCGCGCCGCGGCCCAGCCGCCGTCACAAACAAAAACAGTCACAATAATATTTGCTTTGCACTATGAATATATAAAATAATAAAATAAATAGTTTTGTAATTAATAACAGATATTTAAGGACAAATTGTACATACCAATGGAAGGAAATATCTCGATTAACAGCTAAATGTGATTTGTTGATGATTAAAGCTAAGTGTTTGAACAATTAATTATTGCGCAACAAGGGCTTGTGCACAAATCACGTGAGGTTTTTTCGGCTACTTTTTGACCCCCCCCTCCCCCTGGTGATATTTGGTGAGGTTCTTCGCTAACCCCCCCTCCCCCTCACTACCTCACGTGTATTTTTTTTCCGCCAAAATTTCGTAAA
The DNA here is from genome assembly GCA_947623375.1 of Apotomis capreana. Lineage (NCBI taxonomy): Eukaryota > Metazoa > Arthropoda > Insecta > Lepidoptera > Tortricidae > Apotomis > Apotomis capreana. Next base: position 418,931 of record OX392512.1, on the reverse strand, counting down.
ATAGACTCGCTATTTTGAGGTATTTAACAAGTCATGACTTATTTTTAACAAAACCGAGAAAAAAATACCGACTTTTTCTTAGTTCGTTCACTGTAGAAAAAATACACGTGAGGTCTCCTTATACCCCCCCCCAACGTGATATTTCGTGATTTTTTCGTGACCCCCCCTCCCCCCTATGGAACCTCACGTGATTTGTGCACAAGCCCCAAGCCATTTTGTTTTTAAGACCTGACGTCGCACACAGACCGCGGTCGAGAGCTGACTAATGTTCGCGGTGAGCAAAGTTGACACCGTGTCAACATTTCGCCACGCGAGGTAGGTCCACTCCTTCCTTCTATCTTGATATATTTCTGTGGTTAACTGCACCTCTAGCACAGCTGTGACACGTGATTCTTAGTCGCGCGACAAATACTACCTGTCACTTTCCTTTCCATACCGTGCGAGCAAGACAGGTGATGCTGAGTCGCGTGAAAAGTGGAGTCGCGGCAAAATACTTATGTTAGCCCTGCTGGAACAGATCGCTCAGATCGGCTGTCCTGTCGACCACGGTTGGTCGTGCGGGGATACTAATAGCGGACTCTAGACTCAGTCCGCTATTCTGTGGAAATGATAAATTGAACGAAAAATGTTGGGATTGGAAAACGTAATTAAATTAATACTTAAATTGGTATTTTATATATGTGCACTATAACGATTGCAAACTGATATGCTATAATTTAGCATAATACTACTTTATGCTGTTTTATATTCTTGAAAATTTGTTTTTTTATCAGGCGCTATACAAGTTAACTATACACCCATTGACCTTAACATGTTGCAATAACGTTTATATTAGTTTACAAATGTACAGTTATCAGCGTGTTAGTAGTAGGGATTCGCCGATACTACGATACGGGGCGGACGGGCCTGATGGGCGGCATCCAGGGCGGATTTGGCGGACCACCAAACCTAAAAAAAAAAAAAAAAAAAAAAAAAAAAAAAAAAAAAAAAAAAAAAAAAAAAAACAAATAGCCCCCTACTTAGAGCGTTTGGAATAGGTCCCAGGACGCTCAGACAGCTCTGTCAGGACTTACAGAACGCCCTACGCTAACAATGCAACACCTTCCCCGACCCATCGACCCTTTTCTATTGTCTATCCGAGCTCGGGTTTTATTGCCCTCTCGGACGCCGAGCTCACTTTTATTACGGTCTACTATTGTTTCCCTCTTTTATATTTCTCTTTGGCTACAACTGTCTACAACTTCCTTTGCAAACGGTATACATCTTTTAAGAACATTCTTTAGGTAAAGCTGGACAAATACCTAAACATCTCATACCTAAACTATCAGACTAGGTCCGTCACCTTGGTTCTTATTGGAATCGCTGTTTCAACGCAGCCTGTCTCACATCGTGTCTTTACTCCAGGTTTCTTACTACGTGATATGTGCTACGGTGTACGTATCACTAATCTAAGCTAACCTATGCGAGATCACAATTCTAACCTAACCTAACCTAAGCTACAGGACTACGCCCAGCTAACGCAGGATACGTTACTTGACTACTTAACTTCAGGTAGCCTTACTTCAAAGTATGTCTCTTGTTACTCACTACATATGCTGCATTTGGAACGTTGTTCTATTTATATATTTTATCTTGTTCAACTTAACATTACTTCTAACTTAACTATCACCTAACTTCGAAAACTTAATTTTGAAGAACTGCTTTATTTACTTACCTACTTAAAACTAGCTACGAGCACAGCACAGTTGTTTTGGTCTTAAGAACGCTGTTCTAACCTAACCTAACCTTGCATAAATTTGAGTACGTACTCAATGTTACTTTCATCTCTTTTTTGTAATAACCGACTTCAAAAAGGAGGAAGTTCTATGTAAAAATATTGCCTGTAGCATAAGGATAATACGAATCTAATCTTACAATAGTAATGCGGTATTTTATACAGTAATAACTGCTTCAAAACTATACTAACTTATTTAAGCTGTAAGTTAAAAATACGAGTTCTAGTTTTGCATATTTATTTATTTCGTCAAATATTATGTTCTTGAATAGATGCTTAAGAAAATACCTGAATAAACTTTGTAACTTGTACTAACGTGTATTTGTAGTAGGCTGAACTAAACTCGTTGATTTTTTAATTTGTTTGTTGGGTCCATATTGTTTGTAAAGATTTATGATAGGTTTCTTCTCCGAATCATCAAAAGATTCGAAAGTCTATTATATATTTTATTACTGTTTGTTGGTGGCTGTTGGGCGCGGTACAAACTAGTCGAAACGTGATTTTAACGGTAATCTATTGTCACATCCTTATAAAAGCCGATGGACAGTGACGATCTATAAGTATTCAGAACCGAGTCGTGCTTGTTACCAGAGCTCTCTCAGTGTACAGTGACATAGTGTTGAATCGTGCTACAGTGCTTATAAAAAATGGCAAATGTAAGTATGTACTATTTTTTATAAAATATGTATGTAGTATTTTTATGTACTATTTGTTTAACAGTGTTTTTTTTTTCTGTAACTTGTGTTCATCGTGTTACTTGTTAAGTGTGTTAATCGGATGTATAACTTATTGTTGAATATTGTTACAGTTCACGGAAAACACTTTCAAGAATTTTTATTACCCTGAACCTGAACATGATGATTCAGGGAGTGATGAAGAAGGCACACTCGGTTTTAAAGTGAAACAAGCCATAGCGAAGAAACGTCCTGCAAATAGTATCGAGAGTTTCTTTGAAAAACCGCAGAAAAAAGTGAAACCAGTGAAGAGATCTTCCAGTGTGTCGCAAAGTTCCCATACCGGTGTTGCTTACCTATCTTCGGGTAAAGACGATGCTGCGTATGCATCACACCTTATTAAGATAGAAATATACGATCTTGAAAAAGTTAGGAACATCGCACCAGAAGAGCACTGGAAGCACGCCGATGTGAGATTAAAATCTTACATCTCAACTGAGCAAGATCCACAGCTTGAGACTGTCCGTGATGTGATATACAACATAACGAAAGACATAGCTTCAAAGGACACTTGCGTGAAATATTTTATAAACAATACGAAAAAGTAAACTAAGTGTTTGTGTAGTTTTAATACTAGGTTAAAACTGTATTTATTATATAAGACATTAGATAATATTTTATAACATACCCTTGTGTACTACTAGTATTATATATTTCTTACTGCTTAAACAACAACTTTTTGTTATTCAAAATTGTTAAGACTCGTTTTATAACCACATGTTGTAATTTGTTTTGTAGCCTAATCATATTGATCTATTTCCCTTTGCAAATGTATAAAAGTCTCCACCCTTTAATATAAAATCACTAAGCTACGTTTGTTATTTTAAGGAAAAAATTTGTTGTAATGTAATCACTATTTTCTTAGACACATCTCACGATGGACTGTTTAAGCTGTGATGTTTACGATTCCGAGCTCGTCAGGCTATGCGAAGAAATTGAAAGTGATCAAGAAATGTATGAGATCGGGGAATTACTAAGCCAGCTGCATAGTCAAGGGTGAGTACTCTTGTTCCAACCTGTTATATTGTTTATTGATATTGTACTTGTATATTTAGACATGCAATTTAAACAGTTTATTCTTGTTCAAACTTGTACAAAACCATTGACCAGTGTCATTGAGTTGTTGCCTTTTTATGGCTCAGTTTCATTGTTCTCTGTTGGGTGGGGATCCTGGAAGGTTCTTTATAAGCGACGTCTCTGGTGTAGAAATCATTCATTATTCCAGTTACTGTGTTTGTGCTAGTACTGTGTCTGTGTATTGTACAAAATACTGTTTTAAAAATGGTGCTTGGATACTTTCATATGGGAACTAGTTTAACCCACGACAAAATTGCAGTTTTAAGCAAAGGATTCATTTTAAAAGTATTTCATAGAAACATAAGATTGTGGTATATTGACAATCAATTACCTCAGGCGCTTTTGGAAGATGAAGATATTATACCCTATTACACACCATGTGATGGGCATATCAATAAGTCGATGCATAACTTGTCATCAGATGTCATTGATGGGGTTTTAACAATGCAGGCATATTGCCAGCAATGTCGAAAAAACTTAAGTTAGTATAATGATAATAATTTAATCATTGTTTTGAAGTTTTAAATCTTGTATTAAATACTAACGTTTCACTTTTTCTATTACAGATCTAACCAAGTAGGACGGGGGAGAAAAAGGACAGCTACAAGTACGGGTGCAGAAGTACCAGTGAAGAGAAACTACCCTTCCAACAGTCGTGATATGTCTACATCCTCAAGCGAAGAACCATTATCCGATGTCAATGTAAGTACAAAAAATAATTCTGAAATTGAATGTTCGGTGTGTAAAAAGTTCGTGTCAAAAAGATATTTTGGTAACCATTTAAATAGTAATATTCACAAAAATAATGTGTTGAGATCCGATAGTGAATATGTTAATGTCCAATTAATTGAAAATGCATTCAAAAACAGAGTCGCTACTTACAGAATATTATTTAATGAAATGGATCACCAACCTCTTGATCCCGAAACTATTTTACAAAAACACAAGGATAAGATCTTTACATTATTAGATCGTTCACTTAACAAACATCACGCTTTAAAAGTAAATTTTATTCTTAATGCAAATTTTACACAAGATACCAAACAATTAAATAATACATTTGATTTCCAATTAAGTAATAGTATTGTTGATATCAGCACTGATAAAGCTGCTGTTTTTACGTCCCTAGTAAATGAAATTGTGATAAGGTTGTCAAACTTTGAAAGAAAAGATAGTGGGTGGAGTTTAGTAACATTTAATCATATCGATCTCAATATTAACAAATATAATCCATTACGCGGCTCTTCTTTTATCGAATTACCTCGTGATATAAAGAATAAAAAAGCGGTTATTAATGTAAAAAACAATGACCATGAGTGTTTTCGATGGGCTGTATTGTCTGGTTTATACGAACCCAAAAGTCATTCAAATATGGTCAGTTCATACATATTACATAAGAATAAATTGAACTTTGAAAATTTAACTTTTCCATTTAAATTGGGAGATATCCATAAATTTGAAAAAAATAATGATATTAGCATTAATGTATTTGGTCTCGAGTACAACTCTCAAAACAAGAAACACGATGTTATAGGCCCACTACATTTAACTAAATTAAAAAAGTCTAATCACTTAAACTTGTTGTACATAACTAAAGATAACCAAGGACATTATTGTTTTATCAAAAATTTATCGAGGTTAGTGTCTAAGCAATTGTCAAATGCACAACATGCTGTTCATATTTGCGATGGTTGCTTAATTAAATTTACATCACACGAGAGACTAAACCAACATCAAAAAAACGACTGCTTCCACGTATGCACAAACTTACCATCCGAAAAAGAAGACACAAGAAATTGGTTTAACGAATATGTTCCATCGAATCAAGTTACTTTTAATAATTATGAACGACAATTAAGAGTACCTTTTGTTGTATACGCTGATTTTGAGGCATTTTTAAATCCAATTCAATCCTGTTCTAACAACCCCAGTACATCTTCTACTACCAATATTCAAAAACATGAAGTTTATAGCTTCGGTTACTATATTAAGTGTTCTTATAATGACAAGTTATCTGTGTACAGAACATATACAGGTGAAGACTGTGCAAAAACATTTATGAAAGTCATAAAAGAAGATTTAGAAACTATTTGTAAAAGTAATGCGTTTGCTAAAACTTCTTTCCCTCTAACAGATGCTAATAAGGTAGACATTATGCAAAGCCATGCTTGTTATATTTGTGATAGAAATTTGAATGATGACTCAACCGTTTCTTATAATTATCATACTGGACTTTACGAAGGCGTTGCACATAAATTTTGTTCTGAAAAATACAAACCACCCAATTTTGTACCTGTATTTTTCCATAATTTGAGCAATTACGATAGTCATTTTATTGTACATGGACTTGGTCTTGAAGATGGTGACATAGAACTAATCCCACAAAATAAAGAAAAGTATATTTCGTTTTCTAAGTCTTTACAAGTGAATAATCGTGTTGTAAAATTGAGATTTGTCGATTCTCTTAAATTTATGTCGAGTAGCTTGGATAAATTAGCTAAAAACTTGACTACTGACCAATTTTACGAATTGAAATTGAACTTTCCTCGTGAAGAAGACTTTAAACGTCTAATACGGAAGGGTGTCTATCCATATGAGTACATGACTTCGTATGATTCACTGAAATTAACTTCGCTTCCTACACAGGATCAATTCTATAGTTCTCTTACTGACAGTCACATTTCCGAAAACGATTTCCTACATGCTCAAGATATTTGGTCTCATTTCCAATGCAAAAATATGGGGGATTATTCCAATCTTTATCTGAAAACAGATGTTTTATTACTAACTGACATATTTGAAAATTTTAGAAATGTGTGTCTTAAGACATATGGTTTAGATCCCGCCCATTATTATACCGCGCCTGGAATTTCCTTTGATTCGATGTTGAGGACTACCAAAATAAGTTTAGAACTTTTAACAGATGTCGACAAAATAGCTTTTATAGCGAAAAACATTCGAGGAGGGATTTCCCAATGTAGCAACAGACATGCAAAAGCAAATAATACATTTATGGAAGACTATGATCCAAATATTCCTTCATCTTTTCTCATGTACTTAGACGCAAATAATCTCTATGGGTGGGCTATGTCACAATGTCTTCCGTCTGGCAAATTTGAATGGGTAAATAAAGATACCGATTTCAATGTTTCAGATGATGCTGAATATGGGTTTATATTAGAAGTTGATCTAGAGTACCCCAAGGAATTACATGACTCTCATTCAGATTTGCCGTTCTGTCCAGAAAATGTATGTCTAGGTGATTCTAAAGAAAAAAAATTGATTCCCAATTTAAACAATAAATATAATTATGTATTACATTACAGAAATCTTAAACAATGTTTAAAAAATGGGTTGCGTTTAGTGAAAATCCATCGTGTGTTGAAGTTCAAACAATCTACTTGGTTAAAAAGTTACATAGATTTGAATACCCGAATGCGTTCGCTGGCGACATCTGATTTTGAAAAAGATTTCTTTAAACTTATGAATAATTCTGTTTTTGGTAAAACAATGGAAAATGTCACGAAACGTGTGAATGTTAAATTATTAAGTCACTGGGAAAATCGCGGAAAATCCCAAGGGGTACAGTCCTTAATATCTAAACCTGAATTTCATAGTTTATCAATATTTTCTGAGAATTTAGCTGCTGTGCAATTGAAAAAAACAAAAATCTTTTATAACAAACCAATTTACCTTGGATTCTGCATTTTAGATCTATCGAAAACTTTAATGTACGAATTCCACTACAATTATATGAAATACAAATATACGGAAAATCTCAAGCTCCTTTACACGGATACTGATAGCTTAATATATGAAATAAACACTGCTAACTTTTATGAGGACATTAAATCTGACCTGAACTTGTATTATGATACATCTGATTACCCACCCAACAATGCATATGGTTTACCATTACTAAATAAAAAGAGGTTAGGTTTTTTTAAAGACGAAAATAATGGCAAAATTTTGAAAGAGTTTGTTGGTCTTAGATCAAAAATGTATGCCTTAGATGTTCAAAATAGTGGTATTATATCCAAAGCTAAAGGAATAAACAAGTGTGTTACCAAAAAATTAACCCTTAACGACTATAAAAGTTGTTTATTTGATAGAAATATACAACATGCTCAAATGTTACGATTCCGATCAATAAAGCATGTTTTATTTACGCAAAATGTCAATAAAATATCATTATCTTACAACGACACAAAACGATATTTATTGAAAAACACTTCGGATACTCTTGCGTGGGGTCATTATAAAATACCTCATAATTCTTAAAAAAAAAAAAAAAAAAAAATACACGGAACATTCAATTTTCATATTTATTTTTTGTACATAATATTGTATTTTAGGATGTTTTTTTTTTTATTTTTTAAGTTTTGGCAATAAAATGATTGGCAAAAAATATGTTTTTGTAAATTTTTATGTGATTTATCTAGAATAATATAAATATTAAAAAATAATTAGCAAAATTTTTGTTTTTTTTTTTTATTTGTTACCCCATTTTTTTTACCAAATTTATTTAAAAAGCTATGGTCTAGAAATTTTCTCATTTGAAGTCAATCCGTTAACATATGAACACACATATTTAAAAATTTATAATGATTCATTTTAACCACCCTTTCACTACAATAGTAGCGGGTCCAAGTGGGTGTGGTAAAACTCAGTTTGTTACCAATTTTTTAAACAATGCAAAAGAAGTATGTAATGTTGAATTTGATGAAATTATTTGGTGTTATGATGAAATGCAACCTTTGTACAATCTGGAAAATGTAAATTATAGCCAAGGAATACCAGATTTTTCTTTATTTGATGGAAAAAAGCCCAAGCTTCTCATAATTGATGACTTGATGAGAGAATCGGATGGACGAATCGTTGATATTTTTACAAAAGGAAGTCACCATAGAAACTTAAGTGTTTTTTATATTACTCAAAACATATTTCATCAAGGCAAAGGACAACGTGATATTTCATTGAATACCAGCTATATTGTATACTTCAAAAACCCGAGGGATAAAACACAAATTCGCTACTTGTCACGACAAGTTTATCCGGAGAACCCAAAATTTGTAGATGAAGCCTACAAAGATGCCACTAAAGATGCTCATGGTTACCTTATGATTGATCTGAAGCAAAATACCGATGACATATGTCGTTTTAAAACTAAAATATTTCCTTTTGATGGGCATTGTACCGTATATGTTCCCAAGAAAGGGTTTAAATACGACAAGAATCAACACGTTTTAATCAGTTCCAAATAATGCATCCAAGAGTACACACATATAAACATTTACTTGAAGCACTGCAGTTACTTAAACCAAAGTATCGCACAGCGTTGCTAAAATCTTGTGAAGATGAAGAAATTAATATTATTTGTGAGTGTATTTATAACGTTTTAAAAGGGAAAATACCACTGGAATCAAAAGATAAATCAAAACTAAACAAATATAAAGACACATTACGAAAACTAGTTTCGAAAGGGAAACACAAATTGAGGAAAACTGTTATTATTCAAAAAGGAGGTGCATTTCTACCTATTATATTAGGTGCAGTTTTAAGTGCCTTAGTAAGCTCCGTAACATAAAATAAAATGGAAAACACAAAAAAAATGTTGTTAGTTGAACCAGACTTTATTGAAAGACTCAAACGAAATGATAGCCAACCCGAAAATGTATCATCTCGCCTAGACGGAGAGATGCAAAAAATCCTGAAGAGTAAAATTAATGATCGTGAAAAGTGGGCATTATATTCTCAAGCACTACAACGATTTTTGCACTTTATTGAATCAGATCGAAAACCATTTAAAATACCAATAGTGATGGAGGGGTTTGATCAACTCAACGATGAAAGTAAGGATTTAAACTTAAAAGTAAACAAAAAGGAGGAGGATGAAAATTATGAATCAGTTGCAAATAAAACACTACCAGATGGTGATGTTTCTGCAGTTACTGCAGCTACACCGTCTGGTACAAAAAATCCAGAAACTGTACTATTCAGTCCATCTCGTATTATAGATAATTTACCAAAATCATATGAGAAAAAAACCAGAACATTATTGACTTGTATTGTGTCAAGCAGACCAAAAATATGGTGGAAAACAAATGGTGAAGTTGTAATAAACAATCGAACTATTCCAAACAGCAATATTCTCGATCTGGTAAGCGATACGGTTAGATCTCTTAAACGCCCTAAGCCAACAGGATGGGAAGAGTTTGCTTTATTTTTAAGAGATATAAAAGTTCCTACATCTTGTATAGGTAATCCTACTAATCTAGAATTTATAAATAAACCTCAATCGAGTGAACCTCACGCATCATCTGCTCCATCAAGTGCTCGATCGTCATCGTCATTTAAAGACACAAGCGCCAGTACACCTCTTTCAAGTGTACTGCTCAAGGCAAACAAAAAGAAACTAGATTGGGAAAGATGGAGCCCTTATTAGACATTCATGCAATATACTACGATGTATCTAATCCAGCAGGCTACAGTAGTTTAAATAAATTAAGTAAACAAATGAAAGGACGAATGAACAAAGACGAAGTAAAGAACTGGTTACAATCTCAAGAAACGTACACACTGCATAAACCGGTTCAAAGGCGATTCACAAGAAATAGATACGTCTTATCTAACTTTAATGAACTCTGGCAAGCTGATCTGAGTGATATGGGTACTTACAGTCAATATAATGATGGATACAAATATATTCTGTGTGTTATTGATGTGTTCAGTAAATATGCTTTTGCGAGAGCTATGAAAAAGAAAGATGCCACAACCGTTATAAATTGTTTTGAAAGCATATTTACTGAAGCCAATTCTACTCCTCGTCACATCCAATCTGATAAAGGCACCGAGTTTGTTTCAAAGGCAGCAAGGGATTACTTTAGGAGCAAAAACATTAACTACTATACTACTAACAATCCTGACATTAAAGCAAGTATAGTAGAAAGGTTTCAAAGAACTCTTAAAATGAAAATGTGGCGTTACTTTACTCATAAGAATACATACAAATATATAGATATTTTGCAAGAACTTCTTTATTCTTATAATCACAGTTATCATTCTAGTATTAAAATGCGCCCTATCGATGTAAATTTTGATAATATCATGACTGTTTGGTGTAATTTGTATAACAGAAAAAAGGATAGACAACTTACTTTGGAAATCACAAAACTAAATGTTGGTGATCATGTTAGAATTACTAAATATAAACATATATTTCAAAAGGGTTACGAAACTAATTGGAGTGACGAAATATTTAGAATTGATTCAATAATAAACCGCTTTCCACGAGTTGTGTATACGTTAAGAGATTTAGAAGGTGAGCCTATCGTTGGTACATTTTATTCTAAGGAATTACAAAAAGTGACTTATCTCCCCTCCATTGATTATAAAATTGATAAAATAATACGCTCACGTGGGGTTGGTGCCAGAAAAGAAGTACTAGTGAAGTGGCGAGGTTATCCTAACAAATTTAATTCTTGGATACTCGCTTCAAGCTTAAAAAAAATATGAGTGAAAACAGCTTTTATATTACATTGTTAAGTAACAGTTCCTCGGACTACTATACCGATAATACGACTGCACACTTCTTAACCAAATTACCCAGGAGTATAAAGTTGGAAGGAGAATGGGTAGTTGGCTTAGTAGAATTTCAATACCCTTGTTCAATGTACAATGTTCAAGATCATGAAAATATGATTTATTTAAAAAAGAAAGTAGTGTCACCCACTGACAAGATAGCCAAAATTGTAGATATAAAAACTCATATACCAGCAACTACATATGACAACGTTGACCATTTTATTCAAGCTTTTAATGACAACCCACAACTGAAAAATAATGTAAAGTTTAGATATGATAATCTAACCAAAATGGTTGGGGTAGCAACAATTAATAACGATATAACTTCTCTTATAACAACCCCAATACTAAGTCTACAGTTAGGTTTTAAACCGAAAACAAATTTACGGCAAGTTTCATTTGGTAAAAATCCTGTTAATTTGTATTTGGGCTTACCATCACAATTATTTGTTTATACAGACATCATACAACCACAGGTAGTTGGTGATGTTATAACTACGTTGCTTAGAATAATACCATTAGATCCAACAGAATTCCATTATGGAGCATATAAAACACACATTTTCTCACCCGCTCATTATGTACCTGTTTTACGTAGAGAATTTGATACTATGGAAATAGATATAAGAACAACTACCGGTGCAAGAGTGCCATTTCAATTCGGAATTTCCTGCGTGAAACTACACTTTCAACGGCTAAGATGAATTATAAAAGATCATCTCACTCTTGTCCCTACGATCATTATTATACCCATCAAGCTGGTTCTGGTATAGGAATTGTCTATAAAGGTGTTCCGTTTCAGCGAGGGCATGGGATTGGAAGTTTTTTGGGGGGACTGTTTAGGTCAGTAATTCCTTTGTTGTCTAGTGGTTTTAAAACTGTTGGAAAAGAAGCGTTAGATGCGGGGGTTGGTTTGTTATCTGATATGGTAAATTCACGCCCTATAGATAGTTCAGTTAGGTCTCGATTTAAAGAAGCTAGTGCTAACTTAAAAAGAAAAGCTGATGAAAAGATCGATTCTCTGATGTCGGGATCTGGGTATAAAATGTCAACTAAGAGACGGGAACCTCTCATTACCTTGAAAGCATCGCGCCGAAGAGGAGCTAAGAGAAATAAATATAGTGACGATATATTTTCAAAGTAAATCATGTCATTCCTACACAATCATTCGTGTGAATGTGCAAAATCTGAGTTAGATATATTTGCTTTGCCTTCGACACAGACAAGTATTGAGAGTGGACAGTGGGTTCATTATAAACCAATCTCATCTTTAAGTGATGATGGTCCTATTGAGTTTCAAGTCCCCGGTTCAGGTGATGACTACATTGACTTATCACATACATTACTACATATAAACGCCAAAATATTAAACCAGGATGGTACAAAGTTAAAGCCTGATACTCAAGTTGCCCCCGTTAATAATTGGTTGCACTCCCTTTTTAATCAACTTGACGTATATTTAAATCAAAAACTAATCTCGCCACCAAACAACACATATGCTTACCGTGCTTACATGGAAAATCTACTTAACTATGGACCAGCCGCTAAAAAAACTCACCTTACTTGTGGGTTATGGTATGAAGATACAGCACATTATATGGACACCGTTGACGCAAATAACAAAGGATTTCACAAAAGGATGGAATTTGTTACAGATAGTAAACAAGTTGAAATGATTGGACATTTACATGGTGATATGTTTAACCAAGAGAAGTTTCTAGTGAATGGTGTAGAAATGCGTGTTAAGTTAGTGCGATCAAAAGAATCGTTTAATCTTATTTGTCACCAAGATAAGAAATTTAAGGTACAAATAATGGACGCTAGTCTCATAATAAGAAGAGCTAGAATCAGTCCAAGTGTTTTGTTAGCTCATCAGAAAGTGCTAGCATCAACAACTGCAAAATACCCTATCACAAGAGCAGAAGTAAAGGTACTTACAATACCGTCAGGAATACAGGGTAAAACTTTAGATAACATATTTCTTGGACAAGTACCTAAAAGATGTATAATTGGTTTTGTATCAAATTCATCGTTTAATGGTAATTTTGCATTGAACCCTTTCAATTTTCAAAATTATAATATGAACTCTTTTAGTTTATTTGTAGATGGTCATGAAATTCCTTCTAGAACATTACAACCATCATTTAGTTCTGGTTTAATAGCATCAACATATCATACTCTATTTTCTGGGACTGGTATTCACTTCCACAATGAAGGTAATGCAATAAGCAGAACCGATTACGGGGAAGGTTACTGTTTGTTATGTTTCGATTTGACGCCTGACCTGTCAGCCAGTTCTACCTCACACTGGAACCTTGTAAGACACGGAAGTGTTCGGATAGAAGTTCGTTTTGATAATGCCTTGAGCACTACTATTAACTGTATTGTGTACGCTGAATTTGATAATGTTATTGAAATAAACAAAAATCGTGATGTATCTGTAGATTACAACAGTTAAAATAAATATAAATACAGTGAAATTAACAATTAATCTCATTTCTTCTTAATCTGTGTTTGTAACATCATCGATGAATGTATACATATTTTATTTATTATGGATACTAATGAAATTCAATATTGTATGAAAAAAATTAACCCTAGATTTAAATCAAATGTTTTTGCTGCTAACCGAATCCCTATTTGGGTTGCTCGTCCAGTTTTTATTGTAAGCAATTTGGACCCTGATTCGAAACCAGGTTCCCATTGGGTTGCAATGCATATTGATGCTAAAGGTGTAGGGGAATACTTTGACTCATTTGGTCGGAAACCTACTGGTTATCATAAGTTATTTTTGAATAGAAATGCAAAACGGTGGTTTTATAACCAAAGACCACTTCAAAATCATTTTACTTCAGTTTGTGGCGAATATTGTTTAGTTTATTTATATTTTAAGTATCAAGGAAAAACTATGAGCGATTTATTGAGTTTGTTTTCTGAGAATTCTCTTTGTAACGATTTAATTTTAAGAAATATGTTTAAGTCAATTTTTGTGAAATAAAACAATATATATATACTAAACTGATTTTTTTTATTTATAAATAATACCTTAATTATACCTTATTTACCTAAAAATAGTGATTACATTACAACAAATTTTTTCCTTAAAATAACAAACGTAGCTTAGTGATTTTATATTAAAGGGTGGAGACTTTTATACATTTGCAAAGGGAAATAGATCAATATGATTAGGCTACAAAACAAATTACAACATGTGGTTATAAAACGAGTCTTAACAATTTTGAATAACAAAAAGTTGTTGTTTAAGCAGTAAGAAATATATAATACTAGTAGTACACAAGGGTATGTTATAAAATATTATCTAATGTCTTATATAATAAATACAGTTTTAACCTAGTATTAAAACTACACAAACACTTAGTTTACTTTTTCGTATTGTTTATAAAATATTTCACGCACGTGTCCTTCGAAGCTATGTCTTTCGTCATGTTGTATATAACATCACGGACAGTCTCAAGCTGTGGATCTTGCTCAGTTGAGATGTAAGATTTTAATCTCACATCGGCGTGCTTCCAGTGCTCTTCTGGTGCGATGTTCCTAACTTTTTCAAGATCGTATATTTCTATTTTAATAAGGTGTGATGCATACGCAGCATCGTCTTTACCCGAAGATAGGTAAGCAACACCGGTATGGGAACTTTGCGACACACTGGAAGATCTCTTCACTGGTTTCACTTTTTTCTGCGGTTTTTCAAAGAAACTCTCGATACTATTTGCAGGACGTTTCTTCGCTATGGCTTGTTTCACTTTAAAACCGAGTGTGCCTTCTTCATCACTCCCTGAATCATCATGTTCAGGTTCAGGGTAATAAAAATTCTTGAAAGTGTTTTCCGTGAACTGTAACAATATTCAACAATAAGTTATACATCCGATTAACACACTTAACAAGTAACACGATGAACACAAGTTACAGAAAAAAAACACTGTTAAACAAATAGTACATAAAAATACTACATACATATTTTATAAAAAATAGTACATACTTACATTTGCCATTTTTTATAAGCACTGTAGCACGATTCAACACTATGTCACTGTACACTGAGAGAGCTCTGGTAACAAGCACGACTCGGTTCTGAATACTTATAGATCGTCACTGTCCATCGGCTTTTATAAGGATGTGACAATAGATTACCGTTAAAATCACGTTTCGACTAGTTTGTACCGCGCCCAACAGCCACCAACAAACAGTAATAAAATTTATAATAGACTTTCGAATCTTTTGATGATTCGGAGAAGAAACCTGTCATAAATCTTTACAAACAATATGGACCCAACAAACAAATTAAAAAATCAACGAGTTTAGTTCAGCCCACTACAAATACACGTTAGTACAAGTTACAAAGTTTATTCAGGTATTTTCTTAAGCATCTATTCAAGAACATAATATTTGGCGAAATAAATAAATATGCAAAAATAGAACTCGTATTTTTAACTTACAGCTTAAATAAGTTAGTATAGTTTTGAAGCAGTTATTACTGTATAAAATACCGCATTACTATTGTAAGATTAGATTCGTATTATCCTTATGCTACATGCAATATTTTTACATAGAACTTTCTCCTTTTTGAAGTCGGTTATTACAAAAAAGAAATGAAAGTAACATTGAGTACGTAGTCAAATTTATGCAAGGTTAGGTTAGGTTAGAACAGCGTTCTTAAGACCAAAACAACTGTGCTGTGCTCGTAGCTGGTTTTAAGTAGGTAAGTATATAAAGCAGTTCTTCAAAATTAGTTTTTGAAGTTAAGTGATAGTTAAGTTAGAAGTAATGTTAAGTTGAACAAGATAAAATATATAAATAGAACAACGTTCCAAATGCAGCATATGTAGTGAGTAACAAGAGACATACTTTGAAGTAAGGCTACCTGAAGTTAAGTAGTCAAGTAACGTATCCTGCGTTAGCTGGGCGTAGTCCTGTAGCTTAGGTTAGGTTAGGTTAGAATTGTGATCTAGCATAGGTTAGCTTAGATTAGTGATACGTACACCGTAGCACATATCACGTAGTAAGAAACCTGGAGTAAAGACACGATGTGAGACAGGCTGCGTTGAAACAGCGATTCCAATAAGAACCAAGGTGACGGACCTAGTCTGATAGTTTAGGTATGAGATGTTTAGGTATTTGTCCAGCTTTACCTAAAGAATGTTCTTAAAAGATGTATACCGTTTGCAAAGGAAGTTGTAGACAGTTGTAGCCAAAGAGAAATATAAAAGAGGGAAACAATAGTAGACCGTAATAAAAGTGAGCTCGGCGTCCGAGAGGGCAATAAAACCCGAGCTCGGATAGACAATAGAAAAGGGTCGATGGGTCGGGGAAGGTTTTGCATTGTTAGCGTAGGGCGTTCTGTAAGTCTTGACAGAGCTGTCTGAGCGTCCTGGGACCTATTCCAAACGCTCTAAGTAGGGGGCTATTTGTTTTTTTTTTTTTTTTTTTTTTAGGTTTGGTGGTCCGCCAAATCCGCCCTGGATGCCGCCCATCAGGCCCGTCCGCCCCGTATCGTAGTATCGGCGAATCCCTACTACTCGTGTTCGATAGTACTGGCGATAAGAACGATTATATTTTGATCGCTGTGATTTGATTCAGGTGTCAACTTCAGTACAGGGGGGGTACGTCATTATTGTAATCTGCTGTTTCGTTCTTATCTGTCCCTAATGTCCCTACTTACTACATCGTACAAGACTCGAGCGAAATAGCGGGACAAAAGCTGTTATTTGTTAGTCTGTATAGCTGTGTCTTATGTTATAAGCTTTTTAGGGTTTAGATATATATTGTCACATTCTAGCCAGACGTGAATATTTACGTCTCCCGTTTGTTTTGTACACGAAAGCCCACGGAGTACACACGGAGCTATAATAAACTGACGTCTCTCCAGGTGAAACGCGGGCAGGTCTGTCACTAACAATGATAAACTATCTGGTAGGTGGCCAATTTGACATGAATAGTAGCCAAAAACAAAGTTGATCAAGGAGCTTACCATGTGCTGACTTCTACTGAGTCATTACAGTATTACTGCAGACGGAGTCATCCTTGCAGTATTTTGTAAACAGGTTAAGTTTTTATTACTCACAGTTATCATATACAGGGCGTCCCACGGCCATGCCACATGGAGGGAAAGTACCTTAAATATTGTAGATAGAACGTTTTACTGAAAGAAGACATTATTTTAATTTCAGAAACAATTTTAACTGCATCGATAGATTTTTGAATAATTACACGTTTGAACCGGGAATCGAACCCGCTACACGAAAAAAAATCAACCTGTAGCTTTATCATACCAATCGAAAGGGTTCATCAGAAGGATTATTTTTTGCTAAATAACATAGCGTCAGAAAAAAAAAGAAGACCATAAATTTGAATACAAAGTTGCACTCTTTTGATTATTTCAATCCCTGTCGCTTTTTTGATCTTGCTGTGGTGGATATTTAGAATAATACGCCTAAGTTCTGTGGGTACATTGATTAGTAATAGGTACTTATGATAATTTCAGTTGTATGTCCTTACGGCAATGTTAGTAGCTCTTCATTAATCTGAACGAAATTCCACATCAAATGTTAAAATTCATGGTCTTCCTTTTATTTCTGACGCTATGTTATTTAGCAAAAAATAATCCTTCTAATGAACCCTTTCGATTGGTATGATAAAGCTACAGGATGATTTTTTTTCGTGTAGCGGGTTCGATTCCCGGTTCAAACGTGTAATTATTCAAAAATCTATGAATGCAGTTAAAATTGTTATTGAAATTAAAATAATGTCTTCTTTCAGTAAAATTTTCTATCTACAATATTTAAGGTACTTTCCCTCCATGTGGCATGGCCGTGGGACGCCCTGTATACCCTGCTGTCGCGAACATAATACATGCCATACACACTTTTCTCTTAAATTGCAAATCTATTGAACATTAATTAGAAGAGTTACAGACCCCAAATCAATGACAAATTCTGTATACGTCATGTCACCAAAAAGAGAGAATTTAATCTGTCTGGTTGAAAATCAAACACTATAAGGGTCAGTTACAAAGCATTTTTAAAAGGAACATAATATATATGCCTTCATGAAGTGTAGTCGCATATTAGCGATGTGAAGCCAAAGAAACCACAGGTGTTTATGATGCTAATTATACATGCCCATATTTGAATGAAATCGTGTATTGTCAACAAGTAATCGCGGAAACCATAAAAACCGGAAACGGTTGATAAATCATCAAATCACATTTCAAAGAAACAAACACATATCAGAATCGGTACATCCATTTAAAAACTACAAAGGCTACAAAGAGAGATTAGATTAGATTAGATTAATTTTTGTCACGTGAAAATACCATTATACATTCGCATAAGTCAAAGATATAGGTAAGTATTCACATCATGATTGTAAAAAAATTAAAGAAACGATTAAAAAAAATAAAAGTAACAATGTCAAGCACGATAAATAATAACCATAATAATCAATATAATCTCTCAATAAGGATCTATTTTGATCCAGTCATTTAACTTATATTATGACACCGCTCTTTTTACCTTAAAAGGGGACCAAGAGACTTACTAAAAATCATAATCTTTTAAGGAAAATATGTGTATGGATAAATTGTATTCTACACGCGTGAGATACGAGGTAGCGGAACTAAACAGTCGTTATTCTTTAATGAGCAAGTACTTGTTATTAAAATTTCTTAATGTCTAAACATCAACAGTTATAGGAAAAAAGATATTAATTAGATCCCGCCCACCAATAATAGTACACGTTAAAAACCACACAGCAAATTAATAAAGACGGCGGAGTTTTTTGACGACCCAAACAAGTGTAAAAAGTGATTCCACGAAGGTGGGCTCGGGATATATCAGCGAAAAATGAGCTTACGAGTTTTAACCATAATTAAATTCGTATAAAAACCATTAACGGATACCCGGTTAAATTAAGAATGCACCTCGTTCATACGCGACGTCACGGGCTTCGGGTGCAAGCTTAGCCTAGTCGTGTAATAGAGATGAAGTGCGCCGAACTAAGAGGTTTTTAGCCATTTAGAAGCAGGTAGTGTAAAAAGCGTGTGCACTGTGCAGCGTGCACGAAGGGTGGTGCGGCACGTGCCCGATCAGCTGGTGGGGTCGACGCCCGCCGGCGGAGCAACGCACCGCGCCCGCAGCCCGCCGCCCGCCGCGAGCAATCGCTTCGGGGAAATTCATTATTAACCAATCATAGGATTTTGGGAAATATTAAAATGATGTGTCATTATTTTAATAAGCACAACAATAGGATGCTACCTACGCGCGTGAAGTAGTATATTAGTACGTATAGACTCGGCCTAGTCCCCAAGGGCCCCGCAGCAAATGTATGAAAAAATGGTTTTCAGTCAAATTTGCTCAAATTTTGGAATGATGTAGGTGTTGACTTCCTTATTTAAATGGAATATTGGCGTAAGCACCAGAAATGACTAGTTTCTGAAATATTTATTACAATTCCGGAAATGTAGACTTAATTTCGCTGTTGCAGGCTTAATCATAATCATAATCATTATTTATTCACAGAATATATGGTGCGTACATAAGGTGATATTTATATGCTTTGGAATTGACAATTCATACATTCTGCCCTTATAGGCATGTGAATTTATATTACATTTTTTTCAAAATATGGGTAAATAGCGTGCATTAATATAATTATACGAAAATGTCAAAGATTTTATGCTTATTTACTATACATTTTAAATAATGGTAATAATTATTCGAGTGCATGCATATTCATAATTTCATCGAAAATTTAATGATCCATAAAAAAAAAAGGTACAATAATAATGGTAATGACAAATAAAAATCTTATAGAAAATAATTCAATAAATAGTTAATAATTCATTGTCAAATAATAAATAATTCAATTACATTAAAATTCCTCTAATTAAGTATTTGTATTATTGTCCGTCAAGAATTCTCTGACAGAATAAAAACACTTGGACAAAAGCCATTTATTAAGTGTACTTTTGAACGTCCTTGGATGGCAATCCTTGACTTGTTGTGGAAGTTTATTGAATATTCGGATTGCCATACAGTAACAATTATTATTCCTAAATATGTTAAGGTTTCCTCTTGGCAAGTGTATTTTATCCTTGTGTCGCGTTGACCTGGGAAAGTAGCGATCTCGTGTATCAAAATATTCAGGGTGCTCCTTTACCAATATGGAAATCTGTCTTATGTACATACACGGTAAGGGAAGGACTTCTGTAGACATGAATAAAGGTCTGCATGGTGCGAGATAGTGGGCATTGCAAGCGGCCGCCCGTAGACATTTTTTTTGTGCCCTAAACGCTCGTTCGATGTCGACACTATTACCCCATGGTAATGGTCCGTAGCTTAGAATAGAGGATACTTGAGGAATACAAGGCATGAAATAATTATAGAACTTCGATCGATGGAATGGCAAAAGTAAATCCTACTACACATTACTATTGTTGCACTACAGGCGAATGCTCACGTTGAGGCGCTACCTAATAGGACTTGTAATAGGTAATTGTTTACATGTTTGGATGGACTATAAACCTCTTCAATAACGTAATTGCCATTTAACAGATTTAGATAAAACTCCACAAACTGATTAGCCCAAAACCGCACATTATGACAAGGTTTTCAAATTTCTAGCCAAATAATATTAAAGCGTAAATAATATGAAAGTAAGGAGTAAAATTTAGAGCTAGGCAAGTGTTCAAATAACACCTATTAGTGGCACGGCAAGTAAGACATGTGAGGAATGCGTGTTGGCAAAACAAAGCGACTGCATCAAACGAGTTCGACTTAATATCAAGGACAGGCGCGGGCGCAGCAATTACGAGACATCGCTATATGCAGGAAAATAACGAGGAAGTCTCCGCCGCCCAGTGACGAAAGGCACTAACTGGATATGCAGCCTGTGCAAAGATGCTGCGTAAGAGGGTTTGGAATTTTGGAGTACTACAACAACCATTTGGCAATTATGTATGGGCACAAGCCAAGTTCCTACTGAATACACTATAAACTAGCGAAAACAGACTTGCAAGAGATGCGGTGGACTCAGCATCAGGCATATACTTCCAACTTTGTAACAGTTCGTAGAAATCAGACTTAACTCGGCGACGCCGCACTTACAAATAACAAAAAATGTCTGGTATTCACCGTCAAGTGTACCTGAGACACGATATCGAGAATGATCCGGTTTGCAACTTTGCGAACCTGCGAACACAAGACGACCGTAAATACATCTATGTGATAATTGATATCGCCAAGTGTCTCTTTTTGCTTTGTACAATCCACTTGATAAATAAATAGTATATGCGCAACTTATAGAAACATTATGGTTTGGCATTCTTTCTTCATTTCGTTAATGGCGTGGTCATGATTTATGATTATGAATAAGAGAGTGAAATGAAAACTTATTGATTGACCATGACATTATCATTGACAGTGGAACTACATTCGGGCGGCAGCGGCGACGGCGGCGAGAAACAGCGGGTCACCATTACAAGTGTTCAGCGAGTCAGTGACATACAGATCAACAAACTTCACTGAATCAGCGCCTGGAGCGTTGCTCCGCCGACAGCGGACGTTTTAGCGTTAAGTATTACGCGGGCTGTCACTGGATACTCAGATATCTGATGCAGGTATTCACAATGAACTGAAGTCGCGAGTTGAGGGGCGTCTGCCAAACTTGCTCAAACCCGTCTAGCATGCTTTTATTTTACCATCACCAGAGTATAAATACGCTTCGCGACTCTTGTCGCGCGACATAGCATCGTCCGTCACTCTCTCACAGTACTTCGAAGAAAGGGATAGGTAATATTTCTCGCGCGAGAAAGAGTCGCGTATCACAGTTGTGTTAGACGTGCTGGTAAAATAAGACGCTGCGGACTTTTGAGAGAGGTGACTTTTTGATTTTTTTTTTGTAACAGGCGAGGTCACGGCTTGATAAAAGTAGTTTTTACTTTGGCTAATATAATTTGATACACGATACAGGCACCCTTAGGTTACAGAAGTGCTCGACACCTACACACAGTGCTTGACACTTTAGTCGTAAATTTAATTTGTCATGACATGATTCATTGAAGTCGCAATCAATGCCTACACAGCTTTTTTCCTTTGTGCCTCGCTAAAAAGGCCATTTACGGTGGTTTTGTACAGACGCGGGCTCCCTTGCCTTGCCTTGTGAACTGAACTGAGAACTACCTTAAATGAAATGAGAACTAACCACATAATTGTGAACATTAAACGTCTATTTTGGCGTTTTATTCTGCCAATTGCGCATATTTTAATAGAAAATTTAATTTGAAGATGAAGATGTATTTTTTATGTAAGTACGGCTTGAGGAACTTCATCGACCATTGTTAAAGCAGCGTGTTAGCATTTAGTTTATACGTAGGGTAGGCATAGTATAGGTACTTTCCACTCGACTGCGTGAAAGCAAGAAAGAGAATTATTCTGTTTTGAGAAGGATCGCCTATACGAGTTTGCGAGCATCATCATGCGTGTAGCACATACTTCAGATTAACAAGGGTTCAGCCGGCAGCGCCCGGAGCCGCGGACGGAAGCATTTAGCGCGCGGCGCGGGAAAGTTCGTGTCGGTTTTTGCGACGACCGCGGCTGATTAAGTCAGCCATAGTGCACGGCGGCCGACCGTGACGGACGGCTGCACGAAGGGCTGATGAGCAACCACGTTCTTTACAGGTTAAGCCGATCAGAAACATTTACAGACATATTTGTCATTGCGGAACCCCTGAGGGTGGTAGAATTAGTCCAGGGCACTGCAATTTGAATCCATTCAGAAACAAAAAGGCAAGCCAAACCAAGGCCGAGTCTAGTCTAAATAGTTATTCAAAAAGAAGTATGGCGAGTTGCTTTGCCTTTGTGTTAAATAAAAAGAAGCAACTATGATATAATTTCAAAACAGCGCCCTCAACACTTTGCATAAATAAAAGAAGCAACTATGACATAATTTCAAAACAGCGCCCTCAACACCTTTGTATAAATAAAAGAAGCAACTATGATATAATTTCAAAACAGCGCCCTCAACACTTTGTATAAATAAAATAAGCAACTATGACATAATTTCAAAACAGCGCCCTCAACACTTTGTATAAATAATAGAAGTAACTATGATATAATTTCAAAACAGCGCCCTCAACACTTTGTATAAATAAAAGAAGCAACTATGACATAATTTCAAAACAGCGCCCTCAACACTTTGTATAATAAATAAAAGAAGCAACTATGACATAATTTTAAAGAAGCGCCCTCAACACTTTGTATAATAAATAAAAGAAGCAACTATGACATAATTTCAAAACAGCGCCCTCAACACTTTGTATAATAAATAAAAGAAGCAACTATGACATGATTTCAAAACAGCGCCCTCAACACTTTGTATAATAAATAAAAGAAGCAACTATGACATAATTTTAAAGAAGCGCCCTCAACACTTTGTATAATAAATAAAAGAAGCAACTATGACATAATTTCAAAACAGCGCCCTCAACACTTTGTATAAATAAAAGAAGCAACTATGACATAATTTCAAAACAGCGCCCTCAACACTTTGTATAAATAAAAGAAGCAACTATGACATGATTTCAAAACAGCGCCCTCAACACTTTGTATAATAAATAAAAGAAGCAACTATGACATAATTTCAAAGCAGCGCCCTCAACACTTTGTATAATAAATAAAAGAAGCAACTATGAAATAATTTCAAAACAGCGCCCTCAACACTTTGTATAATAAACAAAAGAAGCAACTATGACATAATTTCAAAACAGCGCCCTCAACACTTTGTATAATAAACAAAAGAAGCAACTATGACATAATTTCAAAGCAGCGCCCTCAACACTTTCGGCGATTCACCCGAATACCTACGTACAGCTCTTGGTTTCGGTTCCCATAAAAAAAGTTATACTGTATTTTAATCCTCTTAGTAATTTGATTTTTAACAATTCTTTATACTTGGAATCACTACTCACAAAACAAAGATGTAATGCAATCTATAGAATGGAAATCGAAGCGTCATCATTGCGCTTAAGATAATGTAAGTATCAATATAGTCTACCTGATTGTTTTGCTGCTTGTAAGGTACTGATAGTACTAGTAGTGGGTAGAGGCGCAGTAATGTGTCCTCTTAACGCATAGTAACATAGTAAAATATTTTGGGCTTTATACGTGTTCTTACATGGTCGTGATTATTGAACGGCCGTATAATATATTAGTTTAGCGGATAAAATAACGTAAGTGCACCGATTGTGACATGGACATACGTCCTTCCAATGTCGGTACGGCGGTCATTCGCCCCTGACGCTTGACCCACTCGCCAAATGGTATACCTTCACTTGCCCGAATTTCATATGCCCGAATTTCGTCTGCCATAATATTCAATTGTCCGAATCTTGTTTCTTATAATTATGTTTCCCATAATCATTGTTTGCCATATTAATCCTATACCCGAATCTTTGTTTCCCATAATATTAATTCCAATAATCACATTTTCCATAAAGATTGTAATCCATAATTGTCACATGCTATAATTTCATATGCTATCCAAATGGAACATAGGTCGAAAACCGACATCTGTAGGTTAGGTTAGGTTTGTTTTGTGACCCGTATAGCGGAGCGTCAGAATGTTTGCTTCAAAATACAAATCCTAATCTAATTTACAGTTTCCTAATTTACAATCTAACCTGGTTTTAGAAGAACTGCTACCAAATAGTACATGGATCTAAAACCGAAAACTATAGGTTAGGTTAGGTTTGTGTTGTGACCCGTATAGCGAAGCGAGCGAAGCGAGCGGAGCGCCAGAATGTTTGCTTCAAAATACAAATCCTAGCCTAATTTACAGTTTTAGAAGAACTACGATAAAAGGACGTACGACATTCGACCAGAACCGAAAACTTTAGGTTAGGTTTGTATTGTGACCATGTAGTACATAGAGTCTATGTACATACGTGGCCACAATATATAGTCAAAATGCTTGCTTGCATGTGTACATCGTAAATAGACGATTATTACATCAAAATGCTAGAAATGACTAGAAAAAAAAAACAATTTTAGACAATGTCAAATGCATAGCCAGGTTGGATTCGCACAGAAATAATATTTAGTATGGCGTTTAAATATTCTATCAAACAATATTATGGCACTTAATACTATGGAAAACAATACTTATGGCATACGTATCATTATGGCATATAATATTCGGGAATACAAGAGTATGTCAAATGACTTTTCTAGGAAACGAAACATTCGGGCAAATGAAATTCGGGTAAGTGAAATTCGAGCAAATCAATATTATTGCATATAAATTTCGGTCAAACAATAGACAACCTCGCCAAATATGCGGAGTCTGACACCAATGGCGTCAGGTCCCGCGGTAGACCAAACTCCCCACACATCAAACCAATCGGCACGTGCGTCCGCGTTTCAAGCATTACCCTTGCCCTAAAAATCATGACTAGATTGAATTTCAATCAAAAAACATACACTTAGAAAAATAAGTCCCTATTTCTATGGAGATTCGAATTTCGTCCCACAGTGCAGCTCCTTCTAGGCACACACAGAGGATGCCTGCCCTGTGATCGATACATTTTAATTAACAACTTGATCAGTGACCAGATGAGAATCACCGCACCCATAAAGAAGTAGGTAGTCAAACATACAAGCGGCTGCCCGGAGAGCAGAGAACCTGTCGGCCTGAAGACATTGGTGCGTTAAGCTTACAAAACAAGCTCAAGCGGTCGCGTTCTCAGCCAGGTTGAGTTTGCGAGGAAAAAAGATACATTAGCCGTTAAGTGTACACGTGAAGCCCTCATACCCATACATCCAGTCCTTTACGACACATTCACTAACGATCGCGCAGACACGACTATATGTTAATGGCTATTTAACTACGACTTTCGAACCACTCCGCACATTTACACAGTGGAATCTTCCATTTGCTTTGAGATTACTGCAATTTATTTGATTTTACTGCTCGTAACAAGCAACTGGCTTAACAGGACTATACATGCAGTGCTTATCAAATTGCATTATTATATTTATTATTGATTAGTTAATACTGTGATCTCTTGAAGATTTTGCCAAGAAAAGCATAACCTTAAGCCATCAGAATAGCATAAGCATAACATAATGGGACGACAAACTAAGTACTTTAAAATAGACGAAGCCGCTGGTACTCAGTTGTGGAAACCACGCTGTAGACTAAGGCAACGGATGACCAACACATCCGAGAGTGTCCTGCGCCGCATTACAACCAGGTCTTTATTCGCAGCTGTGATAAACATGACAAGCTATCGCCTCATAGCGCGCAAATCGCAAAATTTATAGGCTCGACTCTATGCCCCGTAATATTTATCGCGCGCGGTCATTCTTGCGACGACGAGGGCGTATTTATCTGCCGCTTTCACGCACTAGCTGTCAAAATGTAACATTAAGACGACCATAAAAAGCGAAGGCAGACCAGGCGTAGACTTCGAGACTCCTAGATAGGCCGCAATGATCGTGATCAAGGTACTGTTCCACTGGCGACGTGAGGATAGGTATTGATGCGACCAACGATCAATCACAGACATACCTGTGATATCAGTTTATATATTTTTTACATACTCGCTCTCGGAGGCTTCGGACGCCGCACTTTTAGTTGTAGCCTAGAGAGGAAGATCTAGAGAGAAAGTATAGGGGAAAATGTAAGATAAAGAATATTTTGGATAAGGAAGGAGGCGAGACATTTAGGGCAAAATAGTAATGTCCCAGAAAGTAAAGAAAAGCATATCTACTGTACTGCATCCCACTATAAACTTTTTGTGTTCAAGGATGTACATAGACGAAATCGGGAACTTTTGGACGTCCGCCGTCGGCATTTTCTTCTGTCTATCTTTTTAACTTTCAGAGACAAGCATAGTTTTCAACTAATGAGCACGGTTCACCAGTGTGTACCTGCCCTACGGGACGGCTGGAACAGCCAGGAAATCAATCGACAACGATACGCATCCCGTGAATAAACACGATGTCATATTATGTTCCCTCAATTCGAATACGAAATGGTCGAAATGATATTTTAAATAATCACACATAACAGGCATGAGTCACTTGATTGTAAACCAGGCGGGCAGTGTCTGTCTCGCAATGAGTACAGTCAAATACAAAAACATGTAACCATTTTTACCAAATCGCTTCACAACACAATAGTCAAAAACTGGGTATTTTTGTAGCCGACTGCTTGTGTAAAATCGTCAAAATAACATGCGCAGATACTGTCCTCGGTCCTCTGCCGCACTGCAGTTCGTTACGTCACTATCCAGTCTCCTTTTGAGGTGTTAATTTTAAGACCCAATTTCACATCTGTCCGTATTTCTTGGGGAATTGTGGACAATACCCAATCTGCCGCCTGTCAACGTTAATCATAATTTCGTTAAACAAGCATATTCCACCATTAAAAACTAGCAAACGAACCCTGATGAAATTACGCCTAAATCTATAAAATTATGTAATGTGTCAATAGATCTGTGGTGTCACACTACAAATCAAAATGTGTTTACGATGTTGCATGTGATTTCAAAATATCTTTCTTCTTTCTTTCTTTCTTTACTCTGACAAAACCCATCTCACGCATCAAGTAATTAAGTAAATAAAAAAACATAATACACATGCATAAAAATTGCTATTATGATAACACAGACATCTTCTGCTGTCAACATTTAAAAATAATTTTAAATTGGGTTACAAACTATAACAGCTTTTGTTATGTAATTAATGTCCAATTATGGGTTTAGAATGTAATGCTGAGCATGGACCCAAATTTAGAGCCTGGAAGGCAAAGCACATTTATCAGCTGATCACAAAACAAACATAGATTGCCAGATCAAGATCTTAATAGAAATACAAGGCATATATCCAGCAGCAGTGATAGGTAAGATCAATTTTACCAAGCAAGAAATCAGTCTGTTTAATTTCCTTTTTAGGCTGCCTGTGCACTGAAGCCAAGCGGAGAAAATAAACAAATTGGGCTGCGTCTTTGTGAAGCCCAAAATAAGGGCATCTAAATCTGAGGAATTGGATTGGTCCATATTTCAGAGCTCTTCTCTAGTCAGCACCAGTGGACTGGAGCCTTAAACCTCTAATGAAGTATTTGGGGTGCTATCAGTTTAGTTAGACTTGTGAATATGCAAAGCTGTCTATGGCATGGCATCATTCATCAATCATCATCATTCATCAACAGCTGTTTTAACCACAATGTAAATTAACATTATGTATACACAGTTGCATGCTGTTACATAGTTAAATAAATGTGTAAATTGTTTGATGGTTAATTGATTATTGAAAAATATTCATAAAGTATAAATTCAATTGGCCCTCTTTTATATGAAAAGTAAAAAAGAACAGTTTTCCTAAGCTAAACAATTTTTTTTTTATGTATTTGCTAAAACCACCAACAATACCAACATTCATAAAAAAAAACCGGCCAAGTGCGAGTCGGACTCGCGCACCGAGGGTTCCGTACAAACACTTTCCATCCCTAAGTGGTTAAGTTAAGTTTGCACCTGGTATGTATAGCGCCCCATATAAATTAGGTGCAAAGTTAGGTATTAAAAAAAAAAATTATGGTTTTCGTAATTTTTCCTTTATCTATGCTATAAGACGTTGCTTCGTACCAAATTTCAAGATTCTGAGTTCACGGGAAGCACCCTGTAGGTTTTGATTCCCTTGCAAGTGTCGAAAATTTGCGGCATAAACGGCTGTATCTTTTGATTGCGTTGGCTTAGAAGTTTGATTTTTTCACAGCTTCAAGGGACAGTAGACCTGAGTAATTGATATAAATTTCAGCTTCATACCTCCACGCTTTCCTGAGAAAAAGGGTCTTGACAGACGGACGGACGGACGGACAGACGGACAACAAAGTGATCCTATAAGGGTTCCGTTTTTTCCTTTTGAGGTACGGAACCCTAAAAATGTAATTAAATGTATTGCTTTCATAGTAAAAAAATTATTAACTCACTTTCAACCAATTTCAAAACCTAGTAAGAGTCTAGTAGTGGCATAATTAGTCAAAGTTTTGAAGGCATCTGGAATATGCATATGCAAGACTCTAACATCAATACTGCCGTGCTACGGTGAAAAGCCGTATCTTACTATGAAACTCATACAAAGATACAACCTTTTAACGTAGGACGGCAGAATACATGACACACCTTAATTTGATACTATTGTGGACCTTACATAATCACTATGTGACTACCAGTGAAATGAAAACCAGCATAAAGTATAATAGAATTAAGCAGTGTAAGTAATATCAACGGGAAAATTAACCTTACAGAAACAAAGTAAAGATTCTATGTAGTATGACAAAGCGATTGGTTTGGTTCGCAATGCAGCTGCCTACTGAGCCAGTGGTCCTGGGTTGAAATCCCGGCCAGGGAAAATATTTGTGTGATGAACTCGAATATTTGTTCCTGGGTCATGGACCTATCTATTTATAAATTATGTATTTATCATCATCATTTGACGACGCGTTTGGCTCGGTTGGTAGACACCTGCCTACTGAGTCAGCGGTCCCGGGTTCGAATCCCGGCCGGGGCAAATATTTGTGCAAATATTTGTTCTTGGGTCATGGATGTTATCTATATACGTATTTATATATTATGTATATTGTTGTCTAGTACCCATAGTACAAGCTTTGCTTAGTTTGGGACTAGGTCGATTTGTGTATGTTTGTCCCTTAATATTTATTTATTTATTTGCTTGCCCTTATCCCATTTATTTGGAGGTGGCGCCGCATGTTTGCTTTCTCCATTCTTCCCTATTACTTCTCATCTCGTCGCTTACTTCCTTCTTATTCATATCATCGTCCACACAATTCATCCATCTTTTCTTTGGCCTTCCTCTTCTTCTATATCCGTATTTATATATTATGTATATGGTTGTCCAGTACCCATAGTTTTTTCAATAAATGTATTTGTATTTGTATAGTACAAGCTTTGCTTAGTTTGGGACTAGGTTGATTTGTGTAAGATTGTCCCTTAATATTTATTTATTTTATTTACTATGAATGATTGTACCCATGGAGTCATAGTCAAAGAATACATATTCCATACTAGCTAAAACCACTGCTGCACATTGTTAAATGAGCCTAATCAATGACACAACTAATGGTTATGCAACAAACAACCAAACAATAATAACAAAAGACTTCAACCTCTTATCTGTTATGTAAACACATTATTTGGAATAAGACAAAGAACATAAAACATTGGAGACTAGTTAAGAAACATAATGAAGTCTTATAATTTATACTGAAATTTAAGAAGAAAAAATTATGCTTATCTATGCATTATGGGCCCATTGTACAGGTTCCTTACATGAGGTATAATAACCTTACAGTTCACAATAGTTAACATCTGGTTCACAACACTTCAGTCCCTCTTACTGACAGAAGAAAAATCCATCATCAATTAAGGTGACCCAAGATAAAAAAAACAGCTCACCCATTTGTATTGTGCCATTTGTATTTGTTTACCTTCAAACATGACATTTGTAACACAACCTAGACTGATAATGTTGGGATAAAGTAGACAGCCCTCACCTAAAGGAACCTCTGACAAATCGAATAGGTAAGCCAGGAAGCCCTGTAAATAGGACAATGCCTAGATGACAATTAACAGTTAACCTCCACAGCTGTCAACATAATTCTTATTGAGCTCAAGTACTCTTGATGTTTCAAACGGAAAAGATGTCGCGTAGAAAAGCTCACAGATCATAAATATAACATTTATTGCGTAAAACTGCGCAACAAAGTATCATAACCTACAAAGAAAGGAATAATTGTAGAGTACAGTTAGGGGAGTTGAACTCACCGACTGCTGCGAACTCGTCCGGCGTCCTGCCGCCGGCCAGCAGCCAGCGGCACCAGTCGATGGTCTCCCACTCGTCGATGGCCTTGCTGGGGTTCAGCAGCACGTCCAGCAGCGGCCCGAGGTGCTGAGGAGATCCGCTCGCGCAATCCGCGTGGATGTACGCTGCTGCACCTCTCTTGCCCTTTTTCATTAACACTTGTGCCGTAGAACTCGACATTGTATCACTTTAAATCCACCACCACACAATGTACACTAAACCACCGTATTATTTCGGTCACTCACGGAAGAAACACCATTTCGAGTTTTACATAAGGCAATGAACTGTGGCCCGTAACGCTCCCGCGGCTGAACATAGTGCGGGCACGTTGGAAGAACACTACTGGTTGAAACTCGCGAACACGATAATTCAATAAGAAATTAATGATTTATATCGTTAAATAACTTTCATTAATTTCACAGAGAACTAAGCATTACAGAAACAGAAACAACTCGAACCCGACCTTTCGTGTTTTTTTTTTAATTGTAGTCGTATGGTAATGGTATGGCAATAATTGTCACTGTGTGACCTTAGTAAAAAAATCTGATAAAAAAAAATACTAAATACATTTCCACAGTGACAAATTCTTGATTAAAATCGATAAAATTAGTAAATTGATAGGTAAATGATAATTTTTTTTATGCACATCTGCAATGATTCGAACATTTCGAACACGAACATGACATACTGTTCATGTCTAATGAGTGGTGCACAGATTACTAAGGTGTACAGCTTCCATAATTTATTGATCAGTAGTCGTTCCAAAATATGGGTAAAAATATTAAAGCCTGATGAGAAATATATGAGGATGCGCCATATTGCGGAATGGGGAATGGATGAAAATATCAGAATTGCTTGAAATTTTTACTGTTGGTAGAAATAAGCTTTCTTAGCACCAGAAAAATGTTTCAGATTTTTTTGGCTGCACCGGTGATTTAAAAAAAAACAAAGAGGTTTTAGTTCAGTGCCTCTGAGCCGGCTTCGGCTGTTTAGAAGTTCGCCCAAACCTATAAAAAAGTCAAATGACGCTGTCAACTTCTTTGACACTTTTGACAGATCTCTTCAAAAACACAACGTCTTTTACCTTTGCTGTGACCGCTGAATTTCGACTGCTTTCGACGACTTATAGTACTTTTTACGAGTTGTTTCTGCCCCTGGACCTTGATCATTGCCTGCCTGAACGACGACTTACGCTTTTTGACCCTGGATTTGATATTGCAAGCTTAAACGACCACCATTGCAACTCATTGGACAATTGACTTGTTTTGTCGGCGAACGGATATTTTTACGTGTACTTTGCCATGGCCGATCACACGTTTTATACCAACGTGCTCAAAAAGTGATAAAAAAACCCTGGCCTAAGATTTTTTTTATGTAAGAGTAGAGCTTAAAGAAAATTGGTGTCAATTGGCTGGCAGGAACTGTCCAAAGCGCCCAATTTTTTGCTGTGAAGGAACTAAATTCTTTCACTTAAAAAGAATCAAAGCACTAGATATTGGATAACAATATATTTTTGAACTTGAACAATTATCGATCTTATAAAAGATCTCCCTGTCAGTTGCCTGTGTTGCCAGCGCCATCAAGTACGTTCCGTTATGTGTTTTTAACACACTGATAATGATTTTATGATGGTTTGTCAACAATGTCAATGTCATTCGTTGTGTTTTTTTAAAAGACAAATATCTAAAATTATCCAAAGAAAATACCAAAAACAATTCACAGTCGTGATCGTGAACGTAAGATTATAAATATAGTGTACACGTGTTTTTTATTATTATTTATTTATTGAAGAGCCGATTGTCCTACTGCTGGGCAAAGGCCTCCCTCTCATTCTTCCACGCGTCCCTGTCCCGAGCAATCTCCCACCAGTCTCGGTGAAAGGCGTCAAGTTTGTCTCGCCATCGCCTACGAGGTCTACCACGACGCCGGATGCTGTTTTGTGGGACCCACTCGGTGGTAACTTTAGCCCACAGGTCGTCCGGCATGCGAGATACGTGTCCGGCCCAGTCCCACTTCAGCTTTTCGGCTGCTTGGGCTTCGGCTTCTTGATTCTGTCAGTTAGTTTTACGCCCAGAATACTGCGTTCCATGGCTCTTTGACAAACCTTGAGGGTGGACTTCTGAACTTTTGTCAAAGACCAAGTCTGTGCTCCGTAGGTCAGGATTGGAAGAATGCACATGTCCATGAGCTTCCGTTTTAACGATATTGGAAAGTTTCCCTTCATATATGATCCATAAACCAATATCTCTTTAGGGAAGAGAGTTGGTGGAAGAGGAACTCCGTTGTGATGTGAGATTTGAGATTTGAGATAATTGATTTACAGAAAAATTGCTTATTCATATTATTATATGTACAATATTTACAATACACTTAGTCTATGTAGCACCCAGCATGATGCTACTTGGAGGGGATACAATATTTTGTACTCCTACAAAATGTCTTACAAAATGGCGCGTTACGTAATACTCTGAGCTTGTGTGCGCGCGTTCGCGCGCCTATAAATTAATGCGAGGAAAATGATGCGAGTAGTACCTGGGTGTGACCATCGACAGGGGACTCACCATGGTGAAACACGTGGACGAAACGATCCGGCAGACAAGAGGAGCAGCCATCAAACTCCGACCAGTCCTTGCCAGCAGCCTTCCCTTGCGCATAAAGCTTGGGATATATAAGACGTACCTGCGGTCCCGTCTGACCTACGCGGCACCCACATGGTACGCTCTTACATCTGCTTCAAACAAGAAAAGGCTGCGTGCGCAGGAGACCCAAGCCCTGCGCACCATAGTCTCGGCCCCGCGATATATGCGGAACGAGACTATTCACCGAGACCTAAAATGGCAAGGGCTGGACGCCTTCATAGGGCAACTGGCTGGAGCCATGATCTGCCGCGCTGATCACTCGGGGATTCCCAGCCTCAAGGGGATCGCGCCACTCCACGCTCGTCCTCCAGACGTACGGGACAGGGCTCTGCCGATAGAGCTCGTGCCCCCCGACTGAATCCCCTGGAACACCAGGTGCCCACAATGCCAAAGAATGGCCAACATGACCGCAAAGCCGCAGAAAGGCCAACGTGCTCGCCTGCAGCTGAGCAAAAATCTCCACGCCACCAGCATCAACGCTATCATCGCCAGCACCGTTACCTGAAACGATTGCTGACGAGCTGAACTCACCACCAAAAAGGAAGAAGATAAATAAATAAATCGTCTCAGAAAGAGACGTCCCGTTCGTAGTTGCGAACGGAGGAGCTGCTGTCACAGAGGGCCAAGCCCTGTCATGGCTTCCCCACACTCCCACGGGGATGTGTGTGACGCAAGAATGACGACGCGAGCTCCTTTGTCGCCGGCGTTCATCGTGTTCACTCGTTCCAGCGTATCTCCTGTGCTTCAGCCCATCGAAGACTCGAAGCTTGAAGTTCTGAAGACGAAGATCGAAAAGAGAAGACGATGCTGACTGAAGATAAATTATTATACAACTGTCTTTTTGAAGACAAACAACCTGATCTTTTCAGAGCAAACGCTCAGGCGTCAATCTCGCTGTTTCTATGGAGACAACGTCAATCCTCTTCCTCTACACCTACAGCTCCTCCAAGCATTCTCGGTACGTCTTGTGACCTCCTTGTCTTGTCGAGCCTGGAAGGAGACTATTTGGCCCAGATAAATGTACTCATGGACATATTCCATTCTTCCACCATCCACTTCTACTCCTCTCTGGGGGCTGTTGGTCATGAGTTTAGTCTTTGACATGTTCATCGTTAGTCCGACCTCAAGGCTTGCTCTGCTCAGGTCTTGTAGCATGACACCGAGTTCCGTAGCTGACGTTGAGAACAGGACAATGTCGTCGGCGAAACGCAGATTTGTTAATCGCGTCTCATCGACAACAGTACGCGAAGTACGAATTTTTTGGGAATAGACCTAGATGAATTTTTAAATTTTAATATGCACGTCGATAGCGTTTGCAATAAAGTAAATAGGTTCCTATTCCCACTAAGAAAACTAAGGCAAACTGTATCACAAGATGCGGCATTACTAGCATACCATAGCTATATTATGTCGACACTCAGATATGGCCTCGTCATATGGGGAAATTCGGTAGACGCAAAAAAGGCATTCGTAATGCAAAAAAAATGCATCAGGGCCATCTTTTCGATGCAGCCAACAGACTCATGTAGACCAGTCATGAGAAGTCGGAAACTATTATCTCTTCCTTCTTTGTATATTTATGAAGTTGCTGTATTTGTACGTTTACATGAGAGCTACTTCAAGAGAAATAGTGAGGTAATTACATACAATGACCGCATGTCTAGACAACGGAACCTTCTCGACATGCCTAAAACTCGTCTTAAACAAACAGCTAGAAGTTCATTCTTCATGTGCGTTAAGGTATTTAACAAATTACCCCCAACTATCAAAGAACTCCCTTTAAAACAGTTTAAAAATGAATTATTTGTGTGGCTTTGTGACATGTGCTTTTACTCTATAAATGAATACCTAAATTATAATTCTGCACAATAAATACCCATGCACTTATTGACATTTTGTAATTCTAGTTAGTTTAGTTGTTTTAATTTTAAGAACTTCATGACAACATAGTTCTAATTATTAATTATTGTATAACAATGTAAAATATGTATTGTTCTGACATTGCCTTAATTTGTTTTTTCCAATTTATTCGCACTATGTAACGAAAATGACGACGATAGATTTGCAATGTACCTTATATATGTTTAATTGTGATTATGTGACATCATGATTCCCACATCTAATTTCTTGGCATGTTCTCGAAAGTGATGTGATATTTGCATGCTTATTTAAGCAGGTTATGGTTGACCAAATTTTTTATACCGCCTATGTACTTATACCCATAATCAGCAAATAAATTTATTTCATTTCAATACCCTTACCCACGTTACACGTGTTTACTACACGAAAAACAGTCAGGAAAAGAGTGCATTTCATGAAATGATATTACGAGGTTAACATAGTGGAACTGACAGGTATTTAAACTAATGTCATTATAGTGGGTTGTGATTGGTTGCAAAATTGTTGCCATATAAATCTTATAAAATAAAAAAATAATATATTTCTGGTCAGGCTTTAAATAGCTGGTCAGCCGAAGGAATTGGCGACGTCTGAAGGCTATTTAAGAAGAAAGGAGTAGATTGGTTTTGGAACAGATACTTCGCTTAGTATTGCGTTTTGCACGAATTAAAAAAAAAAAAAAGTATTGCGTTTTGCGTTGGACAAGCTGTCTGTCATGTGGTCATAATCATTATTGTGCGCATGGTGCTTTTGCATTATTGTAATCCATCCGTTCATTTGATTTTCATTTCAATGGCGGTGTTCAGTGAAATAAAGTGAATATTGTTACGTTTAAGCAGAATATATCAAGAGTTTTGTGAACTGAGAAGCTTTACTTTGAGAGTTAAAATGGGGGAAGAAAAGAAGGTTATGTTTCATGAAATGGAGCTGGACGACAGAATAATCAAGGTAAATGGTTATATACTAACCAACGGTAATACATATTGTCTGTAGTTTGTTATGAATTTATATATGATGGTGGTGTTAATATTTTAGGCCATAGCACAACTGGCGTGGTCCGCACCGACATTGATCCAAGAAACTGCGATACCGCTGCTGTTGGAGGGCAAGGATGTCCTCATGCGAGCGCGGACGGGATCCGGGAAGACAGCTGCGTTCACTATTCCCGTTATACAGAAGATTTTGCATCTAAATAATACCAGCAAACATCAATGTATTCGAGCCTTGATATTGTCGCCAAGCAAAGAGCTGTGTGGGCAGGTCAGTTATTTTAAGATTCGTTTTATACCGAATGCGCATGTGCACCTTTGCAATAATCATTATCTGGGCATCCACTTCCTACACAGAAATCAATATTTAAATCTGATATCCTTGTTATTCTCCTGTTACTAATTTGTGAGTGAGTGAGAGGCACATTTTATTTTAAATAGAGGACAGACATATTTATAAACTGTCAGCAACCTTTTAGTAGACAAGGGCTGTATTGAGTCAAGTGAAGGGTGGGTGTGTCGGTCTGCATTTGGTAAGAATTGTTTAATACATAAAAAATATTTATGGGCCAGTAGGAATAGTGTATATTGATATAAAGGGTGTACATTCATATACACAATTTGCTTGTTAATTCTTCAAGCTAATCTATATGTTAACAACTGTATAATTTACCTTATTAAATATGATGAATTTAGCAGTATCAATCAGTAAACCATAGATATATTTTGGATTTGTTAACTCAACAACTAAAGATGAACTTCCGGTTGGCGCCATTTTATGCGAGTTGATTGTCAATATAAAACGTCTCATACCGCCATTTACGTCAGTTCATCTTTAGGAGTCGAAGAGTGAAAGTGTGAACAAAAGCTGTGTATTAATTAAGTTAAGTAAGTGAAAGCTTTGAAAATATATACAAGTGAGTACTGAATTTGGTTTCCTTGCTTAATTATTATTTTATTACCCACCGTTGCTAAACCCATGTGAGTGAGTCGGCATCTAACCAATTTTCGTATTGTGCCTATAATAAGAATATAGTCGCCATTGATGTATGTGATTCACTTAACGAGGCTTCACTCCCATAAGTTTAGATAATGCCAACCTGAACACTGAGTCTGAATGTAGCTCCTTTGAGTAAGAATCCAATAGTAGAAAGTATATTCAAAGCATAGCATGAGGATTCCGACTGAAATGGGCTACAGTGCTTTACATATAGTATTGCAAAAAGTTTTAGATTTGTATTGAAAATAATTTTTCTATACAGTACATTATACTATACAATAAATACATTTATTGAAAAAAACATAATGCACACAGAGGTACAGTTGAATAGAGAGGCGTCATCATATTAGTATTTTATTTAATCTTAATAGTGTGATGCAGGATTGCCTTTTGTTTTGTATGGGCGCGTGGCATCATACAGTCATGGAATAATTTCCTTGGTCCTCACGCCGAAACGTCTGGAACAATTTTAAGCAATTTTAAGCAATTTCGGTACAGGTATAGCCGGACATCCAAAGATGGTTGTAGGATACTTTTTACCTGACTATAGTATTCAAAAAAATACGCGTACGATGTTGCGGGCGGAGTAATGTATAAAACAAATATAACTACTTGCTCTACTTTTGTTACTTTTGATGTTTGATTTATTTCAAATGAACGCAAATGATATTTAGAAATATATAAGAGTGACATTCCACTTGACAGTGTTTAGGAATAACACTAAAGTGTTAAATTAATTTTGAACTATAATAAAACCCTTCTCTGTGTGATGGTTGGGAAGAGTAACAGTACTTGTGCTTGAATGTGGCACTGATTAGATGCAGTAGTAGGTGGGTTTCAAGAAAAAGAAAAATAAAATTTGTATTTCACATCCAAAATAAAGAAAAAATGATTCTTTTTGTCTATTATATTGTATTACAATTACTATTGTTTGAACAGTGCTTGTGTTTGTGGCTGTTTTCTAAAAGATATTGTTTTTAATTGTTTGATTACAACTATTACAAGTAGAATAGAATTGTGTCTTCAAAATGTTGGATGTATTATTATTATTATTATTATTATTATTATTTATAATGAGGCAGGCAGTTTAACAACTGATAGTGCCTATATCCAGCAATCTGTGTCTTGAGATCGTTGCTCAGTGGTATGCTTGTCTAATTTATTCTTGAAATTATTGACGTTAGGTGCTGAAATTACATCCTCGGGGAGTTTGTATTATTTTTTAAATAAGCTGATTTTTAATTTCAGCTTAATTAACATCATATATAATGAGGAATTTAGTCTCTGGTAAGTGAGAATGGATATTAAAACATTTTCCAAATAATACCTTTTCTATGTTTCATTTGCGTTCATTTTATATCTATTTATAAGTTAATATATATGTCTTATTATTAAATAACATATAAGTTTCGTAAAAATTAGGCCTTCACTTTGGAATTGATTAGTTAGAACACAGGTATAAGGTAGAAGATATTTCATTATTTTGTTTTAGTCTGCAATTCTGCATGAACGTCAGTAGTTTTAAGGTTTTGAGATTTGTGTACAGTTATAATTTCTATTCCAGATAGCATCAGTGATAGCAGATTTGACGTTAAAATGTGCGCGGGAAGTGCGCTGTATAGACGTCTCTGCCAATGGCGACATGCAGACACAGAAGGCCCTGCTCTCGGACAAGCCCGACATCGTGGTGGCGACTCCATCGAAAGCCCTGGCGCACCTGAAGGCAGGCAACATGAGGTTGAAGGATGATTTGGCCATGCTGGTGGTAGACGAAGCAGATCTGGTGTTCTCCTTTGGATATGAAGATGAAATCAAGGAATTGTTGGGGTAAATATGGTACATAATAATTATACTTTTTATGTGCTTTTCTATATTTTTAAATTAAAAATAATGTTATCTTCACCCTTTTTCCATAAATATATTGATAAGCTTATCAGTAGGTTTTTGTTTTCTAGGCATTTTTTGTTTTATGCATTTTTTTATCTACTTCGCATCAGCATGCAGGGCCGCGTCTGTAGGCCGGGCGGGGCTGCGCCGGGGGCCCCCTCCCCCCGCGTGCTGCGGCGCAGGAGAAAGGTTTCTCCCCGGCGCGGGCCCGGCAACTGCTCGGAGTCTCGTATATAGACATCGTTAGCGCTCGAGTCTCGCGCAGGTGTTCCGCTGGGAGACACCTTATTTCTGCGGTGTCGTTCATTTCCACGCAAGAATAAGGTTTCTTCTCCGGTGTGACGTCGTTCAACTCTACTGGGCAAATTTTGTCATTGAATTTGATGAGGCGCGAATTCTAATGAGTTGTAACCTGGCGTGTATCTGTGAGCTGTGAGCTGGTTTACAGTTCCATTAAATCCATAATTGCAAAACACCAAATAGCCGGCATCCTGTGTATCCAAAAAAATCTGATTACCAAAATAACAGATTTCCTTTGTATATATAGGTTCTATTGTATCAAGTTTTATATCATGTTCTTAATACACGATGTTTCCTATAAAACCTCATACCCCAAATATATAACTTCGAAATAACAATTATAAAAACGGTTTAGACTCACGTAAAAATTGTCAAGAACGGCCCGACATGTTTCAAACTCATTTGGAGCTCTTCATCAGGGGTAGCTATCCGTGCTGCTACGTGACTCACAATAACTTTAAAACACTGAAATACTAGACTAGTCAGATTCAAAACACAATGTTCTCTACTAGTGTTCTCAAAATCAGATATTATGAGATATCGGTATTAAAGGGAAGATGTTGTATTGAAAACACGTCGCTTTGGCTATCCTATATAAAAAGCAACACAGTAAAAAGTTCAGAAATCAGGAAATTCGGTAATCTTGTATGTTTCAATTTTGATATTTAGGGAACGAGCGGCTTACGTAGGGCGCCTTAGTGCAGCACCTCTTAGCTCTTAGGACATGCGTGAACGGGATAAGATTTCACTCGTCGTGCGGGACTGACAAGCAGTGACTTGACTTAATACTGTTTTGTATCTAAGTGCCCTACGGGTTGTCTTATTTCTTGATGGCGTGACAATATTGTATTTACCCACAGTGACTTCAAAGTATCGAATCTAGCCAGATCAACGTTTTGGACATTACAAGCCACATTTCACTGCAAGTCCTTCACCGGGTGACACCACATACCTCATCTCGAAGAGATATCTGCTTGGTCTTTCACCTGGTGAAACCTTGTGCCTGCGCTTGTTTGATTGCACGCAGGAATAAGGTTTCACCCCGGTGCGACCCTGACAAGCATTGAATCAAGTAACACCCACGTGTTGAACACTTATTGATTGTAGATGTATTGTTTTTATTCCTTAATTGTGTAATTAGACGGTAGAACCAGCTAAATACGATTTCCTGCGTAAAACACCATTTACCGCCGGTCCCAGTGGTGTACCATGCACCTTGTTTTCATATATATTTTACGGTTAATATGACTCTCGGCTGCCTTAATACGCCATCTCATCAAGTTGATTAAAACGCATTTTTGGCCTGGTTCCTTCAGAAACGTGTTAAGTGGGTCGTACTGTATTTTGTTTTCCCACACAGTGCGAGACACCGAAGTACCGGAACTGGTCGAACAACGTTGGATATTGCGAGCCACTATCAGCAGTGTGGGTCTTTCATCCGCTGACACCTTATGCCTGCGCTTGTTTCATGTCACGCAGGAATAAGGTTTCAACCCGATGCGCGACTCTGGACCGGCAGTATTGGATAGGAGATACCATTTGAAATATGATACTTCTAAAGCTTCACCAGAAATTGTTCTCACGAAAGTTGTCTCATTCTCTGCATATCTACGTAATAATTTAATTTTTATAATTTTAATTTGTTTCAAGTATTTAAATCGCGCAGAACACCTCACATGGAAAGACCATAATATATTTATGTGCGTTTTTGCATACGCCCTGTTCTGGTTCTCGCCTCTTGAGTACTTATGTTCTTATTGGTACGTGGTATTCGTGTGCGTGACACTTACAAAAATATATCAAGATAGAAGGAAAGAGTGTACGTACTACGTACCTCGCGTGGCGAAATGTTGACATGGTGTCAACTTTGCTCGCCGCGAACATTAGTCAGCTCACGACCGCGGTCTGTGTGCGACGTCAGGTCTTAAAAACAAAATGGCTTGTTGCGCAATAATTAATTGTTCAAACACTTCCAATAAAATTGGAGCTGTTAATCGAAGTATTTCCTTTCATTGGTATGTACAATTTGCCCTTTAATATCTGTTATTAATTAAATATTAAAACAGAGGCGGGCGGTTGTGTCCAACGCTAGCCTTCCATTGCGGCTTTAATTTGACGAGCCAACCTTGGCGTGCATTCAAAGCCAGCGATGTAAAAATATGCTATTCAAACTGTCGAGTCACGTTCAAGGTCGATTTCTCATTTTTTATGTCAAAAGTAAGAATAGTGCTGCTGTAGAATGCGATTTTCTTATTCGATTTAAATCGATTTTGAAAACAGTGACAATGATAATTACGTTCTTATATTATTATGCAGCTATATAATGTAAGTACATAGTGCAAAGCAAGTATTATTGCGACTGTTTTTGTTTGTGACGGCGGCTGGGCCGCGGCGCGGTGCGCTGTGGGTGGCGATGCATAGAATCGGTGCCGTGTTCGAATCGATCTGTGAATCGATTTTTCTGAATCGTTTTCGCGCAGCTTATATTTCCCATCACTAAATTACGCTCGTGACGTCAAAGTACCTACGCAAAATGTTACACGCTCGGTCTCCCTACAAATCGCTGAACTCTTTCCTTCTATCTTGATATATTTCTGTGGTGACACTACTGCGCATTAAATTTATACGCAAACTGACATGTGATGTCTTATAATTTAATAATTATTTTTTTATTGCCTTATGTCATTCTAATGTTACCTTATTTTTAACCCGACAAAAAAAGTGTTATAAGTTTAACATGTGCATGTTGTGTCTGTCTGTACCATCATAGCTCCCAAACGGGTGGACCAATTTAGCTGCAGTTGTTTTTAATCAAAAGATTTATCCTTCGAGATGGTTCATAGCTATGTTTGGCGGAAATAGGACTAGTCGTTTCCAAAATATTCAGCTTTAATTGGAACAAGTACCGAGTTCTCAGCCAATATTGAAGCTAAGAATTCAAAATTTTGTAATTATGGTCAGTTTTAGTAGCATTTTCTATATATTCATTGCATGAGGGTCTCGTGATGACCAGCTACTTGTGTCGCCGGTGTTTTAAATTTAGGTTATCAGAATTTTTTTTACATATGTCAGAGAACACAATAGACAACAGCAGTGGCGATGCTATTTTATTT
The DNA here is from genome assembly GCA_947623375.1 of Apotomis capreana. NCBI lineage: Eukaryota > Metazoa > Arthropoda > Insecta > Lepidoptera > Tortricidae > Apotomis > Apotomis capreana. The sequence continues at coordinate 376,037 of OX392512.1, read as the reverse complement.
TCAGTTCAAAATATATATATTTTTTGTTATTTCCGTACTTTTAGTTCCGTTCGCGATAATCACACATTGTCAATCATGATCATGATATTTGCATTTCATCTTCTGCGTGTAAAGTTGTTGCCGTTTAATTATTTAGTAATGAATCATCTTTATATTGTAATTTCTAAGCGTTTTGAAAAACGCACACGCCGAAAAAACACACGCCTCAATGCCGCTAACGATAGCGGCGAGTTGACATATTTTTCATAAATGTATGAACTCTACTGTACCTACTTGTTGCATGTGTTGTAAACATGTTACTTAAGTGATTTATATATTATGGTCATATGCTTGTATAATTATTTGTTATGTGCGATTCGGTCCATGTCAGGTTCAAGGGTGTAATGTTGAACGTTTGTTGTGGGTGGGCAGGCACCTGCCGAAGATCTACCAGGCGGTGCTGGCGTCGGCGACGCTGTCGGACGACGTGCTGAGCCTGAAGAAGATCGTGCTGCGCAACCCGGTGACGCTCAAGCTGGAGGAGCCGGCGCTGGCGGGCGGCGCGCAGCTGCAGCAATACCACATCTTCTCCGAGGAGGACGACAAGGCCGCCATCCTCTACGCGCTGCTCAAGCTCAACCTCGTCCGGGGGAAGAGCATCATCTTCGTCAGGACTGTGGATAGGTGTTACAAGTGAGTGCTTACTTAACATACCTACTAATTAGTTTAACACCGTGTATTGCTTGTATTTGCTTGTATGTATTGTATTTCAGCGTTGTTTTTAGTGTCTGGCGATCAACAATTTAGATCATATAAGAACACGCGATGAAAGTTGTTGCGGCGTCGTTCGCAAATTAATTGTGGAAGCGAGATAATGATTGCTTTAATAATGATGGCAGTCCAAACTGACATGTGCGCGCTGCATCTAGAGTCTCTCACTGGGAGACATCTTGTTCCTGCGCTGTCCAGTTCACGCAGGAATAACGTTTTTCCCCCAGTGCGAGTCCTCGGCGGTCTGGTTGATAATGATTTACTTTGACAATGATGGCAGTCCAAACTGACAGGTGCGCGCTGCATTTAGAGCCTCTCATTGGGAGACATCTTGTTCCTGCGCTGTCCAGTTCACGCAGGAATAACATTTTTCCCCCAGTGCGAGTCCTCGGCGGTCTGGTTGATAGTGATTCACTTTGACAATGATGGCAGTCCAAACTGACAGGTGCGCGCTGCATTTAGAGCCTCTCACTGGGAGACATCTTGTTCCTGCGCTGTCCAGTTCACGCAGGAATAACATTTTTCCCCCAGTGCGAGTCCTCGGCGGTCTGGTTGATAATGATTTACTTTGACAATGATGGCAGTCCAAACTGACAGGTGCGCGCTGCATTTAGAGCCTCTCACTGGGAGACATCTTGTTCCTGCGCTGTCCAGTTCACGCAGGAATAACATTTTTCCCCCAGTGCGAGTCCTCGGCGGTCTGGTTGATAATGATTTACTTTGACAATGATGGCAGTCCAAACTGACAGGTGCGCGCTGCATTTAGAGCCTCTCACTGGGAGACATCTTGTTCCTGCGCTGTCCAGTTCACGCAGGAATAACATTTTTCCCCCAGTGCGAGTCTTCGGCGGTCTGGTTGATAATGATTTACTTTGACAATGATGGCAGTCCAAACTGACAGGTGCGCGCTGCATTTAGAGCCTCTCACTGGGAGACATCTTGTTCCTGCGCTGTCCAGTTCACGCAGGAATAACATTTTTCCCCCAGTGCGAGTCTTCGGCGGTCTGGTTGATAATGATTTACTTTGACAATGATGGCAGTCCAAACTGACAGGTGCGCGCTGCATTTAGAGCCTCTCACTGGGAGACATCTTGTTCCTGCGCTGTCCAGTTCACGCAGGAATAACATTTTTCCCCCAGTGCGAGTCCTCGGCGGTCTGGTTGATAATGATTCACTTTGACAATGATGGCAGTCCAAACTGACAGGTGCGCGCTGCATTTAGAGCCTCTCACTGGGAGACATCTTGTTCCTGCGGTGTCCAGTTCACGCAGGAATAACATTTTTCCCCCAGTGCGAGTCCTCGGCGGTCTGGTTGATAATAATTTACTTTGACGATGATGGCAGTCCAAACTGACAGGTGCGCGCTGCATTTAGAGCCTCTCACTGGGAGACATCTTGTTCCTGCGCTGTCCAGTTCACGCAGGAATAACATTTTTCCCCCAGTGCGAGTCCTCGGCGGTCTGGTTGATAATAATTTACTTTGACGATGATGGCAGTCCAAACTGACAGGTGCGCGCTGCATTTAGAGCCTCTCACTGGGAGACATCTTGTTCCTGCGCTGTCCAGTTCACGCAGGAATAAAGGCTGATTTAGACGATGCCAATTTTGAGACGCCTAAATTACGGCGCCAGTGATTACCGCACAGCACACCTCCGACCGTTTACACAATGACTATGTTCAGCCGCCTAAATCTCGCCGCCAGTCGTGTTTACACGGTGCTTTTTTTCAGTACCAGTCATTAGTGGCAGCGGGAGACGCGGAGGGGGGGGGGGGGGGGTCACTGGCGCCGAAAAATAGGCTCGTGTTCTATTCCGCGCCAGCGCTGGCATGCGGCGAAAAAATGGCGCGGAAAGTGTTTATACGGTGCCTTTTCGAGGCGCTGTAATTTAGGCGTCTCAAAATTGGCATCGTCTAAATCAGCCTTAACATTTTTCCCCCAGTGCGAGTCCTGGGCGGTCTGGTTGATAATAATTTACTTTGACAATGATGGCAGTCCAAACTGACAGGTGCGCGCTGCACTTAGGGGTCATCCATAAATTACGTCACACGAATTTCATGATTGTTTGCCCCTCCCCCCGTCCTTGTCACAGCTGGTCACATTTATGAGACTCCCCCCCTCCCTAGTGTGACGTCACATATTTTGCATATTTACATTTAAGCAGAAATTATTGAAGGAAAATAGCGGTTCCAAATTCAGTTTTATTTCCATTTAAATCTTTTTTTTAATAAAAAATTGACATCAAATTCAAACAATTAACAAAACAAAAAACTATTGACTATATTAATGATAATGAAAGAAATTAACAAAACAAAAAATATTAATAGAATTATATTCCTTTAAATAATTTATAACTGGCATAGCTGAAATGTGACGTCACAAAATTTAGGACCCCTCCCACCCCCTTATCACACAATGTCACACTTCGTGGACCCCCTCCCTCCCCCTTAACGTGTTACGTAATTTATGGATGGCCCCTTAGAGCCTCTCACTGGGAGACATCTTGTTCCTGCGCTGTCCAGTTCACGAAGGAATAACGTTTTCCCCCATACAGTGCGAATTCTCGAAATACGATCGGCACAGAGCATAAAAAAAAATATTACAGCCTTTGGCGAGGTTTACTTAGAGCCAGAATAATTTAAGCCGAATGTGGCGATGAAGTTTATGCTACTTGTCAATTTTTTTTTGTGAAATTCATGATTATTATATTTTATAAATAGATCTATGTAACGAGTTGTGTTACATCGCATGTTCGTCCCAGATTAAAGCTTTACCTGGAGCAGTTCAAGATCGGGTCGTGCGTGCTGAACTCGGAGCTGCCGGCGGCGGTGCGCTGCCTGTCCGTGGAGCAGTTCAACCGCGGCCGCTACCGGGTCATCGTGGCCTCCGACGAGAAGGCGCTCGAGCAGCCCGACGGCGGCATCCTGCCCCTGGAGGAGCGCCAGCCCAAGAAGAAGGTATCCTGCGTCAAATAACAACAACCACATCTCTGATTCCCCTTGTCGTTACATTCTTGGCAGGGTGGTCGTGGCTGTCATATCTTGTGTGGCAAGCCTAACAACACGGCGCCATTCTTCTCTCACAGCCGCGCGTCTGGTACTCTCGTGCAGAGGGAAGTTTGTATCCGATTTGATTTGGTCAGTCACCTCATGGAAGACCTACCGCGTAAATCTAGTACCGTCTGCTTTGCTCTGAACCACCAGGCGCTCAATGGACAAAGCTCCAGATCTTGACACGTGTCCGAAAAAGGCGAGGATTCGGGACTTCACTATTGAGAACAAGCGTTGTTCTATGTTTAGCTCTTGAATAATGGACTGGTTGGTGTGAAATTCTTTCCATGATATGCCAAGCACTTTTCACCAGCACCACATTTCAAGCGCATCTATCTTGCGTTTTTCTATCTCTTGAGTGTCCAAGTCTCTGCGGCATATGAAAACACGGTGTTTTGATTGCATTTACAGAATGTGTGTGTTTGTTGCAGCAAGCGTCGAAGCGGCGGCGCGACAAGGAGTCGGGCGTGTCGCGCGGCATCGACTTCCAGAACGTGGCCAACGTCATCAACTTCGACTTCCCGCTCGACGTCAGCTCCTACGTGCACCGCGCCGGCCGCACCGCGCGCGGCACCAACCAGGTGACACGCCACACACAACACACCACACACCACACACCGCACACCGCACACCGCACACCGCACACCGCACACCGCACACCGCACACCACACACCACACGCCACACGCCACACGCCACACGCCACACGCCACACACCACACACCACACACCACACACCACACACCACACGCCACACGCCACACGCCACACGCCACACACCACACACCGCACACCACACACCACACCCCGCCCCTCCACCTTCTGAACACACGTGACACACCTTGTGATCTACTATTTGTGTATCTAATAATGTATACAAATATGCCCGACTCGCACAGCTAAACTGTGTATTGAACTGCTGCTTGTGGTATTTCTGGACCGATAAGGAAAAAGTGTACTCCCATCAGACAAGGAACGCATTTCTGTCAGATAGAGGATGCCGGAGTTCTGAGGTAACAAACATTACAAAACAAAAAGTACAACCGAATCGAAAACCTTTATCCGTTTGAATGTCATGGTAAACCATTGTCACGAGAAAGATATACAGTGTAAGAGTGTGCACGCTGGTGTTTTATACGTGTCGTGTCTGTCTCTCGTCAGGGCTCGGTGCTGTCGCTGGTGTCCATCCGCGAGAAGCCGCTGCTGGAGGCCGTGGAGCGGCACCTGGCCGCCGGCCTGCAGGGGAAGAAGGTCCTGCAGTAAGTGCTCATCAGTTGCCATGGCGTGTATTAGTGTCGCGAGGAAAGCCACTTGTACCCTCTTTCTTGTCATCTGATCGATTGAGCAAACCGCAAGTGTGGTTTGGTCATTCATTATGTATCAGAAAGAAAAGATAATTTCACATTGTTTAGCAAAAATGTTGATAAACTTTAGTATGTAATGAACGCACGTTTACGTATTAGGAAGTACGAGTTCGCGCTGGAAGAAGTGGAGGGTTTCCGCTACCGCTCCCGCGACGCGTGGCGCGCCGTCACGCGCATCGCGGTGCGCGAGGCGCGGCTCCAGGAGATCAAGCGGGAGCTGCTCAACTGCAAGAAGCTGCAGGTGAGGCCCGTCCCATACGGACACCGCTAGAGCGGGTGCGGCGCTTCCGCTCCCGCTCCCGCTCCCGCTCCGTCACGCGCATCGCGGTGCGCGAGGCGCGGCTCCAGGAGATCAAGCGGGAGCTGCTCAACTGCAAGAAGCTGCAGGTGAGGCCCGTCCCATACGGACACCGCTAGAGCGGGTGCGGCGCTTCCGCTCCCGCTCCCGCTCCCGCTCCGTCACGCGCATCGCGGTGCGCGAGGCGCGGCTCCAGGAGATCAAGCGGGAGCTGCTCAACTGCAAGAAGCTGCAGGTGAGGCCCGTCCCATACGGACACCGCTAGAGCGGGTGCGGCGCTTCCGCTCCCGCTCCCGCTCCCGCTCCGTCACGCGCATCGCGGTGCGCGAGGCGCGGCTCCAGGAGATCAAGCGGGAGCTGCTCAACTGCAAGAAGCTGCAGGTGAGGCCCGTCCCATACGGACACCGCTAGAGCGGGTGCGGCGCTCCCGCTCCCGCTCCCGCTCCCGCGACGCGTGGCGCGCCGTCACGCGCATCGCGGTGCGCGAGGCGACTTTATAGCACACCGCTCATGCATTATGTTGGTGAGTCTGGTACTTAATTAGAACAATAAAGGGAACTATAATATTGCGGCGACCACTAGCGACATCTAGTGGAATGTAGTGGATAATAAATGCATTTCATGAATTTCAAGTTTTGTGGGTCATATTTCTTATTGATTGTGTATTGAAATAAACAAATTGTAAATGAATACGACGTAATCTATTGAATGAGTAGGTGGTATCTCATGATGACAACAATGTAACATATCACTTTGATGATCTGTCTAATCTTCTCTCTGACTCGTCCCCCTTCCCCCCGCCCCGCCCCCCCGCCTGCCGCGCTACTAACTTCCCGCCCCCGCAGGGCTACTTCTCGGACAACCCGCTGGAGCTGGCGGCGCTGCGGCGCGACCGCGCGCTGCACACGGTGCGCGCGCAGCCGCAGCTGGCGCACGTGCCCGACTACCTGCTGCCGCCCGCGCTCCGGCCCATAGCGCTCGACGACGAGCAGGGCGAGCCGGACCGGCCGCCGCCGCCGCCGCACAAGAAGAAGAAGCAGCGCGACTTTGCCAGCGCCAAGAAGCTCAAACATCAGGTGAGCAGTCATCGCTCTATGGATCAAAGGGCAGCAGAAGAAAAGCAGAACTTCGGTTGCTCAAATTCTAGGAGCCTAAATGGCATTCCAATTTATTTAATACTAGCATTAACCCGCGGCTTCGCTCGCGTGCCCATATAATATACATTATCCTACGGGAACAATGCTCTTTTTTTCAGGATTAAAAGTAGGCTAGGTATTTGTTAAGTTAGGGTATAATCTGCAATCTGCATTTCCCTCATGCATATCCGTCCAGCCGTTTTAGCGTGAAGAAGTAACAAACATACACAGACTTTCGCTTTTCTAATATTACTGGGAAATACTTTTTATGTTATCACAACTCCACTTTAACAAATCAAACCGAAAACTCGAGCACTCAAATCAAGCGATCTCAGCTTTTACTGTATCCAAATAAAGTTCACTTCAAAATTCATAACTCGAAGTGAAGCTAAGACACCGGGATATGTGTGCATTTTATTTGTATAAAGCTTTTATAATGTCCCGAGCCTCCGCTTATCGACTTAGTTTAGGTTAGGTTAGGGATATTCGAGATTGGTTTAATGATTCTAAGCCATGTTCTAAGTTACGTCATGTTCTATTGTAAGATATTGAGGTTCTCTTCGTTGATGAATGAAAAATGTATTATTCTGAGCCAGATAAACGTAATTCAGAATTCTGAAATGACTTAACAATCATACTTATTGAAAAGCTTGAATAATTATTACAGATACAGGAAGTTTCCCAGCAGCAGAAAAAAAGCCGATAAACCATAGCAACATTACCAATGTTGATTTTCAGACTTTGTCACCACATTTCTCTCTTTTAGGGGTTGAATTAAAAAACAACCTGAAACACGTGTTTTTTTGATTTATCGTTAGAAATACTCCTTTGAAGTTTCGAATAAAATAGTTTAACTAATCTTGTTTCCCCATACAAACTTTGGACCCCCATTTTACTCCTTTGGCCCTTGAAACATTCTCTCTTAGTGCACCCCTACACCTTATAGTAACCTAAGTGCCAAATTGGACTCTCTGGAACCAGCGGTTTAGTATTTAGACATTTCAACTCCATTTCCTCCAGTTTAACTAATCTTGTTTCCATATACCAAACTTTGGACCCCCATTTCACCCCTTTGGGGGATCTTGGGGGGACTTTTGAAAAATTATCTCTTAGTGCACCCCTACACCTTAAAAGGAACCTACATTGGACTCTCTAGAACCAGCGGTTTAGCATTTAGCACATTGGATTTTAAAATCGTTGCGGTTTTCGTAATCAGCAACCCGATAAACCATAAAAACAATACCCATGTTGGTTTTCAGATTTTTGACACCACATTTCTCCCCTTTAGGGGTTGAATTTTAAAAATCCTTTCTTAGTGCACCCCTACACCTTCTAAGGAACCTACGTGCCAAATTTGAACTCTTTAGAACCAGTGGTTTAGCATTTAGACATTTCAACCCCAACAGGGGAGATTTTAATTCACGTCTGCTACGCTGGATTTTAAAATCGTTGCGGTTTTCGTAATCAGCGACCCGATAAACCATAAAAACAATACCCATGTTGGTTTTCAGATTTTTGTCACCACATTTCTCCTCTTTAGGGGTTGCATTTTCAAAAAACCTAAAACACATGTTTAATCAGTTATCGTTAGAAATACTCCTGTGAAGTTTCGAATAAAATAGTCTAACTAATCTTGTTTCCCCATACAAACTTTGGAACACCATTTCACCCCTTTGGGAAGTGAGTTTTGAAAAATCCTTTCTTAGTGCACCTCTACACCTTATAAGGAACCTACGTGCCAAATTTGAACTCTCTAGAACCAGCGGTTTAGTATTTAGACATTTCAACCCCATTTCACCCCAACAGGGGAGATGGTAACTCACGTCCGCCACGTTGGATTTTAAAATCGTTGCGGTTTTCGTAATCAGCGACTCGATAAACCATAAAAACAACACTCATGCTGATTTTCAGAGTTTGTCACCACATTGCTGCCATTTAGGGGTTGAATTTTCAAAAAATCTAAAACACGTGTTTACTTATTTTTTGTTAGAAATACTCCTGTGAAGTTTCGAATAAAATAGTCTAACTAATCTTGTTTCCCCATAAAAACTTTGGAACCCCATTTCACTCCTTTGGGGGGTGAGTTTTGAAAAATCCTTTCTTAGTGCACCACTACACCTTATAAGAAACCTACGTGCCAAATTTGAACTCTCTAGAACCAGCGGTTTAGTATTTAGACATTTCAACCCCATTTCACCCCAACAGGGGAGATGGTAACTCACGTCCGCCACGTTGGATTTTAAAATCGTTGCGGTTTTCGTAATCAGCGACCCGATAAACCATAAAAACATCACTCATGCTGATTTTCAGATTTTGTCACCACATTTCTCCCATTTAGGGGTTGAATTTTCAAAAAACCTGAAACATGTGTTTACTTATTTATTGTTAGAAATACTCCTGTGAAGTGTCGAATAAAATAGTCTAACTAATCTTGTTTCCCCATACAAACTTTGGAACCCCATTTCACCCCTTTAGGGGATGAGTTTTGAAAAATCCTTTCTTAGTGCACCCCTACACCTTATAAGGAACCTACGTGCCAAATTTGAACTCTCTAGAACCAGCGGTTTGGGCTGTGCGTTGATATGTCAGTCAGTCAGTCAGTCAGTCAGTCAGTCAGTTTCTTCTTTTATATATTTAGATTAACTAGTGTCAGATAACAGGAGAACTAACATATCTTGCCGCGCCATTCAGCATGTCCTGTCTTACACGCACAGTATTGAAAGGAATGTGACATGTACTTTTTTCACGCGAAAAAGAGTTGCGTCCCAAAGTTATGCTAGACGTGATGTTTCCAATTTTTGTTGTATTTTTGTTGTGCTATCATTTTCTAGTTACTGATAACAGCTATGTTAGGATGTACACGTTATGATTCACCGTGTTGACTCAATATCTGTCCTACAGGCCCGACAGAGCAACCCCCTGCGCAGTTTCGCCGTCAAGAACACGAGGAAAGCCCCGGCCGCCGACACGTAGCGACGGCCGACTCCAGAACCGATGCTGCCGTGTTACACACTTGTCGATGATCATGTTGGTACGAGTGCCGCGGTTGTGTGTTACTGTCATACTGACGATGAATAAATATGTTAAGTTTATCATCTTGTTTTTTTTAACAAAATCAAATCATAAATCTAAATTTGTCGATCATTTCATATATGTTTGTTCTATGACTATGAGATTCTCTTGTGAACGAGATCCATAAGAACTCGGAATCAAATTATTTTCTTGGTAAAATTTTATGGCCGATACAGACGGACAGCATTTCAACTGCAACCCAGCTGCAAAGTGGCAGTTCCAGGGCAGTTCTGATGCGGTTACACCACCTGCATCAAAACTGCAAACCGACTGTGCAGACCGCTTCCAGCTATCGTGCAGTCCTGTCAACCGCAAGTTGGCTGCACGGTCGTAATGCAGTCGTATTGCAGTTGGAACGACTGCAATATAACTGCATTATAACTGGAATAACGCTTTTTGCAAAACCCCGGTTATCTATTCAGTTCAGTTTATCGATTGAGTAAATATGTACGTGTCTTTCGTAATAATATTATGTAAAACATACTGAAATACCTGTGCACTCTATTCACTTCCACAAGTAACTGGCGGAGCGGAACATAACCACTGCACACATTATGAGCAGTTCCATTGCAGTCGTATTGCAGTTGTTTCAACTGCAATACGACTGCATTAAGACCGTGCACCCAACTTGCAGTTGGTGTGCGGTTGACGTAACTGCACCAGAACTGCCCTGTCGCTTTGCAGCTGGGTTGCAGTTGAAATGCTGTCCATCTGTATCGGCCCTAAGGCGACGGGTAATGCGAAACTAGCGCCACTTTCGACTTTTTCTTATAACTTCATAATATGATATTTTTTTAGAAATAGTTGAAGTCTAGGAGCTAGCAAAACACCTTTAATATTTATTAAATCACTATATACAATTTGTTCAGTGTAGTTCACTCTAAAAAACTTGTTCACGTCAAAAGCGGCCACAATGGCTTTGGGCAAGTTTTTAGAGACTACTAAAGAACAAGAAATTGTGTATAATAATTTAATAAATACTATAGGTGTTTTTCCTATAGACGCAACTGACGGAAGTACACGGGACAAGGTCCGATTTGCTGCAATTGGGTCCATACGCTGTACCACAAGGTTCGATAATGGGAAACAACCTATTTTATTTTGCTGATGAACGACTTCACTTCAGCTACGGATGAGGCGGAGTTTGTATTGTTTGCGGATGATGGATGCGTCATCGTTGCTGCCGAGGACTTTAAGGAATTAAAAGCAAAAACCCAAAAAGTAATGAACCAAATATCAGCGTGGTTTTCAGCAAACGGCATGGTGTTAAATGTCGAGAAGACAAATATTATACATTTTAGCCTACGGGGTATCATAAACCTGAAACTCGACATTGAGTGCAACGGCCAGCCTGTTCCTCAAGTTGAGGAGGTCAAGTATTTAGGTTTAACAATAGATGCCGGTTTAAAGTGGTCACCCCATATCGACACCCTTTGCCATCGATTATCTTCAGCCTGCTTCGCTCTAAGCAGACTGCGACCGAGCCTCGACCTCCCCGGTATAAAAAAAGCCTACTATGGCTATTTCAACTCCATACTGTCTTACGGAGTTGATCTTTGGGCCTCGGCCGCGGAACGCGAACGAGCATTCAGGCTTAAAAAAAAAGCAGTACGCGTCATCGCGGGTGTAAGCTGGGACCATCCCGCCAAGGATCTTTTTAAGAAGTATAAAATACTAACCCTACCTAGCCTATACATTTTAGAAATAGCCAAGTATGTTAGGAGGAACATTGACATATTCCACACAAACGCGGACGTGCATGGTTTCAACACCCGACGGCGACATGAGTTGTGTCTACCATGCACGCGCCTCGCAAAGTCAAGGAAGGGCCTCGGCTACATTGGTCCCAAGGTTTATAATAGGATCCCCCCGGCTATTAAACAAGCTCCTAGTTACAGATCGTTTGTACAAAAACTGAAGGAGAAACTCATTGTTGACGCACTGTATTCCATTGACGAATTTTTTGAGGGGTAAACTCCGTCACTGGTGACATTGAAATGCGTTTAAATGTAATTATAAACTAATGTAAAATATAAATATAATGATAATGATTGAATATTTTTAATGTTAATTATGTGTACCTGTAAAATGTAAAATTTAATATAATGACGTAAAAAATGTATTTTTATGAATAAATAATTGAATTGAATTGAATTCCAGTTCCTCAAATATTGAAATTACTGGAAATTGATCTGGTTTAGAAGATATAATAAAAATTTGTAAGTGGCGCGAGTTTCGCATTACCCGTCGCCTTAATCAACGATAGTAACGCCATCTAGTTGATCAACGGCAAAAAGAGTAAACGCAGTAAACCAACAGTAAACGCTAACGGAATTAAAAATGGTTTGATAATACAGCGGTGAAAACGGCGTGGGACTTTTTAAATCCGAATGCGAGTAACCGCAAGGCCGACCTTAACGATGTCATCAGTCACTCTTCATCTACTAAGTGTGCGTTATAGTATCTCTATGATGAAAGTAGCGCTATCTACTGAGATACTGTTGTGGTGGCGAGTAGGAAGACTTTCAGGTATTGTATCATTCAAATATTTCAAATGTATCAAAATTTAAACCCGTCATTGAATAAACCCCTTTATTAATTACTGATTAGCACAATCAACTTCCTACCAGACCGAGATAGGTCGGTGAAAGTATATAGATAGTTTCGCGATTCAGACGGACTTGGAGTATCTCTTCTTGGCGGTGGTGTCGTCGGCGTCGGCGTCGGCGAGGCGCGAGTCGCTGGCGGCGCGGCGCAGGCGCCGGGGCGCGGGCGGCGCGGGCGGCGCGGGCGGCGGCCGCTGCAGGTAGTAGCCGTGCGGGCCCAGCTCGCGCCCGAGCCACGGGCTCGTCGTGATCCTGCGCAACCGATAAAGCTGCCTCGTCATCACCATCGTCTCAGACGGATAACGTCTGCTATTAGATCTGCCCGCCGGCCGGTAGAAATTAAAATTTGGCGATACGTTACAGATGGGAAACAAAAACTGAGACTTATGATAGGTGACCCGTACGCGAGCTTGTAGTACGTAGAAATTTGCGTTTTGTACTTGTACCGTACGGTCGGGGTACTTTGACCCTACAAGGTTACGGTACTGCAAAGATACTTTAAGCTGCGCGGGGAGAAAATATCGCTTCCAGGTCAAGGCAAGACGTAAAACTTTAGACAGATCATGGGCGGTAATTCGTAAAGCCCCAGACACCTGCGATCTGGGACATTTACGAATTCCCGCCCTAGGTATGTAATATACTACTTATTATACCGATGAGTCCAGCGAGTCTATGATGCTCATTACCGGGAGATCAAACCAAATGGGTCAGTTGGGAGAAGTCACAAACTATAAGGGCGTCGATTTTAGATTGAATAAAAACTGCATTATTATTACTATTTTATAAATCTTAAATACATCATTTCATACATAGCCTGGTCAAACCCGCTGTAAAGAATGTTACAATACGACATGCATGTCGTATTGTAACATTCTTTACAGCTGTGCGATTACTTATACAGAATTTTAACCAGGTTCAATTCCTGGTCCTAAGAAAGGAGAAAACAAAAACTATAAGAGATAAGACAATCTGGGTCTTATCTCTTATAGTTTTCGTTTTCTCCCCACTGACCCATTTGGATTTTTATCACCCTGTATATCGACTTCTCTGAAGTCGGTCGGGTCTAGCAGGGTGTCGTGGCGCAGCAGGTAGGTACCATATCATGAGCGGCGGCGGCTGCGGCCGCGGCCGCGTGTAGTAGAGCGCCGCCAGCGGCGCGGCGCCGGCCGCCCACACCGCGCACTGCTCCACCAGGTACTTGCTGTGTACATCCGGGAACTCCGCATCGAACAGCGCCGCCACGCTCTGGGGAAATATGTATGTTCAATTTCGTTTATAAACATTCAGTAAGGTAGGAGGAAAGGCATGGGAAGAATTGGGAAGGAGGATTTAGGTCTTAGGGCCCCCTTAAAGACGGTTATTATGCCGTAGTAGGCTTACACCTAAATATACGCAGTTCACTAAGTTAGGATGATGAGATGAGTGTAGTGTCAGTATTGTACCTCGTCGTACAAGTAGCCGGCCAGCAGCTTGACGAGCCGCACGAGGACCGCCCAGAAGTGCATGCTGTACACCACCATCCACACGAAGAGCAAGTGCTGCAGGCAGAAGAGACTAGATTTAAACAGATAGATTTTTTAATGGCTTTATGAAGATCTGTTCAGAAAGTTCGGCTTTTACTTATCTCGGATAGAAGCAGGATTTCGGAGTTTATGTCTTAATGTATTTACAGTTCGTTCCCATTGAAGCTTCGGCGGGAATCGCGTAAATTTTCTTCGTGGGTCGAACACCAACAGCGGCAGCTTGCGGAGTCGCGCCGGAACAGCGACCGGCGGAAAAGGGCGAGGAGAGCATTAGCACCATCAACTCGCCGGTGCTCGCCGCATTTAGAGCACTCCAGCGTCAGGGTCAGGGTCACCTGCAGCATCAGCTCCCAGCAGGGCACGCGCCGGAACAGCGAGCGGCGGAACAGGGCGAGGAGTATCCGCCGCGCCAGCGCAGCCGCGCCCAGCGCCCACACCAGCGTCGGCACCGCCGACACCGTGTCCGCGCCGCACTTGGACCACTCCAGCATCTACCGCATTACCACAGATTATATATAAGTATAATCGTTTCAGAACGGTGAAGAAAGAGAGCGGCGTGTCGAGTCGTCCTTCGATACATAATATGCACAGGCAGGTCAAATGAACCAAAATACTTATATAACTTCAGTTTGACGTGCCCGCTGACCACAGACCGTCGTCAGTGCGGCAAATCCTATATATATAATTATTCCTATTTATCCTATATATATAATTATTTATTTGTTGAAATTGCTCGCAATATTTCACGAGAATCGGTACAGAAATGTGGCCTGCAAGCGACAACAGTAAGAAATCCGGACATACGAAAGATTTTTTAGCCAAACTGAAACGGAGACACTTCGCTCGGTCAGTCAATAAAACGCTCATAATGTTTCAGTGTAAACTGAGTTTGTAGAAAACATCAGAACAGTGTTTGTCTTGTATTGTATCTAAGTACAAGTGTATTCCGGCAAAAACGAACCGAAATTTACCAGCTGGCAATCAAACCTGATCGATCAAATCGAATTAGTAAATTTGGATTTTGCCGGTAGGTATTGGATTGCAGATTGTAGGTATATACTACTCGGTATCGGAATTCGGGTTTCATGCTCACTTGTACCTACAGTTATTGTGTATTGAATTCTGATTTATTAGCGATTATAGGCAAATAATTTTTATAATTACTTGCCTGGTAACAGTCATTTCGAAGGTGGTCCCGCAACTTTTCGAGAACCATCACAGAATTTAGAACACTGAACACACACTAATTAGGTAAGTACATGATTAACACAGTCTTAAATGCAACATATTTATTTATTTGTTTGTGATAATTTATTAGTCCTTATATTTGAGCAACAGGATTTTTTAAAGAAATTAAGATATGAGAAAAATATTATGAGTCGGTTATGTCATTCTGATAAGTTGACTTTTGATGGTAATGACATGATATAAAAAAGTTTCGCAACAATTCCATAACAATTCACAATAAAATATCGTCATCATTGAAAGAAGCAACAAGCGATCATTCGTTATTATTCCTTACCTATGTTTAGTTGATTCTGATTATGGCCGAGTTGCATTTATATTGGTAATTTCAACTAAATACCACCTTGTTATTGGAATGTACTGCGCTAGGCATGTAGTTTATTGTATTTAAACATTTTTACCGCTGGTAATATTTGTCAAAACAACAATAACTCCCCAACTTTCCGGCAGATGTCACTATCCCAAAAGTTAAATGACGCTATAGAGATTTTTCCGCGGCTGTATATAAGGTCGGGGCGACTTTGTGACGTCATACTAACCTTGCGCAGGGTGTACCGCGATCAGGAAGGCGGTTGCCCCGGGTCGGCGCCGGCATTGCACTTCGCTGGGATTCGCCGGTCTGTGACTATCCCCTGGTGGGATATGTTGTGCGTGTAATTTTTGGTAGTAGGACTCGCGCTCAGCGCAGTCCTGATGATGATGAGCAAGTGATTACAATCAACACGTCGTTAACGACGCGGTTGGCGCAGTTTGTAAGTACCTGCCTACTGAGCCGGCGGTCCCGAGTTCGAATCCCGGCCAGGGCAAATATTTGTGTGATGAACTCGAATATGATTTGTGCTTGGGACATGGTTGTTCAATGTATTTCAGTATATATTATATATTATGTATATCGTCGTCTAGTACCCATAAGACAAACTTTCTTGAGCTTAATTTGGGACTAGATAAATTTGTGTTAGGTTGTCTGATATTTATTATTTATTTATTAAAGTGATTGATGAGGCTAAAGACGAGGATGATGCGTGTTAACGAGTTTAACATCAAGAGACATCTAGGTAGTCCAGAAAGCGCGAGTCGGACTCACATTTGCCCAATTTTTAGGGTTCCCTAGTCAACAAGGAACCCTTATAGTTTCGCCATGTCCGTCTGTCTGTCTGTCTGTCCGTCCACGGCCTAGCTCCGTGATCATTAGTACTAGAAAGCTGAAATTTGGTATGAGTATGTGTACCTATGTATAACGCCGACAAAACGGTAAAAAAAAAAACTTCTTTTCGGCTACCCCTGCCGTACACCTAAAGTGGGGGTGATTTTTTTTTTCGTTCCTAAAACTAGTTTGTGGGGTGTCGTTGAATAGGTCTTATAAAAATAATATGGGTCTTCAAACATAATTTCTTCATAGTCAGCAGTTTTGTAAATATTCGCTCCAGAAATCCAAAAAATAGTGTCCCCCCTTCTAACTTTTCAACCACGGGTCAAAAAATTATGGAAAAATTCACGAAAATGAGGCCTTATAACCACTTTCAACGAAAACTATATTGAATAAAATCGGTCGAACCGTTTTTGAATTATCGCAAAAATTCATTATTTTCTTCAAAATGACGTAAGTGCCGCGCGGTGTCCTTATACTTCGAATGTTACACATATTATAAATAATGACACAAAGGTAAATTAAGAAAGAAAAATTGAATGCGATCTACTACAATCGAAGCGGGGTTTGAACCCGCGACCTCTGCGTTACCGGCGCATTGCTCTCCCAACTGAGCTATTCGACCGCTACACCGCTTTCCGCTTTTCTTTCTTAATTTACCTTTGTGTCATTATTTATAAAAATAAAAATGTGGTATTACCACATAAAAAAAAAATATAGAATCGATAAAAAGATTCTATACAAATATTTACACATATTAGTTAAGTGCCATACTGTATTAAAACATTTCGCTCAATCTGGCGCGTATAATCGATAACTTCCAGAAGGTAATAAGTAATTTCAGTGGCTTTGGCGTTTACGACCTTTTTATAGAGCTTGAAATTTCTCGTAATTTAAACCTCGGGCTTAGAACCGCTGTTTTAAGCCCGTCTATTGTGAAGGATCGGCAATTACGGAACCCTACACTGAGCGTGGCCCGCCGTACTCTCGGCGGGTTTTATTCAATACCATGGAAACACTACAAAATACAAACCTACAAAACCAAAATAAGCCAACTGGATCTAGGAGTCACACAGTGTCACAATTTACAAATTTATTATTTTAATTGACGGTGTCGCTAGGATTTGTGTGACCTGTTACTACTCAAACAGCCTGTCTAGTTCCCGATATGTCCGCCCGAACAACTAAGTTTGTAGACTGTGACGCGCCGTTGATAGACGCTGTCACCGTCGCAGTCAGGCGCAAAGAATATAATAAGTACGTCAGGCGCATACATAATACAAAGTTCACAAAAAATGTTCGAGGGTAAATTGTGAGTGATGCAGCACCGGCGACGCCCCGGCGCCCCCTGACGCTCGCATGGCGGGCAAGTCTATGAGCTTCAATGCTAATTATGTGAGTTCGTTTGTTGAACCTGTGTTCCCACAACCATCACCTACACATTCTTCCCCTTTGGTTGCTTCGAGAAAGCCACATCACATCAGTATTGCATAATACCCCAGCCCAAACCATGCATTATTTTAGTGAACAACGTAAACTAAATGGCTTATCTCCTCGGACGATAGAGGGATGTCTGTGGCCATCGTAAGTTGGTTATTAAGGAACTTGATTATATGTAGTATAAACAGTAAGTCACTTAAGCGGCATGACGTCCACGATGGTTTCGGAAAAGCTCAACTAAACAGGTAGATCAGCCAGTCGGGACTATGATAAATTGACAACGTATCTGTCCGGTGGACAGTAATGCCAGAGCGTATACCGGATGCTTTTCGTTTCATTCATCAGTGTGGCTCCTGCAGCTATATGGATACGAAATAGAAGTTAATCTTCGTTAATATACTTAATGTTTTACTTAATATTTTGATTCACTATTCGTTACTCGTTTATGTAGAATGTAGAGGTGTCGTACGCGGAGGAGATAACGAAATGGCTAAGCTGCAATGGCGAGGTGTGGGGAGTGGGCCCGACGGCCGTGTTCGCGGCCGCCGCGGCTCTGTTCCTGCACCACGAGCTGCAGGCCTCGTTGTTGGCTCCGGGGGACCATCCACACGTGTCCATGCTGGAGAAGACCCTCATCGTAAGTGTCAATCCCTTCCAGAGGCCTACAGCCTGCCCGGAAGTGGGATTTGGTTTATCTCTTCACTCAAGAACATATTTCGCTTTTTATATCGGAAGGTTTGTTGGGTGAACCCACAGACAACCCCCACTAGACGGAGCATGTAAGGCGACCCGCGCGCACCAACGATATGGTACGGCAGAACATTAAAGTATCAACACGGCGGCCACCGTTTAGTTGAATCCATGTTTATGATCCATGCGTACGTCAACGAAAAAAGAAATTAAATAAATAACATGGTAAATTGTAGTGTTAAGTGGTGTAGAGAGACCTCATAAACATGGACGCAACTAAACGGTGCAGTGGCCACCGTGTTGATACTTTAATGTTCTGTCGTACCATATCGTTGGTGCGCGCGGGTCACCTTACATGCTCCGTCTAGTGGGGGTTGTCTGTGGGTGAACCCAACCACTACCATCATTAGGTGTCTCTAGTCTAAAATTGTTGTATATAGTCGATGAGCAGGGCTAGAATATCTTGCCACGACTTCATTGTCGCGAGACTCAACATCAACTGTCTTACTCTCACGGTTTTAAAAGAAAAGTGAGAGATAGTGTTTGTCACGCGTCAAAAAGTCGCTTGTTACAGTTATGCTAGGTGTGCTGGAACTACAAGATCCAATTGATGTCAAACCCTCTCAAACTGACACAAGTGAAAAACTGCCTTAATTTAACAAATACACTGTCGTTTGTCATCATCATCAGCATCATATCAGCCGATAGATATCCACTGCTGGACAAAGGCCTCCCGCAAAGTTCTCCACAACCCGCTGCCCTCATCCAAATTCTGCCCGCGACCCTAACCAGGTCGTCGGCCTGCCTTGTTGAAGGCCTTCCCAAGCTGCGTCTTTCGGTCCGCGGTCGCTACTCAAGAACCTTTCTGCCCCAACGGCCATCGATTCTACGAGCAATGTGTTTCGACCACTGCCACTTAGGTGTGGCGACTGCCTGAGCCATATCTACAACTTTGGTTCTCTTGCGTATCTCAATATTTAGGACTGTCGTTTGTAACCTAAGCTGCGCCAAACCGACACAATTTGATATCTTCTGATCCTACAATTCCGGACAGACCATACTTTAGTTTACTTTGTAAAAAGAATGCAGGTACAACACCAAGACTTACTTCTTATTCTATCTGTCTTTTTGCAGGTGTCTATGGTCGCTGGGATGCTGGCGCTGATGGTGCACGTGTGGGTGTGCCTCATGCGCTTCTTCCAGTACTACCTTGATACCCTCATTAGAGACGTACGTATTTAGAACATCTTTAAAATCATCTCCTCAATCCGTTTTGAAGAAGTTTAAAGATGAGAAATAGATAATCCTGTAGGTTGGGGTGTCTAAACTCTCTGTCATTGGCTAGTAGTGAGTTATATGAATGTTATAGAGCCCTAACGTGCTGCTGGAGATGACGACGGCGGGGCTGCTGGGCGCGGGCCAGGCGGAGCTGGCGGCGCTCGGGCCGCTCACGCGGTTCCTGCGGCAGCAGCAGCCGCAGATCCACATCACCGTGTGCTGGCTGCTGGCGCTCTGCTACGCCGACTACGTGCGCAAGCACTGCTGCCGGTTCAACGTGCCCTACTTGGAACAGTGGTTGGTGTACATCCATCTGAATGAATGAATTAAAGAATGGGCTGCAAAAAGATGACTGGCGATATAACTCAGTAGCGTATCGCTACAGTTGTCTTGGTATATACGGAGGTACGTAGCAATGAAACAAGTGCGTTAGACGAGAGCTCGTTTATTACTGGCGCGGGGATCAGGTTACAGTGGACAGATCGGTGACGTCATGCGTCCGCGTACATATCATCTCCTCCCAACATAATTAAGGGAACCTGAGACAACAAGAAAACACACTCAATAAATTAAACCTTATAACTAATTAACTTAGACCTAGGTCGCAATTGATAACGACGTTGGGGAGCGGGCGACGTGTTGCTCGCCGAAGCGACGTCGTTACCTTCACTCTCAATAAGCGGCGACGCATCTACTGTCGTCGGTCGCTCGGTCCCAATGTCCTCCTCCACTGCTTCGGCATCCTCCCACCTTTCCTCGTTACACATCTCGTCTACCGAGTCTGAGTTTATTGTTAACGGGTTATCCACAGTAACATCTTTTTGTTGTTCTGATGTACAAGAGGTTGAAGGGGAAGAGTCCGTTCTTACAATAGGTGATGTCAAACTTGTACAGTCTTTATTATTAACATCTCCGTTATTGCTCGTATATCGCAATATCTGATCAACATGGCGTCTACATATTATATTTTGTCCTTCCATGCTGACCAGATACATTCTACAGCCAATTTTCTTAATAATTTTTCCTTTGCTCCAATATGGCTTCCGGTTTTCAAAGCATTTTGCCCAAACATCATCATTTACATCAAATGAACGCGCTTCTTCATTCACCTGCGCGCGCGTCGAAGAATGCGCGCTGTTAGCGGTTTTGCCTCGCGGCGGTACTATAAGATCTAATCTCGAACGTAACTCCCGACCGAACATTAACTTAGCCGGTGTTACTCCCGTTGTACAATGTACTGTAGTGCGATATTCGAACAAATAACTTTGTAGCTTTTGATTTAAACTTTTTGTACATCGCAGATCCTGTTCAATTATAGACTTGATCATTTTTTTACAATTCCTTACTGCACATTCAGCTAACCCGTTACTAATCGGGTGATATATAGGCGAAGTAACGTAAATAATACCACTGTTTTTACAAAAACTCGTGAATTCTTGTGATGCAATCTTAGCATCGTTGTCAGATACTATGGTTTCTGGCAATCCGAATCTCGAAAATAACAACAATAATTCTGTAATTAAATGTTTCGTAGTAGTACTGCCAGTCATATCTATACATTCTACCCATTTACTAAAAGCGTCTACCACAATCAAATACGTCCGTTGAGCTACAGTCATGTAATCAATGTGAATACGATGCCATGGGCCGGGCGGCCGCGCCCAGCTGGCCGGCGGCGCGCGCGGCGGCGCCGCTCGCAGAGCGCTGCACACGGCGCACGCGCCGATCAGCTGTTCGATGTCGAGGTCTATGCCGGGCCACCACATGCGTGCGCGGGCATTGCTTTTAGTTTTTACTATTCCTAGATGGGTTTTATGCAATTCCTCTAATAACCTACTTCTTAATGACTTTGGAACGATAACTCGATGTCCTCTCATTAAACAGCCCTTTTCTATTTCTATATCATTTTTACAACGAAAATAAGGAGTGATGTTAGGACACTTTACTTTTCGTGGCCAACCCTTCTGAACATATTTACCAACAGACACTAAAGTTTTATCAGTAGCCGTCGCGTTTTGAATCTCCTTGTAAGTGAGCGGGGTTAGCTGCTCAAGTTGTAATGCGTTAACTGTCAGTAGATTGCATTGCTTTACCGCCGGCGATGCCGAATCGCTATCAAACGGCCCCGCGCGCGAGAAATAATCGGCGACAATATTATTTTTACCCGAAGTATACTGAATTGTATAATTATACGCCGATAAAAATATAGCATATCGCACTAAACGTGAAGCCGTCATTACCGAAATACCGTTCTTTTTCCCGAAAATTGCTAATAACGGTTGATGATCAGTTTTCAGTATAAAAGGTTCTGAACGCCCATATAGATATTGGTGGAATCGTTTGACTCCAAACACAATCGCCACCGCTTCTTTATTTAATTGGCTATAGTTCCGCTCGCTACTCGAGAGTGAGCGCGAGCCATAAGCAAGCGGCCGCTCGACTCCGTCCGCACCGACCTGCGCCAGGACGGCCCCGAGCCCCGCCGGCCCAGCGTCCACGCTGAGCACCAGCCGCGCGCTGGGGTCAAAGTGCGCCAGCACGCGCTCGGATGCCAACTCCCGCTTCATCCGCTCAAAGGCCGCTTCGTGTCGCGGCGTCCACTCCCACCCCGCATCCGCGCGTAATAATTCGTGTAGTGGACTTAGGATACTTGACGCGTTTTGTACGAAATTGCGGTAATAGCCAGCTAAGCCTAAAAAACTCTTAAGCTCCTTAACATTACTAGGCCGCGGCGCCTTTAAAATAGCATCTACTTTTTTCGGACACTTATGTAAGCCATGTTTATTGATAATATGACCTAAATACGTAACGTTGTCTTGAAAGAGCGCGCATTTGCTCTTCTGCAGTCGCAATCCGGCGTCTTGGAACCTGTCAAGCACTAACTTTAGTCTGTTCAAATGTTCCTCTTTAGTTGCCCCAGTGACGCACACATCGTCCAAAAAAACGGCTACTCCCTCAATTCCAGCTAACAAATTCTCAATCGTCCGCTGGAACACAGCAGGAGCACTAGCAATTCCATATACCAGCCTAGTACTAACAAATAACCCTTTAGTCGTATTGATTGTGGTTAACTTTTGCGCTTCTTTCGTTAAAACTAATTGATTATATGCCTGACTGCAGTCCAACTTCGAATATTGCTCTCCGCCACTCAATTTAGCAAAAATTTCCTCAATACGAGGTAGCGGATATTTATCAATATAAATATCATTATTAACAGTTAAAGAGTAATCCCCACATATCCGAACGCTGCCATTACTTTTTAAAACCGGCACTATGGGTGTTGCGTAATCCGAGTAATTAACCGGTACCAATATACCTTCCCGCGTTAGTCGTGCGAGTTCATTTTCTACCTGCGATTTTAAAGCGAATGGCAACGGCCTGGCTTTGAAAAACTTCGGTTTAGCGCTTTCTTTTAATTGCAGATTTACTTCGAACTTGTTAAAACATCCAAGCTCGTCACGAAATAATGGCTCATACTTGTCTAACAATGTTTTTATTTCTAAGTTGATACAATTACGAACTGCGATGTTATGATTCCCAGAGATGAAACTTATTTCAAATTTAACCATAAATTCACGCCCAAGTAACGGATTCGCCCCGTTTCGAACGACGTAAAACGTTAATTGCTTCGTCACGTTGCGATAAGTTACATCCATCGCGAATCTACCCTTCGGCATGATTTTATGACCGTTATAGAAACACATTTGAATATTACATTTTTCTAACGGAATTCCTGAGAAATGTTCTAAATACAGAGCGTGACTAATGACATTCGTACTTGACCCTGAATCAAGTTCCATCTTTAATTCAACTTTCCTATTAAGAGCAACCGGAATTAAAATAGGATCATAATTGACGCACCTTAAATTGAATAACTGGCATTCCTCACAATCACTGCATTCCTCGGCCGTCTGTAATTGCGATGACGGTCCCATTTCTATATTATGCACTCGATTGGCTTTGCACACTTTTTTAAGATGTCCTTTTTCGTGACACTTTTGACACCGGTAATTTCTAAACCTACACCGCTCTGCCGTGTGATTACGAAGACCACAAACGTTACAACTGGGCAAGGAACCGGCGCTTCCTCCCGGGCGGCTGCCTTGCCCGGCGCGACCGCCGTTGCCTCTGTGACCTTCGCGGCCAGCGCTGCCGCTCCTTGTCGTGCTCGTCCTGAAGAGTGGTTCTTCTTTGAGCACCACAGGCGCCGCCCGTGCCTGTCGCGCACAAGCCGCCTGCTGAGCTAACTCCAACGCCTTAGCAAAAGTCAACTTATCGACGTCCTGCTCGCAGAGCCGGTCACGTTCTGGTCCCACATTAAATCCCAAAACAAAACGGTCGCGGAGCATCATCTCTAGAGCGGATCCGAACTCGCAATAAACTGCAAGTCCACGTAGTCGAGCCGCCCAGTCTTCAACCCTCTCGCCTTCTGCTTTTACTGCATTGTAAAATTTTGCCTTGTCAGTGAAAGTTGACCTTTTCGGTGTAAAATGATCGTTGAGTAATCCGATCAGCTCGTCGTACTTCGCTGTTTCTACGTCCTTGGGGTGCGCGAGGTTTGAAAGTAGCCGATATGCACCATCGGAAAGATGCGTTAACAATACTACCTTCTTTTTTTCTGGTGTGTCGATGGCATTTAACCCTACAAACTGCTTTAATCGACTAGCAAATATTTGCCAATCCTGAGTATTCGGATCAAAAATGGGAACACTGCCTAAAAATCCAGACATTATATTTAACCGCGCGGGTAAGACACAGCCTCGATCGTCAATGGTATATACGGAGGTACGTAGTAATGAAACAAGTGCGTTAGACGAGAGCTCGTTTATTACTGGCGCGGGGATCAGGTTACAGTGGACAGATCGGTGACGTCATGCGTCCGCGTACATATCATGTCTACTCTTGCCTAACGTTTGTCAATTATTTTTGCGCCTGCCCATGAACAGGCCTGAAAATTTTTGGTCTTTTCTTATGGAATGTTCTTTTTTTATAGAACTTTTATATTCAAACCGGGGACCGATACCGGTATTTAAATTTAAATTTAAGTATCCTTCAATATTCGGGATTTATTTCTAATTATATTGTATGGCCATTAGGTGATAATACGCTATTATGCGCTCGGCTTATTTAAAAACTGTAACAATACCTAAGCGGTATACCGCAAATGAAAGCTTTTTTTAAATATTTTGTTTAAAACATGACCGGTACTGAGTCCCTGGTGGTGGGTAGGTCGGAGCTGGTAGCGCGCGCCTGCGGCCTGCAGCCCCCGCCACCCCCCGCGCTCCCCTGAAGCCCGTGATCTCTGTCCGAAGGCAGGCGGCGCTGCACGCGCAGGCGCGTCGGCGCGTGCGCAACGCCGTGGCGTCGGCCAGCTGCTGCGTCGCCACCGTGCACGCGCGCCTGCGCGGCCTCGCCTCGCCGCCACTCAACTCCGTCCACACGTAAGTACTCGTTACATATCACAAGCTATGTCTACACTAGTGCGCATCCACCTTCAATTTGTGCTATATCGTTACAAAGAAGAAAACTCCGGTATTTATACACGCCGTCATTAGATAGACTTATAGTAACTCTTAAGTTCATAACTGAGTCGTATACAATTTTAATCATAGCTCATTACCCTACCTACACTTATCTCGGGTCAGATCGAACTCTGAGGATTCCAAAACACGTCCTGATAGAGTTTGCTTCGAAAGAATCGGTCAACTTCACCAACCGTGAAAACTACAGGGAATGATAATATATACTTTATAGATTTGCTAAGTTATTCTCTAAAGACTTAATGTAGGTTTAGATTTGTTAGTCTCTAACCCAACGCTGCGCATAAAGAGCGCGCGATGTTGGCATTGACAGTATTGTAATTAAAAACTAATTTTAATTTTGGTGATCATTGACAATTTTTGTCAGTGAAAAGTGTTTTTCTTCAGTTTTATATTACTCAGGTGCTCAGTTAAACATAATCCGTTGTTTTTGGAGAAGTCATCCCCGTAGAGTAGCTATAGGCTTCCTCCTTTCCACTAGAGTGTCGCCAGCGCGCGGGGTCCGGCGGGATGCCCGGCGGAGTGCCTCAGCGGCGGCAGCCGCGGGTCCCGCGGGTCCCGCGCCGACCGCGCCGCCCGCGGCAGCGAGACACAGACCGGCGTCTTTGAGGAGCCTGTCGCAGCAACCGCCGCCGCCGCAGAGGCCTTCGAGAAGCTCAGAGCATACATCAAGGTACCTACACATACTTCACCATCTTATCGGTAGTCACTCTGTAAATGTACTTTATAATTTTAAGCGTGTACACCTGCAAAGGTAGGGTTCGGTGAGACTGTTTTATGTAATGACATCTGCTAATTGTAAACCTGAATTCCCATACACGCAATAAATCATTCATTCATGTTTATAAGGGTTGGTTCTACTTCGAAAGACACATCAGCTGCTCCGAATGATAGGAGAAACATCAGTTATCATTTTTAATGAGTAATTAAAATTATGAATCTATTAGATACATACAGCCTCTGGCCGAATATTTATAAAATTAATGTCAGTAGGGTCGAAATATTGGTTAACTTTAATACGCCAGACTTTTAGAATGACATTGCTTCTGGAAGACAGTTTTAGTGGATTCTGCTCCCCATGTGTGTACGTGAGTTACGAAGGGCATGTTGCTCCTGTCGGCAGGCCACCCGCTGTGTCTGCGCTGCACCGGGCGCCTGTAGTGCCGTGTCTGCCGTCCTTGCGCCGGCAACAGGCGCAGCAGTCGGATCACCAGCAGCCTGTGGAACGCCCGGAGAGGCTGGGACACCCGGAGCAGCGGCGGCTGGAGCTGTGTCACAAGTTGGTGGAGCTCCTCACTCGGGTGCGCCGCGTGTTAGTTCCATGCACCTCCTCACTCAGCACCTCCCCGTTCAGCACAGACGCAGCAAGACTCTCTAGCGTGCTAACAGCTTGTAGTCATTGGTACCTAAATACCTACGAGTATCCGCACTGCGCACGAAGACGAACGTAACATGTAGGTACATTCGAATAAGTATGGGTGTTTTATCAAGTACATGTAAAATTTTGTGAGCTAGTGAAAATACATCGTTATATTTATGATTGTATTCGACAATTTCTTTTCGTACTTCATATGGTATTGGACCATTAGAATTTTGTAATGACTTCCTGTAGTTGCTCTCTATACTTAGAAATTACTATTTATATTAGGTAATTATAATAATGTCACGCCGATGTACTCATACTGAGAATAGTCGTGATCGTTTGTTAAATTAAATCGATTCATTAAACAGTCTTTGAATGGATCATTGCGTATGTTTATTTAATTTTGTGTTATAACGTACACCTATCTATGCGTTGAGACTTTACACTTTTACTTTATTGATCACACACCATTGATACTTATACTTAGGTACATTTAAAATTGCTTTACTTTAAAATTGCTCTAGGTAAACGTTCCCTCGCCCGATTTATCGTCATTTACCAACAACTGATATTGAAGTGTCCTAAATGATTTCCCGGTCTGTTGCAGTCAACTGGTAAGTCGGAACTACAGGCAGAGATTGACAGAAAACTGGGATAAGATTTTGCTGTACGGTTAAACGAGTCAGGAAATTTTGCAGGATTATTAGTGTAAGGTTGTCTGGAAGAGATCGCTCTTTAGCGATAAGACCGCCTATTGCCTACCATTATTTAATTTATGATTTCTCATGTAATATTTTTCTTGTTGGTGTGCAATAAAGTATTGTTGTATTGTATTGTATAAGGGCTGTGGTACTATAAGTACTAAGTATAGGTATAGTTACGCTGAGGTCTATTGAATCAACGTTGTTGTTTTTCTTTCGAGCTTTGAATGGCTACTTGTCCTATCCATATAGTGTTTGAGGGAATGTGTAAGGAATAAATAAAACTCGGTTTAGTTTAATACAAATGTCAGACAAGCTTGCAATGGCTGATGCAAGACGAGTCTACGCATTTGCGTGTATTGTCTACCACGACACGACACGACACGACACAGACCTACTGCTAACAGCGACAAACATCACGTCTAATAACAAACCTCAACACATACAACCGAATATCAACGCATACAAAATCTTTCAAAATATAGGCTCTGTGGGTATATGAACATTTACATATATTTTTTTATAAAAACACTTAACATTTATCTACGGCACGACTACGCTACATATATTATGTATATTTGTTATTACTTGTGAACACGCTACTTCATTGAACATCGTAATACGAGATCACAACTCTACCGATATTAAGGAATACTTCACACTTGACTAGGTACTAGAGAAAGGTCTGTATAATGTTATGACGATATATGAAATTTGAACGCGTTACCTAATTACCTATTAAGCAATTTTGAGATTCCATCGAGTTAAAATATGTTAAGTAATTCATTTACGCTACTTATGATATCAACTTATCAATAATTTCCTAATTTTCTACAAATAGGCATACCTCTTATTGGATTAAGATAATTTCCAAAATGTAAATTAAGTAACTTAATATATTCATAAGCAGCTTTTGAGTGCTACCATAAGTATTTATTTTATAAAACGTGTATCAAGCTACTAGAAGATAACACTTTAATACATTTTTAGTATATTAATCTACATATATTTTTTATTTTACTTAAAATGGTAATAAAGGTAGGTTAATGTATATTACTAAAATCTTACATGTTGTTCTGCACACGACTATGTTGACTAGATTTCAGTAAGCTATGCATGTGATCCCATTAAACTTCATTGTCATTATATTACACATTTATTGTACACATATATTGAGTGTGTCTAATATTTGTACTTACTAGAATTAATGCAGCATTTCGGTATTCATTGCCCGGGAATACAGAAATGCCCCAAATATTTTACTTGTCGCGTAATTATATTACAGTATATATATATACAAGGGGTTTGCTTAATATAATAGATATTCCTCGCACAGAATCCGCACGATACTCCGCAGAGTTAGTTTATAGTCTTCCCAGCATAATGTCGTATATACACAACATAGATAGGTATGTATTTGTTAAACTACCACTACATAAAATATCTCATAGGCATATCTATATTCGTTGTCTAACATATCTCTGAGTATTTTAATACGATTATTACGTTTTTAAAACATATTCACATGATCGGTAAGATACTATTTACAATGATTTGAAATATTAGTATAGATATGAGGTGTAAATTATAAATAATAATTCCTACTCTCATATACTTCCATATATTAATAATACGTTTAGAAAAAAGTAAGCATTTTAGACACACAGATCGTCTTAGACAGCTACGATAATATTTGGCTTTTCTTAAATTCGAATTTCTCTATATAATGTGGAAGCGGTAAATTTTTACAAATGACTTATGCGTAAGTATTATTTGTTATAAATGTTATAATAATTTATAAAATACCTAAAACAAATTACAAGCTTTGACCGATAATATATATATAAAAATAATAATTTACAAGTATGTACCTAAGTATATAAGACGCTTCCTAAAATAAATTTAATGTAAAATAAAAATATATACTTAATTTAATCTTTCGTGTAAGTAGTTTATCTGCAGGAATTAACAACGAGCTATTGTTTGGTAAGCGTCAAATAAAAAAAATGTGACTACGAGAATTCATTTCGCTGCATTCGTGTCCCCTGATGCACATCCTTGGCGCTAAAGGAATGTGTTATGTTTGATTTTGACGAGCAGTCTCCACGCAGATGAAGTTTAAGACTACATCAAAGGTCAAAAATTTAAGATCGCGTCCGCCAACGAACCTCGACTTGCCGCAGACCAGCTATGTAGGGACGAATAGACCCCACGACCCAGTTGTGAGGACTGGCTGAAAGTCCTGCTGATAGGATAGTGTTGTCGTGGGGTTGCGAGCTGGTCCGACGACTCAGCGAGGAGTGTGGTGTGGATGTGGAGGCTACACCAGCCACTCGAGCGGGGGCTTGGCGCGCGGCTCCGGCTCCCGTCACAGGCTGTACAGCGTCGCGTCCGCCGGCGGTATCGACGTCTCCTCCGGGTTCATGATGGTCTTGATGCGCTGGACATAGAAGGAATGGCTTTAATTACGCTATCCAAATAGACTACAAAATAATCGTAATATATAAATAATATTTTAACTTTTGCAGCCCGTCCAACATCGTCATCGTTAGTGTCTAGGTTAAGGTGGGTGGGCTGTAGGCTCTCAGCAGAAGAGGGCATAAAGCACACTCACGTTGTAGCAGTTGCCGGGTGTGATGAGGAACTTGTAGACCATGTAGAGCGGGATGCAGGAGACGGTGGTGCCAGTCATCACCCAGCCCACGGTGATGGACCAGGGCGGGTACACGTACTCCCCTCCCAACATCTCCTCGTGCGCCAGCAGTGAGAACACGAATAGCACGAGTAGAAACACTGGACTGCAAAAAAAAACTCAATTACAATATTGATAGGAATATCTACCTATTCTTTATTCAAGACCACTATGAAAACTATATCTATTGCAAATAAATAATATTTCATTTCATTTCATTTCATTTCTGTTTATATTTTGACACAAATATTTACTCCAAAGCCGGTGTCTACCCAGCGGCTTCTCCGGTATGTTGGTTGGAGTGGGATACTGATATCGTCACCGTTAGTAACACGTTGCGACAATTGCGACAAACATTGATTAGGGTGTGGTAACCTGTCCTTTATTTATTTAATTAATCGACACAGAATAGTTGTGTTACTCCCGTGACCTGATGTAGGACCAGCAGGCGCGCCAGAACCAGCCCGGCGTGTGGCCCAGCATGCTGCGCACGTCCTCCGAGAAGCGGTCCACGCCGTACACCCAGCACACGCCGGCCGCCTCCGCGAACACCACGAACAGGATGGCCAGCCCCGGCCCGTACACGTTCAGCAGGTCCACCAGGTACACGCCGCCCTGACGACAACACCAGTTAGTCAGCATTTTAGGTAATTCCGAAGGAGGGAGGAATCAAGAGTTAAAAAAACCCAAAAATTTAATGAAGAATGCGGATGTGGACGCCTCATTTATATCAAGGTTTGCACGTGAACTTATAACGGAATTGAGTCGGGAGATGACTGCCAGGTCTGCTCTCGATTGCTCAATGCCAAGCCAGATCTGCTCAAAATGATTCGATCCCGCAGGTAACTAGGATCGCGGTCATAACATAATGCTTTCGTTTCTAAGTAGAAGACATTTTTTGCATCACAGCTATTTGTTTTAGTTTCTTGATAGGTAGCAAAATAGTAGGCTCTGGAGCGAAAAAAGATAGAATTGTAAATCTAGCCTTATAAAATAGAATCACATAAAATAAGAAATAAAGTCAACCACAATTATGTAACGAAATATATTTTAAATCAATTATTTTCACTGAAATATCGAAACGGATTGTAAAATCCCATTTCAACGACGCTCCCTTCTTTACCTTCTTTGACTATTTAGATCCGTTTACTTTTCCGCCGAATAAAAGGTGTCTTTCCCCCTCCAGTTCCGGCATCCTGAAACAGAACCCCTCATCCATCCACTCCGGCCGCTATAAATTACCCGCTATCAGCGCATTACAATAACTAAATAATTCATCGGGCGCGAGATGACCGCCAGCGAGCCAGTGCAGGATGGATCGCGGCAGATAAATCGTTTACTTAGCACCTCCACGTGTCAGGAGGGCCGCTCCGCGCGCGAGGGTATTCAATGTTACAAATCACTGAAATGTGAGTGGACAAATATCTGAGTGGTGTCGTTCACTGACCGCGAGGCATGAGTGCCTATACTGTTGCCAATTTTATAACCTTTCATTTATTTCTACGACAAAGATACATAAGTTTTGTAAACGCAACATACTTATCCATGTGATTATGTAGTAATTTGAGTAAATAATACGTGTTGTTTGGCACATACAAATTTAGTTATTAAAGTTCAATGACATTTTGGAAACAACATAAAATGATGCCATACCTCATGTACAACAAATAATAAATATAAATATTGGACAACCTCACACAAATCGATCTAGTCCCAAATTAAGCTCAAGAAGGCTTGTGTTATGGGTACTAGACGATGATATACGTACTTATATAGATAAATTTATACTTAAATACTTAGAACAACCATGACCCAAGCACAAATATTCGAGTTCATCACACAAATATTTGACCTGGCCGGGATTCGAACCCAGGACCGCCGGCTCAGAAGGCAGGTGCCTATACAAACCGAGCCAAACGCGTCGTCAAATGCCAAACACAAATGCCATCAGCTCATGCGCGAGCGTCAAAGCTCTATCAAAACTAGGTCCTCGGTCCAAACAATTATTATCATCTGAATGTCGTCTTTAACCAAAATATAGGTTAATATTAAACGTAGTTAATTAAATCTCATTAAATCGGCCGGTGAGTGAAGCACCTCATCATTATACGAGATCAGTTCAGTGCTCGCAGATCGTAATTACGAAGCGAAAAAATAATCCCTACGGTCCGAGAAATGGAAAACATAATACGAAGGATCGCTTCAGTAAACTCGTAATTCGATAGTTGACTACTCCATGCAGACCCAGTCCCGCGGGACTAAAGTACACATTTCAAGCGAAAACAGAAACTGATCAGAGATTGCCAAAGAAAATTTGCGAATAGTTGGAAAAAACGAAGGAATAACATCGTACCTGTAACGAGAGCAAGAAAACGCAAAATACGCAAAATAGGAAATTGGAAGTCGTTCCACATAATCCCGTGCTCTCCACGATGTGTATATACTACATAATGTATATCAATATAACGATGAGTCGCGGTTCGGGCCGCTGAGGTTGTCGAGGCTCTGAGACAGAGTCTATTGTTGCTTGTGTTTTCTGATTGGGGATGCTTCCGAATTAAAAGCTGCAATTATATTGGTATAATCCACGCAGCTCGTCATACCATCTGATTTCGTAAACTTTATTTACGCTAACTCATTTGTACTGTTTTTATTTTATTAGTCTCTCATTTAATTAAAGAATAAGTTTTACTCTATCATTAACATATATATGAGTCATATGTTAATGATAATTAATGATTTATGTTAATGCTACTTACTCAGTTCGAATTCTTGACGCTTAAACGTTTTTCTTATAAAGGATCCACAAATTCGAGTTATCGTCACATGCACAATGTGAGGTGTAAGGTGGACCAATCACATTCCTTAGATCTAAATGCGCTTCTTTTGAGCTTCACAAAAACGCTGCCTGATTCGTTTATTTTCTGCGCTTTGCATCTGTGGACAGGCAGCCAAATGCCTCCAGATTTCAGGTGGCTCAGACCCGGCGTCCACAAAAGGGATAAAAATATAAGTGTGTGATACGATTGCGTCGTTTGTCTAAGAAAGGTCAAGAGCAGCCGACCCCGTCTTACATGGATGTCTGTAATCAAGAAAGCTCTCGAAAATAGTGGAAACATATACCCAACGACGACCCAGAACCGACATCGCTGGAGACGACATTAGGAGAGCCAACCCGAACTATACATGGGACAAGGCCAGATGAAGAAAGAAAGTCTGAGATAGGTTAAGAGGTAATTTTGCCAACTCCTTAAGAAATTTACTGTCGCCATGATTTGAAGATATTTTTTTGTTCGTAGTGATGGTAGTTAAATTAAAAGTAATCGAATTCTTTAATCCAAGAGTAGGCCTGTACAGTTTCATTACCGTACATTTATTTATGCTTAACTTTAACTATCTTTCTCCATTCAACAATATCTAACTACAACCTTCAAATCAAGTGTATGAGGCCCGTGTCGCTAAGCCGTGACTGTCAATGAATCATCGGATTGTTAAAACGTTCTTAAGCTGGACGTACGACGTAGTTAGGAAGGGTTAACCATAACGTGCGAGTTGTGGGCCTGCGACAGGATCAGTGCTGTGCTGTGTCTGTGTGTGAGGTGAGACTTACGAAGGTGGTGGTGGGCAGCGCGCAGATGTAGATGAGGCAGAGCAGCACGGCCACGAAGATCTCGCGGTGGCGGCCCAGGGCGCGTGGGTACTCGTCGCACAATGCCGTCGTCACTGCTTCCAATCCTGCACACACACACATATATCAGCATGGGACAGACCTGATATATACGCGTAGTAAGTGAAGGGGAGAACTCTGCTCTTCTATCCTATAATTCCATGCAAAAATAAAAATTAATATTGGTTTAAGACCGCACTTTACCCGGTTTAAAGGTTATCTTTCACCAGAAGCAGCCAAAGCGGCTGTAGGGTGTAATAGTTTATCGCACCCTACATGTACGAATGTAGTGTGTTAATTGTTAGGTTTGTTTAGTATGTTATAACGGGGCGGAATGTTAAGTAAAAGATGTGACCGTTCCCGATGAGTACCTTTATTGCACTAAAATTACATATAAGTAAAATATATCAAATAAACTCGATTGTGACGCATACGCTAGGTGCGGCGTCAGCTTAACATTATATTGTCGAGTGTGCTCGTACATGCTGCCAAATTTAAGCAAAAGAAAAACACAATAGAAAAGGAAGAAATTAAGATAATTAATTAATTAAGGCGCGGTAGCCTTGTCAACACGTAATGGGGCATGTACAATCACCTCGTTGACGCTATCGAATTCCCGTGGCTGCGGAAGATGTCTAAATGATGCGTTGTCCTTCATTTTCATCTCCAGGTTCTGCTCCTGAGTAATAGCTTGCGCTGCAAGGTTTCGAAGTCTCCGCCTGATGTAGATGCCAGCCCAGGTGCTGACTGCAATCGTGCAGATTACCATAAATGAGATAAAAGTATAGTGATTCGTCTCATGAGATGATGTAATCTCTGACAATGTTTCTTGCTGTACTTTTACAGTTTCAATGCTGGTTTTTAGTCTGTCTAGGGCTTCTCTGTGGTCTTCAGTGACGACGCTGTAATTTTTCTCCACGATGATACGATTTATTGACGATTCTTGTACGTACAAATTGTCTTCGCTAATTGTCATTTCACTGCGGAAGTTGTTATGAGAGTGGATAACAACATTTTCTCCTTTCATCATACATCCCGTCTCGAGTGTGATGATACCCGTCCCTTTTAGTAGTAATGGCGTCACGCCGGCTGGGCAAAATGTGCGCATAGCACATTCCTGGCAGCACGCGAACAACCAAGCGCCGGGCTTGTGTAACCTGATCCAGTAGTCGGCGCACTCCAGTGTTATTGTTTTACAGGCAGATATATTATAATTGTTTATTAATTGAGCTTCACATATATTGGCGCCGGCCTTTGTGTCGTAAATGGGTAGTGACATACCACATATAAGTTGATGTTCTTTCACTTGTAAGCACGATGCGATATCTTCGTGAGACAAGGGTATAACTGCATCCTTTTTAAGATTGACTGCCAAATATTCCGATGTTTGCACGACGCGCTGTGTAGTGCGGGATTTTATTTGCGGGATAGGTATAATCCGATTCAGTTCATATTGTTCCGTATTTACTAATGGTAATTTGAGCTCGAATAAAATGTATTTGTTAGCCAGATGTACGTGCACGCGAGATAGTTTGTACATTTCTCTCGTGCAGTATTTTGTGTTGACGCATGGCAGAGTTAGTTCCCCCGGAAGCTGTCCGGCTATGATGTTCAGCTGTTCTTCGAATTGTTCGGGTCTTAATAAGTGCATGTCTATGCGACCGTCTTTTACGTCGGTTAATAAATCCAATAGCATCTGCTGCAACCGTCGCAAGTTGGCCATGATCATGTTGGCGGCGAGGGCTGTTGCTGTTATGTAGTTGTTGGTCACTGTCGCTTGATGATCAGCCTGTATACGTTGGTCTTGCTCTGCCAGATGTTTGTTAATCGCTGTGAATTGTTCATTCATTACTTGCTCATGTCTTTGTAAAAGATTATATTCGCCTTCAATTATTGATGTATGGTTTTTGAATAACCTTAAGATGTGATTTTCATTGTTTTGAAGAAGCTCGATATCCTTGTTGTATTGTTGGGCGAATCTCTCGTCTAATACGCCAAATAGAGAATTCGCTATATATCCCACACCGTCAATAAGGCCTCGTTTTTCTCTCTTCATGTGTGGTCTATGTTCTGTAGTCAATATGCTGTTGTAGTGTTGCAATTCTCTCAATTCATGTTGAAGTTGTGCGGCAATAGATGAAAATGCGGTTTCTTGAATGGAAAGACTTGTAAGATGGTTTATGTATTTTTCAACGCTATCCAAGCCCTGCCAATATGTTGACATGTTGTAATAAACCACTAATTTCCATTGATCTTGCATTATCTGCATGTCTGCTAATTTATCAAAATAAATTAGCTTCGCCGGTTTTAACTCGTTCACGCTTGTTGTTTGTTGTGTTGCCGCTGGCATGCAGGATGCTAACAGAAGAACTAACAGACAGGTATAACTGTTATGTTGCGGTTTTTTCTCTCGTCGGCCGCTGCGTGGCTTATCTTGTTGTGGTTGATCTGCTGGTGCTTGTGACTTCGGAGCGGAATTTTCGCTTTCGTCTTCAGTCGTATTTACTGGCAATGGCGATAATTTAGTAATTGGTCGTTTCATAATACTTGTCCTTGTTTTCAGCGTAACTACTCTGACATGACCATCCGTGCCAGGGTGAGTTTCTGTAACCCGTCCTAGTAGCCATCTTGCCGGAGGCATGTTATCTTCCTTCACTAGAACTAGATCTCCGATCTTCAAGTCCCTTTTGACAGTATTCCATTTGTTGCGGGTTTGTAACGTTTGTAAGTATTCCGCCGACCATTTCTTCCAAAAATCCTTGTGAAGTTTCTCCATTAATTGCCACCGTGTTCGAATATTGCGCGGCTCTTCGTTAGAGGATAGAGGACCTGCCAGCACTGGCCCGCCGACCAAGAAATGTCCCGGAGTAAGACACTCAAGGTCATCTATGTCTTCTGTTAAGGGTGTTAAGGGCCTGGAGTTGAGACAGGCTTCTATCTGTGCCAGTAGAGTGGAGAACTCTTCGAACGTAAGTTTCTGTTCTCCAAGCACACGCCGCAGGTGGTACTTCGTGCTCTTGACCGCAGCTTCCCATTCTCCATTTGCTGTAGGCCAAGCTGGAGCACTGAAGTGCCATTCGATGTTTGAGTTGGCCAATGAGGCCAGCAGTTCCGTGTTTAAGTATTGTTTAAGGGCCTCTCTTCTTTCTTTCGCTAGTACCTTTGCTGATTTCGTAAAGTTGGTCCCATTATCGCTGTAGACATGTGAAGGTGTGCCTCGTCGAGCACACAATCGATGAAACGCCGCCAAAAATGTTTCAGAGCTCAGATCTGAAACCAGTTCCAGGTGAATCGCCTTAGTCGATAGGCACACAAAAACTGCTATGTAACTCTTGGTTGTTTTGATCCCCCTTCCCTTGTTAGCCTTGACTTCTACATAGCCAGTGAAGTCCACGCCAGTGTGCGTAAATGGCCTTGATGGAGTAACTCGGGGTCCAGGAAGATCAGCCATTATTTGATTGTTGTTAGTCGGCTTGAAGCGATGACACTTGACACACTTGCGGAGTCGTCCCTTAACCGTTCGGACCCCCCGTAGTATCCAATAATTGTTTCGAAGGTGCGAAAGCGTAAGTCTCGGGCCTCCGTGAAGTGTTGTTATGTGGGCTTGCTGAATTAGTAGCTCCGTAATCTTGTCCTTGTGCGGCAAAATAATGGGATGCTTTTGTTTGTAGGTAATGTTCGCGTTTTTCAGCCGTCCACCGACTCGTAAAACGTTTTGTTGGTCTAAAATCGGATATAAGTTTAATAGCCGACTCTTCGGTGATATGTATTTATGTTTCTGTAATTGCAAAATTTCCTCAGCGAAGTGTTTATTTTGCACTGCTCGCATTATTGCGTTGTGTGCATTCTCCAGTTCCGATGTGGTTAGGTACGGCAATTTTAATTTATTTTTTCCACTTGCATTGTTAGCAAAACGTGACACCCAGCCGAGTGTTCGTACTGCACGCGTCATAGAGCTGTTATTATTCAGAAGCGTCTCTATAACCGGTGATGTTATTTGTAGGGAACATGTATGTTTTTTACTTCTTCGCTCTTCGACAGGCTCCTCGTATAATGTTGTTTCTTGCAATATTTTCGACTCATTCGCTAACCATTGAGGACCTTGAAACCACAAATGGTGTCCTTGTAGCTGCGAAGGTTGCAGGCCACGGCTGGCACAATCGGCCGGGTTATCTTCAGAGCGGACGTGTCGCCAACACGTAGAGGGCATGACCTGGGTGATCTTCGTGACTCTGTTTGCCACATATGTGTTCCAACGTGTTATATCACCTTGCAGCCACCCCAACACCACAGTTGAATCTGTCCACCCATGTACTTGTACTGTCTGATTGTTTAGTGACTCTATGGTTTTTTGCATCAATCTTGCTAGTAAAAGTGCCCCACAAAGCTCCATCCTCGGTAGGGTGACATGTCTGTTTAACGGCGCGAGTTTAGTCTTTGCCGCTATTAATGTGATACTGATCTGGCCGTGTTCATCCGTGCTTTTACAATATATGACGCAGCTGTAACCCTTTTCAGAAGCATCTGAAAAGCCATGTAATTCACACTTTCGTTGTGTATCTCCGATCCATCTAGGGATTGTTATGTCATTAAGTGTGGTTAGCTCGTTTCTGAATACTTTCCATTCCTCTTGTACTGGTAGCGGCAGGGGTTCGTCCCAGGCTTGAGATTGTTTCCAGGCTTGTTGAAAAATGAGTTTTCCTTTCATATTCACTGGCGCGAGCCAACCAAGCGGATCAAATAGCTTTGATAAGTCTGATAATAATGAACGCTTAGTGATTGCGACATTTTTGTTTACATTTAAGTCGGCGATGTTAAATGTAAATTGGTCTGTACACGGATTCCACAAAATACCGAGTGTTTTGTTGTTGTTTATGTTTTTAAAGTCAAGCATAGTTTGACTGATTTGCTCTTGAGTTAAGTCTTCAAGAAGACCTGGATGGTTACTTGCGAATTTGCGAAGATTGAAACCACCTGCTAGCAATAAACTGATAAGTTGCTTCTGTGTTGTCATGGCCTCTTCAAGGTTATTGTTTCCAGCAAGAAGATCGTCCACGTATAGTTGGTTATTTAAGATGTCTGCAGCGAGAGGATATTGTGGACCATCATCAATGACCAGCTGTTTTATAGTCCGCATTGCCAAATAGGCAGCAGCCTTGGTTCCGTAGGTTAAAGTACAGAGCTGGAACTCCTGGATTGGTTCGGATGAAGAATCTCGCCAGACAATTTTTTGTAAATGTTGATCCTCTTACGAGTATTTGTCTATAGAACTTCTCAATGTCAGCAGTGTACACGTAACGAAATGACCTCCATCGTAAAATCAAAGCTTGTAGATCTTGTTGCAGGTTTGGACCGCTTTCCATGAGCTGATTTAAACTGTATCCAGATTTTGTAGGATGTGATCCATTAAAAACAGTGCGTAATTTTGATGTTGTGGAGTCAGGCTTGAGGACTCCGTGGTGTGGTAGAAAGCAGCTAGGGTGTTTTTGTTCAATACACGGTTTCATATAGCCGAGTTTTAAATATTCATCCATAAAGCTTTTATAGCCGATGGCCAATTCCTTATCTTTAGTTAGTCGTTTTTCTAATTGAAGTAATTGCGCAACTGCCTGTGGCTTAGAGGCGCCGATGTTTTGTTCGAAATCGGGTTGCATTGGAAGCTTCACCACGTAACGTCCGTTTTCCAGTCTTTGTGTTGTTGTTTTGTATAATGTTTCGCAATATTCTTCCATTGGTGACATGCTGTTTGCCGGCTCGGTTATCTCTTCGCCTTCCCAAAATTGAGAAATCTCATCCAAGTTGTTAAGAATTGCGTGGCAGTTGAACGGCTTCACGTTACCAAGCAGGACCCACCCCATTTTTGTTTCTTGACCAATAGGAGCGTAGGCTGGACCCCTGAGAATGCCTCCCATTACTATGTCTGCGTAGACACCAGCGTCGAGTAACACGTCAATGGGCCGAGATATGTTGTAATCAGGATCCGCCAGGTTGATGTTTTCAAGGTGGGGCCATTCTGGTTTTTCAAAAGAATAATTTGGCAGGTTGTTTATCATATGGGTCATTACCAGAGCGTCGGTAGTAAACACGTGGTCTCCATATAATGACTCGCATGTCAATTGAACAGTTCCGTTGCTCTGCTTCGCGGAGAGGCCTATGCCCGATACCGTAGCATTTTGTTTCTGTCTTTTGAGGCCCAGTCGTTGAGCTGCAGACTCGGTTATTAAGTTGATTTGAGATCCTTGATCTAAAAGACATCTTAGTTGTATATAAGTTCCGTCAGCCGCCCTAACCTTCATTTGTATCGTGGCCAGTAAAACTTCATTAAAATTTCCCGCTACGTGGTTATTTGCCCTCCGTTGGCTATCAGAAGTTCCTGTTTCATAAGTCGCCGCCGTCTTTGAAGCGGTCGGCGTCGGCACTTTGTTGTCGGCACGTGGGGCGTCGCGTAACAAATCATGAAGTGAAGTATGATGTGCAGAATTGCATACTCGACAGCGTTTAATTGAACTACATTGCTTTCCGTTATGTGAAAATAAGCAGTTATCGCAAATGTTCAATTGCGACATTGTTGTTTTCTTCGTATTCGGTGTCATGTTCTGGAATGTTTTGCAATATAGTAAAATATGATTTGTTTTGCATATAGGACAATTGCGATCCGTGTTGGCATGATATGATTTCGCAATGAATCGCTTAAACTTTCCATTGTTATGTCCATTATTGTGCGATGTAGAAGGAAGTTCTCTGATGTGCCCTGGATTCGGCTTTTGTTGAACTGTTGGTTGCTTTCGCTTGATGACCGGTTCCAATGCCGTAAACTTGCTTTCCAAAAATGCAACGAACTCGCCAAAATGTGGCAATTCACGTGGTTTTTTCCTTGTTTCCATGTAGGATGCATAGGTATCTGAGTCCAACTTGTTAGTAAGGATATGTACCAAAAAAGGATCCCAGGATGATGTATCGATACCGAGATTGTGGATGGCGTGCACAACCTCCAGGCTAGTATCGTGAAGTCGTTTAATCTCAAACGCACTTTGTTGTTGTATAGTTGGCTGATTGAGGAATGTTTGCATTTGTTTGGTGAAAAGTAATTGTAAGTTGTTGTATCTGTGGTTGAGAAGTTCCCAGCAGGTGTCGTAGTTGTCCGCCGAGACTGACAAATGTTGGACAATGCGCTCCGCTTCACCACGAAGCTTTCCCTTCAGATGTTGCATTTTTTGCGCTTTAGGTATCATATTATTATTATGGATTGCTTCGGAGTATAGATCCAGAAATGTAGGCCACTGAGAGTAGTTGCCCGAAAAGGCTGGAATCTCGATTTTAGGGACAGATTGATGCTGATGAGCCGAGGCGTTAAGTTTATGATGCAGTTGTTTCTTGGTGGCCTCGTAGAGAGTTTCATGTTGGGTATACTCCTGCTCGTAGTCCACGTCAGCGCCGATGAACATGTTATCTAATTTCCAATGTGCGTCATCAATCGCCTTCCACCTCGACTGCAACATTTGTAACTTGTCTTCGATTTCCCATTTTTCAGAGATCTGATCAACTTTGATGCCTTTTACCAAACGAATAAAAGCTCGAAAATTAGTTGTTTGTTGGCTGAACAATTCATCAGCCTTAGACGGCATACCTTTCTCTTCTGTAACTGTCACCACAAATGTCTGTAATTGTTTTTGAAATGCACCGTACAAGGACTTAACTCTTGTCACTAGGTTGTCGTAATCGTCGTTTAAAATGTTCTTGTCTTCCGTTTGTTCAAGCTCCTCGTGTTTCGAGTTAAATTCTTCCCACAGAGCTTCTAATGTCGAAAGTCGTTTCTCGATGTAGTCAGCTGTTTTACGATTGGCAGAGTCCTTTTGAAAGTTGGTCTTCATCTTCTCGATGGTTTCAAGGATGATATACTGCCTCTTCAAAGACTCCATTATGTTAAGTTGGTAGGATCTAGCTCGATGCAACCGTACACTTTCCACGATTGTTGCGTTTCGTCTCAATTAGACTGGTGAGACCCGCTTGTGGGAGGCCAGCTAACCGATTCGCTACGTAGAAAAGCACAATCACAACGAATTAAATCCAATCCGGCTCGAAGGACCAAAAATGTAGGGTGTAATAGTTTATCGCACCCTACATGTACGAATGTAGTGTGTTAATTGTTAGGTTTGTTTAGTATGTTATAACGGGGCGGAATGTTAAGTAAAAGATGTGACCGTTCCCGATGAGTACCTTTATTGCACTAAAATTACATATAAGTAAAATATATCAAATAAACTCGATTGTGACGCATACGCTAGGTGCGGCGTCAGCTTAACATTATATTGTCGAGTGTGCTCGTACAGCGGCTTTTAAAGAAATAATGGGCTAAGTACAATTTTTGGAAGACCTGAAAAAGTTTTTATACAATCAAATTTTTTTTTCATCATACAATTAAATTTTTTTATGTGGAAATACCACATTTGCTACACTACATTATTTTTATTGAGGAGACAAGATAGAAAAACTATGGTAAAGAAAACTTGAAGAGCTGCAGTTTGTACATCCTTACAGCTAGGACTATCAAAACAAAAAAATACTTAATGGTCTTCCAAAAATTGTACACAGCCTATCACTAATACGACCTCAAGGACGATGCTGACATCGAAAGGGAGCGAAGGGCGTTGTGCGTCAGGGCAAATATGTTGGCCCGTAGGTTTGCTCGATGTTCAAGCGGCGTGAAGATAACACTTTTCAAAGCGTACTGCACGTCCTTGTACACGTGCAGTTTGTGGTCGAACTATACGAAGAAGGCGTATAACGCCCTTCGAGTCCAATACAACAACGCGTTCAGGGCGGTGATGGGGCTAAGTCGATACTGCAGTGCCTCGGGCATGTTCGCGGAGGCCCGCACGGCTTGTTTCCACAGCACTATGCGGGGGCGCGCGGCAGCCCTGGTGCGGCGAGTGCGAGCTAGCCCCAACGCTGTCTTGGTGATGATCGCGGACAGGTTGGACTGTCCTTACATCATGCACTGCTGCGACAGGCATGTAAAGACTGGCGTGGGGTAGGCTAGTTTTAGTTTTGTTACATATAAGATTTATATTTATATTGAATTTTTTAATATCCTTGACATTTTGTTTAATAATGAATTAATTGTATGATAATATTTATTAGGTATTTTGTAATGCTGGTATTTTTTAATTTTTTAATTTTAATTTTTAATTTTTTTATTTCTGATCAAAATTTTAATTCTCAATAATCTTATACTGACATTTTATCCTTACTTATATGAGTCTATGTTGCTCGAAATAAATGAATTTTATTTTATTTTATTTTATTTTATTTTAATACTGAGCTTCACCGAGCGATGCTAAGCGCTCAGATACCGCTTAAATGTATAGCTCTGGTAGAAGATCAGCTCAAAAGAAAGGTGTGGAAAGACACTGCCTTTTTTCAGCTATAATGTAATAGTTAGGGAGCCCAAGTGGGGAACAGTAGAAGAACGGGAAAACATCACAGAATATTTTTATTTTTTTTCCATCTCATCTTCAATATAGGTATCTAAGCCTCAGCGCTGCTTGAGTTAGTACAAATGTATTAATCTATTATAATCGACATTTGGTCGATTATAATAGAGAAAGAGAAAGTTGAAGATTTCGAAGCTGAAAGTATAATTACCTCCGAAGGTGCTGTCGAGGCCGAGCGTGATGAGCATGAGGAAGAAGATGATGGCCCAGAAGACGGAGCCGGTCATGGTGGCGATGGCCTCGGGGTACACGATAAACACCAGTCCCGGGCCCTCCAGGCCCACCTCCTCGATGCTCTTGTTCTGCACGTGCGCCATGTACCTGCACATAGTTTATTTAATGGGGATTTATTAATTGGCGGCTAAACTTAAAGATTGGTTATGTTCCATTTCTCAAGGGACTCTTCAGCAGCGGGCGCCTTCTCTTGCATTAAAATTATGTTACTCGTATTTTTCCGTCAATAATAAAAGAGAAAATAAATAAATAAATAAATATTAAGGGACAATCATACACAAATCGACCTAGTCCCAAACTAAGCAAAGCTTGTACTATGGGTACTAGACGACGATATACATAATATATAAATACATATATAGATAACATCCATGACCCAAGAACAAATATTTTGCACAAATATTTGCCCCGGCCGGGATTCGAACCCGGGACCGCCGACTCAGTAGGCAGGTGTCTACCAACCGAGCCAAACGCATCGTCAAAAAGACATATTAGCGGCAAGATGCCGGGTAATTTATCACCAGTACATCTGAGACCACGGCCTGTAGCCCACGCCCACAAGAAATATCGCGATAGACCCGGTATAATTTGTGTAAATTATGAAATAATGAACTTTATTCTGCAAGTAGGCTACAAGGACACTTTTACATGTCTGGGTCTACCGGCATTTCACAAGAGGAGACCACTGTTGAGAGGAATCGCCGAAAGAAACTCAACAGTCAGTATTTTCTCAGAACGGATAAGTAGGGGAGACCGGGTATGGAAGTCACACGGGTTGGTTGTCACAGCGGCCATAACTGACAACTAAAGGCACGAATCAGTTTACCGACCGGTGTCCAAGGATCGCGAGAGCTAAACCCCCCTCCATACTTTACCTCAGTCGGCTCCGGTATGTTGTGACGGAGCCACATTCGTTTACTTTTTTCCGCCAGTAAAAGTATTTTTTTGTGCATCTGTGTTAAATCTCGTAGGTACACTTTTATTTTGGATATTAATATGCTTCTTCGTGTATTGTTTAAGTTGAACTTGTGTATAATCATATTGTTATAAGGTTTTTAGTGGAAACATTCATTTGAATTTATATTGTAAGATTATTTTCTAAAACGTGTTTTGGGGCAGGTTGTCTCAGGTCGACGGGGGCTGGTAGTCACGTGTGACTACCTTATTAGCTGAAAGCGAATTTAGTTTTTGGGTGTTTTTATTAATTATGAATACGTATTTCGTTACTTTCCTGGTCACAGTGACTTACATACATCATTTATGTTTATATAAGTTACTAGCTGAAAAAAAAAATTGTTTTTGAGATTTTTTTATTAATTACGAATATTTCGTTATTTTCCGTTACAGTAACTTACATAAAACATTTTTATCTTCAAAAAGAAAAAAGTTCGTTTGATATAAATGTGTGTATTATTGTATATCCCTCTTATTTTACTATGTGATTACGTATCCCAACACCTGTGACAACCATCCCTGACACGGGGTTAAATGTCACAATTTTCTTTTTTCATAAAAACAATAATATCTTCTCCGCGTATAGCGTTAGAGAAAGAAAACTCATTTATTTACAAACTAGAATAAATACCCTATCCATCGATATATCATTTGCCTATTCTTATTTAACA
The DNA here is from genome assembly GCA_947623375.1 of Apotomis capreana. NCBI lineage: Eukaryota > Metazoa > Arthropoda > Insecta > Lepidoptera > Tortricidae > Apotomis > Apotomis capreana. The sequence goes on along the minus strand of OX392512.1, from coordinate 331,125 downwards.
ACAATGGTACTAAAAATGAAAAAAAGAAAAAATGAGACAACCATACCCGGTCTCCCCTACTTAACTATTACAGTAATTTGAACTTAAACCCTTCAAAAAGAACTTTAAACCATTCTTTAGGTGTGAGTAAGTAACCTCACCCTAGGACGGAGAAGATGACGAATCCGGCCAGGAAGCTGGTGAGACAGTTGATGGAAGAGGTGATGAGTGCGTCGCGGTAGCAGTTGTTATTGAACTTGTTGTAGCTGGACAGCGCCAGCAGCGTGCCGAACCCGGGGCCTAGCGAGAAGAAGATCTGCGACGCCGCGTCGATCCACACCTGAGGAACAGGATTAATCAACCAGTTCTTATAAAAATAATAAAAATTGGGCAAGTGCGAGCCCGACTCGCGCATGAAGGGTTCCGTACCTATACATATATATAATCTATAACAAGTTTGTTGTACGGGAGCCCCCCTTAAATATTTATTTTATTTTATTTTTAGTATTTGTTGTTATAGCGGCAATAGAAATACATCATCTGTGAAAATTTCAACTGTCTAGCTATCACCGTTGTTGAGATACAGCCTGGTGACAGACGGACGGACGGACGGACGGACGGACGGACGGACGGACAGCGAAGTCTCAGTAATAGGGTCCCGTTTTTACCCTTTGGGTACGGAACCCTAAAAATTGTTAACAGTGACTAAAGTGTACAATAGTTAGGGAGCCCAAGATGGGTTTTTTGGATTTACGCGGCACATTTTTATCGTATTAGTATAACTTGCATCCTGTAGTATGCGTGTGCCTCTAGAATATATGTGTTCTTTATAATGGTGGGCGAGGGAAATAGAAAATATAATCATCGTACATACTGGAGCGTGTCAGATTAAGGTAGGGTGGGATAATTACTAGCTGAACAGTGTTTATTTTAGCGATGTTCTCGGGCGTGGTTGATTTATTTAATGAATTAGATAATGCAATGATAATAAAAAAGTAATCTGCCGATTTCCACAAGCCGGAGTAGTAAATATGCAGGTGTGTATATCTTGGTAGTCGCTTCCCTCGCTGCTTAACGGGAAAACATCAATGAATATTTTAATTTTCTTTCCGTCTAATCTTCAACATACCTCGACGACGCTCGAGTATGTAAAATACTTACCATCATAGGCTACTCTACTATAAAGATTATTTGTTATTGTTTATCTTTTATCTATTATTATTTGTGTGTTGTAAAGCCTAACCAGAAATATATGAGGATTGTCAAGAGGGCGCTATTTACAAGATTTATATATGGCAACAATTTTGCAACCAGTCGCAACCGCACTATAATGACATTAGTTATTTAAATACCTGTCAGTTCGTAAGTTAACCTCGTAATATCATTTAATGGAATGCACTCTTTTTCCAGACTGTTTTTATGTAGCAAACGTCGTGTACACCTTATTTATAATATAACGTTTACGACTGTGAATGAATTTCGGAATTTTCTTTAGATATTTTTAAATATTTGTATTTTTAAGAAACCACTACGATTGACATGACATTGTTGACAAACCATCATAAAATTATTGCCAGTGTAAGAAAAACTTCCAGTTACATACCGCAATATGGCGCATCCTCATATATTTCTGGTCAGGCTTTACTTTATTTTTATTTATTTAAACTTTACTGCACTTTACAAGTTACGAAATAGTAAACAATAAAATAAGGTGTTTATTTTTTCATTTCGTGTTTCGTTAGGTACAACTTTTTCGTTACATACACTTGTTTTGAGCTTTACCCGCAAAATCGTAGAAATAGCAGACTTAATACAAAAAGGCATCCACTACCAGTTAATCATGGGGCTTTACAGAAATTAATATTTGGTGTAGGATCATTAAAGCCTTCTTCCCAATTCACACAGTACCAGAGTTTAAGCTGGCAAAGATTTGATCGCTCTTGAACTACTTAGATGAATGCCATGTTCTTATTAGACCTATAGCCGATATATGTAGATACTATTTGGGTATATTATCATTTTTATCAATATATTAGTTGACGTGTGAAGACGTGGAGTACTTACCTTGGAGTTCTTGAGCTTGTGCCACTCGGGAGTGAGGTAGTAGCGGATGCCCTCGGTGGCGCCGGGCAGCGTGACGCCGCGCGCCAGCAGGATCAGCAGGACCACGTACGGGGCCAGCGCCGTCACCCACACCACCTGATAGTTCAAGCCTTATTGAGTATTTAAAAACTGTAGCCACACTTCAAAATTGCGGTTTGTCTGTCGGTCATTTCACAAAATAAAAAAGCATAGGCAAAAAAGCGGACCAAAACACTCATCCAAAATTGTTAACTTGCTTGATAACTTGGAGCTCGTCAAGTTAACCTGTGTTAGTGCCTATTCACGCACTATCAGGGCAGGGTAAACAGGGTTCTTTGTCGACTAGATCCCCGCTGTCCAATGATTAAGTACCTATGTATAAAGTGCTTTATGGTGAAGTGGTGAGTGAGTGGTGGATTGAGTGGAAACGGTGGTATACGGGTATAGTAGTGATATATAACCTTGCCAGCGCTGCGCACCCCCTTCCAGAGCGAGAAGTAGACGAGCACGAAGACACCGAACACGCACAGCGCCAGCGACGGCTTGATGGGGCCCATGTCGTCCAGACCGTTGGACCGCTGCTGCTCCAACACGTTGCGTCTATGCACAAATCGCCAAGGCGCCAACTATATTCTTCAGGTTAAGTACATTAGACATATTATGAATGCACAGTTAAAAACTGCTACCAGTTTGGAGAAAACGGCACAAAAAGAAGTTGAAGACAGACAACGGAAGTACGTTGTTTAACCACAAAGTGGCAGATAATGGATGCGGGCGGCTAAAGCTACCAGACGCGGGGGAATAATGTCTGCTTACTCGAAGAACTCCTTGGCGGGCGTGGAGGCGTTGGGGTTGGTCGGGTGCGACGTGACGGGCGCGCACAGTGGCGTGTTCCACGGGTTGTCGCAGCTGGTCCAGGGCAGCTCGGAGTTGATCGAGGACAGGGACGCCACCAGGTAGTACACCGCCCAGCCGATGATGGTGTTGTAGTACATGCCCATGTAGATGTCGATCATGCATATCGCGTACCCCACCCCTGCCATCAAGCATACTGACTATAAAACACCATACATATTATACAATATACTTGACTAAAATTTATACACGGCGTAATTAAGCCCGCAGAGGCCATTGTTTCGGATAGACGCACAAAGTAGGATTTTAATAAACTTAGCGTCGGCGGCCGGCGTGCTGCGCCCGGCGCCCGCAGAGACGCACGAAAAGCAGACGTTCTGTGTCGCCGAGCCTTTGAGTGGGCTGTCGCTGGCTGTGTACGCCTCGCTGCGTACCTAGGCGATACTTATAAGCACTGTATCATCTGCAAGTGCGCTTACTTTGCAATCGACTTTTTTACCAAGTCTGCTAATATTGTAGGCAATAGAGGCAGCTCACGATATAATGATACTAATCATACTCTTCTTCATTAATGAATAAAATATGTCAACGAATCGGTACATTTTTAAGAAATCGGGCATAGGTACAATGACATAAAATCTACATAATATTCAATAAGCAAACCCATACCATACATATTATAAACATAAGTATTTATCTAGGTATATAATATTATAATACAAAACCTATTTAAGATAGTTGCATCGTCCACAACTTATCTACTGTGCACAACGGCTGACTGGTAGAGAATGCCCAATATCATAAATCCGCCTTTTGTACGATTAGTATTTAATTTGTGCAATAAAGATTAAAGAAACAAAATAGGTACTTTTAAATAATTGGTATTGCAGTAATACTGTCGTAAGCTGCACGTTGGTTAACGAAACCAATTTTCAGAGGAGGCCAAGGTGACACGTAAGTAAGTAAGCGTACACGAGACGACTAATCAATATGGCCCACTAGCATTTGTTTGCGAATTGTAAATCGTGGGAAAAACTAATGAAAAGTAACTTTACTCTCCATTCCCCCTCTACCCATAAATGTAAGACTTACAATTTAAGTGCGTCCATAATCAAATAAGTTAAAGCGACAAGGCTCGCAATTGTCACAAATCCGATCATCCCGAGCACAAAACGAATCCAACAGCCTCATGAACTAATAACAAATGTGCACAAATCCAATTAGCGACGCGCAAACTTGAAGCAACTTGCGACGTCTCAGCGCCGTCGCGGATCGAATCAGCGCCATCTGTCGGTAATCAAATGATACTGCATCTCGCGTCGTAATTAGTTTACGAGTGCGATAACAGATCCATGCCCAATCTAATCTACGCCGGCACAGTTGCCGCGGAGATGTGGAACTCAATTTGTTTCTATGATACAAATTTAATGAGATACCATACTTTTTAAACTGGCAAATATTTGTAGGGCGCATGATTAGATTGGCATTGTCACGGACTTCAAGGCACAGTATACGCATGACAGACTAGCACGAGCTGCCATTTTCGGCTTAATAATAATGACAGACGAGTAGTAGTACTTTATACTCATAACAAGTTGAGTGACATTCTAAAGATCTGCGTTAGCCCACGGACTCACATTTTGTGCAACGAAATAAGTAGCTAATATAGGTAGATAGGTAATCTAAATACATATATGTCTTAGTCTCATTGTAGTTCTTTAACAGTAACAGGAATTGTTTTACCGAAAACGACAGGCATTATCTCAGGGTGGATTGTATTTCCGGCTGTGGGTCCGCTCCTACTGTTACTGTTTACATGAAAATAGGTCCAGTACAGCTACTCTAGCCGGACTTTAACGTCAGTTTCGAAGTAAATAAAATGAAAGGAATTGTACCCTGGCGACCACTCTTTTAAATAAATCCATATTTGATATCAGTGTTCAAGAATGACAAAATCAACAAAGATGTATGTTTTATTACGTCAAGTGCAACAAATCTTCGAATGTTCCTTCTAATGGCTGACATTGGAAGGAAGCTTCCTCCATACATCAGCGAAGGGTGACTATCATCGGTATCGGCACAGCGGAGTGAGCGACAGCCCTGATAGCGCCGCGTTTATGACGTCTTTATGAGTTGAGACCTTTTCAGCGCCGCGGCGGAGTTTATGGACCCGCAGTGACCTACTTGATTTGTTAAAGGGCATTGAATATATAGCCGTTAGGGTGCTAATTTGTATTATTGGTTTAAAAGGTTTTTCTTTTTTTTTTATAAATATTGTATAAGCAATATCGTATGCTACGCATTTAAAAAGATATTTTAAGCTACCCAGAAAGCCTCATTGGCACAAAAGCTACAGGAAAACCAAAAAATCACATGTTAGCATCTACGTGATTCCTTGTTAATATCGATAGTATATACTTTGTTGATGTTGAGAATCCAGGGACAGCAGATAGAGACTAGGTACTCGAAACTCGCAGCATTAGCAAATAGAATTAGCAATTCTTTTGTGAAAGTCTTCTGATTTCGGAAAGCCGTTCTTGGTGGTCTTTTAAAATTGTCCGAGACGTTGCGAGCTGTGTTTTTCTTTGCAGCGCATCAGGCGCTCATGCTTGTCACTATCAGGTTGGTCTGCCCGATGATTTCTCCAACATCGGCGAGGCTTCATGCGCGCCATCTGTGTTCATCGACTTCAAAAGGTGATTAGAATTTTATCCATAAGTGTATAAACGGATTATTTTTGGCTTTCTAATAGCCGTTTTAATAACAAGCGCGGCCCCTACTCTTTGAAATATATATATAATTGTTCTTTGACAAAAGATCAGTTAAAAAGCAACAATAAAGAACATCAAGTTCATTTCAAATGAATAAGTTTCGGATCTTAGGAAAGAATATTCTGATTGGTCAAATTACAGTCGGCGGGGGCTCCGGGGGCCGCAGCCGTCCGAGCTACTAAGGCACGCGATTCTTGCTCACCGACTTTTACCAAGTATTGGACTTTTTTTTGGAAATGTTATACCTATCGTTTTGATATTCGGAATGTTGCTCAGCAAGTCCTACTGAATTTGTTTCAGCACGTGACAAAAATAACAGTAAATACCTACTTTTTTTACTCTTTGTTTAACTTAATAAGTACTTATTATTCTTAAACTTAGTTAATAAATAACAATTATTGATAAATAAATGAATAAATATCGGACAACCTCACACAAATCGATCTAGTCCCAAATTAAGCTCAAGAAGGCTTGTGTTATGGGTACTAGACGACGATATACGTACTTATATAGATAAATATATACTGAAATACATAGAACAACCATGACCCAAGCACAAATATTCGAGTTCATCACACAAATATTTTCCCGTCGTTATTTTATAGCGCGCCGCCCGCCGTCACCGGCCGCAGGAGCCGCCTGCCAATATTTGCGCCACGGATTTGATCGACTCGGGACGATTGCACCCGTGCGGAGCACGGCGGCCTCCTCTCGCGATAGGTTCCGCAAATCAGCCATGTTTTGGACTCGCTTTAATAATATTAAAATACTTAAATGAGTTTACTCACGTCGTAGAAGTCGAATAACGCTCGACATGTTTCGAATCGGTACGCGATTCATCATCAGGAGAGACGATCAGTCGCGGCGGCGGCCAACCGAACACTGAGTAAACCCGTTTAAGTATTTTAATATGTCCGAGACTCACGATAGTTTTCTACGCTTTAATAATGTTTGCGCGAATTAAATTTGAGCGAGTTCCGGAACCACTCTGAGACCTGCATGGGGACACACCAAACGACATAATAAGGAGTCGAGGTAACTCACTAAAATAACTCATGATACGCAACTACGGCCTCATTTGGATGAAATTTATGTGACATTATAGAATCGTGTAAGTTTATTTTAAGTACTCCTATTTCTGTTATAGGTAATTTCAAAAGCATTGTATCGCATTTCTATCGCGGTTTTTCTTTGACTTCGCCCGTAAGTTAAACATTTCTACTTATCTTTATGCATGGACTTTGCAGCTTTGAATAAAAAATACAATTAAGTAGGGTCTAAAGGGGTAATCGGTGAAAATGTGGTGCAACCAGTTTAACGCCAGCGCTGAATTCGTCGTTGAAAAGTGTGTCCACTCCATTCTCCCAGATAGTAAAACGCGCAGAATGAGGAGTGCGGCGGTTGTCCACCGCGGCCGAGCCCGCCCTCAGCAGTAAACGGCCCTTTATAAATATACAGCAGGCAATGCTTTTAACGCGGCTGCTTAAAATGTATGAACGCCAATTGCCCCGCATTTGTTTGGACAGCGCGCTGAGGGACCGCTCCACGAGAGGGCGCTGCCCACTCGCACACTCGCATCGTAAACGCGCCGGACATTTGTGCCATTTACCCACCGCTCATGTATGTAGTAAGCAACTGATTTCTAATTTACCGAAGTCTCCGCAAAAAAAAAATCAATCGACTTCAAAAAAGTAGGAGGTTCTCAATTCGACTGTATTTTTGGAGTTTACTCCTTAAGAATCGATTTTCATATATAAGCCCGGGGTATGAAAAATATGGGGTATAAAATCGAACGTATCTGCCGTGCTAATTTAAAAAGTCGTATCTCAGTATACGATCGGGGTAAAAATACGACTTCTTAATTTAGCAGGTTATGCGTTGCGTTAAGCGTTATAGACTAAGATCCCGATATAAAATGACCTTCACCGAGATGTTTATTTGATGAAATGTATTTTATAATCAATTTAATATGTCAATAAATATATTGCATATGGGTTGCCTAACAAATTTTAGTCCAGGGTATGTTTAATTAATAATAATAAAAAATGTTTTAAACATTTCACCGGTTTGATTAATATTAGATACATTCTATACCAATCGAAAGTATGAAGCCCATACAATATGCAAACGTTAGGTTGCCTATTCTTTTCCCGTCACAACTATCAGGTAGCCAGGTATAAACAGGTAAATCTATACCTACTAGCATTTTGCAACGGTCTGATTATTGAATTGAAACTGAATAAAATTAAAGATTATTTAATTATGAATTTATCTAATAATCAAATCGGTGAAATGTTAAAAAAAATATATTTTTTATTGTTTACTAAACATACCCTGGACTAAAAATTGTTAGGCAACCCATATGCAATATATTTATTGACATATTAAACTAAATATAAAATACATTCATCAAATAAACATCTCGGTGAAGGTCGTTTTATATCGGGATCTTAGTCTATAACGCTTAACGCGTAACCTGCTAAATTAAGAAGTCGTATTTTTACCCCGATCGTATACTCAGATACGACTTTTTAAACTACCATTATGTTCACATAAACAAACTATAAAATTGACAATGTCAACTTCATGTCGAGTGTCAACAAAATTTTGTAAATAAAATAAAATTTAATAAAATCTACGCTTAACGGGTAAAATGTGCTGCTTTTGAAACAATAGCGCCCGTCACACAATCGGCTAAAAGATACGTGTTCGTTTCAGCTCCCAAACAAACCTAACGAATTTTTGTGATATCCAAGATTACAACTTTTATAACGTGCAATGCAAAGACCGTGTTTTCTTGGTGGTTAAGCCGTGCTTGTATGGTGCTAAGATCGACGAAGACGTCTTGCTGTAGAGAGAGAGACCGCTTTAATTGTGACTCAGCTTTAAGCTTAGAAATAGAGAAGGCGTGAATACTTTTCCATAACCACTGCTCTCATTTTCCTGCATTCAGCCGCAGAATAGTTTTGATTTCGTGAAACTTTCCAGGATAAATACATACATAAATCAAGGATCCAACACAACCGAGCCATTTATTTTCTAGACGGGAGTCTTGCCGACCGACAAGAAGCTATGAAGTTTAAATCGAAATTGTTATATGTTTTTGATGTTTTGGCTTTTAAATTGTATCTCTTTTTATTATAATTGCTTGTATTTTTTACTTTTATTTGTAAGTGTTAGTTATAAATATGAGTGATCCTTCTTCATCCTTGCGCTGTCCCCATTGTCCCAACTCAACTCGAACTTTTACCCCTCATGGACTTAAAGTGCATATAGGGCACATGGATAAACATTTTTCCCAAGTCATCCCCTCCAACCCTAGACTGTCGGTTTCACAGCAAGCTCATGGTAACAACCCCATTCATCTAGATTTTGGTGATCTAGCTACGTTAAAGCAGTCAGTACGTGTGTTACGGCATATCCCCAAAGGGGCGCGAAACTTGGCAGCGGCCAAATTGAGCGACCTCATTGATAAGTGTATCAACTCCAATGGCACTCTCGAATGGTTTAGTTTACTGTCTTTTGCCTATTCCGCACTCAAATCGCCTGAAGCGTCGGCCACGGGCAATTTAACCACGAAAGTTAAGAGAAATATTAACTCTGCTTCTTTTGATATCAGTGGGAACATCGGTGCAAAGACCACGCATTTGAGATCACACTCCATACTGAAGACAATTGAGCGTAAAGTACATGAAGGGGATCTCTCAGGTGCAGTGCGAGTGCTTATGTCGGATGAAGGCGTGGCGCCGTCGAGCCCTGAGACTTTAGCTACGCTGCAGTCGAAGCATCCAGCCCCGTCCCGGCCGCTGGTACTGCCACCGGAACCTGACATATCTATTTCTGCCTTAACTGTTAAGCCGGAGGAAGTGGTGCAGGCACTCAGCTCTTTCAACAATAGTTCGGCCGCCGGTTTGGATGGTATCCGCCCTGTTCATCTTAAGGAGCTTACGTCTGCATCTGCGGGAGACGCCGGTTTTCGGCTCCTGGAACATCTGGCCAAGCTTTGTAATTTTTTGGTGGTCAATTAAACCCTGAAGTTTGCCCCTATATTTATGGTGCTTCCTTATGTGCGCTGTCAAAAAAAGACGGTGGTATAAGACCCATTGCCATAGGCAGCGCTTTCCGCCACTTAACGGCAAAGCTAGGATGCCGTGCAGTGAGAGAAGAAATGGCAGCTTATCTGCAACCTTGCCAATTAGGGTTTGGCACAAGATTGGGCTGCGAGGCTGCAATTCACGCTACGCGGGCTTTTTCGGTAGATAACAAAAACTCAGAATCCGTTTTAAAACGCATTTAACTCAGTGGAGCGTGATGTTTTACTGTCCGAAGTGAAGGATAAAGTGCCATCACTCTACCCCTTCTTTTTCCAAGTATATTCTTCCGCTTCTAATCTTTTCTACAATGGTCCTCTTGTTCTTTCCCAAGTTGGTGCACAGCAGGGGGATCCGCTAGGCCCTTTAGTTTTCTGTCTGGCCATACAAAAGGTAATTTCAGAGGTTAAATCCTCATTGAATCTGGTACCTAGATGACGGTACCCTAGGTGGTAAACCTGAAGAAGTGGAACAAGACTTGCTCATGCTCCTGCCTCGTTTAAAAGCTCTGGGTTTAGATATTAATTTCAGCAAATGCGAATTTTTCCCCTGCAGTACCAACTCTACACGATTCTTTCCCCTTATTCAGTGCTCTGCTCCCCGGACTGAAAGTGTTGTCGGCGAGATCTTTCAACCTCTTGGGGTCCCCAATATTCCCAGAAGCCATTCCTGAAGCCTTCGATGAGAGAAAGCTGCTTCTGCTGATGGCTGCGCAGAGGTTGAATGAACTTTCGGCTCACGTAGCCCTCGTTATGTTGCGAGTTTGCTTTGCCGTGCCTAAGCTGACATATTTCTTGCGCACCGTGCCAGCCTGGCTGCACCCTGTCCAGACAGACTCCTTTGACTTCGTGTTGAAGGAGAGTTTGGAAAAGGTGCTGAACGTCTCCCTTAACCAAGGTCAATGGGACCAGGCTTCTCTGCCGATTCGAACTGGTGGTTTGGGCGTGCGTCGCGCGCGAGATGTGAGCCTCCCGGCCTTCCTGGCTTCGGCGTGTGGGGTGGTGGACCTTATCACTCAAATTTTATCTTTTGATGGTGACAAGCCTATCATTCCTTACGCCTCCGATGCTTTGACGGCCTGGACGGCTCTTAATCCCGGCGTAGCCATACCCGTAGAATTGTTCCGTCAGCGTCTATGGGTTTATTTATATGAGAGTGCGCGCACCACGATTTTCATAAACCCATAAGTACGCTTATTTCTGCGACAAAATTATCGCGCGACTAAAAAAAATCGTGGTGCGCGCCTGGCCTGAAGAGTAAACTCCAGTAGTGCGTCGGAGCTGACACACACACTTTTTTTTTTTTTTTACTTACCTATGTATGTTACGCGATCATTCCGCTTATTAAGAATCGATTTTCATGATTATATTTTTGTTTGGTGGATTCAGGGATAATATTTTTTTATCAAAATTGTTTTAACGCTTTTTGAGATAATCAACAAAAGATAAAATATTGATATACCTTCGCTCATTGAAGTAGATATTTTTTTGTTAAAATGAGACTTGATTTCGTTCATATTCATATTGTCATCTCAATAATTTGCGTATATCTTTAAGTAATTGCATAAATGTGAACAGCTGCATACCATATACATATAGGTACATAGGTACTCACACATCGCACGGTCTTTAGAATTAAAGAGACCTAATTCTAAAACTTGAAGATTTTGAATTAGGTCACTATAATTCTAAAGGTGCGACATATATTTATTTGATATAATTATTGTTTCATATACTGATCATTTTATCTTATATGTATAAACATCCAAATAACCTTAAAAAGTTGAATGATAGCTGATAACACCCTTCAATAGCCTATTTCAGTAATTTTCATCAATTCAAGGCAGTTTTGGTTGATCTACGACAACTTTGGCGCAAATTGGTCCTTTAAAGATACCATCATCATAAATAAATAAATAAATCATGGTTGTCATGGCTCAGATGTCGATACACTTTGTTAAAGAATATAGATATCGTCGTAATTGCTCTTACCTAACGAATTGAGAACACCTTTTTATAAAAGCAACGTGTAATACGCGTGTACACCAAATATGTGTAAACGTATTAATAAAACTCTTAGATGATTGACCAACAGCACATTATTGGTTGTTTGGTTGTGTAGCGGTTATCCTCGATTTGTAATGTTTAAAGCCCGACTTTGATGTCGTCGTGAAAGCCGCTGAATGCCTCAAACGTAAAGGGCCCTTTCAATATCGGCGGCATCTTATCGACGACTCTGATTCGAACCACTTTCTTAAATAAGGAGAGGGCTGAATCAATGGATTTGAGTATTATCGTAATTGGTAGATGTTTTTTAAACCAAATCGTAGGAATATTTAGCTATCTACATTACTATTGAGTACAATACACTCAGATAATCGCCAGTTAACGTCGATAGTGTGCCGAGTTTAAGTTAAACCAGGGAATTAGAATGGTTCCATGACGTACTTACTGGTACATATATCTACATACGAAAACGTACGTTTATTGTGTTAAGCGGTTTACACTCATGTGAAATCGTCAGGAACGGCCCGACATGTTTCTGTTTGAAAAAAAAACTAAAGTTTCGATAAGAAAACCTTTGTGATATTTAATTCAAATGTTTAGAAATAAGTTAAATATAAAATTAATATTGTTAACTACTGTTTTTCCTACGCCTAAACTATTATTGGAAGAGCGGGATCTGCCACAAGTACGTTCCGTGCTTACTAGGAGATACCAACCATGATCTTATTGTAAAACCCAAAATGAAACCCAAATAAATATTTTCATTTTTTCATTTTCATTTTTCAAACCTTATGTATATACCTACCGATATATATACTTATCGAACTTTACCTCTACTCATAAAATTTCATGAGATTCGGTTGATAAACAGTCAAGTATAATAAATGTTATTAAGTCAATATATCATTAATTTTATGCAAATAAATGGTAATTTGTAATTTATGACGCGCCACAACAAATTTATTTTTCTCAAACATGCAATGAAATATTGTCTTTACGTTCCTTATAATAGGCTCGGAAGTATCGCTTTTTGGGCGCAACAACTCGAGAGGACTGTAAAGGGATTTCATACTGCTTTTCAGGCCTAGGCCTGCAAAGTAACTTTTTTTTGGTTTCAACAACAAGGTCATTCACACAGCTGGCTGGTTTGACAAAAAGCAGGTTTTGTTTTTAAAGGTTGGTTGTTAGACTAAAATGTCCTATTTGTCAATTAATAAAATGTTGTTCTTTGAAGTATATTTTTTATTTCATTGTATGTTTGAGAAAAGCACTATACATGCCTCGTCGTGAAAACGGATTCCCGGCCTCGTATCACTATCCTCGTATATACCTACTTGGCCGGAAATCCTAATTTTCCCGTCCTCTGATGTAATGTACTATATTTCCAAATTCATTTAATGTTTTTAGACGTAAAAACTTTCCAACGGCATTAAAAAATCTGTAATGTTTAAGTCCGCCATTTGTGTTGTTATTATGCAATAAAGTTTAAATAAATAAATAATGTAAAAGCCCAAGTGCGATTACATAGGCAACGAATTACGGCCATAAGTACAGGGTAAAAAAGGTCACTTTAAGAGCAAGAGTGCTGAATAATAAAATATTCTGTTACTTTTTAAGGACTTGGACGAAGCTCATTGTTTGCCTCTCGGTCGTGACTAGGTCACACTTGTTTCCCTGGACTGTTAATTTCCTTGCACTTTTACAGAAAAAAACATATAAGTAACGTGTACTCGTAAATTTTGCTCTTTAAGAAATTTACCTAAGTCCAGTCCTGTGGCCCAGTCAGTATCCGTAGTTAAGAGTAGGCACTGAACACTGAACGTTTAGGGCCGGTGGCTAATGCTCGCCGCAATCTGCGGGGGACAATGGGTCTCCGGGGACGACAATCACTTAGCGCGTTCATCTGCTTCGCAAACAACCCCGGCTGTGTCGATCGAGCGGGGAACATAAATAACGAATCGTATAAAAATCACGTTCTAGAAGCAGTGTGCTGTCTGACACCGACGGTTATTATGCAATCCCTCCGTGAAGGCCGAGAAGGACACGTAAACTACTTGGTCTTTACGTGCCTTAACCCGTATCTACGTAGTATGTGCATGGAAATGTTTATAAGGCAGGTTCATAATCTATTGATTTGCAAAAATTGCGTAAACCATATTATGCTCAGAAACTGCGTTATTTTATTGCAACCCAACATACAAAAGCCTAAATAAAAAATCGAGCTTCGTAGAGTGAGTTTTGAGTCTAAACTAAAGGCAATACTCACAATGTTTACCTCATTAGTTTCGTAGCGTTCGATTTCGAACGCTAGAGCTCTACAGGTGTGACTGGCAGCCCCTGTGTCGCTCCAACATGCTTACATATGGATCATAATTGGTGGCAAGTGGCATTATTTTATCTATGTCTGAACAACTGACACCTTATATTGCAGGGGGAGAGGGCGAGTGATGTAACTTAGTCCAATAAGCTAGAATTCACGCAGCATCCCGCAGTACGAGATCAAAAGCGCACCTGCACACACTGACCTTTGAGGGCGGGGCAGATACGCTTCCACAGCGTGAGGCAGCCGCAGCGGTGGTACTGGCCCAGCGCCAGCTCCATGAAGAACAGCGGCAGCCCGCCGAACAGCAGCATCACGCAGTACGGGATCAGAAATGCGCCTGCACATAGATTCAAGATCAATTTTACTGCCATCAAATGGTTCTTTACCTCGAGATCACTCTAGATGTCATCGGTTCAAAGTCGCATCGCACAGGTAACATTGACAATATAGAACAACCTTGCGATGGATATACATTTGGAGCAAAACCCAAAAGACTACAATGTCTTCGTATTTTTTGATTATAGGTACGTATCTAATCGTCATATATCTAAAAACGTCAGCTAGTTATTATGGAACTGACCTCCTCCGTTCTGGTAGCAGATGTAGGGGAAGCGCCAGACGTTGCCGAGGTCGACGGCGAAGCCCACCACAGCCAGAAGGAACTCTGCCTTCTTGGCCCACGTCTCGCGCTGTCGCGGCGGCGTCAGCGACACCACCAGCGCCCGCGGCTTCGGCGCTTGAGGCTGCAACTGAGTCACAGGTTATTGAGGATCCTTGTGCCCCACTACCAGGTGAGTGGTTGATAAACAGTATTGAAAATACACTCTGCAGTGAAATAAAATAGAATAGAATCGATTATCAGCGCACGTACTTTCTTTTCAGTAAGTAAGTACCTTTTACCAATCATGTCTACACCACGCGGCCGTTAGCCGTTAGCTCGAGTCCGTGCCGAAGTGGCTGTTCGCTTCGCCCCCGCCATGGAACACCACCGATAAAATTAGTGGCCTTTTTACTATAACTGTTTGGAAAGTTTGTACTTAAATATAAACCTTAAAATAAAACTGACTAACACACACAATGCACGCACTAACTTTATTGATGAGCGGTGAAAGGAGATGGAACTCACTCAGCATCAGAGTCAACCACTGGACCTATTGGTCGGCTAATTTCTACGACCAATTATTAGGATGACAATGGTTGGTTTCTGTTGCCATTCCGTGTGTTCGCGGAATATCCCACGAATGGAGTCAAAGGCCAACTCCTAATTTCTAGCAGAATTCAGAGTACATCAAATAACTAGGATGGACTGATCCGATTATAGGTGATTCGGTTTGGGAGTGGCGGTACCATGGTGGCATTGGCGTTTTATACGTATGTCCGTTACCGGTGTGGTGGCGGTGGGGGTGGCGCCGGTGGGGTTGGTGGCGGGCGGGGGCTCCGGCGGCATCTCGTCCGGCTCCCCGGCGCCGCTGCGCCGCTCCGGTGCCGGACTATCCCCCTGCAACAAACACAAACATTCATACAACCGAATCTGCACCCACGTGTTCTTTCTCTGAACCACGCAGTCTTGGGTGGGTAGGCCTGCTAATGAGTAATCACACACTGTGGTGTTTGGGGAAGCACAAACCCACAAACGAGAATATCTAGTCACGACTAAGACAGAGGGACACAGTGCACAAGCCAACAAGCCTCAGAGACAGTGGAAGTGACCCACATACATATGAGGTTGGGTACTTCGTTTTCGTTTTCGAATATATTTTTCTCCTAATTGCTTAATTTCACAACTGTTGGAAACGATAACTTTTCTGAATATATTTTTAAACCATTATGCTTTCAACAGCATTAGCTTAAGAGCTTTATACAAATTACGAAAAATTCTTGGATTGCAGAGAAAAAAATATTGGTGAAGTAAAACAGTTGCGAAATATTTGGTCTCCGACCGAAAGCAGACCTTTCTGGCCTCAAATTATAGCTATCTTAGCTAATTTGGCTGTCACCCTGCCAATGCTGTCGTCAAATACAAAACAAATATATGACGTTATCTATATTATGCACCTTAAATGGTAAAATGGCAATATCATTATTGTCGCATGTTATGCTTGCTATTCGTTTCCGCCTGGTTTCCGCGCCTGATCGTTCAGCCGCAGTACCATAGATAGTTATCAATTATCATATATATTAGCGTGGTACGTCCCAGGGCATGTGAACACGAAGATTCTAACGTTGGTTTCTAATTTTATCATCATATCATGCACAAGTAGTTCATAAAAATTTTGAGCTTACGGTAGAACCCTGACAATTAGAAATTAAATTAACTAATTTTACCTTCTTGGTTTTGATGTTTATTATGATTATAATGAAGTACGTATACGTAGTTACCACCAAAAGTAGCAACGCAGAATAGCTCGCTAACAATTGTAATTATTATTCGCGCCGATAACATTCAGCACTCAGTGCGCGCTGCTATCTGTATTAAATATCTAATTATGTTTTTATAATTATTATTTAAATTGTATTATTTTTGTATATTTAATTTGTATGTGTTTTGGCTGTGTGCTGTACATTATACCCATCATCATCATCCTCCTAGCCTTTGTCCCTTTGTAGAGAATGAATTCTCAATCGGGGTCGGCTACCTAAATCCCAAGATGTGGCGTAGGCACTAGTTTTTACGCAAGCGACTGCCATCTGACCTTCCAACCCAGAGGGGGAAACTAGGCCTTATTGGGCTTAGGCGGTTTCCTCACGATGTTTTCCTTCACCGAAAAGCGAGTGGTAAATATCAAATGACATTCCGTACATAAGTTCCGAAAAACTCATTGGTACGGGCCGGGTTCGAACCCGCGACCTCCTGATTGAAAGTCGCATGCCCTAACCACTAGGCTACCACCGCTTCTTACATTATATATATTATTATTTCTTTGCTTGCTGTACATTATACCCATGTTGAACATAAATTTAAAAGCCTAAAGTTTTCACGGCTGTTCTGTACTTATACGGTATCGAGTAAATGTTACTTGAAAACAATATTATTTTTACAATAAAATATAATTTATTTATAAATAAACAAAAAACACATATTTACAATAATAAAGTTGATAAATACTAAATATACTACTAATACTAAATTGAAAATAAACGGATTATAAAAAGAACACCCACTCCTTTTTGTATTTCGATGGCAAAAAGCGAGAACGTAGTAACCGCCACTTGGTCAAAAAATTTTTTTTTGCATATTCGGAATCAGCGAATTTTTCTGCGTCGACTGGTCTGGGTCCCATGGCTCTACGACGCTTAGAAAAAACTGGACTACGTTGCAAAACGAATGTATTTTTTTGACGATGCCCACATCTAATTGCTGTAAACACCCAAATAGTAGCAATTTTCTAAACGAGTACATTTACGCTAATTTTGTTTTTTCATAAATCAAAGGGTGTGCCGGTTACAGCGTTGCCGAAATTTTGTTCCGTGGCGGTTGCAGCATTTATGCATGTAGTGAAAAAATTACGAACCAAGCTTACTGCAATTATCCTAAAATAAATTATCTATGATTGACGCTTACTACATTTCATTGGAAAATGAATTAACAGCAAGCTACAGTAACGACATTTGAAACACAACGTGAAGTGGGTAGTGCTTGAAGATACAGCTATAAAAATGTGCGCTCGTGGCGATGTGGCTCGTGAATACGACCTGTGTTTTAGTCTATCGGCGATCGCCGGAGCGAGTGGGTGTGCGTAGTCTGTGTACATGCCTTTTTTTGGATGTAAAATATGTTGCGGGTTTAATGGAAAATTGGGATAAAACATAACTAGCATATTTATTTGCTTTATTAATATTGAAAGGACATCAAAAATGTTTTTATTACATTTTGTTGGAAGAAAATAATGATGTTGGGGCCCGGGACGCGGCAGCTTTGAGAGTTCCGTGCCTCAATCGCCAAAAACTAAACTTAAATAGGATCACTTTTGTGCCTGTCTATCTATTTGTCGAGACCTTTTTCTCAGGAACGCGTGGAGGTATAAAGCTGGAATTAACATCGAATATCATCAAAGGTCTGCTTATCTTCAGCTTAAAGGCAATCAAAAAATTCGAGCAAACGCTCGCATGATGATTAAAAAAAAATGAAAAAAAATATTTTTTTCGGCTTTCTTCTCGACAGCGGCCTCCTCTTGTGAAATGCCAATAAATTCAGATTTTATAATATGAGAGATTTTATTAGCCTTTTGAAATGTTATAAGCAACGGAGGTTTTAAGTAACTTTCGTAATGTTTTTATACAGAGAAATTGAGACTAGATAGTATTTGATATGTTAAGACGGTAATTGTTGCTTCTGAGCTTTTAATTTGTAAGAAACCTGCATTTTAAATTTGGAAACATTTTAAAAAAGTATGTTGATTAAAGTTGATTGATACTTAAATCGTTTTATTTTCACAGTTTCTTTTTGCCGGTGGACACTTACCACATTTCAGTTAGTCCTATAAAGAACGTAATGACATTTACGTCAAAATTATTGAATCTTAAAATAAATATGCATCTGGTTACAGCATTTATGCTTTATGGAAATGATACTCGTTTCACCATTTTAGTACATTTACTTCTGGCGTTTACAGCGTTTTCGCGTAACGAAAAAAAGAGTTCAATTGTCGTAACCGCCACTAAGTCGTAAACCAGTCTTTTTTGTTAAATATTAAATATGCCAGTTGAAAGAAAACCATAAGTTATGAATTAGATCCAAATATCAAGCATTTTCGTTCATAAATGAAAGAGTTATGATTTTTTTTCTCGAAATCGAAAAGTTTTTTGGCTCTGGTGTAAAGTTTGCATTTTGGCGGTTACTACGTTCTCGCTTTTTGCCATCGATTTATTTATACAGTAGAACCCTTTAACCGTCGCTCAAATCTGCGACGCGCTACGCCGCGGCGTAGAAGCCGCTGTAGCTGTTCGTAGCACTTTCGTAGCAGCGAGAGCTATAAGACAGGTTCCGTTTTTACAGTTTGAACTAAGGGGTGTGGCTTCACCGCTGACCCAACACACAACAGCAATGTGAAGTTTATTGTAACTTCAACTACCATTTTGTTCATTTTGGCTGTACACCGATAACGGGCGGCGATTTGGCAACAACTTTTTACTATTTATAGTACATAGGTAATACACTCGTACAAATACATTCGTAATTCGTATTGTAAAACGGGATCTTATTCTACAATTAATTATACCCATAACTGTTTTGATCCAGAACAGTAGAAATGTTGCCTAAAACTTATTAAAATTGTGTATCGCAATAAATCCGCAGCTGTAAAGCATTCAAGAAGTCATTACATTCCGGCCAATTGAGGCTCAGTGAAGAGTGCTCGTTGTTTGTGGGTGTAGCTGTGGGCTGTAGCTGCGGACCCTGTCAACAGCCGACAGTCAACACGGCGCAGCCCGTCGACACGTGGCCGCAAACACCGCAGATTGCCGCGCAAATAAAAATAATGAACAGCGACCCGAGCGCCACAGAGTAACTCAAACGAGGCGTTGGATCAAAACGGTTCATAGAACTTCGACTTTCTTTAGGTTCTACGAACTTTGTGTCTCCGTCATATTTCATCAAATGAGTAAAAAATTGCGATATGCGAAAAATCTTTGTGTTTTCAATTATTTTAATAACTTATTAATTATTTTCAGTAATTATAATATTTTTTTCGACTTGTCAGGGGTGAGAAATTTAGGTAGTATAATTGAGGAATATTATATGAACAGTAAAGTTAGCTTAGTCATTGTAATTTTTTTTATATTTTTTTTAAGCTGTAGAAAAATCTGTACCTTTTTCTAGGAATGATAAACAAAACTCAAGAAAAAAACCATTCCCCATTAAGACAAGTAAATTCGAAATCGAAAAAAAGTCGCAACTACCATTTATAATAGCAATAGAAAAAAACATAATAGGTTTAAAATTAATGTTTTCCCATGTGTTTACTTGAAATAAAGTCGAAGTTACTATGATGAACATATACCTAAAAACATCAAAGGTTTAAACTGTATAACCCCTTTATACAATTATATTAAAATATGGATCTGCGAGGACTGTCTGTTTGTAATCTGCGGCGGGATTGCGGGCGGGCGGCGCGCTATTACGGCTGTTTGTCGAGTAAATGATCGGGAACCACCAGATGTCGCGCTCGGCGCTCGAAATTGTGACGCGGCGCTCGTGCCGCGCAGGATCTTCTAGATCATCAGCCACATATTTTATCAGTTAACTGCTGGATATAGTCTCGCCCGTCGTAAGCTACTTAACCCAATACTCGACTTTTTGACTCCTGCAGTGACTCTGAGTACAGTGAGTCATTGTTCGACCGAGTAACGGGGCGCCTTAGTCAATTATGTAAAGGCAGCATCTAATGCGAAGAGGAGATGTGCAAAAATTTACCGGCCATACATACTCTATTACATCACAAGTGTAGCGTGATTCTAAATCTGAAACTTTATTTCGTCAATGTTCCCTCTAATGTTATCTTAACGCTATGGGGTGGCACTAAGGTTAAATTAAGGATCTCCGAATGAGAAACCTCACCAGCTCCGCAAGCAAAAACTACCGAGCGACGAACCTGCTCCGTCGCAGGATAGTGGGAGTCGTCCTAATCGAACCGGGTCGCTCTTGTTTTTGTGCCCTCGCGGGCACGAATTATAGTCATTTAAAACTAAGTTCCGATTGTTTCGGGAGCGGACGGCGTGTTTACGTTTAACGCTCGCATCGCTTCGGGCTTGTCACATTTTTAACCCCCTCCTAAAAAGGTGGTGTAGGTAGTAATAAAAGTGCGGCATACCCGCGTAGCACATAGGCTGTATAAGAGTAAGGCTGTCTGTAAAATCGGTTTACTGACAATAATTTTACGTGATAACGTCATAAGAAAATATTGATGAAAAATTGCATGATTTTATGAATCGAATGCCGTCCGATGGAGTGGAAGAGAGATAGATGTGTCACAAGCCGAACGCTTAGGCCGATCGTGCCTCTCTATCGCTTGTTCCGCGCTCTCGCTTGCACGCTAGGTTCAGGTGGAACGTTACAATGAGCAATGAGTCAAACTATTTCGTGCGAACAGCAGGCGTCCATCGATTTATAAGACGTTATTTACGTCAAAAACACGGTATACATTTCACAGAGCGCGACCAGTTTCATCAAAATGAAGATGAAACACATTGAAAACATTAATTCAACTTACTGAACTTGCTTAAATTCAAAGTGTTTGATATCTGGTCGATATATCGCTTTCTGCTCTATTTTTAATGGGTGGTACGTCATTAGTAGGTACGTACTTTACATATTGATTATATACATAGGAAAAAATATTTTTCTCTATAAACAAAATGTTGTGAAGGCCTCCCTTCCAGTCGTAAGATCCCAGTATGTACCAGCGACAGACTGCTACACGTCCGCGCCGCGCACGCCGCACACGCCCGTCTTCATTACGCTCGGCTTCTCTTTATATTCGAGCAGTTAATGGACTAACCGAATCAATTAGTGCTAATCCGACAGTAAAATGCTCTCCGTGTGTTGCCTTAAGCGCGCCCAGATTGATGCTTATTTACAAAGGGTTTTTACGATCCAGGCAAAGGGTTTCATTATACTCGTAGTCACCTTTATACTAGTGCTCGTTGAATAGTGATATCGTACATTGCTTTTAATCGGTTCAAGTCCTTTTGTAGCAAACAAGGTCACCTAGCTTATTCAAACATTAATCATTTCACAGCGAGTGCCTACGAAACGGAAAATGACCATGAACTTGGCATTGCTGCATAAGTATAAATATTATAGTAATAACTTATTTTATAGGGTGAGACCAGCGGTATGTCTATTTTATTTCCACTCAAAATCTGGATAGTTGGACTATTGTCTGATACATAAAGTATGCGCTCGTTCCCTAAATATCAGAATGGCAAAATACTAGATTGCCGATTTACCCGATTTCTGAAATACCAGATTTCTAAAACACCAGATTTTCTGGTTACCGTCTTTCTCTTATATCGGGTTTCCAAAACAACTTGTTCTCAATACACTGTATTTTATTTAAAACCGAATTCCCATAATACCAGATAGTGAAAACACCAGGCTCGTAAAGCACAATGTACTTGAAATACCTAGTTTCTTAATCTACCAGTTACTCAATATACCAGATTGCCAGTTTATTTAATTCCCAACACACAAGATGCTAATTATACTTGATTTCCGAAAGTTTAAATTCCTAAAACACCAGATTTTTACTTTAGTAGATTACATAAGTACTGATAGAAAAAAAAACAATTATAAACAACAACATTTTATTGTAAACTTTATTTACTCATTTAAAGTTGGCAAATACTACTATAGTTTTCTATAAAATAAAATAAGTTGAACCCTTAAATTTGCACACCATGATAGAACATGTTTTTATTTATTTATTTATTTATTTAGGGTTCAGTTTAATGTTGATTTTGGGATAATTAGAGGATAAATATAATCTAATGATCCCAAAATTGTCCTTGTCCCTCGGACGGACGTTCTGAAATGTATTTATATTAGAAGTAACTGTACATAGATAAAATGGATTTCTAGAGCAATTATTTTTATAAATACGAGTACATATATGATTTTAATTTGAAGTTTGAGAAAATTGTGTGTTATATAATGCATTTTTTTATTGATAAGCGTTTTTGTCAATACTGTGTATAAAAGCTATTGTATGTGATGGGTTAATCTGTTCAAATATATTTATACAGTATTTTTTTGTTTAATAATCGCAGGTATCATAAGCTGAATTAGTACGGTAGGAAGGTATAGGTGAAAAACTTAGCTAAAGGACGGTGTATGTAGTGGTGTAACACATTTGTATGGAAGTTACGTCAAAATGCAAATACGAACGCCAATTTATGAAAGAAAGAAAATTAATTTATTGCCACAATTTTCACAAACTTGGCCTACTAAAACTAACAATAAGAAATTAAAAAAAATAAATTAGTCCATGCATAGGTTAGCTTAGAAACTAAGTGTGGCAAACGGTTAGGGCGTCAGCATGATGCTGATCGTGTCGTCTAGCGACACTTCAGCGCTGTTTTATGTAGGTATACCGAAACGTACACGTACCTACACCTAGTCCTGTACTTACATGTTTCACTTATACGAGCTCTACATCAGAGCTCTATCGATCGCTCTTGAGTTTTTGAATCACGTACAGTCGTGGAGTCACATTTATATCCACTTATCCTTAAAAAGCAGCAATCGCAGCGAGTACCAATCTACCAATACCGCTGCGCTGGCAGCCCGCGGCCCGCGCGGCGTTAACCGCGCCGCGCCGCGCCGCGCTAGGGATGCCCTTGCGGGCCAAATATTCAAACTTTCGTGAGACATCCATATCCATACTTAATATTATAAATGCGAAAGTGTGTCTGTCTGTCTGTTACCTCTTCACGCTTAAACCGCTGAATCGATTTTGATGAAATTTGGCATAGAGATAGTTTAAGATCCGAGGAAGGACATAGGATAGTTTTCATCCTGGAAATTATACCTAAAAAAATTGAAAAGTGAGTGAACATTTCTGTTGGGGTTCGGTGACCCTGTAGGAAATGTAATTATTAGACCAAAAACACAATTGCTCTTACATTTGCTTAGGCGCTTTTAATAATCCCTTTTATCAAGTTCCACGCGTACGTAGTCGCGGGAAAATGCTAGTGTTCAATAAAGAGTAACTATCATCCTCCTGACAATTTCACGTGAGCGTAGACCGCTTAATACATTTATGTAGTCGGGCACTGGGGTACCTAACGACAGAGCAGGCACAGGCGTGAGAATGCCACCACCATCGTGCAAACATGTTACTATGACAGGAGCGTCATGCTCTGCTCTGCTCTGCGTTGCTTGGCTCAGACTTTCCTGTCTCTCTTGCTACCAATAGGCCAAAATACTGCCGAGATCGTTAAGTAGCAATGTTTAGGATTTTAAACTTTACAAATACAAATAGGTAAGTATCTTTATTTTGCTTGAAATATGGTACAGTAGATAGACAATTTTATAACATAATACATATTTCACCAGCATCTGGCATGCAAAATTTTATAACATAATGTAACAGGTAGGGGAGAAGTGGCATGAAAGAGCCAGTTTTCTTTACGGAGGAAAAAATACAACCTACAATGAAAAAAAATATAATTTGTTTTTTGTAATTTATTCTTTATTTATTTGAGTATGCAATTTGGTACAAATAAATCTTAAACAACATACAAATATCAATAAAATATGCATTTCAAAAAAAAGTGTCATTTGGCTCTTTCATCACTATTCGGTATTGAAAGAGCCGCAACAAGTTTTGAAAAAGCCGGTTCGTATTACAACGCGTAATTATGAAAATTATCAAAAACAACAATAAAGGCGACATGAAAAAAACTCAAATGCACAAACAAAACAGACTTTTTAAGTAATTAGTACTAACATTTTTCAGGATTTTTTATTCTATCAATCATTTTGAGTAATCCTTACAAACGCTTTAATTTTAACATATTAATTAGTCACATATACCTACCATATAGCGGTTTTTTTTATTAATAACAGTCTTTAAAATAAATCTAATAAAAATAATATCTTCTATCAAAAGTTAAAACCAACATCAATAAATCCTCAAAATCTTAAAAATAGTATTGCTAACATTAAGCTTTCGGGTCTTTTTCTTTTTTTTTTGGACCAGCGTTCTCCATAATGCAATATTTGAAGCAAATAATTTAATAATATATAAAAATATGCGTTTATAGTAGTACGTTATTTTACTATAAAAGAGCCGGCTCTTTCAATGCCCATTCAACCGGCTCTTTCACGACTTGTTCCAAAAACAAATATAACGTTCAAAATAACGACAATATCAAAGCGTTTGCAGCTAAGTTTTTATGAAGCTGCAAGGCCAAATATATGCACAAACTGAATCTAAAATGCATTTGCCTATAATTGTTAAGTATAAAATACCAAAAAACAAATAAAATGCAGCAAAAACCTTACTTTTGAGTTGTCAAAACTTTGACTCGATGTACCGGCGTCTGTTGGTTTCGGTGAACTGTCAAATGTTTGTGGGTGACGGAAAATCAGTGTTGCCACCTAAAAATAATATTGCCAACCAAATCTGTACTCAAACTTCCGAAATAATACAAGTGGCTCTTTCAAAACCTGGCTCTTTCATGCCACTTCTCCCCTAAGTGAAACGAGGGCTGATATTAAAGGAAAAAAATCGTTTTAGTACAGCACAAACTCCCTGCCCTCGGCCCCGCAACAAAGATCGAGATTAAATGCAAAACATTTAGCGGGCTTTGTGTCCTTTACGGCCTCCGTTATAGTCGATAAAACGGGCATTCTATCATTTATTGCAAGCCCTCAGTGAGCCTCAGCCTCAAGCGACACGAGAGATACCGTCTCACTAACTTTGATACAAAACAGGAACGTAACCACGAGACCTAACTCTACCGTGCTACTGACCGATCCATTCGCCACAACATATATAGGTTAGGTAGGTATACAGTGAACGGTAAATATATTACTGCAACTATAGAATTGTTCTTGAGCCATTATTGTCATTGAACTATGAACAAAAAAATTCGCGGTTGCGGGTGTTTTTCCCGTCGTCTGTGTTCCACCTGCCTGTTGGAAATTAAGGGTCAAATAATTTTATTCTTATATGGATGAGTCATCTCATCATAAATGAATACTCAACACTTTTTTTATTACTATTTTGATACGAAATATGGCCACAGAGAGAATGTAAGTTCCCTATTTGGTTCTTTAATTACAAGACCAGAGAGACGCGGTTAAATAGTAAATGTCTCCCGACTCGCAAATTTGAGTTGAGTCGGGCCAAGCGCGCGGCACGGTAAGGCGCGCCTACCATAGAAATATCCTATTTGGGTTAGCTGTAGGTATGCTATGCAACTAACATCTGAAACACCTACTCTATATTTATTTAAAATTTTCATAAATTTCACTACCCAAAGATTGTTTGGAAGAGATCGCTTTTTAGCGATGGGAGACAGCCTGTTGTCTACCGTTATTTAAAAATTGTATTTGTTTTGTTTCCTTTTGTAAACTTTTATTGGAGTACAATAAAGTATTACTATTAATAAGTACCTACTACCTTATTCGATATACCATTCGTTTTTGAGTTATCACAAAATTTCATAATTTTCTTAAAAGGACGTAAGTTGACTTCCAGAAGGTAATGTAATTACAATTACTTTGGCGTTTACGACCTTTTTATAGAGTTTGAAATCTTTCTCGTAACTTAAGTCTATTGTGAAGGATGTTCATTATTTCAAACACAGTAAATAAATAGCATTTTCAATGTACGACGTCCAATATTGACATCGTCTTAGCATTGACATAGCTGTCACTTTACTAAATATCAAATGTTTCGCAATACATTTCTTCTCTGAATAAACTTCTCACTAAACAACGCTCATAAATGGTTTGCGTCTTACCTCCAGAATAGGGAACAGTTTGCCGAAATTGAATTTAATAACCACCAAACAGGAGAAATTGCAAATACCCGCTCTGACGGTATACAGATAAAAGCTTCAATTCCTCAAGGTAGTGTCATCAGATGTCTTTTATTTATAATATACTAGCTTTTGCCCGCGACTACGTCCGCGTGGAACTTGGAAGTATGGAAGAAACCTCGTACAACACGATAGATATCCACCTAATCACCTTAATTAATAAAAGAGCGCCTAAGCAAATGTAAGAGCAATTGTGCTTTTGGTTTAATCATTACATTTTCTACAGGGTCATCAATGTCATCATGAATTACTTACTCACTTTTCAATCTTTTTAGGGATAATTTCCAGGATGAAAACTATCCTATGTCCTTCCTCGGATCTTAATCTATCTCCATGCCAAATTTCATCAAAATCGATTCAGCGGTTTAAGCGTGAAGAGGTAACAGACAGACAGACAGACAGACAGACACTTTCGCATTTATAAGTATACTAGCTGTGCCCCGCGGTGTTACCCGCTTATCCCACGGGAATACTAAATTTATTCGGGATGAAAAGTATCCTATGTCCTTTCCCGGGTCTCAAACTATCTCCATACCAAATTTCATCTAAATCGGTTCAGCGGTTTAAGCGTGAAGAGGTAACAGACAGACAGACAGACAGACACACTTTCGCATTTATAATATTAGTATGGATAAGTATTACAAGTATGGATATGGATATTAGTATGAATATAAACGATCTTCCAAAAATACTGCTGGAACCGTGTATTTTGTTTGCAGATGATATCTCACTTTTAAAAACATGCCAAAATAACGACGTACATTGTGTTTATGAAAAAAATTACTCCATTTTAAACAAAACCATTAATTGGCTATTAGAACATAATTTAAAAATTAACTTCACTAAAACTAAAATAATGACCTTCCACCCATATCAAAAACACCCTTTGAATATAAATTCTACTTACAACAACAGACAAATAGAAGTGACCCAAGAATTTTCATTGCTCGGACTAGAAATTGATACACATGTTAACTGGAAAACACATATAAAGAAAATAAGATCAAAAATACCTTCATTTGCATATGCCCTCCGCGAAATTAAAAGAAGTACTGATTCACACTGCCATTGTTGCTTACTCCGCATACGCTTACTCTTGGTTCACCTATGTTGTCACGCTGTGGGGAAACAGTACCGATGCCCCAACCCTTTTTACATTACAAAATAAACTAATAAGAATCATAGCTAATATCAAAAAATTAAAATGAAAATGAACTTTATTTTACAGGTTTACGTTATAAATGAGTTATTTTTAAAAGTTGATTAAGAAAATTCAGTTTGAGGAGTATAATCTATGTTTTAATTTATTGCTCCTGTTACAGGGCCCACCTGGTATTTACGGAAGGTAGGCGCCGTGTGGCGCTTGTCCCGAGTCCCGACTGACCTTAAAGATAATCAAAACACAAACAAGTGTCAACTCACGCAAAGACACTCAGTGGTGATTACAAGTACATAAATAAATCAATTTAGTTATCTATGCCCTAAGTGTGATTGAGTCCTTGCGGGACCCCTTTAAATTAATGAATTGCAATTAAACGGAATATTGATGAGTTGTTAATTTAAGAGAGTTGTTTAAGTTTCGCAATCTGTCTTAAAAATAAATTACTTCGTATTTAACTTTCTTAAGTTATTCTCAAAAAAAATTTTTTTGTCTCTATTTGGCAAAGACTGAAACAGTGACTTCAAGGCATTCTAGTGGTTGACCCTTGGTGCACCCTTGTTCCATCGACAACTTTTCATTTCGAAGTAAGTATTATTTGATCGAATCGAAACCACTTTTGGTGAATTGAATTGTTTTATACAAAATCTACCCTAATCAATAGAATTATAGTTTCAAGAATAATAAAAACATTATGACTTAAAAAATGGCGAAATGAAACAATTGATGAAACGTTTGTCGGTGAAACATCATGTCATGATCCATCACATCATGATGACTTTCGGTTGATAGTTATTACACTAAAAATACATTTTAACGGAACCTTAAAAATTACTAACCACTTAATTACATCACCTTATTATTAGCGTCTGCTGCGTGTTGCCCTGTCTGTCTGTCTGTCACAGATCACATGACTGACTCATTAACCGTAATTAAAGTCCGAGTCGAAATATACACCACATTATTTATATAAAACAAAAAACACTCCGTCCTGCACTAAAATGAACATGGTTCTCCTTCTTAAAATATTCTCAGGGTTCATCTGCCAAAAAAGAACTACCGTCGCGTCAAAGTATCTCAAGATTACCTATTACGGCCAGTATAATATTCGGTTTCTGCAAACACTTTATTTTGGTAACTTGCACGCATTTGTACGTTGTTTTTGCATAAGTATTTTGGTTTCATAATTTTATTTAAAAGACAAAACACTTAACAAAAGAAAATACCATTGTAGGTGTTGCAGCTCGCGGCATGATCGGTGCCTCGAATCCCCGAAAGATGTGAAAAGGGTACCCCTATGAGTATCAACCATGTGCGCGGGTGATGTCGGGCTCGCACAGCGATGCCCGGAATGGAGGGCCCGCGTGCCTGCGAGTGTTGTACCTATACAGTGCGTAAACCACACAAGAACAAACCATACAACTACAGAACACCTTTAATAAATGTACGGTGACACGATTTCTAAGCCCCAAACTTATGAGTATAGCCTTAGAAGCTAATCTTGCATACGCTTCCCCACGCAACTTGACCGAGCTAGTAAGTTAACGCGCATTTCGTTGCTTTCGGTTTAAAGAAACTTTATTGTCTAAAGAAATTACAGAAATTTCACTTACAAGACAACTTATAAATAGTTAACATAACTAAAAATCAATTTAATTTTACGCAGTAAGCAAGCATTTAAATATGACAATGTTTACACAAAACAGATGAAAATGAAAATGAAAAAATGAAAAAATATTTATTTCCAAAAGTACAACATCACTAATAAACATAAGGTAGGGCCTTCCTTGTAAGTAAGTAATACCTGTATCAGGAAGTCCCGCTCCTCCACATCCGCACGTGTTTTATGACTTAAGAAATAAATCTAATTATACATTAAGTGTGTGATGGATCTTAAATGAGCGAATTGGTTAGAAATAATAGTTATATAATTTAAGAATCGACCCTATGGTCTTAACATAAGGATTAGTTTTAAGTGGTTAGTAATCGGTAACAGGAAAAAGACATGCATTCGAGTATATTTTTTGTGCGGATTCTTATCTACTAGAATCTAGTAGATAAGAATAGTAACTAGATAGACTTGTTGAAAGGGCCAGTTAAACGATACTTTTAAACAGTAGTTAATTTATCGGTTCGATGTTACATATGAGATGCATATATTTAGTATAAACGTAATGCAATGTAAACAAGATATAACTTTATCCTATAGTACTTTTACTACGATAATATATAAATTTATATTTTTACGTAGTTAGATTAGTTTAATTGTTATTATTATTCTTTTTTTCATAGATCCGATAGCGATGATTATAAGATTATGAAATTTTATTCATTTAAGAATAATTTTGGACTGATATGAGTGTCAGTGGCACTTTTATGTTAATTCATTATGTGATATTTTTTATAACGTGTGATTTTAATTGGCTTTTAAAAACATTCATCGGTTTAATATCTTTTACGGTTTTAGGTAAGTTATTATACAATTTAGCTCCATCGTACATCAAATTTAGGGTGCCGTATCTACTCGTAGTTCTGGGAAAACGTAGTGCTAATTGATCCGCGTTTCTGAGTTTTATTCTTTGGTAGTTACTTTTTGTGCTAAACGTTATTTCAGAGAGTATATTACCATCCAGTATTTTGCGTATTAGGAGACATGTTTTATACACGTATATTTGTTTTAAATTCATTAGACCAGTTTTTTTATATAGTGTTTCTGTTGGTGTTAGATAGTCGTAGTTGAATAGCATTTTAATCACTTTGTTTTGCGCTATCTGTAGGTCTTTGAGGTTGGACTTTGCTGCATTACCCCAAATTTCAGCAAGATATTCCAAGTGGGGTTTAATTAGGGCATTGTAGATATTTGTACGAACTGGTTTAGGAAGACAGTTTGAGATGTTTCGCATAGCGGCTGTTAGTGCCGTTATTTTGGGCCTTATTTTAGCTATATGTGCCTTCCATGTTAGTTTGCTATCGAGGATTAATCCTAAGTACTTTTCATGGTCTTTTTAGGGTTCCGTAGCCAAATGGCAAAAAACGGAACCCTTATAGATTCGTCATGTCTGTCTGTCTGTCTGTCTGTCTGTCCGTCTGTCCGTCTGTCCGTCCGTATGTCACAGCCATTTTATTCCGAAACTATAAGAGCTATACTGTTGAAACTTGGTAGGTAGATGTATTCTGTGAACCGCAATAAGATTTTGATGCAAAAATAAAAAAATAATAATAAATATTGGGGGCTCCCCATACTTAGAACTGAAACTCAAAATTTTTTTTTTCATCAAACACATACGTGTGGGGTATCTATGGATAGGTCTTCAAAAATGATATCGAGGTTTCTAAAACATTTTTTTTCTAAACCGAATAGTTTGCGTGACAGACGCTTCCAAAGTGGAAAAAAGTTGGTCCCCCCCCTCTAACTTCTAAAATAAGAAAATGAAAAATCTAAAAAAAACATATGATGTACATTACTATAAAAACTACCAACGAAAATTGTTTTGAACGAGATCTAGTTAGTAGTTTTTTTTTTTATAATTTAATACCTAACTTTGCACCTAATTTATATGGGGCGCTATACATGCCAGGTGCAAACTTAACTTAACCACTTAGGGATGGAAAGTGTTTGTACGGAACCCTCGGTGCGCGAGTTTGACTCGCACTTGGCCGGTTTTTTTATTAAGCGCCTCGCCATTTATGTATAAACCTTGATTTTGTTCGATTTTTTTGTTTTTTGCTGAAAAGATAACATAGCACGTTTTTGCGGTGTTAATAGTTAGCAGGTTGCTTTGAAACCAATTGAAAAGCAGGTCGAGGTCTTGTTGTGCCTGTTGGATTATACAAGATAGCGAGGATCCGATATAAAACAGACAAGTGTCATCCGCATATAAGGTTAAGTGGCCCTGTAGTCCTGCTTCATGTAAAT
Organism: Apotomis capreana; assembly: GCA_947623375.1. NCBI lineage: Eukaryota > Metazoa > Arthropoda > Insecta > Lepidoptera > Tortricidae > Apotomis > Apotomis capreana. The sequence goes on along the minus strand of OX392512.1, from coordinate 299,394 downwards.
TGTTTATGTAAATTAAAAAAAGCAAGGGGCCAATAATAGAACCTTGCGGTACGCCGCAATTTATAGGCAGTGGGGAACTTTTGTAATTGCCTAGTTTAACTATTTGCTGTCTATTTGTAAGATACGACTCAAAAATGCTGTACGCTTTATTTGTTATTCCGATTTGTTTTAATTTATTCAAGAGCAAAGGGTGGCTGACTGTGTCAAATGCCTTTTTGAGGTCGATAAATATCCCTAATGCAATATTTTTTGAGTCTATGTTATTCTTTAGCTTAGTAACAAGGTCTATAGTAGCTGAAGTTGTATTACTTTTTGGTCGAAAACCGTATTGTCTTTCAAAAAGAAATTGAATAGAATTTAAGTGATTAAATAGTCTGTCATGAATGATTTTTTCGAAAATTTTAGAGAATGTTGGTAAAACTGATATTGGGCGGTAGTTACCGGGTTCCATTTTCGATCCAGACTTGAAAATTGGTGAAACTTTTGCGATTTTGAGAGAATCCGGAAACTCTCCATTAGTGAAACAGGTGTTTATACAATTTGTCAGTTCATCTACTATTGAGTTTTTTATACATTTTAAGGTTTTTGTATTGATGCCGTCTACCCCAGCACTAGTGTTAGAATCTAGACGAGAAATAATTTTTAATACCTCGTCAACTGAAGTTGGTTTTAGTTGTTGTAGCTCATTAGTACTGTTAGTATTCGTAATAGGCACATAATTTATTTGTCTAAATTGCGCTGGAATCTTATTACATAAGTTAGAACCAATAGTTGTAAAATATTCATTGAAGTACTCGCAGATTTGTTGAGGGTCTGTTATTATTTTATCCTGGTACTGGAGTTTAGGAGGAATATAATTTGATGTGACTTTATTTTTGGACAAAGTATTTATGAGACTCCACATTTTCTTCGAATAATTTTTGCAATTGGCAAATGCATTATGGTAATATTTTTTTTTTGTTTTTTGAATGCTAACTGTTACTTTGTTTCTTTCCTGTATGTAATTTTTACGTATCTCTTCGTTCTTGGGTTCTTTCTTTAGCTTTCGCCATAGTTCATCTCTTTTATTAATTGCCGATATAATAGTTTGGTTAATCCAATCCTCCTTAGGGGGGTTTAATACTTTAGTTTTTACAGTCTTCGATCGTTCTACAGCAGTCTTGATGTACTCTTCTAATCTGGAATAAGCATGGTCTTTGTTCGTGAGGTTTTGTCCCAACATTATTTCATTAAGTTTATTGTAGTCCACTGCAGCATATTCTATTTTTTCTTTGCGCTTTGGATATCTTTTAAGAAGCTCTAAGTATATGTGTTTGTGGTCGGACATTGCAGAGTCTATGATATGGAAATTAAAGTTATCTTCTAATAAGTTGGTGTAGACGTGGTCTAGGATCGTCTTGCATGTTTCCGTCTCACGGGTGCAGTGTTGATCTTCGATATTATTTAGGATGGTGTAACCGGACTCTTCGACTGTAGAAATGTATTGCGTTGTTGTTTGTTCATGTGACAGAAGGTTGATATTGAAGTCGCCGAACACGATTGATCTCTTGTGTAGTTCAAGTTGCTGTTCAAATGTCGTTAAGAATTGATTAAGGTTTGTTCTACCGGGCCTATAAACCACTCCAATATTGAGGTTTAGTTTAGTTAGTAATATCTATAGATAATTGTTTCCACCTGAGTATTGTTCAAAAGTCGGGATATGATCAATGCTGTTGTGAATAAATATAGATACACCACCGCCTATAGTGTCAGTCCTTATATTAAAGTAATGAGAGTAATCTGGTATTTGTAGTAATTTGGCGTCATCTTCTGTTTTAATCCAGGTTTCACTTAGTAAGATTAGGTGTGTCGTCTTTGGAATGCATTTTAGGATACACTGGAGCTCGTCGAACTTCCCCGGCGTAACTATACTTCGCACATTAGCGTAGAGGAAGTTAAGGGAGTGTGAGTTACAGGGTATTTGTTGGTACGTGTCTAGTATATAATAGTTCACTTTGTTGGATTCGCCGTAGGTAGTTGCCGGTGGCGGTGATAGAATTTGACGCGCAGTTAGTTTTTTGGCGGTTGTTCTACAATCGTCGGATTTCCTTTTACGTATTTAATAACTAGATTTGGCTCGCCGTTTTCTTGACGTTGAGATAGTTCATCCCGAAGACACTTCAAATATTGTTGTTGTTTTTGGGTCTGATCTGCGTATATTTTAATTCCTGTTTTTATGTTACCCCTTTTACGTAAGATGTTTAAAGCAATTTTTTCGGTTTCAAAACACGCTTTGATTGGTCGGTTTGTTGTGTCAGCGTTTTGTTTGCCAATTCTATAAATTTTCAGCGGCTCGGGGCAGTTTATATCTAAAGTCTGAATAATTTTTCTTATTTCGTTTGTGTCGTGGTCTATTTTCTCAGATTTGTTTTCTGTGATGAGCTCCGGGATACCGACAATAATAATGTTTTTCTGCCTTTGCGTCCTATCCTGAAGCTCCGTAAGGATTTGTTCATAGTCTGCAAAGTTTCGTGAGTGCGACAAGGATGGCTGTAGGTTTTTTACGATATCTATATCACTTCGGAGAGAGTTAATGCTTATTTCGTTTTGAGAACACTGAGATTTAACCTGGTTCAATTCGATTTTTAGGTTATTTTGTTCTTCAATCACTTTGTTTGTGGACACCCTTATATCACTTAGTTGGTCCTTTATTTCCGTGACGTCTTGCTGCATCTTAGTCATTATTTTGTTTTGACCAGCGGAAAAACTAGCCAGAAATGAGTTCATATCATTCCTGAGACTTTGAATTTCTTCCCTTAAAGATAAGTCCGGGTCGGGTTCTTTACGTTTTCTATACGTTATTTGGGGTTTGCCTGAAGAATCATCAATTCCTAGTTTTGATAAGTCGGGCTGGGATCCACCACTCATGGTTGCACTGAGTTTATATTCTAGTCCGTATTTGTATGCAATTAAGGTTCACTGCACTATTGCACTAACACCGCGATGCTATCGTCAATCGAGTTAAGTTGTAAACAACTCGGCAACGTATAGTCGTAAGTCCTTATCACTCCCACTGAAGTGTGCACACTTTTACTAATAGTCTTTGGGTCCGTTTTTATTTGAAGAGATAATTTTAAATATTTTAAATAATATCTAACACTGTGGACACGTCCAGCTAGCTTGCTTGCTCACCGCGCCCCCCGCTTTAAATAAGGTATCCACGAACTTTAGTAACAAAATATCGTACAGATAATAAGTACGTAGTTACATGTAGGTCCTATTGTAAACATTTGGTTTACGCTAGCAGGCGTTACTGCTTTAATGAAATGATATTCTTCTTAGAATTTTAATAATACATACATTGCATTTGTTTGCCAGAGCGCCTAAGAGTTCGGTTTACCTGAATGATCATCCAGAATATACCTAGATCTTAGGATCAATGTCACAAGTTGATATTTTGTCGTCACGCACAAAAACACGGTTTTTAAAGTAGGTTTTTGCGGTATTGTTGTCTTCCTGGAGCCTCTTCCGGGCAGCACGAGGGGCCGCGGCGGAAGGAAGCCGCCTCATTGTTCCTCACAATAAAGAACTTCGGCTTTCGTGTACAGCGAAGTGTGGTCAAATAAATACACACTAAATCGTCATCATGACCGAGGTAAAAATATCGAGTACCTAGAGATTTTACAATTTTATCTGCATTGCATTCTACATACCTAGAACCACTAACTTGGAGGGCTCATTAGTGTCATTAGACACAGACGGGCCCTAAATCAGTATTCGAGAATTTCATTAAATAGTAACTTTTCTGTAATGTGTTCTGTGTGTTATAAATAAATATATTCTCTTAAGTTGGCAAAGTGGGAAACTAATGCCGTGCAAGTATTTTGTATCGCCATTGTAAGTATCTATTTATAATTCAGATGGGTGAGATGGGTTGTCACAGTACTTACCTATTAGAGTAAATAATTGGATGCAATATCTGTAAGTAATAAGTCATTCACAATGAAAAGACAAGTTATACAGCATTGGTTTCTGGTTTGTAATATAAGTAGTGTCCGCGGCGGGGGTGAGCCGGGTGAGGGTACACCTGCGCACACTTTGGAGTATCCAGGGGCGGGGTTCGATTAGCCGCCTGTTTGTTTGCAACTTGTTATCGAGTTCCGAAGTACATCCAACTTGGCACTGCCCGAGTGACCAAACACCGATTATGACCAGCGCTCAGCACCCCTTGGCACTACTTGGTGACCGGTGACATTCTAACTTATATTGGACAATCTCATAAGCCTTGCCTCAGGGTAAGGCTTTTACCAATTAATTATTTTACTTTATTTAACATTGGACAGTTTGCTTGTTGGCCGATAAGCTGCAAGAAAGCAGGATGAGGTGGTAAAGATATGTCAAGAGGAGCCCACCCGATTGCGTTGGCAACCAAATGCTCGATATGTGTGTCTCTGGAAACAGACCTAGAACTAGGGGGAGACCTAAGACCACCTGGACAAATGTGTTGCTGGCTGACATGAAGAAATGAAATGTTTCCGAAGACAACGTCAGGGACAGGGCGAAGTGGAGAAAGAAGATAGGGAAGGCTGACCCCAGCACCATGTGGGATACATCGTCAGGAAGAGAGAAAGAGAACATTATTACAGTTTGCATGGGCAGATGTTTTTGTTTTCAGGATTTTGTAAGCGTTATTTTCTAAACAATATTGCTCTTTTCCATGGTTTGCATACTTTCTCTCGTTATTTAAGACCAAACTGATTTTCTAGTTCAAATTGACCTTAGTAAAGTTTAAAATTAAACCCGGGTAAACAAAAAAGAAAGAAATCCCTTTGAGCGTCCAGGGTCAGATGCCGCGCATAGTTCACCTCGAGTTCACTCGTCTCATTGTTTCGCTTCCTAAATAAAACGGTTCTACTTCAAACGATGTGTTGCGGTTTTTCTTCAATTGTACTTTTTGGGTTTCGGTCTTAGGTGTATGAACTATTTTCTGAATAAGTATGTATGTAGTAAGCTTGTGTACGCTAACAATGTTTAGTTGGTAACAATACTAATAATATAGCACTTATTAGTGAAATGTAGTTGTTAACCCGAAAATTCAATACTTTTCTCGTCCATTTGTTATTTCAACAAGGTTTTTGAAAATTATACATTAATGGCTGATCTCGATTATTTTATAATGACTTGGTTAGCTGGACAGGAAAATGAGTACCCTATTAATCCGTACAAGGCATGGGGTGGGTCTATAGTTTGAAAATAATTAGTATTGAAGACATGGCGAACTAAACCATTAACATAGTTTGCCCGCTGACCGCCGTCATCACTCGCCAATATCAACTACGAGTCTTCCTGTGGCTTCGACCGTGTCAAAAGCTATTTTGGCCTTTTACAAACGCTGTGCTTATTTTCGGAATAAAAGGCATATGTCACCGCTTATGAATTATCTAATTGGCTATTGAGCGGCCTAAGATAGAAATCGCTTTTTGGGCGCAACAACTTGAGAGGACTGTAAAGGGATTTCATACTGCTTTTCAGGCCTAGGCCTGCAAAGTTAATTTTGTTTTGGTTTTAACAACAAGGTCATTCACACAGCTGGCTGGTTTGACAAAAACAGGTTTTGTTTTTAAAGGTTGGTTGTTAGACTAAAATGTCCTAAGGTGCTTTGGGGTAAAGTCGAAAATGGGGATAAGTCGAAAATCACACATTTCTACTAAACTGGGAACAAATTCTACGCTTGCAACGCTTGTCAAAACGCCATGTTTATCTCCTCCCCCGCTTCAGTTCACTTCGCATCGCTAGTAGTGAGGGCACGTGTGTTGCAGTCGATTAAATAAAAGCAGTGCGATTTTTGGATCTTTGCGGGGGTAAATTAGAACTAAAAAGAAATATGATTCTTAAACTCATATTGCATAAAAACCAGCTTCGAAATTACCCCACTTGCTTTCGGAATTACCCACTCCTTAAGAAATAGTATTCAAAATATATATTTTTTTTTATTCTAATTTGTTTCCAAATTCAAGCAACGTATTGAAACGCTGTTTTCACAAAGCGTTGATGAATATATCCAATTTCGTAAAGATCTCATTACTTGGAAGGAATACTTCTTAGGTTCTGACTTACGAGCCCAAACCCTAACATACTCTACACTCGCCTAAAAATATGTCGAATTTAGCCCAAAGCACTTTGTCAATTAATAAAATGTTGTTCTTTGAAGTATATTTTTTTATTTCATTGTATGTTTGAGAAAAGCACTATACATGCTTCGTCGTGAAAACGGATTCCCGGCCTCGTATCACTATCCGGTAGTATATATAAGTATAATAGTCGGTGCCAAACCTCGCGTAAACTATAATATATAAATATAAGAACTGAGTGGTTTGGGATCGACTTCGAAGGGTGAGTCAAATGTAATCTGTACTTGAACGGGTTATTTTTTTTGGCTTTTTAGTTTTACTGAAGTCGGTTCTTTTTTTTGTTAAAAATTTTTTTTTTAGGGTTCCGTAGTCAAGTAGGTTTGTTTTTTCCGTTTCAACACTAGTGTGTGAGGTGTCGTTGAATAGGTCTTTTAAAAATAATAGGGGTCTTCAAACATCATTTCTTGATAAAGTCAGCAGTTTAGTACGAAATATTCGCTCCAGAAATGCAAAAAATAGTGTCCCCCCCTCTAACTTTTCAACCACGGGTCAAAAAATTATGGAAAAATTCATAAAAATGAGGCCTTATAAGGACTTTCAATGAAAACTATATTTAATAAAATCTATCAAGCCGTTTTTGAGTTATCGCAAAAATTCTCAATTTTCTTTAAAATGTCGAGCGTTATTCGACTTCTACGACGTGAGTAAACCCGTTTAAGTATTTTAATATTTCTTTAAAATGACGTAAGTGCCGCGCGGTGTCCTTATACTTCGAACGGTACACATATTAGTTAAGTGCCATACTGTATTAAAACATTTCGCTTAATCTGGCGCGTATAATCGATAACTTCCAGAAGGCAATAAGTAATTACAGTTACTTTGGCGATTACGACCTTTTTATAGAGCTTGAAATCTTTCTCGTAATTTAAACCTTTTGTTTTAAGCCCGTATACTGTGAAGGATGGGCAACTACGGAAACCTACACTGAGCCTGGCCGACATGCTCTTGGCCGGTTTTTTCTGTTGTCAATAAATTCGCCAGTAAAACTTTTAAACTTTTGGTCAGTGTAATGTAAACTTTTCAACTCTATATAGTAATTTTATATTTTTATATAATAGTTATTTTTAACCGACTTCAAAAAAAGGAGGGGGTTCTCAGTTCGGTTGTATGTTTTTTTTTTATTTTTTTATTATGTTTGTTACCTCATAACTCCGTCATTTATGATTCGATTTGGAAAATTCTTTTACGGTTCCTGAAAAGACATCTCAAGGTTGGTCCCATAAAATTTTGGTGAAGATCGGATGACGAGATCCATGAGGAATCGAAGGAATTGCTGAAATTTTATAGGCACTCATAATATTTTTCATGTATTTTCTACAACTATTTAAGTATTTGCATATGGTAGTCATCATCTTCCAATGCTGAACTGATGATGGAAGGTACAACTCCTTAACGGTTAGGAGTTAGGAGATAATTCAAACGAGATGCATGCCTTCAAGACCTCCCTGATCACCCCGCCATAAGTATTTTACATGAATCACTAAAAAGCGAAAAAAAAAAAATTTTTAACAAAAAAAAGAACCGACTTCAGTAAAACTAAAAAGCCAATAATAACCCGTTCAAGTACAGATTACATTTGACTCACCCTTTGAAGTCGGTGCCAAACCTCACGGTAAACTTTAATATATAAATATAATAACTGAGTGGTTTGGGATCGATTTCAATTGGTGAGTCAAATGTAATCTGTACTTGAACGGGTTATTATTGGCTTTTTAGTTTTACTGAAGTCGGTTCTTTTTTTTGTTAAAAATTTTTATATTATTTTAAGACCGCTTGTTTCTTAATAAATTAAGCAAGAAAAAGAATAGGGTACGTACCTTTACATATTTGGGACAAAATTGAAAATACTCAATACTTACGCCGTGTAAGTATTTTTGAACATAATCACTTTTCCACAAGAAATGTCCGACTCCAACGAGATGAAATACTTAGTATTACCGGGAACAGCAGAACGAGTTACCAAACCTACTAACGCACTAATATTATAAAGGCACAAAAGTTTGTGAGTGTGTTTATGTGTATGTTTGTTACTTCTTCACGCACAACCGGCTGGACCAATTTTTGTAAAATTTGGTTGAGGTAGCTATTAGCGCACATAGGCTACTTTTTATCCCTAAACAAATGTAGTGTTCCTGTGGGATGAGCGGGTGGCACCGCGCGGCGCTGCTAGTTTATTTTATAAACACACCAAAATCGTCGTAGATGTGTCTATAATATTTGAGGAGTTCCTTTGATTCTTCAACTTGTACATGCATGAATTCTCCAACAAAAAATTATTTTTTTTGAAATCGGTTTATAAATGATGGAGATTTGTTTCTGATAACAAATATTTAAAAACTTTAACTGATGTGATATTCTCTTCTTTTTTTAAGTCGGTTGAAAATTGCTTGCTTCTATGTGCTTAAGTAAGTGATTTAGACCATGCGACGTCCGTCACTGTTCCTGGTAAGATTTATTGTTTGTCACTACAATGTTGTCGATATATATTATTCAACAACCTACCTAATTATTTGTTAGAGTTTGTTAGTTAACAACCACGATAAAAATATTTTTAACAAATTTTGCAAACTTTTTTTAAAACTTTTCAGCAAAGTTGCAAAAGCTTGTATAAAACTTTTTGAAGTTTTGTTATCCGCCTTTTAAGTGAAAGTAATAATGGAGAGCGCATCTTACCTTCGCCTTGAGTAGCCGTCAGCGTTCTGGGGACAGCATTCGCAAGTCGAACCGGAGCAGCTGGGACATGGTGCTGGGTCGGCGGGCGCGGCGGGACTGCCGGCGCCCGGCCGCAGACGTGCGCGCCGGTGGGCGGCTGCCAAGCCCGACACGCCCACTCCAACAAGTAGCACGGAGATTTTTTTTCTAGACTTAAGGGGGGTGTAGATGTGGATTTTTTTGTAGCGCGCCCGTAGGTGACAATAGTTGTAACTTATTATGTAATGTATAAGGCCTGACATCCACGTGACATGTTAGGAAATTTGAGCTTTTTTTAATCAATGTAAACTAAATTTTTAACGTTTCAATAAATTTAGGACTGAAAATTCTTATAACTTTGGTTAATATTAAGTTCATTGCAATTGCGTTCGGGGAGCTGCGTAAATCATCTCGTACCAAATATTCACTGCAGTGCCTTAAGACAAAGGTTTTTAACCAATGAAGCAGTGATGACATATGGCACTGAGATCACATATTATTTATCTGTGACTGAGACGTGGTAGCTCACAATAGACCTAATAAGAAGCCTTATAGTCACCTACTCAAAGGGCAAAAGAGCGAGCTATGCCCGGAGGAAAGGCAGACAAGATTGAAAGGGAGGCAGCTGCTATTAAAACCACAATGCTATAAAGCAATGTACCAAAAAAATATATATAACATGTGCATTGACATATAATCGGATTTCTGAAGAAATTGTAACCCTTCAAGGAAATATTTTTAAGGATAGACTAAGTAGCTGGCTGGCTTATTGACAATTGTTTTATAGCGTAAAATATTTTCTCGAGACATGTAGAATCAGGTAATTATTATTGAAATTATATTTTGATTTTATTATTATTTATTGGAAATGTTAGTTTTTAGATTATTATAATTCAATGTTTATGTATTTTTTTAAATTCTACGCTAAAAAATTGCATGCCTACATATTAGGCTGAATACATGATACAAAAGTTTTGTAACATCTAAAACACTGTATTCTGGCAAATAAAATCTTTGAATCTTTGAGTCTCCTTGCGTACTCGACCGCATACCGGAAGCCAACAAAGTGGACCGACGACCTGGTTAGGATCAGTTGGATGTGGATGGAGGACGGCCGACCGTTGTGTAGAAATTTGGGGGAGGCCTTTGTCCAGCAGTGGACATCTATCGGCTAATATGATGATGATTTGTGTCCACTGTCCAGTCGAAAGCTTCTGTTAGTACTTAATGCCTATAATGTGTAATGGAAAAGTACTTATATAAGAAAGGATTAACAGTATAATCTCATCCTAACCCATCTCTGGAATGTTTTAGTGTGTCGGTTTCACGTGATAGTTTCCTATTTTTTGACGTAGTTTGCTTAAACGAGCAGATAAAAGTGTAATATAAACCGTGTTTGTGTAAGCGGCGCTATATCCGGATCCGGCCGGCACGCCCGCGCCCGCCCGGGCCCCGAGCTGTGCTCTTGGCAGATTTGACCAATCACCCCCCTCGTTACGGCACCCCCACTTGTTGCCGCGTCTGCTGCGCCTGCCGGCGGACCCGCCGACGCCGCTGCTGCGACACTATCCAGGAACACACCTAGCCAAGTAATTGTCTCTTCACCAGATATTATATTATAAACGAAATGCTGTATGTACCACGTGAGTTGGCCCGGAATAGATGGGCGCTCCAATGGACGATGCTGAGATATTTACTATGGAATAGATAATGCATCCGTGACTTATCGTTATTTATCGCACTAAACATTAAGATCTTTGGCCGGCTGAAGGACTGCCTCGCGGTTCTACCGGATGCTGAATTCTAGTCGTGCACATTATAATTATCATTATCTTATTGCGTGGTGGCGTGATAAGAGGCACTATAGATTAGCGACTCGGATTGACAAGTTAAGTGACCGCCGCTGCTAAATCTGAGTAATAAAATAAGTTATCACGAATAACCCCTCGATCGTAATACATATGTCGAATGATACGCTCAGTTAAGCTGACTTTTATAAATAAATGTCAGACAGCCTCTCACAAATCAACCTAGTCCCAAATTAAGCTCTAAGAGGCTTGTGGTATGGTATACTGCTCGTATGCGACGATATTCATACTTGTGTAGATAAATATATAAAAACATCCATGACCCAGGAACAAATATACGAGTTCACCACGCATATATTTGCCCTTGCCGGAATTGAACCCATGACCATAGGTACCATGATTGTCCACTCAGTGGGCAACTGCACTATCTCTGCGCTAACCAAGTCGGCACAACTGTTGAATCTAGTCAGAACTATTAACTAGTTACTAGGCATTGAGGATCATGAAGCAGTAAGTAACAAAAAAGAAAGCCGAAAAATTAGAAAAGGAAATTCGTCCAGCTTTCTCCCAGTACATACATAGTGAATAATCTGCACCACACGACTCAGTCTGCAAACGGAGTAAGTCGGAGTATTATCTTTTAAAACCATCACACCTTCACACATCTTCTAATCATTGTTTGCTGCGTAGTTCTCTGACGTTGCGTTTTCTCTGTAAGCCGTCTTATCTTCGAGGATACAGTTACAAAGTAGCCTATAGATTCCACTTACCAGGTCTTATCATATATATCTCGATGCACTCTTTTCTTACTATAGAAAATCATATCATGAGGGTGCGACCGAAATTGATGTGTAGTCTAAAAATGCCAAAATACAGAAGTTGGAAACTCTTTCCGAAATTGATCCTGTAAAATACTGTGCCATAGGCGACCTTCCTGTAGCGAGGACCATAACGTTAAAGTGTAAGTATGTCGGTAATAGCGCCGACTATGCAGGTCGCGCGGGCCCGCGGCGCGCGGCGGCCGGGGCACGAGCAGACTGCAGGAGGAAGGTCAAGGTTCGCACTCACTGGTCATTTCCTCGCCGCGGGCCGCAATATTTGAACTAAATTTGAACGAAATTGTGCTTTCCCTCACCTCATGACCGCCTGCGCGCAATGTTAATTATTTTCAAGCTCAACTACTCGTAAATATGAATAGGTATGAGTTAAACCAATTACGAATGATTCACAGTAGTCGTTGCTTAAAATCAGAAGTGTCATAATCGGAGGAAATGGGGAGACATCGATCGGGCAAAAGCAGCATCCAATCCTCCCTCCTGATGACCACGATAATTACCTACCATGTAAGAACAAAATAAAGAAGAATACATCTCATAAGACAAACACAGCGTAACATCGCGCCTTACTAGTATTTTACTAGGATAGATCATTTGCAGAAATATCAATAGTCGTGGCCGACTGCAAGAAACCCTACCTTAATTATTTTTTAGGGTTCCGTACCCAAAGGGTAAAAACGGGACCCTATTACTGAGACTTCGCTGTCCGTCCGTCCGTCCGTCCGTCTGTCACCAGGCTGTATCTCAAGAACGGTGATAGCTAGACAGTTGAAATTTTCACAGATGATGTATTTCTATTGCCGCTATAACAACGAATACTAAAAATAAAATAAAATAAATATTTAAGGGGGGCTCCCATACAACAAACGGGATTGGTTGCATTAACTTTGCACCTCATTTGTATCGGGCGCTATACATACCAGGTGCAAACTTAACTTAACCGCTTAAGGATGGAAAGTGTTTGTACGGAACCCTCGGTGCGCGAGTTCAACTCGCACTTGACCGGTTTTTTTTATAAATGTGGTCGGACTGCAAAAACTGCCAGACTAAGGTGAGGCCGACCAAGGCATACGTCAACAGGTTTAATTTAGCTATTAGCTATTATAATCCGGGCTAACTAAAGAAATAATTGATAAAATACAAAAATTCCAAAGGGCTATCGAGAGGTTTACTAGGAATAAAAATAAAAGACAGATTAAAAAACATAGAAATACGTAAAAAAACTAAGATTTTAGATGCAGCGGAAATGGTATGCCGTCTAAAGTGGCGCTGGGCCGGTCACACAGCAAGAACCAATGATGGTAGGTGGAGCGAGAAAGTACTGCACTGGTACCCGCGTGAAGCACGCCGACCGCGAGGGCGGCCGCGCCGCCGCTGGCTCGACGACCTCGCCCAGCAGGCTGGCGTCGCGTGGACGCGACTGGCTGCCGATAGAGAGGTGTGGAACGAGATGGAGGAGGCCTTTGTCCAAAAATGGACAGACCCGAAGAACTTTAAAATGTGATTTTAATTTATTCTGTGATTTTAATGATTTTACTTTAATTAATTAAATTTGTAATTGTAATGATGGCTTCCTATATTTTAATGAATTGATTATTTATATTTTTACTTTATATAATTAACTAATGACATGTTACTTTTATTATTTAATAATTATACAACTAAATAACTTCGGCATGTACAATATTTTAATTTACTATTTAATAATTTAATATGGCAATTTTAATGAACTAGTAGATGTTAATAATTTGAAATGTATTAAAGTGTAGAGCATGATTAGTAATATTTCTGAATTTTTAATTATTAGTTATGATATGAATGTATAATTTGGTTGCTTTATAGTGTTAAGTAACTTTGTAATTTATTAAGTCAATTTGTATTTTTTTTGCCGAAAAGTCATTATTTTTAGATTCTAGGAACCACCTTCTGTTTCTATACATTCTCTGTTTTGGGTTAATAAATGGCTTTATTATTATTATTTTCAAAGGGGTTGTATTTCTCAGCTCTGGGCTGGTATTGGCTAGATTTACGGGTTATTCGCCAAGTAAATGTAGCAATTTCTGTATTTTGTTTAGGTAGCTTGCGTCGCGTTATTTTCCGGGTCAAGTTGCATTATTATTATTATTATAATCCGGGCCGTCTTTCTCATTCAATTTTTCGATGAGGTGAAATGTAGCTGCCACGCGGTACCACAAATTCGATCGGACACTGGAACCTATCAGCACAGGATTTGGCCGACCACTTTTTTACTGTCCTCAAAAGGTCTATATCCTATCATTACAAGTTTCATTCTATTTTTCAATGAGTTTTTTTTGAAGAATTTTTGCAGCACTTGTTTTAATTTTCGCAAAATTTGCCAAGTTAAGCTGCGGCCGACCAAGAGCAGTTGAAGCTACTAATAGTTGCTATAATACATATCAAACATACTCAAAAAATTTCATGAGAATCGGTTCAGAAATCCAACATTAAGGCAAGGCAACAGCCGGTAAGCGTATGGACATCCGGGCATACGAAAGAATTTTGGGCCACGCTGAAACAGAAATACTTTGCTCGCTCGGTCAGTTACTTAACATTATTCGGGGAACAAACACAAACGTCACCTCACTGAGCAAAGTGATTCAGCGGCCGGCGGAGTCAGGCGAGCGACGCCATATTGCCAGCCGTGCCGACTGCCGAGCGCACCCGACGTTAGCCGAACGCGACCCGACAGTATAATGCTGTAAGTTTCGGCGCGGCCGAAAGGTTCGGCTGTTTTTTGGCCGAAACCGAACCTTTGGCTGAAACATGATTTTTAGGCCGAAACTGGCCGAAACCGAAACTTCGGTCGGTCACTATTATGTTACCATAAGGCGGAAACTAATCATGCAGTGACGTAGAAAGTCTCACTAGCCGGAGTAATGAATAATAAATAAATATCAGACAACCTCACACAAATCAACCTAGTCCCAAATTAAGCTCAGGCGACGATACAAAAGAAAAAAAAGTGTGTGCGTAAGCTCCGACGCCTCTGACGCACGACTGGAGTTTACTCTTGAGGCCAGGCGCGCACTGCGATTTTTTTTTAGTCACGCGATAATTTTGTCGCAGAAATAAGCGTACTTCTGGGATTATGAAAATCGTGGTGCGCGTACTCTCATATAAAGTTTATATGAGAGTGGGTTTATAAACCCATATCTTGCATTTCTGTGACAAAATTATCGCGCGACTAAAATCGTGGTGCGCGCCTGGCCTTAAGAACGATTATAAAATATATACCTACTCAATACTCAATACGTTTATTGTACATAATGGTTATACAGGTGGAAGTAAATAGTTTAAGTATCACATTATGTACCCTGGTGGGCGCTGCAAACAAGAACGAGAAGGTAGGCACTTACATAATATTAATATACGAGTATAATAAACAGCAAAACTTATAATTGTTACATTTTTTTTTTACCCATAGGCCTTATCTTCTAAATATTTGGTTGGCTGGTAGAGAATTCCATTTGGCATCAAGCCCGCTATTTGTACAATTTGTGTATTTTTCCCAATAAAGTTTAAATAAATAAATTAGCTTTTAAGTTATTTGATCTCTTTGTGATCTAGAAACTATTGCTTTGCCTAAGAATTGTTTTTAAATTGTATTGCGCGGCGGGATGGATCACACGGCGAATTAGCTCGTCGGGTCCCGTCGGGGAGACGGGATTTCGTCCTCTCGGCCGCAGGATGTTCGGAGAACGAGCCCGGTGCGCTGGGGTAGCCGCCGCGCCAAGCCAAGGTCGATGAGGACTACACCGCGGAGTGCACTCCACCTGCACCGCGGGTGCGCTAGTGGTAGCGCCGCCTCGGAGGAGCGTCAGTGACCAGTTCGTCGGACCTCGGACAACGTCGCCGTAGGCGATGTCGTAACGTGAGTTGCAGTTATTATATACCTGGCCAGGTTTCATCGCGCAGAGACTTAACGTTCCCGTATTTCCGTTTCGCGTTCCGCGCGTCGCGTTTAACTCGGTACCGAGCGTATTATCGAATAAGTTGTAGTCGTAACACTGCGAGGGTGAATCTGTGGGATCTGGTCGAGCGGAGCGCGCACTTACCCTTTCTCGTCGTGACGCTATATTAGTTGCTCAGGCGAGACCCCAGAGATTAATCTCAACTGGCCATAAGGCCCTTTAAGTAAGCCAATTGTGTCACTGCGGCATTCCGAGGCTGCCATGTCAGCGCGTATGAACTGAATATAAGTAAGTTATTTAATGTAGATGTTGTTTTAATTGTCAGCCTGGTAAA
This sequence comes from Apotomis capreana, assembly GCA_947623375.1. NCBI lineage: Eukaryota > Metazoa > Arthropoda > Insecta > Lepidoptera > Tortricidae > Apotomis > Apotomis capreana. The sequence continues at coordinate 283,623 of OX392512.1, read as the reverse complement.
AACCATCAAGTATCTGAACGGTCCTTGAAACAGTAGTTCGACCTCTGCTGAGAGGTATCCGGTCCAGAGAGAATAGTCCAGTGAGTGAGTATTTGTATAAAAGTAGTAGTTCGTATGCATCGGGACGGAGAGCTTCATATTTAAAGAAATAAATAAATAAAAAATAAATAAAATATTAAGGGACAATCATACACAAATCGACCTAGTCCCAAACTAAGCAAAGCTTGCACTATGGGTACTAGACGACGATATACATAATATATAAATACATATTTTTCGTCGTCCTTTACTTTTTTCGTCGTCCAGAGGTCATTGCTAGTGGACGTGTCTTCGGTTTCCTTTAAAATTTTAAATAGGGTAAAGTTACCATAAGTCGGCCAGGACCCTGTGGTCGGCCTTTTCAGTTTTTTATTCGCCGCGAATAGTGCTAGTTTTTAAATTGTCCAATGAGATGAATGCATAGTGACGCTCCAACTTCTTATTGGTCGAATAATTGAGTCATCTGTGCGGAGAGGGGCAAGCGGTGAGCGTAAAACAGGTTTATACCAGTGTCGTCCGCGAGCACGAGGTGTTGTGCGATGACCGCCATTTTTTTGTTAAATTTCGGAGTCGTGATTATTAGCGGTAAGCAGCTTCGTCTTAATACTTTATTGCACTTGTTTTCATTTTAATGTCTTATTTAATAGTTTAGTAGTTTATTTTGGTACAATTATCCATGTTTTTCAACACAAAAGTAATTTTTTGAGGCGGCCGACTAGTGGGTAATACTTTTTTAGTGGTATATCCAGTACTCGGCCGTAGGTGGCCGACCTCTGGATTTTGGATGTTTTATTTTATTTTAATGAATTTGACTTCATTAGATGCGTAACTTATTAACAATCAGTTTAGTAAACACTTCTACATAACGATTCCGAAGAAAACCCAGTAGTCGGCCGCATTTTTAAATATTATATTGATGTGGCCGACTATTGGTATCAATCTTATATAGGTAAAGTTACCATAAGTCGGCCAGGACTCTGTGGTCGGCCTTTTCGGTTTTTTATTCGCCGCGAATAGTGCTAGTTTTTAAATTGTCCAATGAGATGAATGCATAGTGACGCTCCAACTTCTTATTGGTCGAATAATTGAGTCATCTGTGCGGAGAGGGGCAAGCGGTGAGCGTAAAACAGGTTTATACCAGTGTCGTCCGCGAGCACGAGGTGCTGTGCGATGGCCGCCATTTTTTTGTTAAATTTCGGAGTCGTCATTATTAGCGGTAAGCAGCTTCGTCTTAATACTTTATTGCACTTGTTTTCATTATAATGTCTTATTTAATAGTTTAGTAGTTTATTTTGGTACAATTATCCATGTTTTTCAACACAAAAGTAATTTTTTGAGGCGGCCGACTAGTGGGTTTTACTTTTTTAGTGGTATATCCAGTACTCGGCCGTAGGTGGCCGACCTCTGGATTTTGGATGTTTTATTTTATTTTAATGAATTTGACTTCATTAGATGTGTAACTTATTAACAATCAGTTTAGTAAACACTTCTACATAACGATTACGAAGAAAACCCAGTAGTCGGCTGCATTTTTAAATATTATATTGATGTGGCCGACTACTGGGTTCTCGATGGCCGACTTAAGGTCGTTTGGGGCCGACTACTGGGCAAAAGTGCCTTTTTTAGTTTTGTTTTGATTATTTAAGAAATTCAGAAACTATTAAGTGTTTTTCTTAACAATTATTAACAATGAATAAATAATTAACGAATAAAATCTTGTTTTATTTTTATTGGGGCCAGCATGCATACATGCGAGGAGTTTAAACCCAGAACTTTCGTTAAAAGGCCGACTACTGGTTCCTTTACCCTAATTAGTGCACGCTACTTTGGTGCGTAACGCAAGTGCGTTAACGATTAAGTTTCTGTGAGTGCTTTAAAGTGAAGTGCGTGCATCGCTACCGTCCTCGTACCCCTCCTCACTTCGAGTAAACGAGACGCTTGAAATAATTCATCTCCGTTGCACCCGTCTCGGTAAATCAAGCGAGCGTCGTAGAACTTCGGCGCGCATTCGGCTTCTGCATCTATCGTCTTGTGTCACATAGGCAAGAGGTGACTCACGCGCTGCTCTGTTGCTATCACGAATCGACACAAGTACAGTCAGGGAAGTCTTCGCCTTACCACTTTGAAAAATATTTTGCTTGCAAGACGGTTTTGACCAGGCACGCCCCTTAACGAGTCAACCAATTAGGGGACACCCTTTTTTTTGTGAAAAGTTTAAAACATCTGTGTTTAATTGCCAAATGTTGTGACGGCTCGTCTATTGAATCTTAGGCTAAGTATGACCGGCAGTTGCATCTTAGAAGTCCACCTGGCACACTCTTGAAACTTTGAATTTCGACGTCACCACATAAAAATGAGTAGGAATCTTACAATCAACGAACGCAGCAGGATTATTGCTCTCAGAGATACCGGGCTCAATATATCGCAGATAGCTGAGGAGTTGGGCATATCGGTAAGTGAATAATTTAGATTTTAGACAATGTGTAATTAAATAATTACAATATCATTGATTTTTTTTTAACTTAACTATTTTAATGCCGACATAAGGTCGATTATAGCCTCATTGTATTGTAAATTATTATTTTTTCAATCCAAATATTAATTGATGTTTGAATTTTTATGTTTATGAATAATTTAATGGTAGAATCACGTTTAGGATAAAATATATCTAACTATATTTTGACATCCTGATTTATATTTTTTTACAGCGTCTAACTGTCCGTAAGTGGGTACGGTGCTTCGAAACTGAAGGACTTGTCAATTACCTCACCCAGACAGAGACGAGCACACATTTTAACTCCGGATCGTGTTCAACATATGAGGGAGGTATACTCAGTAGAGCCATTTACTGAATGTTTGTCATGTAAAGTAAATACTATAAGATGTTTATTAATAAATTGTCATTAGATAGTATGGGTAGCAAATAAGTGAAATAAAAATATAAAAACAAACAGCTGACTTTTTATGACCCCTACCTTTCCTTATGAACTGTAAATTGCTAGACTTTAATAAAAAAAATACGGTTAAACAACCTTTTCTACATTCTTTGTCACTTGCATAACCACCCTCCACCGGGTTTACAGTTAGGTAAAAGCAGATGTTGCGCAAAAGTTATACAATACAGAACTATTAAAAATATAAGTCCGTTTCATCCGGTCCGGTAATAAAATATTAACATTGCAATGTAGATTTTATTTAAGAAAATAACATTAATTTAGAAATAAATATTATGTTGATAAAAACGTCAAAATTTTAAGACAATATATTCTTATATACGGTCAACTTTTAGGATGGATGTGATTATTTCACCGGTCCTGTTGGGATTCAAAAGCAAATTACCAGCACGCCTTTCCATAGGTTTTAATAATAAACGGTGGCGTAGTAGGTATCCAACATATTGTTGGTAAAGCCGGCTTTTTATGCAAATTTATTATAACAAAACGGGACTTAATCGCGTTCATAAAGGTGTTTAATTAATTACCTCATGTATGAAAATTGTGTAAGTTTAAGTCAATATAGGACAAGGTTTTACCACAAAAATCTACAACATCTATTAATAGTTATGCGTCAAAAAGACAAGGTACCGGGGACCTTTTTTCTTGACCATTTTTTTGTGCTAGTTTTTGATTAAATTTTGTGTTTCAAGTAGTTTCAACATCTGGCATGACAAAAGACGAGCTTTGACGGAACGCTATTGGTCAATGTAAACTCGGCCGCTGCAGGCAAAATTGACCCTAGTGGTGGTAACGCGAAAAATTCTCTGACTGTACATTATGACCACTAAATGTGAGGCTTGTGGCAAATTCGTCAGTGGCGGCGATGTGATGGGATGCACTTCGTGCGCCCGCGGCTTCCATTATCAATGTTTATCCATATCAGCAGAGGACTTTAAGAATATGCCTAAGGATAACAGGAAGGTAAAAAAATGTTCTGTTTGTAAGATGGAAGAAAGGAGCGTAAAAACTCCCACTCGCGGTGCAAACACAAACTCCAGCACCCCGATGTCGTCGACTGTCACTACTACCACGGCTGGACCGGCGGCGGGCAGCGCCACCGCGACTGCGCGCACCACCGGGCCACAGGCCCCGCGGCCCGGCGCCCCCCCGTCGACCGGCCGCACCTCGAACCAGGCCTCCCCTCTGAGTACATCCACTCCACAGCTTAGCGCCGGCCTTAATACCGCTGATTTAGAAAGCCGTCTGATGAATTTTATTAAAAGCTCTAATCAGTCGCTAAAAAATGAAATTAGAGACATAATTAAATCCGAAATCACCACTCATATTGCCGCGATTACGACCGAGTTGAACCAGAAAATCACGTTACTGGAAGAAAAATCGAATCGAATCGTCGAACTCGAAGAGAAACTTGAGGCCTCGCAACAGCGTAATAGTCGATCTCGAAAATGCCTTCGGCGCGCACCAGCAGTGGTTACGCATGAACAACCTGGAGATATCTGGCGTGCCTGAGCTACCAAACGAATCCCTAACGAACATCGCCGTTGACATAGCGAAACATGCCGGGGTCACTCTTAAGCCGGAGGATATCGAGTTCGCGAACAGGGTCCAGCCAGTGCGCTCTCAGGACGGCAGGCCAAAAAATATTATTTTGAAGCTCAGACATCGTATCACGAAGGACGAGATCCTGTCCGGCCTGCGTAGGAAGCGCGGAATTAAGACCGAGAACATTGGGATGGGAAAAAAATTACGTACACGACCACTTAACACCGGCGAATAAGAAGCTTTTAAAAGAATGTAAACTTATCTGTACGTCAAAAGGTTATGAATATGTATGGGTTAAAAATTGCAATATATATGTACGCAAAGCAGATCAAGCGCCATATATTCATATTAGATCTTGCGAGGACTTTCGTAAAATTATTTAATAATATGAGACTATTAGTTCTAATTGTCGTTCGACTGGTTTCTCATTTAAGATATTTTTTTATTTTTAATGTTTTCACTAACACCCCACTTTCACACATAAACACAAAATATACACACAAATACATACATACACATTTTTGCGCTCACAAGCATTTCGATACATTATATTTTATAAATGTAATGTCTAATGAGTCTCAAACTTAATATATAAGCTAAGCTGTATTCGACCTACAACCCTGCCATACGAATAAATAAATAATGTAATGTCCACGCTGATACGTACCTAGTTACAGAGTCCGGTATGTATAGAGACGGCATACTTAGCATTAATGCAGGTGCGTCCAAAAGTGCATAGTTTGCGTCTGGCGTAGATAAGCTTTAGAACCTAAGAACATTTTAATTAAATAAAGACAGTCTAATATCGACCACCGTACGAATAACTTGTATTTTAATTATAAGTTTAGTTTTTAAAAAGTAGTTTTCCCTCCGGCGCGATTTGACTGGCGCTGCGGACAGGATACCGGTACGAAATCCTGCGCCTGTGAGGATCACGAATTGATCCGAGTGCATGACTCGTTAACGTATTTACGTGATAACTGGTATCTTCGAACCAAATAAATTTGTCTCAGTGCCTGGAGGACAACACGAAAACGCCTGCGGCTATAATTGGAGGAAATGGGGAAAAGCGCACTGTGAGTAGACCTCTTCACTGTCCCGTCTATCCCTGTTCTTATTCCATTGGCTGTGTAATTTAGTGTAGACTTTATAATAAGCTCTCTATACAAACTCTATAGTTGCGAATTATATCGTCCTAATATTAAGTTAGTTAAGTGTGTTTAAAAAACGATTATTAAAATACTAAATGGAAGAAATAGGAGTAGTTCCCAGAGATAATAATAATATTGAAGAAAATATAGTAAATCAAAGAGAAAACATGGATCAAATTAAAGTAATTCCTAGAGAAATGATGGATTTAATTCCAAAATTTGATGGTGATGAAAAATTATTAAATTTATTTTTAAGTAAAAGCGAGTATGTTATTCAAGCTTTTAGAAACCCGGAAAATCTTGCTCAGGATTTGTATATATTTCATGCAATTACTGGCCGGCTTACTGGCAAAGCCGCCCACTTGATAAGTGAACGCCAAGATATCGATACTTGGATGCAATTAAAAAAGCTGTTAACTCAACATTTCGGCGACCCGAGGTCGGAAGAGTGTATTGCGATAGAATTAGACAATTTAAAGATTAGGCACAGTGAATCATACGCTAGCTTCTGTAATCGTATCCAAAATGTCAGAAGTACATTATTTGCCAAAATAAATTTAATTGAAGATCCTCGTGAAAAAGAAACGAAAAAGACAATTTATAATCACTTGTCTCTAAACGTCTTTCTTTATAATTTGCCGGAAGACATGTTACGCGTAGTGAGACTCAATAGCCCCAAGCAGCTGGAAGACGCTTTAACAATAGTGATGGAAGAAGTCAATTTCTTAAACCAGTATAACGCAAAAAATAGAAACAATAGTAAGCCTTCACAGCAAAGGCCCATTTTCCCACAAAATAATAATTTTGGACAGAATATGAGATTTTCTCAACCACAAAATGCAGGATACAATTTTAATACCGCACAAAATAAATTCCCACCAACTCAAGGTTTTAGATTTGGCATTCCCAACCAGTCAGCTCCACAAGGTTTTAGATTTGGAAACCCTCAAAATCAGGGATACAAATCTTTGATGCCCAATCAACACACACCGAACTTTAAATTTGGGATTCCCCAACAAGCAGGTTATAGACCATTTGTTTCTAATAACAATCAATTTAAATCTAATAATTTCCAGCCAGCACACCAACCGCAATTTAAATTCGGTATTCGACCTCCATATCAACAACCACAAGGTCAAGGCCAATCTTCGCATCAATATAATAACGATGTCTCTATGCGAACAGCACCCCAACCAAAACCAAACTACATACCCCCGCGAACAACTAACAATTTGTTTTACGCAAATGAACTTCAAGAAATTGAACCTGCCCCTGAAAATTTCAATGAACCGAACGCCCTTGACTCAAACTACCAACAGTATTACACGCAAACTGAAAACGAAGAATACTTCTTAGACGATCAATATGAGACTGAAATGTTACATAACTTGCCTGAAAATGAAAATTTTCCCATAAAAGCCTCTACGACAGATCCCCAGAAATAGTACACCTTAACCATCATATTGCCTTAAAACTGCCACACATTGAAATTCCCGAAATAAACTCCAAATTCATGATAGACACTGGAAGCACACGATCATTCGTAAGCCCTGATATTGCAAACAAATACTTTTCCGAATTCAAATATAATGAACCATTCGAAGTAGTAAGTACCCATGCTCGAAGCTCTCACGCTGAAGTAATTGAAATCCCATTGCTGAAAACTTTTAAGAGTTGTGACACTCATAAGTTTTATGTATACGAAGTCGATAATAGTTACGGAGGACTAATTGGCTCAGATTTACTGAAACAACTTGACGCTAACATTGACATGAAAAACCAAGTACTGATAACACGAGACACACAAATACCTATAATTTACCGTCCACCTTACACAATTCGCATTGAACCCCGATCTGAAACACGCACGAAAATTCCCGTAAATCTTTATAGTGGAAATGCAATTATAAACCATATAGATTTCGGCGAAGGTGTAAGAACACCAACAGCACTTGTAGAATGTACAGAAGGCTTTGCAACCACAGTTATCCAAAATACATCCGAAAACCACTTTGATATAAAATTCAGTAAACCTCTCAACGTCACACCTTATGAACCAAAAGAAATTGAAATTAATGGTTTACATTCAGTAGATAGCTGTGAAAAAGATGAAATTTTAATACAAAATTTAAGTAAATTACGATTAGATCACATGAACTCGGAGGAACGAAATCAAATTTACAATTTGTGTTTAGAATACAAAGATATTTTTTACACTGAACATTTACCATTAACCTTCACAAATCAGGTAAAACACAAAATCCGAACCACTAACGAAGACCCTATCTATATAAAACCATATCGTCAGGCCCCAGTAGAAGCAGCTGAAATAAAAAAGCAAGTACAAACATTATTAAAGGATAATGTCATTCAAGAATCCCACTCACCTTGGAGTGCCCCGGTACATTTAGTCCCAAAAAAAATGGATGCTAGTGGAGAAAGAAAATTTCGCATGGTTATTGATTATAGACGGCTTAACGACATTACCATTGACGACAAATATCCACTCCCGAATATTACAGACCTTTTTGACAAGCTAGGTAAAAGTAGTTATTCTCGGTACTCGATTTAGCGAGCGGGTATCATCAGATTGAAATCGAAAAAGAAGATCAGCCAAAAACAGCGTTTTCTACACAATACGGCCACTACGAATTCCTGCGCATGCCCTTTGGGCTCAAGACGGCTCCAGCAACGTTTCAAAGAGCAGTAGATAACGTTTTAAGAGGACTGCAAGGTATTCACTGCCTAATTTACCTCGATGACATTATAATTTTCTCATCTAGCCTGGAAGAACATATGACAAAACTTAAAGCAGTTTTCGAACGTCTCCGACAAACGAATCTAAAAGTACAACTCGATAAAACTGAATTTCTATGTAAAGAAGCTAATTACTTAGGACATACCATAACACCCGAAGGACTAAAACCTAACACAGACAAAATAGACGCTATACTGAAATATCCACTACCGAAAACAGTTACCGAAATAAAGAGCTTTCTTGGACTCATTGGATACTACCGAAAATTTATTAAAGACTTTTCTAAAATTACTCGCCCGATGACGTCTTGTTTGAAAAAGAATAGTAAAATTACAATTGATGAAAATTACCTGAAAGCTTTCGAAAAATGTAAAGAACTGTTAGTAAGTGCACCTCTATTACAATATCCTGATTTTACGAAACCCTTCATATTGACAACAGATGCATCTGACTTCGTCTTGGGCGCAGTACTTTCTCAAGGTATCATAGGTAGCGACAAACCCATCGCTTATGCCAGCAGAACCCTAAATGACTCTGAAAAACGATACAGCACTATCGAGAAAGAGCTATTGGCCATCGTATGGGCTGTAAAACACTTTCGTCCCTACTTGTACGGCAATAAATTTACTATTTTCACTGATCACAGACCCCTGGCTTGGTTAGACTCGCTAAAAGAGCCCAATAGCAAATTAACTCGTTACAAACTCAGATTAAGCGAATATACATTTAAAGTCATACATAAAAACGGAAAACAGAACACAAATGCCGACGCCCTCTCACGCATACGATTAAACGCATTAGGAAATGACGGCGATAACGACCAACTATCAACAGCAGTTAACGTAGGAGATACTGACCAACTGGATGACTACATACAACGACTAACTGATGACATAGTTAGATTAGGGCAACAAACACATGACCCTCAGAACCCTACTAATAACGAAAACCAGCCCGATATTAATTCTAACACCTCTGAAAGAACTTTAAGTGCAAACGAAAGTACCTTATCAGCACCGACTGACACACAAACGAATTCTAGTACAGATACTGTCCATTCCGCTGTAGATATGGATACAAATGGCATACCCATTCTGCATGAAGCTATTGACACCAAACCGAACCAAATTCTAGTAAACGCCTGGCTTAAATGAACTTTTAGTTAAAATAGAATCACATCCAAAACAGAAAATCCTAAAGGTTTTCCTACCCCTAGACAACACTGAACTAATAAAGAAATTCCTCAAAGATTATATTAGACCCAAAATTAAATATTTTATACACTTTAACAATACCGAACACAGACGCCAATTTTCAGATATAGTCATTGCATTATTCCGAAAAGATACCATACAACTTTACGAATGTACTGAAAGAGTAGTAAACGTAACTGACGAAAAAGAACAGGAAGAAATTGTACTTCGATACCATGAAGGCAAAACATGTCACCGTGGAATCAAAGAAACAATTTCTCATTTAAAACGAACTTATTTTTGGAATAACATGGAACAAACAGTTACTAGTATAATTAACGCATGCGAAACCTGTAAAAGGATGAAATATGACCGACGTCCTTTCAAACCACAAATACAGCTTACACAGACCCAGACTAAACCGTTTCAAGAATTATTCATAGACCTATATACAATAGAAGGCAAATACTATTTAACTATCATAGATGCTTTTAGCAAATTAGCGCAAGCTTTTGAAATTCCCGATAGGTCTACCCCCGAAGTTGTTCGTGCCCTAATAAAGTATTTCTCATTTTATGGTATTCCCACTAAAATCAGTTCAGACCCTGGCTCCGAATTCAATAACAGACTTATGAGCGAAATGCTTTCATTTTATAAAATAAACATTCACATTGGAACCCCTAATAACCCGAACTCTATGGGAATGATAGAACGCTTCCATTCCACAATCGCAGAAATATATAGACTTGCAAAGTATGAAAGGAAACATACAGATGCCGCTTCCGTAATGACGTATTCAATATTGGCCTATAATCAAACTATTCATTCAGTAACAGGACTCACGCCGTTCGAAGTTGTCTTTGGACATACCGAAAGTAAAAACCAGTTTAACGCAGATTTTGATAAAGAATATACCCAGCAGTTAGTTAAAGACCATTGTAAAAGAACAAAATACCTATATAAATATTTGACAGATAAAATGTTAGCTAGAAAAGAAAGGGTTCAACAAGATAGGCAAGGAGAAACCAATTTCGACTTAGATGACAATGACGATATTTTCATTAGAGGCGTAAATAGACGACGTGCTAAGGACAAACCTAGGTTTCAAAAGGCCAAGGCTAAGGGCAAGGTCCACAGAAATATAATCCCAGTTGAAACAAACGCGAGGGAAACCAGAGTCCCAATTAAAGATGTGCGACGTCCTCCACAGGTTCGTCCTGCTGCTGACCCAGGCAGTACTGACCCGGGCCCTTCAACTTCATAAAATCGAGAAGAACCCCGGCGTTTTTCCAATAAGAGAGGGTACCGCTCTTGTTAGTTACAATAAGTGGCTAGTTATTAAGATATTAGATATTAAACTTATTAAGCAAGACCTAGATTTAAATATACATAGATATAAGGAACTGGATAGGTTGGTTGGTTCATTTTGTAATATTAATGCCTCATATTTAATATACTGGGATGACGTAAAGCGACAAGTAAATCACATGTTAGATATCACTGTGGAAAAATACACTCAATTAGTTCCCAATAGCAGGCAAAAGAGAGGACTCATCAATCCTCTAGGATCTTTAATTAAACTTATCACTGGAAATTTGGATCACGACGATGCTATTAAATATAATAATCTGATAAATGAAGTCAAAACCCGACAGCATTCTGTAGAAAAGAAAACAACACTCATATCCGAAATGGTGAGACTTTTTACAAATACTACTGTAAATATAACTGACAATCTCATACAATTGAATACAGCCATAAATAAAGTTAATAATGACATAACCGAAATTTCAATAATATCTCATGTCAATCAGATAATACAGGCTTATAACTTGTTCTTTCATAATTTCCAACTGATATATTCTAAATTGAATGAGATTGAAACTGTACTCGCATTTAGTAAAATAGGTATATTGCATCAATCTATTGTTAACACTAATGAACTTGTAAAAACATTTAAGCTCATAGAAAGAACAGATAAACTTATTTTTCCATCAAATCCTGAAAACATTGTAAAAATTGAACAGTCAATTACATTGAAATCATACTTTAAGAATTCTGAAATAATGTTCATTATGGAAATACCATTAGTTAAGAGAGAAACTTACTTTTACTATAAAATTGTTCCCTTACCTATTACCGAACCTGAAACAAACCTCACCCTAATTATTTTACCTAAATATCCTTACCTTATTGTGAAGGGGTTGAATGCTAGCTCGCTCTCTACCCCATGTAAGCTCATCGAAGACGAAACATTCCTGTGTGATGAAATGCAATTAACAGTACCCATCGAAGACACCTGCATTCTCGAACTCATGCGATACTCAAGTAATGCTCCGTGTATGCAAATCCCGATAGAAGTGGAAAATGTGAAGATAGAGTTTTTACAGAAAAACAGATGGATTTTATATACCAAGGCAACTACGGATCTTGAGAGAACGTGTGCTAACGAAATCCTTCATTACACACTTTTGGGCACATACCTGCTTACAATTGACGATAATTGCGAATATAAAATTGGACAACATTATCTGAGAGAACAAACCATAAATGGAGAGAAAATCATATACCAAAAACTACCTTTGGTAAAGTTTCCTGAAAATCTGAAAACCGACATAAGACGGAGCGCTGATCCAGTACAACTGAAAGGAGTTGAGCTGACCGACCTGAAAGTGTTATCGTACGCACTGAAAAATAGTGAAGTGGAAAGTGGAAGTGTAGTGAATACGGAAAGCGTTAGCATAGGAACCATTGTTTTATATGTAATCTTAATTATAGGTTTACTTTCATTCTTTTCGTATAAATATACACTTTTGGTATGCAAGTCTTGCAAAAATCAAAATAATCCTCCGAATAACGGTTCTTCGGATAATTTCGAACTAAAGGAGGGAGGAGTTACAGAGTCCGGTATGTATAGAGACGGCATACTTAGCATTAATGCAGGTGCGTCCAAAAGTGCATAGTTTGCGTCTGGCGTAGATAAGCTTTAGAACCTAACAACATTTTAATTAAATAAAGACAGTCTAATATCGACCACCGTACGAATAACTTGTATTTTAATTATAAGTTTAGTTTTTAAAAAGTAGTTTTCCCTCCGGCGCGATTTGACTACCTACCTGACTGCATATATATACGTACCCACATTTATTTACAACCAGCTCATCTTATCTCCGTATTTACTAAATACAATACGATGTCTCTAACTAATCTTAAAGTATTCTACCAAAACACCCGAGGTTTACGTACTAAAACATTAAAATTTTACCAAAGTATATTAAGTAACGACTACGATGTTATTGTTATAACTGAGAGCTGGCTTTATCGCACAATTCAGAATCTAAGATGGTGTCTTGGATTCTGAATTGTGCGATAATAGGTACGATTTGTTCAGGTTAGATAGGGACCGGTTGCTTAGCGGTAAATCAGATGGCGACGGCGTAATGATTTTGGTACTGCATACATTGGACGCGCGCGTGCGGCCTGAGTGGTCGCGGCCCGGGCTCGAGTGTCTGTGGGTCACAATCCCGGCCGCAGCGCTGCGCGCCCGCGCAGTGCCCTCCCCACCCGCTACTCGTGACCTACACCTATGCTCGGTATACGCACCGCCCGGGATCACATTAGCTAATCATATAAATAACTTAAATTCCGTATTTAGTAATGTCATTTCGTCAGAACTTAACTCTCATTTTCTGATTGCCGGCGATTTCAATCTTCCTCACATACAGTGGTATAGCGATTCTCCTCCGGAACATGCGCGGCGTGGCGCAATCGAGGTTCAGACAGCGGCTACCAATCTTGTTGAGGGGATGTATCTGTCATCTTTTGAGCAATATAATATCAATAAAAATTCAAGTAATAATATTTTAGACCTGATATTCACAAATTTCCCAGTTGAAGTAGAAATGTCCAACTCTCCTCTTGTCAGCGCGGATCCCCATCACCCTCCTCTCGAAATAATTATTAAAGACATTTTTTCGGCGCCCTTAAAAGAAATCGCGAAGCCTAAATTTAGATTTCGGAAAGCTAACTACGATGCTATAAACGACAGTCTTGAAAGTGTGGATTGGCATTCTTCTCTCTCTGCTGACTCTCTTGATAATGCACTTGATACATTTTACAATATCGTTAACAGTACAATTATGACCATGTTCCTGTAGATACTCGCAGCAATAACAGCCGATATCCGATCTGGTATACAAGTAGTTTAATTAAAATAATTAAAGAAAAAGATAAAATGCATTGTAAATGGAAAAAGTATGGGAATCCATTAGATTATGATAGCTTTTCGCTTCTACGTAAACGCCAAAAGAAATTGCAAGAGAACTGTTGGACCCAGTACATTGACTCGGTGCAAACTAATATTAAACATAACCCTAAGCAACTTTGGTCGTTTGTCAAAGCTCGTCGCGGTGGTTCTGCCTATCCGAAGTCTTTCGAATATCTTGATAAGACCCTAAGCAACAGTCAGGAAATCTGTGAGAGCTTTAATATATTTTTCAGCTCAGTATTTAGTAAACCACTCGATGTTTACCCTGAGACTTTACTTGCGCCGCCGTTCTGCGATAGTGATGAAATTATTTCCACTATACGCATATCACCTAAAGAAGTTATAAATTTATTGTTAAAATTAGATCCCAATGGTGGAGCAGGCAGCGATGGGATACCTCCGTTCTTCATCAAAGAGTGCGCTTCCAGCTTAGGTTTGCCTCTTTCTTTGCTATTTAACCGCTCTTTAGCTGAAGGTTTCTTTCCTTTGAATGGAAAGAAGCCCTAATCGTGCCCATTTACAAAAAAGGACCTAAAGCTAAGATAACTAACTATCGTCCAATTTCAATTTTAAATCAATTCGGCAAAATTTTAGAAAAACTGGTCTTATCAAATATTTACAACATTTTAAATAAAGGCATTCCACCTCAACAGCACGGTTTTTTACGGGGTCGGTCAACGGTTTCAAATCTAATCGAATTTACTAACTTTGTCCTTCGAAGGATGGAGAGGGGGAAACAGGTGGACGTGATTTATACGGATTTTGAAAAGGCTTTTGACCGTGTAGATCACGTCATCCTGCTTCGCAAACTGTATTTGCTGGGACTACGTGGTGATGTTTATCGCTGGATATCGTCATATGTAGTTAACAGGCGCCAGGCTGTTGTGCTTGGCGGCTGTAGATCGGACTACGTAAACGTTCCCTCTGGTGTCCCCCAGGGCTCGCACCTAGGACCTTTGCTGTATAATGCTTATTTATATGATATTTATACTGTATTTTGCAACTCTAACTTCCTAATGTAAAAGTTTTCCTTGACATTAACCAGGAGAGTGACTGCGACAAAATTCAGGCTGATTTGGATCGATTATCAATTTACTATATTACTAACAGGATAAATGTTAACGTAAATAAATGCGCTCAAATTTCATTTACACGTAGTCGTTCTCCGATATTACGTCAGTATCATATAGGAGGTGAGTTTATTCAACGAGTAAACACTATTCAAGACCTAGGTGTGACTTTGGATTCAAAATTAACTTTTGAACAGCACATCGATAAAGTAGTCGCTAGGGCTTATCGTAATCTGGGTTTTGTTTTCAGGGTGTGCAGTGATTTTCACGATAGCAATTGCATTAAAGTTGTGTACTTTGCCTATGTCAGGAATTACAGCGTTCATTTTTGCGTCATTTAACCCTTTACCGCATATAGAAAAAAAAAAAATTGTTTGAATTTGAACTTTGACCTGTGCCAATAAGGTCCAAGTTCATATCTGCCATATATGGCTTCGTATGCGGTAAAGGTTTAAATTATCGTGTCAAAAAATGGGATCCAAGCTACGAGTCTATGTGCAGCCGCCACCACTTACTGAGCCTGGAGGACCGTCGTATATTGCTTGATGTCTCTATACTACATGATATCCTGTCTGGTCGTATCGATAGTGCTTCACTTCTTGCCGAAATTGGCTTTTCTGTGCCAACCTTCAAAACCCGGCACTCCGAACGTCGACTTTTCAGCATACCCAAGGTAAACACTAGGTATGCTCAAAACTCCCCAATTGTACGTATTCTGAGAGAATACAATTGTAAATTTAATGCCGCCGATCTATTTGACTGTTCCAAGTCGGTCTTAAAAAACCGTATTCGAAAACTCATTTTGCAAAGTTGATGATGTGGTAGCGTGGAGTTGCGTACGATAGACATGCTTATTATTACACACACACACACACACACACACACACACGCTTGGGGTGGTTGCTAGCTTTCTTTTGTTTTAATTTAAGTGTATATGTACCTTACCTAATTTTATACCAATTGAAATCTAATATCGTTACCTTTTCAAGACCTCGTTAACTGCATATCTGTGGACATCTGTTATTGGCTTTATGTTCTAGCTATAAGCATTGTTATATATGTTCTGTAATGCTGTTGATGTTCCAAATAAATAAAATAAATAAATAAATAAATAAACATATATAGATAACATCCATGACCCAAGAACAAATATTTTGCACAAATATTTGCCCCGGCCGGGATTCGAACCCGGGACCGCCGACTCAGTAGGCAGGTGTCTACCAACCGAGCCAAACGTAAAGGATTTTGGTTACTTATAGTAAATAAAAGATTAAACTTGGGACTGAAATATTTGACGTTATATTTTCCGAGAACATGAGAAGAACGAACAAAAGACGAATGACGTCCATAGACAAAATAGAGTGCCATAAACAATCACAAAACTACCAATAAAACTTTATAAAGAAAACATATTGCATTCATAATCCAACACCCCCTCTAGAATGTAAACCCATTTTCTTTATACAATACAAATGTTTCTCTAAAGTAGTCCCCTTTGTTAAAATGTCAGCTACCATTTCACTACCCTTACAATATGCAAAATTAATATTTTTGTTATTAACATTATCTCTCAAGAAATGAAATCGAATATCTATGTGTTTTGTTCTAGGTTTGTAACAATCAACAGAAGCTAAACTTATTGCACTTTGATTGTCACAATTAATAGATAGGGGACACTCATCCTGTAAGCCAAGTTGTTGTTGGAGTTGACGGAGCCACAGTCCCTCCTGTGTCGCAGCAGCCATCGCCATGTATTCTGCTTCAGCTGTGGATAGAGCAACTGTAGATTGCTTACAACTATTCCAAGCTATGGCACCATTCTGAAAAATGTAAACGTAACCGGTGCAGGACCTTCTGTCCTCTGGACTGCTAGCCCAGTCTGAATCACAAAAACCTGTTATCTTATTAGACGCATCTTTGGTGTAGCACAACTTGTAATCTTTAGTGCCTTGAAGGTATCTCATTATCCTCTTGACACCGAGCCAATGCTGGTTTGAGGGGTTACTGCCATATCGACTTAGTTTATTAACTGCAAATCCAATATCAGGTCTCGTTGCCTGAGCTAAATATAATAAACATCCAATTGCCTGTCGATATGGAATGCTGTCATTGATGCGTGTATCATCGGATTCAAATTTGGCATTAACTTCTATTGGAGTTCTCACAGGTTTTGATTCTGCCATACCATAACGGTCTAATATCTCGTTGACATAGATTTCTTGATCCAACATTATTTTCCCTTCTTTACGGTTTCTACTGATATTCAACCCTATAAATTGTTTCGCTTCACCAAGATCGTAATGTTACGATCACTTGAAAAAATTATAAGGTCATCGACCCATACAGCCACAAAAATCATTGTGTTTTCTTTAACGCTGTAATAAATACAGGGATCTATTTTTGATCTTGTTAAGCCAATTTTCTGAAGTACACTATCTAGCTTAAGATTCCATTGCCGGCTGGCTTGCTTCAAACCATAAATGGATTTCTGTAGCATACATACTTTGTCTCCTTCTTCATAAGATTCGGGCTTAACCATGTAAATTTCGTTTTCTAGATCTCCTTGTAAAAATGCTGTAATTGCATCCATTTGATCTATTTCCAGGTCGTATTTTGCAGCCAATGCAATTAAGTATCTTACGGATGTGTATCTTACGACAGGTGCGTATATTAAATCATAATCAACGCCTTTTTTCTGAGCATAGCCTTTTACAACTAATCTTGCTTTATATCTGTTCACAGCCCCAGTTTCATCGGTTTTTGTTTTAAAAATCCATTTGCACGGTAAAGCTTTCTTTCCAGCTGGTAAGTCGGTAAGCTTCCAGGTAATTTTTCTTAATAGTGATTGGTATTCTTCATCCATTGCAATTTTCCATTTCTCAGCATTTTCGGAGGATAGAGCTTCCTTTACTGATTCTGGATCTCTGAGATTTTTAACGGAACAAAAATAACTAGGTGTTGAAACAGTCTTGCCAGTCTTGTCTCTAGGTCGTAAGGTCACGGTACTCGGTGGTAAGCCCTGTGTTGAGCTACGCGCGACATAACAATCATCTTCGTCTGTGTCTGTTTCATACTCATCGGAGCTGCCACTTATGTTCTCTGCTTTACTGAGCTCTGAAGATTCCAATAGTACTTGTACTGTTTCGGGTGCAGGAGCTGACAGAGACGGTGCTGATTGCACTTCTTCAGTGGAGCTTGAGCTGTTAACATCACAAGGTAGGTATATATTATTATTTTTCGTTACATTCTCCAAAAATTCGACATCTCTACTTTTCATGATTCGATTTGTTTTAGGTTCAGCAAGACGGTATCCTTTGGTGTTGTCACAATATCCTACAAAGATCATCCTTTGCGATTTCGGGTCCCATTTCTTACGCTTTTCTTTGGGAACTTGCATCATGACTTCGGAACCAAAAATTCTCATATTGGATAAATCGGGCCGATTACCTGACCATAATTCATACGGAGTTAATTTACTTAAAGCTGTAGTAGGCGAGCGGTTGATGATGTACGCCGCAGTAGCAGTCGCCTCAGCCCAGTATGGTTTAGGTAAATCTGCATCCAATAACATACACTTCGCCCTTTCTATAAGAGTACGGTTCATCCGTTCGGCGAGCCCGTTTTGCTGCGGTGAGTATGGTGTGCTGGTTTGATGTTTAATGCCATGTTGACTTAAGTAATTTTCAAAATCTTTGTTACAGTATTCAAGGCCATTGTCTGTACGAATAATTTTAATTTTCTTATTACACTCATTCTCGGCTTTCTTGTGAAAATCTTTAAATGCATTAAGGACACTGAGCTTGTCTTTAAGAAAGTATACATAGACTGATCTGGAGTAATCATCCACAAAAGTAAGAAAATATCTCATACCTCCTAGGGACGGCGTCTCCATGGGGCCACACAAATCAGAATGTATCACCTGGAGTACTTCTGTAGCTCTGGAGCCCTCATGATTGAAAGGTAGTCTCGACTGTTTTCCCTTTAGGCAGGTAGTGCAGGTCACGGGTAATTTCTTCTTATCCGAAGTCAAGCTCACTCCTTCGGTGCACTCAGGTAACCGGTTCACATCTGGAAAGTTTAAATGTCCCATGCGTCGATGCCATAGGACAACATCTTTTGAAATATCGGAAATGCTCAAGTTTGCATTTATTTCTTTATCAACTGTGAGTGTATATAAGTTATTCTCTTATTTAGCATTACAGACAAAGTCTCCTTTATTATTTAAAATCTCACACTTATTCTGAGTGAAATTTACTGTACATCCACTCTTGACCATGGCACTGACAGAAAGTAAATTACCAGCAAGTTTAGGTATATATAAGACATTGCATACCTGAATTTTCTTCTCAACATCACCATCTAAAACCATATTTACTTTTCCAATCCCTTGAACAGGAAGAGATGAATTATTTGCAACAGTGATACTTGATATCGGTGGATTTGTCACATCATACAACCAGTCGCTGCGGTTTGTCATGTGCATTGAAGCGCCAGAATCCAGGTACCATTTGTTGCTGTCACTGCCTATTGTTGCACAAGAAGCGGAAAAAGCTGCAACAAAGCCTTTATCATCACTTTGTTTACATGAAGTTTTCTTCTGTGCCCGACAATATTTACTGAGATGTCCAAATCGATTGCAGTTGAAACATCTTGGTCCTTTAACATAGTTCTGTTTCGGTTGAGAGTTATTCTTCTTGAATGAATAGAAAGCAGTGGTTTCGGAACTAACTTCTTGAAGAAGTTTAGTTTTAATAATATCGGCACTGATTTTTACTCCGGAACTCTCAATGGCCATAATCATGGGTTTGTATTTGTCCGGCAAACCCGCTAACATCAAAGTTCCTAGCCATTCGTCGTCAACTGAAAATCCTATATTTCTCAACTTATGAGCCGTCGTCATAATTATATTGACATAGTCTTCGACACTTTTCGAGGATTCCAAGCTTGTAGTGATAAGATCTTTCAATAAAGCCACTTTTCGCGTCAAACCGTTGTCATCAAATGCTCTCTCAAGGTTAAGCCAGACCTCCTTGGATGTCTTTGCATCTTGTATGTGGACGTAATTGATCGAATCCACTAGCAAAATAAGTTTAGATTTTGCTTTGATGTCTTTGACAGAATCGACATTTTCGCCTGTGACGCAAGTCCAGAGATCTTCGTGTTCCATATATGCTTTGACGGCAAATTTCCATGTGGCATAATTATCTCGACCAGTAAGTTTTTCTATACTAAACGCACTATTAACAGACATTTCTTCACTTTTTCACTAGCAATTATAACCTCAAACTGTATGACGCCGGGTCCGGTAGAATTTTAGTTTCTAAGTTTCGGTCTTTTCTGTTTACTAATCCGAGTAACTAACGATTATCCTGCGTTTTTAACGCTCTGCTACCATAAAGGATTTTGGTTACTTATAGTAAATAAAAGATTAAACTTGGGACTGAAATATTTGACGTTATATTTTCCGAGAACATGAGAAGAACGAACAAAAGACGAATGACGTCCATAGACAAAATAGAGTGCCATAAACAATCACAAAACTACCAATAAAACTTTATAAAGAAAACATATTGCATTCATAATCCAACAAAACGCGTCGTCAAACACATATATTTAATTAATAAGTCTGCCTATCCGCTCTTCCCGATCACTATTTTTTTTTTCTTATTTTTTTTTCACATACGACAAACTACACCTGCGAACCGTACTGCAACGACTTGAAAAATACGGCATCACCATCAACCCATCAAAATGCGTCTTCGGCCAGCCATCTGTCAAATTCCTCTGCTACCAAGTCTCGCAACAAGGAATCCAACCACCCGAAGAAAAAGTCCAAGCAATTAACAACTTCCCGAAACCACAAACAGTCGAAGAGTTACGACGTTTTCTCGGCATGCTAAATTTCTACCGACAAAATATCAAGGACGCCGCAACTATACAAACACCACTACACGCATACCTACACAACATCAAGAAGCGAGATAAAACGAAAATCGACTGGACCGCTGAGGCAAACCAAGCATTTGAGGCATGTAAAGTCAACATCAAAAACGCAGCTTTACTCGCCCATCCTTTGCACCATGCGGCATTGGCGATCTTCAGCGATGCTAGCGACAAAACAGCAGGAGCCGCATTAAACCAATTCGTCAACAATACATGGCAACCACTCGGCTACTTTTCGAAGAAATTCACCGACGCGCAGACACGCTACTCCACATTCAACCGCGAGTTGACAGCAATATACATGGCAACAAAGCATTTCCGCAAGATGTTCGAGGGAAGAGAAATTATTATCTACACCGATCATCGACCGCTCACGTTCGCATTCACCAAGACGAACACAAGCAACGAATTGCCACGTCGCGTCGGACACATAAGTACACCGCACGGCACTTACGTCATTTTAATGAAAATTATGAATATTTGCGATAAGGGTCAGCTCACACCGAGACGCGACGCGACGCGACGATACTGGAAGAGGCCGGTGATTTCGCGCTGCGCCGCGCGGCGCCGCGAGACGCATCGCGGCGTAGCGAGGCGCATCGTAAAATCGTTGGCAGCACGACGCCTCGCTGCGCAGCGAGACGCCGCGCGGTGCCGCGTCCAACCGCCCCGCAGTCTACCTATTGTAAGCGCATGAGAACGGCGGCCTCAGGCTGCGCCTCGCGGCGTCGCGCGGCTTCGCGAGGCGCAGCGCCGCTCTCACACGCCGCGCGTACCGGCGATGCACCGCTGCGTCTCGCGAAGCCGCGCGGCGCAGCGCGGTGCAGCGCTGCGTGGCGCAACGTATTTTGAATTCTCACGATGAAATGTGTCCCTTTTAATGTAGTAAATAAAGTATAAATTTGAGTCACTCTATTGAAATGTGCGCGCAGCGTCGCGTCGCGTCGCGTCTCGGTGTGAGCTGACCCTTACAATAGGTAGACTGCGGGGCGGTTGGACGCGGCACCGCGCGGCGTCTCGCTGCGCAGCGAGGCGTCGTGCTGCCAACGATTTTACGATGCGCCTCGCTACGCCGCGATGCGCCTCGCTACGCCGCGATGCGTCTCGCGGCGCCGCGCGGCGCAGCGCGAAATCACCGGCCTCTTCCAGTATCGTCGCGTCGCGTCGCGTCTCGGTGTGAGCTGACCCTTGACGCATAACCTGCTAAATTAAGAAGTCGTATTTTTACCCCGATCGTATACTGAGATAGGACTTTTTAAATAAAACGGCAGATACGTTCAATTTTATACCCCATATTTTTCATACCCCAGGCTTATATATGAAAATCGATTCATAAGGAGTAAACTCCAATAAACTCCAATAAACTCCAAAAAACTTTTTTACTTGTTGAATGACGATGATGATGTTTCATGTGTTAAGATCGTAATTATATATTATAATATGTCTAATTTCTGATCAAAAATTAAAAATAGCATCAGTCTCTACCAATTTTTTTTAAGCCTGAAAGTTATTGTTTTTTTATATATATAAAAAACAAAGAAACCCGGCCCGTAAACACTTACGAGACATTTTGTCACTTCACTCCATCTCATTCAAATTCTATATTAAGTAGACATAATGTAACGACCGACTATACTATAGATTCAAAATATTTATTGAGAAGCCAAATTGTGTCTAAAAACTTTCAAAAATGCAAACAACTGTTGTTTATAAGCAAAATTCTTCGAAGCAAGTTCTCGAATAGGGTTGTCCATCGCTGCATAATAAATGAATAGTTTTTAGGGTTCCGTACTCAAAGGGTAAAACGGGACCCTATTACTGAGACTTCGCCGTCCGTCCGTCCGTCCGTCTGTCACCGGGCTGTATCTCAACAACGGTGATAGCTAGATAGTTGAAATTTTCACAGATGGTGTATTTCTATTGCCGCTATAACAAAAAATACTAAAAATAAAATAAATATTTAAGGGGGGCTCCCATACAACAAACTTGTTATAGATTATATATATGTATAGGTACGGAACCCTTCATGCGCGAGTCGGGCTCGCACTTGCCCAATTTTATTTATTAAATAATTTTATTAGTACTACTCTCAACGTGTCAACTGGATGCGGTCTGCACGGAATCGTACTTTGTGGCGAGTCATGGGGGAGGCCTATGTTCAGCAGTGGACGCCTGTGGCTGATAGTTAGATAGATAGACTCTCAACGTTGCACGGACAGTACACAGAGGGGTTACGCTATAGTTCGAAATGTAAACGATATTGACGATACTAATCGAACTTCATAGAAACTCCAACTCCTCAGTATTTCAGCGTAACTATTGGTGATGGTATCTATTATGTATTTGTATCAGCAGTTAGATACTTTAACAAAAATTACTATTCTTATCTTGACTTGTGCCTCTAATCCCAATCGATTTGTGTAAAATATTGAAGAAAAAGCGATTCCGGACATTAAATAATTAGTTTTTGACCGAAATGTGATTTTAATATTTTGGTTGGCACTTATTTTTACGAAGCACTTCGATTATACTGTACTATTTTTTTTTACGCAGTAATTAACAGCCATGTATATATTACATCAGACTAGTATGCAAAACAAGCACACCGGATACGCTACTAACAATAGGTATGTATACAATATCCCTTAACCCGTCTATTGTAACGACAAAAAATACTTGTAAGGCGTCGGGATTGTCACACAGACAAAAACAAAAACACCTCTCAATATGTCGGGGATAAGAAATACCACCGAGTCAGTAATGTTGTATTAAATAATGATGGGCATTTTATATTTTTTTATTTACTTAAATCGTAGAGAAAGTATATTGTTACAAAATGTACACCTAAATATATTTGTATTAATATTCACGACTAGTATGACATTTGTTTAGTCTCTAAAACAGCAATTTGAATGTCAAAATTGACGTGTAATAATAATTTCCTACTACATATGCCCATTGTAAAATTTATAAAATTATTAAATCCCTTCGTATGTAAGATTACGAAAAAATCGCGAGCTTAAATATGGTAAAAAAAAAACTGGCCTAAATACGCGGCCCGAGTATTAGGCTTTCCACAGTTGAGGGGATATTTAAACTAAAAGCTTCCAAATTCCTGTGACAACCCTATAACCTAAATGGCTCGCGATAAATAACTATGTGATAACATTTCCAATCCGTTTGGTTCAGTTGCGCGCCCCTGACCGTGGCAAGTGTGTTCATGTCAATGTTCGACTAAAAACGTGTGTCAATATCTATGTGCTCTATAAAATAATAGAACACCGTCATGTGTAGGTATGTGTCTGTATTAAATTGATGTCAATTTTGACGGTGCTAATGTTTAAACTTTTGAACATATGTGTAAATAGTTTCTTGGCGAAGCTTGTCATGGATGTGAAATTTGTCAGTTTTTTAGGATCATAGAAAACGACGTTATGGGTAAAATATAGTAACTAAATCATGTATTAGCAGTGATTACCTTACCTATCTGAAACACTATTTTTGTTTCCCATCTGACGTTTCGCCAAATTTTCGTTTGTCCGAAAGCTATTTTTTTCCAAAACTGTTCATATATCAGAATAATTATAAAACAAACCTAACCAAACCTAAATGCGTTCTTTAAAACGATGTTTATATTCAAATTCAAACTCATTTATTTAAAAGACAACAATGGCCCATAATTTGTTAGTAACAACTAACATATGATACAGTGTTAGTAAACAGATTGACAAAAATATAACATTACATATAAGATACAATTACTAGATGATAATAATTATCTAGTAGCGGTCATCACACATAATTAATGCCGCATAATGGGTGAGTCATACCGGCTCGCTACAGTAGTCAGGATGGGGTTGGAGCTGGCGCGCACTCTGAACATCAACGATGCTATTTTTTTCCGCATTATTGCGTAATAATCGTCGGTGCGGGCTTCCTCAAACATGCCGGATGCGCTGCAGAATCGCGGCAACCCCAACAATATCCTGAAGCCGTTGTTGTATTGGACGCCCAGGGAACTGATGGTCTTCTGCGTAAAGTTAGTCCACAGGCTGCACGTGTAGAAAACCTGACAATAGGCTTTAAAAAGTGTTATTTTTACCTGTTGACTACAACGTGCAAACCTCCTTACCAGCATGTTACATCGGACCGCCAGTGCCCTGCGCTCCCTTTCTATATCTAATTGGTCTTTAAGGTCGTCGGTAAGATAGTGTCCAAGGTACTTAAATTTATACACGCGTTTGAGCTCGTTGTTATTAAGTTTTATGGAAGGTACACTTTCCGGTAGCTCGCCTCCGACGGCCTTAAATACCAAATATTCGCTTTTCTTAGCGTTGTACAGTGAACCGTGCTTTTTTACGTACTCCTCACATATATGCTCAGTAGTTTTCTTAACGCCCTGACCGTTGGAGCAGAACCATGTCATCTGCATAGCTGATGTTGTTTATACTAACGTCATCAACTCTGCAGCCTACTGGAGTGCGGCGGTTCAATCCCTCGATCAGGTCGTTAACGTACAGGTTGAAGAGCTTAGGGGATGTTAACCCCCCCCCCCCCCAATAGTTTTCGGACAAACGAAATTCGGTTAATGGTTTATAGTGTTTGAGATAGGTTACCGCTCAATTCGCACCGCATACCGCGCTAGTAGCCTATGCACCAGCCCAGCTGCCGAGCTCTGTCTTCCGCTTTTATTTGTATAAAATCGACGTGTGTTCGTAGCTGTGTCGTCACGGTCTATGACCAATCGCGTCGCACTTTATGCAAACATCCAATAAAATATAGTTTTCAGGGGGCTTTGCGGGGATAAATTTTGGGAATTGTGTGTAAATTTTAAAACATAGTTTTCGTCGTAACCTAGAACACTTAAACAAGTTATATTTAGATTTTGGATACTACCAGGTTTCTGCAGCACATTAATTAAACACGCACAACTGTTCTTGACACCGGCCCATTTATTGAATTTATTGTAGCGCTGAAAATTACAATCGCGACAACGCTCATTGCGTGAACACACTCGCGGCAAGCTTCGTTCAAAAAAACAACTACCAGCCAGTGTTAAACGTCCATTAAATATCAATATCAATAAATTAAGAATAGCCGAACCTAAATTTAAAAAGCTGTGAAACTATCAGCCAGTGCTAAACAACAACAGTTTTTTTTTATTAAGAAGTGACTTGTACTGACCAAAAAGGTCGTTTGTAAATTATAACTGGCCCGTATGGTACTTTTGAACAGAGGTGCGATGTATACTCCTATGACTCCTGTGCAGGCCGAAGGCAGGGTGATGGGTCGTCGGTTTGTGCTAACATTGGTGATCGGGATCTCAGCTGGATTTAGTTTCGCGTACATACTGTTAACGTCTACTGGCTTCAACCGCGACGTTGCTTGGTCCACTCCTTACAGGTAACTAAACTTCTTTGTCTTGGCATGTCTGTCTGTTGCATGTGCATTTTTATAATAATTATAATAATAATAAGGACGGTACGGTCGACATTTGTCGGGCATACCGCCGTCCCGGCGAGTCACTCAGGCATATAGGTAATCTCCGGTTGTTCTCATCTTGCTAACGGCGAGTACTTGCACAGACATAACCAAGTAGCCAGGATCATTCACCAGCAACTTGCTCTTCGATACGGTCTTGTGGGGTCTGAGGTGCCGTACTATAAGTACGCACCGTTGCCAGTTCTCGAAAATGGTCGTGATACGCTCTATTGGGATCGATCTATCATCACGGACAGGACTATTGTAGCCAATAAGCCTGATATCGTGCTGGTAGATCGATCCAAGCGCCAGGCAGTGCTCGTCGACATCACCATCCCCCATGACGAGAACCTCGTGAAGGCTGAGAAGGACAAACTCAGCAAGTACCTTGACTTGGCTCACAAGGTGACCGCCATGTGGGATGTTGACTCGACGATCATTGTCCCGATAGTCGTTTCGGCGAACGGTCTTGTAGCGAAGAGTCTCGACAAACATCTTAAGAGACTCTCGCTAGATGGCTGGATCAAGGGCCAGATACAGAAGGCGGTACTCCTGGACACGGCGCGCATCGTCAGGAGGTTCCTCTCTCTGCAGCCCTAACCACCGGTAGCCTGGGCCTTGCCCCGCTGCCGGCGGCACCCTAGGTTAGGTTTTTTATAATATGTTTATATATTTTGTAATTTCTTTATTGTATTTTACTTTTTATATACCTACAGATATTGTAAAAACCTAGCCTAAGAATTAAAATAAATAAAGGAGATAAATAATAATAATTCGTTTATTTCAGGCATCAAAGGCCCATAGATAAATACCTTACAATCTAACATACATATTAAATATTAAAATAACTAGGTCACGATGTGTTGAGTTGAGTCCATGGTGTTGGATAGCCAACCGCGGAAACGCCGGAATAAAACACCTTTCGGCCAAAATTCTTCCTTCATGAAGGTCGTTAGTGTATTTTTATGTTAACCGCTTGAAATTAGATAGTGTCAACTTTTCTGTTTAGGCGTTAGCTTAGCTGATTCTCTATTTGTAGTCTTTTTTAGGGTTCCGTAGCCAAATGGCAAAAAACGGAACCCTTATAGATTCGTCATGTCTGTCTGTCCGTCTGTCCGTCCGTATGTCACAGCCATTTTTTTCCGAAACAATAAGAGCTATACTGTTGAAACTTGGTAGGTAGATGTATTCTGTGAACCGCATTAAGATTTTGATGCAAAAATAAAATAATAATAATAAATATTGGGGGCTCCCCATACTTAGAACTGAAACTCAAAAATTTATTTTTCATCAAACACATACGTGGGGGGTATCTATGGATAGGTCTTCAAAAATGATATCGAGGTTTCTAAAATATTTTTTTTCTAAACCGAATAGTTTCGACGCTTCCAAAGTGGAAAAAGTTGGTCCCCCCTCCTCTAACTTCTAAAATAAGAAAATGAAAAATCAAAAAAAAACATATGATGTACATTACTATAAAAACTACCAACGAAAATTGTTTTGAACGAGATCTAGTCAGTAGTTTTTTTAAATATTTTAATACCTAACTTTGCACCTAATTTATATGGGGCGCTATACATACCAGGTGCAAACTTAACTTAACCACTTAGGGATGGAAAGTGTTTGTACGGAACCCTCGGTGCGCGAGTCCGACTCGCACTTGGCTGGTTTTTTACTGATTTGTTTGTTTTTTTGAATAGATAGAAGCCCTAGCCCGAACGGATAAGTTGGTAGCAAAATGCTGTAAAAAATATTTTTTTAAAATCGGCTAGTACGAATATATGCACAGTAAAACTTAATACAGCGCCTACTCTTTTCCTGCTAGACGATGCCTATGCCTAGGACCGGACTCCTGATACGATTGGATTGTAATTTACTTTAGGGGGTCGATAGTGTCCACTGATTCCACTGAAGCCAACGCTACGACCGTAATCCGGGGTGTTTTGCAATTCCATGGTGTCTCGCAACATTCGCGAGAGAGTGGTTGGGTCTGATATACCAGCGGGGTAGCTCATTCGAAAACATAATAGTATTTTTTTCGGATAAGTTGCCTTGAGTTGTTGTGATTTTGGGAACAATTGCTTTTTCCCAGGTGTTGTGAGACACCCCATAGTTGTAAATCACCCCAGATTACGGTACATCAGGCTTAGGACGATTTCGTCTGCTTTCCCAACTCGTCCACTTCCTATATTATCCACTTTTCTAACTCGCTCATCTAAAATTCCTTACTTCGACCTCCTCTAACACATTCACTGCCAGCAACGCATATATGCGTTCACCTTCCTACAAGTTTATTCCTAGACCGCGCCCCCTGGCAGTGAATGCGTCAACTACACGTGCTTGTACAGTCGCCATCAGATATATCGTAGCATATAAGACGTTCATAAATATCAGAACACGACTCTTATTGACTGGGCGCGCCCAGCCCTGAAGATGGACTGTAACACCCGGGCGTTACAGTCCATGTTCAGATATTTATGAACCCCTTATATGCTGTGATATATCTGATGGCGACTATACTAGCTGGTCTGGAAAACTTAAAACTATTCGCAAATCGTTCAGCATTTAGTGCGCATCAATTTGTCTGAAGGTAACAATATTGTTTGCCAGTACTTATCGCTTGTAGTAAAAACATGCACAATATATCTTTAAAAATAAAAATAAAATAAAAATAAAAATCGTTTATTTCAGAAACTTGATTCCATATATTGTTAGTAAATTAACTTATAAACTATGTTAGATAATTAATACTTTAAAACATAAACACACACAGACTTACACAATGAAATTAAATAGAATAACAGAGAGACCCGATGGCTACCCCCTCCTCCTCTGCCGCCTCATTGATCCCTTCTCCTCACATGCAGATCTATGAAGCGACCGAGTACGGGCGCGTCCAGTCTGTCCGATATCATTTGCAGAATACTGTTGCTGCTCCCCCGCAAACGCCGTATCACGGACGCCGACTTTTTACGCATTATAGCAAAAAAGTCGTCGACGGCCGCGTCTGCGAACATTCCCGACGCACTGCAATAGCGAGGGAGCTGCAACAGTGCCCTGAATGCATTATTATATTGCACTCTTAGTGCATTGTACGCTCGTTGCGTAAAACTGACCCATAGACCACTCGTGTAGAAACTTTGGCAGTATGCTTTAAAGAGCGTTAGTTTTACCGGCACTGTACAGCGAGCGAATCTATGTCTCAGCATATTGCCTCGAACGGACAATGACCTCCGCTCTCTCTCTAAGTCCTTATCATCTTTAAGGTCGTCGGTTAGCACGTGACCCAAATATTTAAAATGTGACACTTGCTTTATAGGCACATTGTTTAAAAGAAGTGGTGGAACGTAGTTTGGTAATTTATTTTTACCTTTGAATATCATGAACTCACTCTTTTTCACATTGTACCTTAAGCCATGGGTCACAGCATACATTTCACACATTTTTACTAGCTTTTGTAGCCCATAGAATGACGGACTGAGCAGCACCATATCATCCGCATAACTTATATTATTTACGCTGACATTGTCCAAGCGGCATCCGACATGTATGCTACTCAGTTCGCCAATCAGCTGATCAACGTACAAATTGAAAAGTCTTGGCGATGTTAACCCTCCCTGTCTTACACCACAGCTGAGTGAGTACTCGTCAGAATAAGCATTGGCCCATCTTACTCTATTTCTTTGGTTATTATACCAATATGAAAATATATTGACTACCTCGGGGGCTACGCCTGTCTTCCTTAACTTGTTCCAAAGCGCACTATAAGAAACTAGGTCAAATGCCTTGGACAAGTCTAGAAAACAGGCATATACCGGCGTTTCTCTCTTGACATAGTAATCAACAGTATGCTTAAGCGTTAAGATAGCACTTTCAGTACCTAGACCTTCCTGAAAACCGAACTGTGCATCACACAATTGTATATGTTGATTAAGATGTACGTCCAGTATTTTATCTAATACTTTGGCAACAATTGTAGCAAGTGAGATGGGTCGGTAGTTCGCTTTATCAGAAATGTCACCTGTCGAGTTCTTTATCAGCGGCGTCACAACTGTATTCATTAAGTCACACGGTAAGTATGAATGGCGTAAACAAAAGGTATAAAGCATAGATAGGACCCTACTTAGATGCGGACCAGCATGCTGGAGATGTTCTATGCTCAGCCCGTCATGTCCCGGAGACTTACCCCTTTTCATACCCTTAATGGCCTGTGAAACCATTTTGCTTGTTATGCTATAGACAGGAACCGCAGCACTGTCCAAAGTGTCCGAAGTATTCGAAGTATCCGATACCACACAAGAATTTAATGGCGAATCTACCTTAAAACATTGCCCAAACATATTGGCAATACTTACGGGATCACACTTATTATCGACACTAACTGGCAGAGATACCTTTCCATTTAACTTTTTAGTGCTTTTCCAAAACTTGTCGAACTGTTTAGACGCATGCTGCGAGGCAAGAATATCCATAGCGATTTGCTCTTGGTTCTTTTGACAAAACCGAAGTCTAGACTTGAATATCTTCCTACTGAGACACATAGCCTCATAAACAGGCCCACACTTAGGTCTGTTATGCAGGACATAAGTCGAGAAATCCAACCTAGCCTGCTTATGCGCATCTGCCACATGCCTATTCCAACCTCGCAAGCACCTATTTCTGTTGACCATTTTAACAGGCTTTTTTGTACGGCAGTCAATCTTTGCATGGACTGTTAATATATCAAATCTTAAATTCCGTTACAAAATAGATCGCCCGAATCCATTTTAAAAGTCTATCCTCTCTAAGTTATTAGGTATTAAACTTATTAGGGCAACGGGACTCAGTAGTGAACTTTAAGAAAGGGCAATATTTAATAGGCAATAGAATAGAGCAATAATGGTCGATGCGGCACATAAAAGGCCCAAAGCAAATAATTATAATAATAAATAATATCTAATACTAAACTCGTCTGTGACTTGCACGTCGTGACTATATATGTCGACGTGAAAAACTTTATTGAATTGAGATGGTCTACATTAGCTGATTATGACAAATGACATTAAGATAAATTATCAATATGGCAAGTGACATTAGGAAATAAGATATTAGGGAAATCAATATTAGGGCATATGAGTGATCTATATCTGAATCCCTAACGTTTTTTAACCTAGTTTTGCATTCCCTAACGTTTTATGTCATAATGATCACTTGTCCTAACACTCATATGCCCTAATATTGATTTCCCTAATATCTTATTTCCTATTGTATTGTAGTAGTGTTGAGAAACAAGAAATTGTTACATACATTTATTTTAGTAGGTATGTTGCATGTTCTTGTATCTAAACATTTTAGGGCGAAGAACTTGGCACCCACCCATATTTATTTATTTATTTATTTACAACAAATTTATTGACACAGTATTACAGTAGACTAACCAATACAATGTGAAATTAGGGTAAGTTACAGACAATAAAACATTAAGTACTAGAAATCCTATTATACATCATCTCGCAAAATCTCAAACATTCCTGACAAACAGTCGTCCATCTCCACGCAAGAAGGTCACACTCCGGTGCTGCTATCAGGAGCGCATTCAGAAGCGTAAGAGCACGAAGGAGCGGAGAGTTCCTGTGCGAAACAGTGCGCACTGGTGGTAATGCAAACAGTGGGCGCGAGCGCGACCGCAAATTGATCCTCGGGACTTGTGGAACAAATAACCTGACCAGCTGCTCTACCAGTTCAGGGCATTCCGATTCCCCACGAATGACGCGACAAGCGACAGTAAGCAGGTTGAAATTTCGTCTCACCTCTAAGGAGTTATATCCTAAAGCTCCTTGTAGAAAATTTGTGGGGTATAAAAAAGGATAATACCCGTAGACTTTTTTATACAGCAATCTCAGGAAAGCTTTTTGTGTCTTCTCTAAAAGTAATATGTACGTAGGTGCTTTCATGATATTCACTTTCTTATAAATCTCAATTCTTTTGTCGGCGAAGTCGACAACGTTGCACGCGATATTGAACTTGGCTCTTATTTAACAATGTTTTTGATGGTATTATATTTTTTAGGAATCTTTTGCCTTAAATTGATATCTTTTTTGTAATTTCCTTAGTAACGTTTTTGAAGATGCATTTAAGAGTTAAAATACAATGTTAAGATTAAGACACGTAATTTACCACGGTATGTAATTAGTTTCTCAGAAAGGTTCGAACAATATCAATAAACAAATGGTTGCTATTATAAATATGTTATTTTATTTGCATATTTGTTATATTTAATGCATATTTTATATGGTTTGTATTAATTGTTCACTTATTCGACTTTAATACCTATGACCTATTTACGTGTCCTACGCAGGTCCCACGGCCATCGCCCTCGTATAGGCAAAGATATAACCAAATAGTACAAACAGAAACATTTATTCAGCTGTTAATAGACATACACATTCTTAAGTAGCTGAGAGGGCCGAAGCTGTAATGTACCTTCAAGGTTCAAACATTCAAATGTTTTAAAAATAAATCAAATAAATAAATAATAAGGGACAATCTTACACATTCGACCTAGTCCCAAACTAAGCAACGTACCTACTTATGTAGGTACATGAGAACTAGACGTAGACGACGGTATACATAATATATGTATATATAAATACGTATATGTGGGCGGCATTTTGATTTGTTATAATTTTTTATGCTAAATAATAGGGTAGTTCATTCAAACTGCAATTGATTCAAGATAAGTTCTAGTAGCTGAGTTGAATGTTTATGATATGTTGTTAATCACATAAATATATGAATAAATAATTATGATAGAATTTATAATATTGTTTAACATATCTTATGATTTCTTTTGTTTATTAAAGTAAGTGAATTGTTAGCAAACCAAGTCACGCCACCCTGCAGGTGGTGTGGCTTATTGCGGTAGGGGTAGAAAGATTATATAAGACTCTGCACTCATTTGAGATGCACTTTTTACCTGAACTTGCTTGTAAACTGTTACTCTGTGTTTTACGAATAAATCAGAAGTTATTTTATATACTTCGTTTATTTATCAAATTTCTCGTCATACCTACACCGTATCATGGACGATGATGAGTCTGTCGATGGTTTGCCAGCCGATCGACCCGTAAATCCATCGAACAGTGGAACATCGGCGACAGCAGCGGTGGGATCACAATCCCCTATTTTAAAATCGCGTCCGACTGTTACGCAACCAGAACCTACTTTTACCATAGATCAAGTCATGAACCTAATGACAACAATCACCAAGCAAGCTGCTTCCAGCGCTGTCACTGCGGCTATGTCTGCCGCCAGCCAGCCACAACTGCCACTGCCACCCCGTGCACGTGGAAATTTCTATTTACCGCCGTTTGACCCGGATGTGCGTTCTCATGACATTCGGGATTGGTGTGCAAACGTCGACGAAACAATTTCTGCCTTTGCCATATCACCTCAAGAGACTCGAATGAAAGCTATTCTTTAACTCAAAGGCAGAGCGAAAGTGTGGGCTGACACTTGGTCGCTGCATTCAACCACGTGGGAGCAAGTCAAGGACGATTTAATCAAGACGTTTTCAAAGGAGTTCAGGTATGCCGATGATATTCAGAAATGGCGCAGTTACACTTCGGACCAGGCGACGAGTTACGTCGAATATGCTACTACGGCGTGGACGTTGTTCAAGCGCGTACGTCCGGAGGCGGGAGATGCTGACATTATTGATTCTGTTATAACAGGTATTTATCCTGAACATATTCGATCTGAATTGTTGCGTAACACACCTGACTCTTTGCCTAAACTTGTGTCCGTTTTGAAAACTTACCGTAAACGTAAACTTGATGCCATGGATAAGTCAAACAATGGTAACAACAACCTTTCTAAAAAACCCCGGCCCTCGGAAATGTCCAGTAAATCCGAGCAACCAGTTTGTTTTAGATGTAATAAACCTGGGCACCGTTTTCGTGATTGCAAAGCGCTTAATATTTCTAAACCCGAAAATTTGACATCAGTGCCCACTTATTCTAACCCTCAAGGCAGCTCAAGGGTTTCTCAAGCCCCTAAGTCTGTTGAATGCAAATACTGTAAGAGAAAATAAAAGGCCACATAGAAAAGAACTGCCTTCGTAAACAAAACGACGAACGGTTGAAAACAAACAAAACCGTAAATTTTTGCACTAATAGGGACTGTGGCAGCATAAATATATACACGCGAAACCGATTTTGGATGTAGGGTAAACCTCACTTACCTCGTTTCGATCTATCCTTTTTATGTGATTTTGTGTGTGTTTGAAATTGTATATAAAGGAGTTTAAATTCCAAATAAATGTTCATTACATCTTTGTCTTTGGTTTCACTCACAACTCTCATCTCAAAAGCCACAGTAGCACCTACCTCAACAGTGGTGACCCCGACGTTTGGGAAACCGAAGCAACAAACAAAGAAGATATTTATTCAAAATGGCCAACGAGCAGAACAAAACACCATCTATACCCGGAGGAAGTCAAAATGTCCCACCTACTATCATCTCCGTGCCGCAACAACCGCAGCAAGAAATATCGGGCGTATCTGTCGGACTACGGATTCCTCCAATTTGGCGAGACAAACTGCGAGCCTGGTTCGCGCATTTCGAAGCTATCATGACATCGCAGAAAAAAGGAGACTAGGCAATGTACGAGCTAGTTCTGGGATAATTAGAACGCCAGGACGTCGACGAGATTTACGACATGTTGCTGCGGCCGCCGGAAACCAACAAATATAACGCGATCAAGCAAAGATTACTAGAGGTCTACGAGGAACCCGAGCAAAAAAATGTTCAGCGCGTCTTAGCCGGTTTGGAACTGGGCGACTTAAAACCATCACAACTGCTAAGAAGAATGCAAAATTTATCCGGTGATCATCTCTCAGAAGCAACACTCAAACAACAAGTGGCTAATGCAGCTACCTAGCAACGTCAGCTCCGTATTAGCACTCAGCGAAAAAGCATAGTTTGCAAGAAATAGCACTAATGGCGGATAAGATGATGGATCAACAAACACGATACGAAGTATCCGCTCTCCAGCCGAAGTCGCACTCACAAACTGTACCTGTACCGCAGCAAGACATCTACGCCGTCAATCATCCGTATTCTGCACCTCCAGCTTTGTCGTCAGCCTCTAAACATCGCATTTTGGAAGAAAAGATTGACAAGCTGACTGAAGCGACAACGCATCTAGTCGCTGCGCAAGCGCACAACCAGCGCGGTCGCTCGCCGCATCGCAACTGGCGGGAGCGCCGCGGAGCCAGCCGGCAGAGGGGACGTTCCCAGTCACAGAAGCGCGACTAATCGCTCACACCGTAGCGTAACGCCGTCCAATTCGTCGTGCTGCTATTTTTATCAGAAGTTCGGCAAGGAGGCATTTAAATGTATTCAACCATGTACATTTATGCAACAGACTTCATCTTCGAGTATGGGAAACTAAAGCCAGCGTTGGATGAGACGGGTTCCAGCGCACAAGAACAGTCACACCGTCTATTCATCACCGACAAAAACTCCAAGCTCTCATTCCTCATCGACACCGGAGCCAACATATCCGTCATACCCAAGAAGAAAAGCGTACAAATGCAACCGACAACGTTCAAATTGTACGCAGCGAACAATACTGTCATACCAACATATGGGGAAAAAACAATGGAACTGGATTTGAACCTACGGCGGCCGTTTCGCTGGAAATTTATAATCGCCGCCGTGTCGAAACCCATCATCGGGGCAGATTTTTTAAATCATCACAAGATACTAGTCGATGTCGCCGGACGAACACTGATCGACAAACGAACAAGTTTATCAGTGCAATCTCCACTCTGCAAATATCAAGAAACTACTATCAGAAGTATCGACATTAAGCAGAAGTACCACGACATACTAGCAGATTATCCTGACGTCACTCGCCTGTCTTCGATGAAAGAGACACCAAAGCACTCTGTCGAGCATTATATCGAGACGACTGGACCGCCAGTACACTGTAAGGCGCGTCCCATTCCGCCACATCGTTACGCAGCGGTGAAAAAAGAATTTCAAGTCATGATGGAGCAAGGATTGTGCCGCCCTAGCAGCAGCCCCTGGGCGAGTGCATTGCATGTCGTCCCAAAGAAGAATGGCGATAGTATGCGGAGACTATCGACGCTTAAACGCCATAACGATACCAGACCGATATCCCGTGCCGCGGTTGAAGGACTTCACATATCAACTCAGCGAGAAGACGATATTTACTACGCTCGACCTCAATAGGGCGTATCAGCAGCTTCCTGTATACAGCGAGCACATAGAGAAAACGGCCATCATCACACCGTTTGGCCTGTTCGAGTTCCCCAGGATTTGTCCAGGATTAAAAAAAACGCAGGACAAACATTTCAACGTTTCATCCATCAAGTACTTCAAGGACTCGACTTCTGCTACCCATTCATCGATGACGTCATAATTAGTTCAAGAGACGAGGCCGAACACACAAATCATCTACGAGCCGTTCTAGACAGATTGAACACCTACGGGATAACAATAAACCCTTCGAAATGCGTATTCGGCGTGGAAGAAGTTAAGTTTCTGGGCTATACGGTGTCACAACAAGGCATCAGACCGCCCGAGGATAAAGTTGCAGCCATCGCGAAATATCCTAAGCCATCAACAATAGAGGAGCTAAGAAGATTCCTGGGGATGGTTAACTTCTACCGTGACGCCATTCCCAACGCTGCCGCCATTCAGATGCCGTTGAACGCTTTTCTTCACAACAGCAAGAAAAAAGATAAAACCCGAATACTATGGACCGAAGAGGCAAATAACTCCTTCGAGCAATGCAAGATAAGCTTTCGTGACGCGGCGTTACTAGCGCACCCATCACACGACGCGCCACTCGCGTGTATGTGTGACGCATCAAATCTCTGCGCCGGCGCTGTTATGCAACAATACGTCAATAACAAGTGGCAGCCGTTGGGTTATTTCTCAAAAAAGTTCTCCAGCGCCCAACAGAAGTATTCTACATATGACCGAGAGCTGCTGTCTATTTATATGGCAGTAAAATACTTCAGGAAGATGTTTGAAGGCCAACCACTGATTATCTTCACTGATCACATGCCCCTCACATTTGCTCTGAAGAAGACTGCATCGAATAATGAAACGCCACGTCGCACTCGTCAGCTTATGTTTATAAGCGAGTTCACCAACGACATACGTCATATAAGCGGGAAGGACAACGTGGTCGCCGATTCACTATCACGAATCGAGACAATAACTTGCCCCAGCACAATAGACTACGAGCAGTTATCAGCGGCGCAAGAAAGAGACAGCAATATTAAAAAAAAAAAAAAAAAATTAAAAAAAAAAAATATACCACACCTGATGAAACAAACCAATCTGCAACTCAAGAAAATCGCACTGCCCAACACTGATTGTAAAATATACTGTGAGACAACAACATCAAACATAAGGCCGTATCTTCCAGTCAACTATCGACGCATCGCTTTCAACGCCGTGCATAACCTCAGCCACCCCGGCGTGAGGACGACCCGGAAGCTACTCACAGAAAAATACTTTTGGCCATCAATGAACACAGATATATCATCATGGACAAAAAGTTGCATTCCATGTCAGCAGTCAAAAGTGCAACGGCACACGAGTAGCGACTATGGTACGTTTCAACCAGCCGAACGATTCAAGGCCGTTCATGTTGATATAGTGGGCGCCTTACCGCCGTCGCACCTGGGACACAAGTACCTACTGACAATCATCGACAGGAAAACTCGCTGGCCAGAAGCCATACCTCTACACAGCATAATCATAATCATAATTTATTGATAATATAAAATTACATGTCAAGTACAATATTATTGTATAATAATCAATTCTTCAACGATCAAATAGTTCCTTGTGATCGTAGAACGTCTGCTCGAGAAGCCAGTTTTTGAGTTTTAATTTAAATATGGATGCACTTTGTGCAGTAACAATGTCCCTTGGGAGGTGGTTGTACACTTTGCGACCCATGATGTGTGCTAGTTTATTAGACTTCGCGAGTCTATGGGGCACGGGGGGTAACTTTCCGACGCGAGCGCCGCGGGTCTCATATCTTCGCGGGGTGTTATCCTTAGGATTTGCATCCACCTCCTCTCGTGCGATTACTGCCACCTGCAGAATCAACAGCGATGGCAGTGTCAGGATACCAAGTTATTGAAAAAGTGGTCGCGCAGAGTTGGTTTGAGGAACGCGCGCTATCGCACGTACGGCACGTTTCTGGAGGCGAAAGGCCCTCCCCCAATCGGCGGCTCCCGCCCACAGCTCGACGCCGTACTGCAGGTGCGCGTGCACTGATGCAAAGTAGCATGCTCGGACCATATCTGCTGGTAATATCCGCGCTAGACGCTTTAGGGCGAAACATGCGGTTGCCAGTTTGTTGCACATTTTATCGATCTGACCGCTCCATGTGAGGCCTCTGTCTAGCTCAAAACCGAGAAATGTTGAGCTAGCGACCTGATTGATAGTTGTTCCATTGGTCATTACCGCTAATGGCGTCATTTGCCGTCCAGAGAGGTCAAAGCTGATGTGGTGTGTTTTGGAGGTGTTTAAAATGAGTTTAGATAGATAGATAGAAGAATAAGCATTATATTTATCACAAACCATATATATTCACAAATCATTACTATAAGACACAATCTATTAAAGAGAATAATGAAACCATAGCAACTAGTCAATAGTATTTTTTAACATCAGTTCTCGACTTATAATCGACCACCCTGATGACTCATTTCTTATTACTGGCGATTTTAACATCTCTCATGCCGAATGGGAGGATAAAGGTTCAGGCAAATTATTTTTAAATCCTTCTAACAATATTATCGTCCAATTTTTAAGTGACTATATGGCGCTCAGTGGTCTAGACCAATTTAATAACAATGCAAATGTTAATAGTAGAATCCTCGACCTGATATTAAGTAACTCAACATGTTCTGTTAACACGTGCGATTTTCCCTTAACCCCGGAAGATGCTCATCATAAGGCACTAATATTGGACTTCAAACTGGAATATACTGCTCCAATAAAGCCGGCCGAAACCGTTGTTTATAAGTTTCATTTAGCAAATTATGATGAATTTAATAATGATTTAGGTAATATAAACTGGGATGTATTTTTTGACAATTTAAATGTTGAAGGGTGCGTGCATAAATTCTACGAATTGTTATATAAGTTGATTGACCGGCACGTGCCTTGTTATCCTTCACGAAATGTATGTAATTCTCCGGTATGGCATAGTAAATCTTTAAAAAATATTTTGAAGGAAAAGAGAAAATACCATAAGTTATGGAAATTATATGGAAACCCTTTGGACTATGAAAGTTTCAAAATATTAAGAAAACGAGCTGAAATAATTGAAAAGGAATGTTATAACCAATATATTCAATCTTCTGAAGATAAGATTAAATCACATCCAAAATTTTTCTGGAAATTTATTAAATCTACTATGTCTAATAAGGGAACACCACAGACAATGTTTTATAAAGGTACCCAAGCTTCTAATGGGGAGAGTATCTGCAACTTATTTAGTGAATATTTTCAATCCGTGTTTGAAAATGCTTGCCTTCCACCTTTGGATATGAATTGTTTGGAGCCTCCTACGATGTCCATTTTTAGTATCAATACTGTAAATTTGTCCCATGATTTAGTTCTCAAGTATTTAAAATCAGTAGATACAAATAAGGGAGCGGGACCCGATAAAATTCATCCTTTGCTTATTAGCAAATGCGCGAGTACCCTAGTTTTTCCTCTTGTCAAAATCTTTATGCTATCCCTCAAGGAAGGGCATGTGCCAGAAATCTGGAAAAAAGCTTGGATTACACCCATTCCTAAAGGCTCCATAAGCCAAGATATAGAAAAGTATAGACCTATTTCAAAACTATGTCAATTTGGAAAAATATTAGAAAAGATTGTCACTGATCAGGTTTCACATGATGTTCGCCGTCATATAAATCCAACTCAGCACGGTTTTTATCGGGGTCGTAGTGTGGAAAGTAATCTTTTGTCCTTTAGCGAAATAATACGTGATGCCATGGATAATAGGTATCAGGTAGATGCAGTATATACAGATTTTGCAAAGGCATTCGATAAAATTTCTTTTAATACGCTTTTGCTCAAGCTCTGGAACCTCGGCATACACGGTGATCTTTTTAGGTGGATTCAGTCTTACATCGAAAACAGATGCCAAGCTGTAGTACTAGGAGGATATACATCTGGGTATAAAACTACTACCTCTGGAGTCCCACAAGGATCTCATTTGGGCCCCTTGTTGTTTATCTTATACATAAATGACATAACAGAGTCGATAACAAACTCCAAAGCTCTTCTTTATGCCGATGATACCAAAATATTTAGAGTAGTTGAAACACATACGGATTGCGCTATGCTGCAAGAAGATCTGTTTAATTTCGAGAGATATTGTGCTAAAAATAGTCTTTTTTTAAATAGCGACAAATGCTCTGTTATTACATTTACAAGGAAAAAATCACCAATTTTGTATAATTACAAATTATGTGACAATACCTTAACGCGAAAACATAGTATTCGAGATTTAGGTGTAATAATGGATAGCAAACTAACTTTTAACCTCCATATTGATAGCATCCTAAGTAAAGCTTATCGGCAGCTCGGATTCATTCTTCGTGTCTCAAAACCATTTCGAAGGCCCTTGACATATAAATTGTTGTACAATAGTTACGTTCGAAGTCGCCTGGAATTTGCCTCCGTAGTCTGGAACCCATATCATAAAGTACATAAGGATAGAATTGAAAGGCTACAGAAGAAATTTATTAAAGCACTTGAATATCGCACCGGCGGCAAGTACCAAAATTATGCATCTTCAGCAGCTATGCACAAAATTCAGCCTCTTGTACTCAGACGGCACTGTAATGATTTATCGTACTTATTTAAAATCCTCAATAATCTGACTGACGCCCCTGAACTCTTAAATAAAATAAGTTTTCGTGTGCCTCGTAAAACTGAGCGTAGTTGCCGGAATAAGGCATTGTTCAGTGTCGCGAGGAGCAAAACCAAACACGCGGGTCACTCGTACATTAAACGCGCATGCAAGCTGTATAATGAGAAATGTATGAAGGCAGACTTGTTTGGCAGTTCGTTGGCAATGTATAAAACAAATGTATTTTCTTTGTTGGAAACTCAGTGTGTGTGAGTATTCCTAAGTTTATTAAGTTTAACAATAGTAGTAAGCGATTCCAAATTTATGTATAAAAAATGTCTTGTTTTTTGGTTTTTATTGTTTAATTTATAGTTAAGTAAATTGTTTTTTATTTTTTCTGTTGGCAACAAATTTGTCAGTAAAACTTTTGGTCAGTGTAATGTAAAATTTTCAACACTATAATACCATGTATGAAACTATAGGTCTACAATTAAGATGATTTCTAGTCCTATGACAACACCAATGTTATATTATTTTAAGACTGTTTGTTTCTCAATAAATAAAAAAAAAAAAAAAATAGTACTAGTGTGGAGACACGCAGCTAGTGCTGTACATCTCAACACTCCTCCTAAATGATACGAGTAACATGGCTTACCAGTTATTATTTAATACACAACTTTAACTAACTTAACTAAACTAACCAACTAAGAATTAGCACAAGAACTTATCAATACATTTATAAAACTTGTCTGTGCTCAAACTTTTGGTCATCACATCCGCTAAATTTTCATTAGTACAAATATGTTCAATGCTGATCACCTTATTGACAACCAAGTCTTTTATATAATGAACCCGTATATCAATATGTTTTGTACGCTTAGAATTCTCGTAATTCTTTGCCATTGATATCGCACTTTTGTTGTCAACAAGTAATAAGGCATTTACATCACAACCTAAGTGTTTACATATGCCTTTTAAATTAACGATTTCCTGTGCTAATGATGCGGCAGCTACGTACTCGCTTTCGGCAGACGATAAAGCTACACATTGTTGCTTCTTTGAAAACCAAGAAATGGGGTTTTGCCCTTGTAAGATAATACCACCGCTAACACTTTTTCTGTCGCTTCTATCTCCAGCCCAATCGGCATCAGAAAATCCGTATAAATTATTGTCATTTTTCTTTCTAAATAACAATCCTTTTTCCTTTGTTTCCTTCAAATAACGTAGTACTCTTTTTCCAGCTTTCCACAATTCTTCGTTCGGCTTATCTAAAAATCTGCTCAGATATGATACTGCAAATGTTAAATCCGGCCTTGTTGTTACAGTAAGATAAATTAGACTTCCTATTAGCTCTCTATACGGTACATCCAAAATTTCTGTATTGTCCTTTATTTCTATATTGTAATTTCTTTCCATTGGAGTTTTTATTCCGTTACATTCATCCATTTTGAATTTAGTCAATATCTTTTCAATCATTTTAGTTTGTTTAAGTTCTAAGGTATCTTCATTTCTTTTAACTTCCATTCCGAGAAAGTTCTTCATTTCGCCCATATATTTTGCGTTAAACTCCTCCTTAAGTGCTTTAATAGTTTCTTCCCCGTTTCCAATAATCAGGATATCGTCCACATAAATCAGCATCCAGCAATCTTCTTTGTATTACAAACAGTAATCATATTCTGATCTTTGGAATCCGTTAGCTTTCGCAAATTCGTCAAGTGTTTCATTCCAACATTTTGGTGATTCAACCAATCCATATAATGCTCTCTTTAGTTTTAATGCTGTATTATTGTTTTTAACTTCTAAACCTTGGGGTATTTTGATAAATACATCAGACTTCAATTTTCCATTTAGGAATGCTGTGGGAATGTCAAGTTGAATAATCTTTAAATCATCCTGTACAGCTTTTGATAAGATCATTCTTATGGTAGAATGTCTTGCAACGGGTGCATAAATGCTGTCAAAAATATCTTCTTTCTTTTGTTGGAAGCCTCTAGCTACCAGTCTTGCCTTTTTTGTTCCATCTTCTTTCTGCTTAAATATCCATTTTGTATCTATCAACTTTCTTCCATCGGGTATTTCTTGTTCTTCCCATGTT
The DNA here is from genome assembly GCA_947623375.1 of Apotomis capreana. Classification (NCBI taxonomy): domain Eukaryota; kingdom Metazoa; phylum Arthropoda; class Insecta; order Lepidoptera; family Tortricidae; genus Apotomis; species Apotomis capreana. The sequence continues at coordinate 240,222 of OX392512.1, read as the reverse complement.
TGTAATCTTTGGAGTGCATCTAATTCTTTATTAATTGCGTTTTTCCATTCTGGTTCTTTTACAGCTTCTTCAAAAGTTTCTGGTGCATTTGCACTGAGACATATAACAATGTTAGTTTCATTTATGTTTTCTACATTTGTCTCGTAATCTTTAAGATAAGCAGGAGATTTTATCGTTCTTTTGGGTCTGATTGTTTTTTCTTCAGTTTGATCATTGTTCATTTCTGCATCTTTAAATTCATCTTCCTTTTCTACAATATCTTCCTTTTCTATATTCATTTCTTCTTCTTTGTCTTGAATATACCTTACTTGTTTCACTTCTTCGTTATTTTTGTATTTAATGTCGCTTTCATCAAACCTTACATCTCTGGAAATAATTATCTTATCTTCTTCTGGATCCCATAATCTGTAACCAACAGTTCCATAACCTACCATTCTTGTTTCTTTTGCTCTCTTGGCTAACTTGTCCGGTTTGGGTACTATAGTAGCCCAAGCTTTGGAACCAAATACCCTTAATCTCGATAGGTCGTTTTTACCAAAAAATATTTCGCTGGGTGTCTTGAAGCAAATGGCCCATGATGGCGATCTGTTCAATTGGTAAACTGCACATTGAATTGCCTCGCACCATAGATGTTTTGGCAAATTGGTTTCCGCTAATAGAGTCCTCGTTTTGTCGCATAATGTGCGGTTCATCCGTTCTGATATCCCATTAAGTTGTGGCGTGTACGGTAATGTATATTCTAAACTAATCCCTCTATTTCTGCAAAACAATTTCAAACTATTAGCAGTGTACTCTCCACCATTATCACATCTAATTCTTTTTACTTTATTCCCCGTTTCGTTTTCAAGTCTTAATACATAGTTCATCAGTCGTTCAGTTGCTTCAGATTTGCTCTTCAGGGGATACACTACGCAAAAATGAGAGAAATCGTCAATAATTGTCATAAAATATTTCTCACCATTAGGTCCTTGTTGTCTGATTGGTCCAGCTATGTCTGTGTGAAGCATCTCGGCTATCATTCTCGTTCTAGGCTTTCGGATGGGCGTGAATGGGCTTCGGGTGGCTTTTCCTTCCATACAGGGACTGCAAATTCTATCGGATACAGGTAAGTTTAATATATTAAGGCTTTTCCTATTTAAATGACCTAAACGTTTGTGCCATACGAGTAGATCTGCTGCATCAGTAACATTACAGAATTCGTACTTACATAATTCGGCTTGTAATTTATACAATTTTCCCTGCACGTTGCCGCATAAAAATGTCTTTTTATTAAATATTTTAACATTGTTTTTATTAAAGTTTACGTTAAAACCTGCCTCGACAATCTTTTTGACTGATAACAAATTGTATGAAACATCTTTCACAATAAGCGCATCAATATTAATCGTAGTATTTTGATATTTGATTTTAAGTTTACCTCTTTTATTAGTTGTAATACATTGGCCGTTAGCTACGAATATTTTGACATGTCTATCTAAGTACGTAATATCCGTCATATAATTTTCATATCTTTCATTTATTAAATGCTCCGTACATCCCGAGTCTACAATTAGTTCTATGCTACCACACTCACCCACACTGTTTTCCGTTCAAATATGGCTTCTAATGACGTTAACATTTCTTTGCTTGTTTTCGCATTTTTTACTATGTCAATATATTTATCGCTCAGACATTGTACCAAAATTGACTTTGCTCGTGAGTCATCTTTCAAAAATAATGCTAGAGCATCTTAATCTGTCGGTATATCTTTTAATAGCACATCGCTTAATTGCTTTTCTTCTAGCAGTAATTTCAATCTAAATTTCCAATGACTAAAATTTGAATTTTCAGTCAAAATCGGCAGAAGAGACCCCGCAGCTGTCATCTTTCTTACATATAATTTTCGCCGATATTATTTTTTCTTTTTCGTGGATCGCAACCCAATATATTTTTTATTTACTTACTGCACGCAATCTGCTACCATGTTGAGGTTTTAGATAGAAGAATAAGCATTATATTTATCACAAACCATATATATTCACAAATCATTACTATAAGACACAATCTATTAAAGAGAATAATGAAACCATAGCAACTAGTCAATAGTACTAGTGTGGAGACACGCAGCTAGTGCTGTACATCTCAACAGCCATTAATTTTAAACCAGTTCGATACTGATGTGGCGGTCGAGTTTAGTTTTTTTTCGAGCTCTTCATATGTCGGGGCACACACGACAATTGCCACATCATCGGCATACATGAACGTCTCGCCATCACTGATCGCTTCCGGGAGATCGTTCAACAATAGAGAGAACAGGATGTTGGAAACGGAGGATCCCTGTGCGACACCCATACAGGAAGTCACGGCGTCAGATCGAACCCGACCGCCATCAGCAACCACAACCTGCTTTCTGTTCCGCAATAGGTCCGCCAACAATGCCAGCGCAGGACCATCGAAGCCATAGTGACGGAGTTTTTTGGTCAGAAGTTCGTGATCTGCGACATCGAAAGCCTTTGACAAGTCGCAGCACAGGACTGCGACTTGTTGTTTGCGCTCACGGGCCTCTACTATCTGCCGAACTATGGTGCGCGCCAATGACGCAGTTGAACGGCCCTTGCGGTATGCGTATTGCCGCTCAGATAGAGCACAGGTGGAACTTAAAAAATTGGATATCCTCGAACTTAAGCCATGCTCGAATATCTTCGCTATCACTGGAATAATCGCTACAGGTCTGTACGCGTCGATGCCGTTTCTCATACCCTTGCCCTTGAATAGTGGAGAAATTCAGCGGAAGTCGTAGCAAAGGAGATATACGAAGGTTGGATCACGAGATTTGGTTGTCCATCCACCATCACAACCGATCAAGGACGCCAGTTTGAGAGTCAGCTGTTCGCATCACTAACTAAGTTACTCGGCATCGAGAAAATAAGAACAACCGCATATCACCCACAAAGTAACGGGATAATCGAGCGCTGGCATAGAACGTTGAAAACTGCATTAACAGCAAGTCTCGTCAAACAACACGGCAAGTGGTTCGACGTTTTACCTACTGTTTTACTGGGACTTCGAGCAGCTACGAGATCCGACACGGGAGTCAGCGCAGCGCAACTAACATATGGCTGTACAATCAGATTGCCGGGAGATTTTTTCGACGCATCGAAAACGGATAGCGAACATAACATGGACTATAACTTTGTTGACAAGTTGCGGCGAACGATAAGCGAGTACAAGGCAGCGGCGCATTCAAGGAAGAATAAAAACATTTTTGTACACAACGATTTACAGACGTGCCAGAATGTTTTCTTACGTATCGACACTGGACATAAGGCCCTAAAACCAACGTACGAAGGTCCTTATTCCGTATTACGCCGAGATGGTAAAGTTTTCATAGTGCAATTGCCCGGCCGAGAAGCAAATGTGTCGATCGATCGCCTTAAGCCCGCTTACGTAATGAACGACGAGTTATCAAACGGCGCCAGCGCAAATGAAACGAGAACAACACGATCAGGAAGGATTATAAAGCCCGTAGTACGCTTCGCTTGAGGAGGAGCCCTGTGGCAGCATAAATATGTACACGCGAAACCGATTTTGGATGTAGGGTAAACCTCACTTACGTCGTTTCGATCTACCCTTTTTATGTGATTTTGTGTGTGTTTGAAATTGTATATAAAGGAGTCAAAATTCCAAATAAATGTTCATTACATTTATTTTATTTTATTTAGAAAAGGCATAGTTACAAGTCACAAACTTAAGAACTTAACTAAGGCTTACATTATTGAGACATATATGTGTCTGTTACTCAATTACAACTACGCACAACATTTTAGAGTGTTTGTAAAGTGCATGCAACTATGAGTCAGCATGCATTAACCAAAAACATAACTAAGAGTACACCAAAATTGCTACGTGTTTAATATCCTGCGGGCAGTACAAATAAGAACACTAATTTTACATGTAAAAATGTCTAGATCTGGATTTTCCTTTAATAAACTATCATAAAAGCGTGTCATTCGTGCTATGGGGCTATTGTAGAATACATTATTAGTAGCCCTTGAAACAGAAAAGAGATGCACAGTGCGACTGGGCCTATTCGCTATACGAAATGAAAATTGGTTCAGTAGGTCAGACGAGTCAATTTTGTTATTAAGGATCTTATGACAGGTTACGAGATCAGTTATTTTGCGTCGAGATTCTAGACTCATGAGATTAAAATGTTTTAGTCGTTCATCATACGTGGGGAGAGATTTTCTAAGACCAAATTTGATACTGAGATGACGAATGAAGCGCTTCTGGATGTTTTCAATCCGCAGTATACAGGGTGTAACCGACAGCGTACCGAAAACGAAAACTGTAGTTTTAGACCATAATCACGAACTGAAAACGAGTGTTCATTTTCTCGGAAAACTCAAGGATAAGATTTTCCAAAATAAATTATAAAACTTGACGCGCAATGTATTGCGTCCAATTCTCTCGGGTGCAGACGCGCGGGGAGGGGAGCACGCGGCAAGCATCGACCGGTCCACGCGCTCCCCACTCCACTCACGCGTCAGCGCAAAACATACCGTTACGCCAATGCTCATCGAATGACATGAATAAATGCACTCACAAAAACAACGCAACCACAGATCACAACTAGTGTACTACCTAACACCAATAACAACTGACCGATGAATTAAAACAGTCTAAAAAAAATATTTTCATTCAAGCAAGTAAAGCAAATAAAATGTGCGGGTAGGTAAACATTAATGCGGGTAGGTAATTAAAACAGTGCGAGCGCACTGGCCTGGCGGATCAATGACCGGCCAGTACCGTTATCTTTCCCACTCCACGCGCCTGTGTTGTACCGTAAAGCTTACATAATACTGTTTGTGATACATTGCGTGTTTTGCGGAAAACGCTATTTTCATGAAAAAATGTTACCGGTAGAGTTCGATTAACGGAAAAATAAAGAAAAAATAAAAACTCGCGAGGAAAATTTGTGAATTTTCTCAAAGAAATTTCCACGATTTTCCAGCCCAGAATAATGGTCTGAAGCCATGGTTTCAGTTTTCGGTACACCGTCGGTTACACCCTGTATGTGTTTTATACAAAGGTGACCATATTATGGCACAATATTCCAGTATGCTTGCGACTAACGTACCATATAAGAGAGTTAACGTATTTTGTTTTTTGAAGGGCTTGCTTATTCTTAAGATAAATCCCATTACTTTGTTGGCTTTAGGTATAATCATAATGGGCACGGAACGATAGATCGTTATCAAACCAGACTCCTAGGTCTTTAATAATTTTAACGCGTTTCAGGGGAACGTCATTTATTTTATATTGAAACTGGATGTTATTTTTTTTCTTAGAAATAGTTATTACCTGACACTTGCCAATATTTAAAGACATTTTATTATCATTACACCATTTGTGTAAAGTGTTTAAATTGTTTTGTAGCACGATACAATCTTCAATAGATTTAATTCTAGTGTATATTTTAATATCATCAGCGTACGCCAGAGATTTGCATGTAATGTTTTCTAGAAGGTCATTCATGAATATCAAAAATAGAAGAGGGCCTAAATTGGAGCCTTGGGGAATCCCAGACGTAGCCACGAAAGCACGGGATTGATATCCATACAACGACACTAACTGAGATCTCTGGAGTAGGTAAGATTGTAGCCAACGCAAGAGACATCCATGAATACCAAGTCTATCGGCCTTGAGACAAAGGATCCCATGATCTACTCTGTCGAAAGCCTTGGCAAAATCAGTATAAATGGCGTCTACCTGACATTTATCGTTGAGAGCTGAAGCAAGGTCATGCGTGTAAGTGAGAAGGTTTGACGTTGTGGACCGATTTTTAACAAAACCATGTTGTTTTGGGCTTATCATCTGGGAAAAATGGTTATATATATGATCGTATACAAGGGCCTCAAAGATTTTAGCAAAACAACTAATTATACTTATCGGTCTGTAGTTTGTTACGTCCTTTTTATCTCCTGATTTGTGAATGGGAATGATTTTAGCAACTTTCCATGCATCAGGAAAAGTTCCGGTCCTAAGAGAATTATTATAAAGAATAAACATTGGATGTACAAGTTCGGTTGCACATAGTTTGATAAAAATCGGCGGTATATTGTCTGGTCCAGGTCCTTTGTCTATAGACAGGGTATTTAAACTGTTAAAAACTACTTTTTTGTCCAAATTTACGGAAGAGAGGGCGCTAGTAGCCGCGGGAAAATTCGGTACATAGTTTGTGGAGGTGGAGGGAAGCCTGTACACCGAAGAGAAGTATTCTGCAAAAAGGTTAGCAATATCGTTTCCGTTAGATGCATGAGCATCATTATAATACATATATTTTGGAATATCGTTTGTGTTTTTTTTTTTGATTTTGTATACTTCCAGAAGATTTTTATGTCACGTGAAATATTTTCCTCGATACTAGAGATATAGGCCTTAAAACAAGTGTCCATTGCGCACTTTGACCTAGCTCTTAGAGTGGAATAAGTATCATAATCACGCGGATTCCCAAATTTTTTAAATTTATTATGATATTTATCCTTCTCTTTAAATAATCTCTTTAAAAACACAACATTTTAAACATCTTTGTCTTTGGTTTCACTCACAACTCTCATCTCAAAAGCCACAGTAGCACCTACCTCAACAGGGACCGTAGCACTACCACAGTCAAAATAGGTAATGTTACATACTCTTGTCTCTTTGATACTGGCGCTGACTGTTCATTAATGCGTGAACGCTTCTCTGGTTCGATCCCCGGGAAGAGAAAAGATGTAAATGTTACATTTTTTGGGGTTGGCGGTTGCCCGGTTCGTTCAACGCAGAGTATAACCACTATGGTGGAACTAGATGGTGTTTGTGTTGAACTTGAGTTCTACATTGTTGGAGACACGCAAACGCAGTTCGATATTTTCATAGGCTATGATTTGTTGCAAATCCCTCGTCTCAGTGTTAGTATGTCTAGGGATGGCATTTCAGTGAAACGCGATTTCCTTTCAAGTGAATGCACCCAACAAAATTCGTGTTCTGATTTTGACACTGATATAATAGACGAAGACCTGCTTCATAAATTACAATTGATTGTTAGTAAATATAAAGATAACTTTACTTCTGGAAATCGTATTTCACAAGTCAATACCGGTGAACTAAAAATAAGACTAAAAAATCCCGACAAAATAGTTCAACGCAGACCATATAGATTATCACCTAATGAGCGGGAGAAGGTTAAGGAAATGATCGCTGATCTTAAAAGCAATGGTATAATCCGCGATAGTTCTTCACCATTTAGTAGCCCTATCTTACTTGTCAAAAAAAAAGATGGTTCAGATCGTCTTTGTGTAGATTTTCGTGAGCTGAACGCAAATACTCTCAGGGATAACTTTCCGTTGCCTTTGATCGCAGACCAGATAGATAGATTAGGGAAAGCACGTTATTTTACGTGTCTTGATATGATCGCCGGGTTTCATCAAATTCCCATTGCCGAAGATTCAATAGAAAAAACAGCTTTCGTGACCCCAGACGGTCAGTACGAATATCTACGCATGCCATTTGGGCTTTGTAATGCTCCATCCGTTTACCAACGTGCTATAAACAAAGCACTTGGCGACTATAGGGATAACATAACTCTTGTCTATCTCGATGACATACTGATCATGTCCGAGACACCTGATGAAGGACTGCATAACCTCGATCTCGTGCTCGAACGATTAACCGTAGCTGGATTCTCACTGAATGTTTCCAAATGCCCATTGAGTATTTGGGAAACATTATAGAAAATGGAACTGTCAAGCCCAGTCCAAGGATAATTGAGGCCCTGTCCAATTCCCCGACACCCAGGAATATTAAAGAACTCCGCCAATTTAACGGATTAGCTGGATATTTTCGGAAACTTGTTCCAAATTTTTCAAAAATTATGATACCTCTATATGAGTTGACAAAGGCTAACGTGCCCTGGAATTGGACAGAGCACCAAGAACAAGCCCGACAAGAGATAATCAGCCGCTTAACGTGTTCTCCCCTGCTTACGATATTTGATCCGGATCTTCCAACTGAACTTCATACGGACGCCAGTTCTCTAGGGTATGGTGCCGTTTTATTCCAAAAGCGTGATCAACAACTTAACGTTGTTGGTTACTTTAGCATGAGGACGACCAGCGCTGAAAGGAAATACCATTCGTATGAACTTGAAACGCTGGCCGTTGTCAAAGCGATAAAAAAATTTCGCCACTTTCTATATGGTCGAACTTTCAAAGTAGTTACAGACTGCAATTCACTTAAAGCCTCCCGGCACAAAAGAGAGTTAACCCCTAGAGTCCATCGTTGGTGGGCCTTTTTACAGAACTTCCAATTCGACATTGAATGTCGTAAGGGCGAGAGATTGTCTCACGCTGATTATTTCAGCAGGAATCCTGTGGATCCTGCTCGGACTGATATATCTAAACATCGCCGAAATGACGAACTACAATCTCAATCTTTGCAATTCTCAGTTAATGCATCCACCCTTGACCACAACTGGTTACTCATTGAACAAAAACGTGACCCAATACTGAAAAATATCGTCGAACAACTGAGGTCAGATTCGATACCAAATAATATAGCTAATACGTATATTATTTTGCAAGACAAATTGCTCAGATGTAAAGTACAGATTGATAATAAGACACGAAAGCTCATAATCGTCCCCTGTAGTTACTGATGGAATCTCATAGCTCATTATCATACCACACTCCAACATTTTAGCTGGGAAAAGGTTTTGGCCAAGATAAGAGAACAATATTGGTTCCCTAATATGTCAAAACTAGTCCGCAAATTTATCGAAAATTGTGTCAGTTGCCGCGTGAGAAAAGGTGTATCTGGGGCTAGGCAAATTTTTTAACATCCTATCGACAAAGTCGCTATACCCTTTCACACTGTGCATGCAGATATAACAGGGCGTATGAACGGCACACGAGCTGAATCTGAGTACACTTTTGTTTTCATAGACGCTTTTACCAAATATGTTCACCTGGTTTATGCTAATGACCGCACGACACAAACCGCCATAAAAAGCTTAAAAGAATTAATAACTATATTTGGTACGCCTACGCGTCTTATTACCGATCAAGATAAAAGTATGACCTCTTTGGAATTCAAAGATTTTTGCAACAAATTCCGTATTGATCATCATGTAGTAGCCAAAGGCGCTAGCAGGGCAAACGGTCAGGTGGAACGCATAATGAAAGTAATTAAAGATAATATGTCCGTGGTAAAGCTTGATAAAAGGTGGATGAATGCCACCAAGCAAGATTTACAATTAGCTATTAATTGCACTTTATCTAAAAGTACCGGTAAAACTCCATTGGAATTGTTAATTGGCAAGAAATGCTCGCCACCCGCTATCAAGCTCCTCCAAGTTGATGAGGATGAACATATTGAAAACCTTGTTTCTGTGAGAAATGCTTCTAAACAGAGGATGGACGAGCGATCTTTGCAAGACAAAATAAGATTTGATATGGGTAAAGCTCAAATGATTTTGTTTTGATGCGCAGGCACGAAAGACATACAACTAAACTGGGGTCTAAATTTGAGGGTCCTATGGAAATATTGGAGATTTTGCCAAACGATCGTTATAAGTTAAAACATGTAAATTTACGGGGAAGTTCTAAAAAGATCGCTAGTCATGACTTTTTGAGACCTGCACCCGTAGGTCAGGTCGATCCATTTCAAAGTTACGATGATGACTGCCATGTGGGCGGATTGTAATCAGTGACAGTGTTCTAGATGGAAACTGTGCTGAGTCTGATGACGCTTTAAAATGATTATTTCAAACTTAATGTTAAAAATAATATAATAAAACAACAGCTTAAGGCAATTATAATTTTAATGTATCTATAAGAACATTTTGTGTGTCAATGTTACATTTCACTCTTAACATGTGTTACAAGTTCGGGTCTTGTAGTATAAATAAAATTGCAAATATTCAGAAAATAGCTTCTACTTCGAGTTCTACAAAGGTACTTAGGCTTAACTTAATTATATAACAAATTGTTCGCATATGACGCGTGCGTAGGTGGGTAAATCAAAAGCCAAGTGGCTCAGACGGCGGCCGGGGGCAGCGGGGCGAGGTGGACCGTCGAACTGGTTTTAGACGCGCCCTGCGCCCGCTTCTCCTCCGGTACTCGTAGCCGGAACATCCTGGGGGCCCTTGGAGACGTCAGTCTTCAAGGATTCGTCTTCCTCGTCCAGAAGAGGGCAAAGGTATTTCACACCTCGTTTGTAAGTGCCCGCCACAGTAGCAACTTCAGCTACGCGCGAGATTCCGTCGGCACCAGGAAACAATTTGGCAATCCGTCCAAGTCGCCAGTGCAATGGAGCCGTGTTCTCGTCCTTGATCAGGACTAGTTCACCCAGTTGAAGAGCTCTGCCAGGGTTGCGCCATTTCGTCCGCTGCTGGAGCTCGCAGATGTATTCTACCTGCCAACGCCGCCAAAAGTGCTGTCGCAGTGCCTCGAGCCTCTGGAATCTATCTAGGCGGTTTGGATTTATATCCGCCAAGTAGGGCGACGGCAGTGAAGTGAGTGCGCGGCCGATGAGGAAGTGACCTGGGGTCAAGGGTTGGAAGTCGTTTGGTGAGGAGGATAGGGGGCACAAAGGACGACTGTTTAAAATAGCCTCGACCTGACTAAAAAGAGATGCCAGCTCCTCATACGTTAAATGAGCGTTGCCTAAAATACGACTGAGGTGGAACTTAGCGGATTTGACACCTGCTTCCCACAAACCGCCAAAGTGAGGAGCATAAGCCGGTTGGAATTTAAATTGTATTCCCTCGTTCGTTGCAAAATTGCAAACCTCGTCAGAGTTTGAAGTTAAATAATCGCTGATCTCTTTGGCCGCTCCTAAAAAGTTTCGTCCGTTGTCGCAGAAGATTTCACGCGGTCGTCCTCTGCGAGAGATAAAACGGCGCAGAGAAAGGATAAATGCATCAGTAGAGAGCGCACTGACTGCTTCTAAGTGCAAACATTTGTATCTGAAGCAGACGAATATAGCCAAATAGCATTTTGTTATTTTGCAACCCCTGCCATGCCTGTCTGTTATCATAAAAGGTCCTGCGAAATCACAGCCGACACTGATAAATGGAAAATCAGGCGTTACGCGTTGGGAAGGTAAAGCGCCCATCAAAGGAGCAGAAGTTCTACCAGCCACACGTCGGCAGGTGACGCATTGTTGCGACACGGTGCGCGCGAGCGCGCGTCCCGATACGGCCCATACAGTCTCGCGAATAGAGCCGAGAAGCAATTGGGGAGGGGCGTGCAGGAGGCGAATGTGCTCCCGCTGAAACAACAACCTAGTCAACCTGTGTTTTGAATGTAAAAGCATTGGATGGCGCTTGTCAAATGGATAAAACGAAGAGGATATACGTCCACCAACCCTGATGAGCTCGTCGTCCTGATCATAAAATGGGTTTAATGATAAAATAACACTCTTAGGGCTTAGAGATTGATTGTCACGCAGCAACTTCAATTCAATAGGGAAACTATCCTGCTGTGACAAAGTGACTAATTTTTTAAATGATGATTCGAGCTCCTCAGGCCTTAACACGCCCGTAATTTTGTTAGAAGGATGGCGGCAGTTGTGCGCGAACCTCAATAAATACGCCAATGCGCGTTGTAAGAATTCGAGTTTGGAATAACGGTCAAAGTCAATAAAATAATTTTCTCTTGGATCGTTAGTGATCGCGACGTTAACTTTTAATTCGGGTAAGTCGTCGCATAATGAGTTTAAAGCAAATTTAGGCCAATTACTCTGTGGCTCGTACAAAAATGATGGCCCGTTCCACCACATGTCTAATTCAGCCAAACGGCGCGCTTCTACCCCTCTGGAAGGAAAGTCAGCGGGATTGAGTGCTGTCGGAACGTGACGAAACTCACTTCCTTCGGTGAGTTCTAAAATATGAGATACTCGATTTGAAACAAATGTTTTTAGTTTAGTTTGATTGGTTTTAAGCCACGCGAGCACAATTGATGAGTCAGTCCAATAAAATTTTTGTGCAATCTGGCAGCGCAGGGTCTTAGACACGGCTGACGCGAGTTGCGCGCCTAAAACGCAAGCACATAACTCCAAACGCGGGATGCTTTGGGCCTGGACCGGCGCGACCTTGGCTTTAGCGCATAGCAACCTGACTACAATATCGCCATTATCATTGATTGATTTTAAATAAATGCAGGCTGCGTATGCGATCGAGCTTGAGTCGCAAAAACAATGCATTTCGATATGCGTCGGTGAGTCGCACAAGACGTGGCGCGATATTTGGAGCGCAGTTAATGAAGATAACCCGTTCACAAAGTCTTGCCAAGGCTCACTTATGTGGCGTGGCACGGGAGTGTCCCAATCTATCTGTGCAATCCACAATTTTTGAATCAAAACTTTCGGTATAATTGTTAACAAACTCAGGACACCCAAAGGATCGTGTATTTTTAGAGAATCTGATAAGATCGAGCGTTTCGTAGGGTGGCCGTCCTTAGCAGAGTATCGAGTAGGAAAATGAAGAACATCTGCGTCAGAGTCCCAGCCCACTCCTAACGTGTGCGACGACGAGCTAATGACTAAGCTACCTTGATCTCCATCGGAGTCACGCTCAGGCAATATTGACGGTAAATTTGAGCGGTATTTGCGCAGAGGGAAACAACCAGCCGCTAGCGCACGCTCAACGGACGCTTTGATAAAGTGAAGTTCATCCTCTGTGTCTGACCCCGTCAACAAATCATCTACCATAAAATCGTTTTGAATGATAGTTTTAATTTTTTCATCTGCACATTCCTCGCCCAACTGCCACAAACAGCGTGTGCTTAAAAAACTCGCGCTCGAAAATCCGTACGTGACCGTCTGCAGTTTTAATGTTTTTAAAGGTTCGTTCTCATCTGAGCGCCAAAGAATTAGCTGTAGATCGCGGTCACACTCCTGAACCATAACCTGCCGATACATTTTAGCGACGTCACCGGTCAACACGTATTTGTAGGTACGGAATCTCAAAAGTATATTAAACATCGAATCTTGAATCGTCGGCCCGACCATTTGAAGGTCGTTTATAGAATAGCCAGACGTGCTAGGAGCACTTCCGTTGAAAACTACTCTTATTTTCGTCGATTCACTCTCGGGTTTTAACACTGCATGATGGGGGACAAAAAAGGAGGGGTCCGGAGTATCAGAGTCAGACACAGAAAGATGGCCTAATTCGGCGTATTCATTTATAAATTGCTCGTAAGCCGCTTTAAGGTCCGGGCTGCGTCTAAACCGCTTTTCTAATGCAAAGAACCGTTTTTTCGCCAAGCGATACGAATTGCCTAAACAATCAGGTTCTGTTATCAAGGGTAAACGCACGAAAAACCGGCCGTTCTCGTCACGATAAGTGTGAGTAATAAAATGTTGCTCACATTCCGCTTCTAAATCGGTATACGGTTCTTTAGGTTGGGGCACTTGCTCCAATTGCCAGAATTTTGTCAGCGAGTCATTAAGGTTGTCACTACACGTAGATAAGTGATTGCATTGTAAAAAAGAATTGAACGACTTATCGCCAGACATCGAAAATGCATTGGTTTTTCCGCCCACTAACCAACCTAACTTTGATTTTCGCAAAATAAGCGCATCGTGCCCTATATCAATCTGCTCGCCTCCAATCAAACTCCAGAAAATGTCACCGCCAATTAAAATGTCAACAGGCGCGGGCTGGTTAAAATAAGGATCAGCAAGTTTTATGTTGCGCGGCAAATTAATATTCGATACGTCGATGTATCTTTGTGGCAAATTACGGTTAATTGTAGGCAGTACTAAACATGAGATATCAAATTTAATATTATTATCATGTTTAGACCGAATTTGCACAGAACAGCGCTCGGGATTTTGTGATATAGGAATGTCGCCTAGCCCGAAGAGATTTGAATTATTGGGTTGAGGTATAAGTTGCAGTTTTTGTTTCAAATCGGTGGTGACGATGGATGTCATGCTCCCGTTGTCTAAAAAAGCTCTCATCGTTATATAACTATTATTTACTGGGCTATACACATCGATTAGCGCGGTAGGTAAGAGGACTTGGGTCGACTGAGACACGGTCATATGTGACGACAGTCCGGGCTCGGCCCGCGGCGCCGGGTCGTCTACGGGAGCGGTCGTAGCCTGAGGAGCTTCCCTATGCAATAATCTATTATGGCGCTTCCTACAAATATTACACGGAGCCACTCTGCAGCGATGAGAAGTGTGTCCCGTGCGTAAACAATTAAGACAAAGGCGTAACCTTGACGCTCCGGAGATCCGGTCTTCGATGGGCAGGGACAGGAATGATGAGCAATCGTAAATCCGATGCCCGCCGCTGCAGAACACACAGGCGGGAGGAGACGCCGAGGCCGACGCGGCAGGAGATGCTGAAATCGCAAAACATTTTGTGCTAGACTTCTCATGTTTATTATGAGGCGAGGTAAAAGATTCGCGTTTATTATTGTTACAAGCGCTGGATTTCTCAGACTTATTACGCTGAATCGATTCCAAAACGTCAGCACGGCCCTTTAAAAAATCATTAAAGTCCGCCAGAGAAGGCAAGTCGTCATTTTTAAACGAATTATTTTTGAATTCCTCCCATTTTAGCGTAGTGTTACTATCTAGTTTACTCGCGACCATATGTATAAGAAGCGTGTCCCACTTATCCGTAGGCTGGCCTAATGTATTTAAGGCTCGTAGGTTTTTAGACACATGATCCACTAAATACCGTAAGGATTTTGCCGATTCGCGACCGATTGGTTGCAAGTTGAACAACGAGTTTAAATGGTTGCTAATCAGCTGTTTTTTATTGTTATACCTCTCGCAGAGGAGACGCCAGGCTTCCTCGTAATTGTTGTTCGATACCTCTAAATTACTAATCACCTGAGCCGCTTCACCTTCCAAATAAGAATTTAAATAATGAAATTTGTGAATCGGCTTGATGTTGTCAGAACTGTGAATGAGCGAGTCGAATGTGTCTCTGAATTCGAGCCACTTAAAGTACGAACCATCGAAACTAGCGATTTTAATAACTGGCAAGCGGAAATTTAACCCGTTACAATTTTTCTCATGATCACAGCTAGTTGAACCTTCAGACTTTACGCTGGCAAAATCAGATCTTTCGGCATTTTTATCAATAATTTTCTGAGCCGTGGCAATAAGAGAAATAAAATCATTTTCCATCTCCTCTCTAATGTCGATTTCGCTCTGCATGTCCGATGTGGTCGCGATTTCTATTTGAGTTTGGATCTCGTCAAATTGAGTGAACATGTTACGAAAACGTTCCAATCTCAAAGAAAGCTCGTCAACATCCTTCGAGGAGATGAATTCCAGAGAATTTACCTCGGCGATATGATTTTTGAATTTTGTTATGCGGCCCTTAATGGAAATTCTAGTAGGGATCAAAGTAGCCATCTTGCCTTATAGATCTGATATCAATTAAAACAACGTACGAGGAAACACAAATCAGCAATCGAAACGTGAAAATAAAATATGTAACTACGTAAATGATTACGGCTTATGTTCACAGTCCCAGTGGTTGTACTCGGCAACAGTGCGGAATGCAGGTGTCAGCAGAAAGCGCTGCAGCTGTGCGCAGTAGCTGTTGCCGGGCGGCGACGCGGCCGGCTCTTATCTAAATGACGATGCACTTGTGTATTAATGGAATTCAAAGAAATTTTGCGTTGGGATTTTACTAACGCGTTGTTAATTAACTAAATCACTAGCATGTATTATGTTTAAAATGTTTAACAAGATTGTAATTTGATTTATGGAATAGCAGAATGAAAAAGAAAGTCGCTCAAATAGGCGTGTATCCTTTATAAAATTGTTGCTTTGATAGATTAAAATAGCGTAACAGGCTATAAATTGTGCACTTGGCTGTAAAGCAGCGACCAGATTATTTCACTGACACTATAGAGGTAGGTATATTGATTGAGAACACGTCACTAGCAAATAGTTATACTTAATAAGCACAGTAAAGGGTGAAGATGGCAAATCTAATCAATCAAGAAGAGGATATTTAGGTACGAGCGGAAAGATAGGAAATATGATGGAATGGCGCACTTCCCTTACTAATCCTGGCTGCAGCGTTGTCTGGCTGGCGGGCTTGAAGTAAGGGTGTCTGCAGCTTCCGGAAGGGCGTCGTAGTCCTCCAAATTGAAGTACGTCTTGCAGTTCAACTGGTACTCTTCTACAGGTGTTGTAAAAAATCCAAATCTTTGCCCTCTTCACACGTAGCAGCTATCGTTGCGTATTAATCACGTCGGGGTCACCATGTTACAAGTTCGGGTCTTGTAGTATAAATAAAATTGCAAATATTCAGAAAATAGCTTCTACTTCGAGTTCTACAAAGGTACTTAGGCTTAACTTAATTATATAACAAATTGTTCGCATATGACGCGTGCGTAGGTGGGTAAATCAAAAGCCAAGTGGCTCAGACGGCGGCCGGGGGCAGCGGGGCGAGGTGGACCGTCGAACTGGTTTTAGACGCGCCCTGCGCCCGCTTCTCCTCCGGTACTCGTAGCCGGAACAACATGTATTTCACCTGTCCACCATTCCTTCCTTAAGCGCTGGCTGGCCACTATGCGTTTCCCTTTCCCGGTCTTAGAGGCTAGATCTCTGAGTGAGTGATGCCTGGGTAGGCTAGATCCCAGGACGGGTGACGCCTGAACTACAGCGCAGGGAGCACGCTGGAGCAGAATGGCCGTGTGGGCGGCATTTTGATTTGTTATTATTTTTTATGCTAAATAATAGGGTAGTTCATTTGAATTGCAATTGATTCAAGATAAGTTCTAGTAGCAGAGTTGAATGTTTATGATATGTTGTTAATCACATAAATATATGAATAAATAACAAACAATAAATAACTATGACTATGACTATGATAGAATTTATAATATTGTTTAACATACCTTATGATTTCTTTTGTTTATTAAAGTAAGTGAATTGTTAGCAAACCAAGTCACGCCACCCTGCAGGTGGTGTGGCTTATTGTGGTAGGGGTAGAAAGATTATATAAGACGCTGCACTCATTTGAGACGCACTTTTTACCTGTACTTGCTTGTAAACTGTTACTCTGTGTTTTACGAATAAATCAGAAGTTATTCTATATACTTCGTTTATTTATCAAATTTCTCGTCATACCTACACCTTATCATGGACGATGATGAGTCTGTCGATGGTTTGCCAGCCGATCGACCCGTAAATCCATCGAACAGTGGAACATCGCCGACATATATAGATAACATCTATATAACCCATGCAGGAACAAATATTAATACTTACCCTTGCCGGGATTCGAACCCAGGACCGTCGGCTCAGTAGCCACTCTGCCAACCGCGTCGTCAAAAGTCGCAGATTGACGTCAGCCCGTCTAACACAACTATGCTTCGCGACTCTTTTCGTGCGACATAGCGCTACCCGTCACTCTCTCACATTACTGCACAGAAAGAGATGGGTAATTTATCTCGCGCGAGAAATAGTCGCATATGACGGTTATGCTAGAGGTGCTGGCTTCATCAAACAAATGGGAATTACTCTTCTCAGTCTCCTTTTCTCTAAGTGACATTGGCGTTTTGAAGAATGCGCAGATTTCCATAATTGACAATATTTCAAATAGTGTTCAGTTTAAACTAATTTCATTATTTTATTTTCACAGAACCCAAAACTATTTTTATTTGATTAGACTGACTAGTTTTTAAAATATTGAAAAATGTGAAAGCAACGTCATCTAAAAATCGGCCATCTACATGAAGTCACCTTGTGGAAAATTTGACACAATGCACAAAAATAACAGTGGTACAAATTCCATACTGAATCCGCCCTAGTAATAGTCCGACTGTATGATTTCCTGCGCTGTGACCAATTAATAGTCGCCTACGCTCTTTTAGAATGAGGAACTTTACAGATTAATATTCCAATCAAAAATTGTGGAAAAGTGGTGAAATGGCGTAGTATTATTTTTTTATCATTTATATGATAATATTATCAAATAAAAGCCTGGTTAGAATGAAATGTTGTCAATTTGCAGTGGATATGTTATGCCAAATGCCAAAAGCTTAATCATTGACATAAATCAGCGTGGATGCATGTCATTATCATTTAAGACTCGATTTCACCATGCTTTTTAATTGCATAGTGTAAATTGGCCTAACAATTGCCCGTGTAGGGCTTCCAATCCTCATATACCTATAATTAGGTTTATCTGTTTATTTGTGATAGTTAAAGTAGACTGTTAGTATGGAATAAATATGATTATGAATCTACAAGTCTACTTTGCACATATTTCTTCATCATATTTAAGGTTTTTGCAAGTAGATACAGTTTTTAACCCCCGACGAAAAAAGAGGGGTGTTATAAGTTTAACATGTGTATCTGTGTATCTGTCTGTGGCATCGTAGCGCCCAAGCGGATGGACCAATTTAAGTGCGGTTTTTTTATGTCACTATTTCAGATAAGTAAAAGTTTTCCGTTAATCAATTTCAGAGTATAGTCTATCCGGAATTCTAAGATCAAGTCAAACTGGCAGAAGTGAAAAATGTCCTTATATGTTGTACCTTGTGCCAAAGTGACTTCATTTGGTCTTAGAGATCGGACAGACTATACTTGCGTTTCAAATGTTTTGCAGTTTGCGCTACGAATGTAAAAAGGGGTCTATATTGGAATCCATAATTTCCTTTGTCCTATTTGAAAATTCCATAATAACTGTGTTCATAATGATCTTTTGCCATAATAACGTTTATCCTAATGTAAATGCCATAATATTGATCATCCTAATATTGAATATCCTTATGATTATTTGCACTATTATCTTAAGTACTAATGATCAAGTGTCCTATCAGTTACATATCCTAATAGTAGTTGCCATAATCATCATATATCTTAATAGTTACTTATCTTAGTTAGTTTTCGGGGTTCAGCAAGTCTTTTGACGCTTCGCTCGCTCCGCTATACGTGGTCACAATACAAACCTAACCTAACCTACAGTTTTCGGGGTTCAGCCAATAACCTAACCTATAGTTTTCGGGGTTCAGCAAGTCTGACGCTCCGCTCGCTTCGCTCGCTCTGCTGTAGGTACGTGGTCACAATACAAACCTTACCTAACCTTACCTATGGTTTTCGGGGTTCAGCCAATAATCCAACCTACAGTTTTCGGGGTTCAGCAAATCTTTTGACGCTCCGCTCGCTTCGCTCGCTCCGCTATACGTGGTCACAATACAAACCTAACCTAACCTAACCTACAGTTTTCGGGGTTCAGCCAATAACCTAACCTATAGTTTTCGGGGTTCAGCAAATCTGCCGCTCCGCTCGCTTCGCTCGCTCCGCTGTACGTGGTCACAATACAAACCTAACCTAACCTACAGTTTTCGGGGTTCAGCCGATAACCTAACCTATAGTTTTCGGGGTTCAGAAAAGTCTAACGCTCCGCTGTACGTGGTCACAATACAAACCTAACCTAACCTACAGTTTTCGGGGTCTAACCTAACCTAACCTAACCTATAGTTTTGGGGGTTCAACAAGTCTGACGCTCCGCTCGCTTCGCTCGCTCCGCTATACGTGGTCACAATACAAACCTAACCTAACCTACAGTTTTCGGGGTTCAGCCAATAACCCAACCTACAGTTTTCGGGGTTTAGCCAATTCGATATTTGACAAATCCGGTTTTCTATTTTTGTTCTAAAGTAAAAAATTGGTTAAAAAAATAATCTTTACCAAAATACTCCGAAATATTTAATTCCGAATTTACTTATTAATTTAATTATGGTTTTGTATATTATGACTCGTAAGTTTTATGTGTTAATTAATAGATTAGTACAAAACATATTAGGTATTTAGAGCATTAGGCAATGTAATATTATGGTTTATGATCATTAGGATGTAAGATCATTATGGCAAATAATCATTATGACAAATGATTGATATGTCAAAAGTGCTTAGAGTAAATGTGGTATGGCATTTGACTTTAGGGTATACGATATTATGGATTGCGAAGGAGACCCTGTAAAAAGCTATGTTTTCTGTATTGCGAAATGAAGTAAAAGGTTTTTTTTTGTTATTTTGAGCATTATGCTTAGTGTTATTTCATAAAGACGTTTGACGAAATCGTTGCTGATGATTTGTATTCCTTACAAGATGCTAGCATGCAGCGTTTATTGTAAAAATGAAATATCCCCTCCATATTCTATATTATACCTACCTTGTACAAAAACACTCTGTACTACACGTACTTATTCAATTTGGAACATCTTTGACCAATGACTCTTTTCGTAGGTTGTAACATTTTCGAGATAAATCCGCTAAGCTGTATTTCCGTTAGAACTAAAGCTACAAACCCAAGTAGCACACACATGCTGTATAAGAGCTTATACGGCCCTTACACTGCTGAAATAAGCGCTTTATAAGCTCTTAAGCTCTGGTTTCCTAGGATAGCGGTGCCGTCATATTTAGCGGCCGCCTCCATACTTCGTACTAGTACTTCGTACTTACGAAGTATAGAGACGGCCGCTAAGTGACGGCACCGCTATCCTAGGGAACCCCAGCTTGTGTGCTACGTGTGTAGGTAGCTAACCGGTCTGCGAGGAAAAATCCTTGCACCCTGTTTAGATACCTGGCTTATTAGCTCTGTTTGAAACGCAGGTTATGTCTTGTTTCTATTATGAAACCGACCAATAACTTCGTAACCAACGGCCGACGTATCACCTGATCGCTACTCCACTTTCCAGAGACTTCAACAGACACCCAATCATGAACGTCCAAGACCACAAGAGCGACGAGCCAGCCCACAGAGACGAGGACAGAACAGAGGCGGATGAGCTGGCGCGGAATGTCAGGGTGCTGTGCTGGATCATGACGCAACCGAGGAACCACGAGAAGAAGGCAAGGCACGTCAAGGCGACGTGGGGGAAGAGGTGTAATAAGCTGATCTTCATGAGCTCTGAGGAAGGTGCGTTATTTTTTGTTTCTGATATATTTTGGGGATTATTGTAAGCTGTTTACATTTGATATATTTTGGGGATTATTGTAAGCTGTTTACTTTGATTATTTAAGCAAAAAGGAGATCCCGAGTCGCAATGGTAACTGACAAGAAACCAACGTTGACACTGCCATGCTGGCCCGAGAGATTCACGTTTCGTTTGAAGGGTTCCATATTGTAAGGAGGAAACGCATGTGCCGGCAAACATTTAGTTATTGGGAAATTGTCGATCCAAGTCTGCGTTTTTTTTTGAAATTTTGACAAAATTTAGAAAATCTCGAAAAGTTGCCGACTGATTTTGAAAATTCAATTTGCACTTTATACCCCTACGGCAGACGCTCATTTAGACATATGGCCCATCCGCGTACCTCTCACATCAGCGAAATTACAGGCAAATGTACAACACAATTTCATAAATGGGGGCACTATACTCGATCAGGAAAACATTGCTTAATAAAGCGCGATTATGTGATCGTATGAAAGTGGTCTAAAACAGGTAAGAAATTAACGATCACTCATGTTCTCTGTAAGATCTATATCCCTACAAGTTTCGGTTTTGCCATAAGATATTGGCGCTACAAACAGCTTTTATGTGGCAATAATGTGTATACGTCACATATTTGCATTAAAAAATCTCAGTAGCGGCTTCATTCTATTGAAATATAAATTTATAAGGTTTCTCTCTGTCTTTATAAACGCTTCATGAGCGTAGGTTACTTTGTAAACTGTTTTTTAGGGTTCCGTAGCCAAATGGCAAAAAACGGAACCCTTATAGATTCGTCATGTCTGTCCGTCTGTCCGTCTGTCCGTCCGTATGTCACAGCCATTTTTTTCCGAAACTATAATATAATAATAATAATAATAATAATAATAAATTTATTTCTTCAATAAAACCTTAGCATATTACAGTTTATCTTATATTCTAGTTACACTTGCAAGTTACAGATTTAATATTTGAGTCTTAGGTACTATTATATTCTTACAGGCTAAGGTTGAATGTGATCTGAGTGCCCCGACCTCCACACTAGGATTCCCTGTGCTGTGGAGATCAGGCTCCTCCTCTGGTTGACATGCTAATTTGGTTACTCATGCAAAAATTAATAAATAAAAAATATTCTATGTAAAAAGAAACGGAACAAATGATGTATGTAAAGTAGTCTAGTTTACTAAGTTTAACATTTTATCCATTGTTTATGAAAGTATCAAGCAGTAACTTCTAGTAATTGTTCCGTATTATTATAATTATTTGTAAAAAGCCAGTTACAAAGTTTTAGCTTGCAGTTGTAGGTGTTTAGGTTTACTAGGTTTAGGATTCTGTTTAATTTGGTGTAAATGAGAGGGGAAAGAAAGTTACTAAACCTGCGCGCAAATTTTGTTTTGATCTTAGGTGTGTTCCACCTTTGAACTCGTTTTGTGTGGTTTTGGCAGAGACTTTTTGATGTTTTGTGGAATTTGAGAGCTATGAACTTTATGAATTTTGTTTTCCGCGTAGAGTTTTTCAGTGGGGTGAAGAAAATGAAGCCGGAACATAAACTTTAGTACAGATCTTTGCGCTCTCTCTAGCTTTATAAGTTGTGTCTTGGCAGCACCTCCCCAAGCGCTTATACAATAACTTAATACTGATTGACCGAGAGCTAAATAGACATGTTTGAGGAGCTGGTGGTTGGCAACTCTCCGTAGTTGTTTAAAAGTGTACGTAAGTTTTCTGACTTTTTGGGTTAGATTATTTATGTGTTTGTCCCGTTTTAGATGTTCATCTAACGTAATGCCTAAATACTTGATGTCTCGGCATCTCTCGATTTCTTGACAGGCGCAGTTATTATTAACAGGGTTACAGTTATGAATGATGATATTACGGTTTACCTTGGGAAGTGACTTTGTGGTTATCCCAAAACAAATATACTTCGTTTTGCTCACATTCAGCGTAAGGACGTTATGTTGAAGCCAATTGGACACAGTTTGGAGACCAGCTTCCGTGGCTGCAAGTGCATTTTCCCAGGACTCGCCATGAAATATAATTGCTGTATCGTCTGCGTAAGTGACGATGTTAGCGTTGGGTAACTCGATATTGCACAGGTCATTTAAATATACGAGGAAGAGTGTAGGTCCCAGTACGCTTCCTTGGGGGACGCCGTAACTTATATTTAAGAAGTCACTGTGGTGCTGCCCAACTCTGATACACTGTTTTCTGTTGGTTAGGTAGTCACGGAACCATTCATAAGCAATACCCCTAATACCAATAAGTTCAGCTTTCTTAAGAGTAGCGGTATAGAGAGTATACTATAAGAGCTATACTGTTGAAACTTGGTAGGTAGATGTATTCTGTGAACCGCATTAAGGTTTTGATGCAAAAATAAAAAAATAATAATAAATATTGGGGGCTCCCTGTTTAGGAGTTTCGGGAGAATTAATTTAAATAGCGCAATTATATTATTAGAGACATGTACTTTATTGCCTCTCTCTTACAAGCTTAACAAAAAGTGACTTAAATCTATAACTCCTATATATCTAATGGACGACGATGTCGACCGAACGGCGCATTGCTATTGCATTTGCGTAGGCGCATTCTTCAACATGCCCCCGCGCGCTGAAGGCTGGTCATTCATCTAGGAGCATCAGCGTTCAGCAGTGGACATATCTTGGAGAATGCCCGTCGCACAATCCCTTGTGATGTCCTCACATCAGCCACTCGGTTGATACCGTCGGTTCCCGGATGAACGGCGACGATGCGGCCCAGCTTCCATTTAAGTGGCGGAAGGTTATCATCCTTCAGAAGAACCAAAGTGTCCAGGGACAAGTAGTCTCCGCTGGACTGCCACTTTACGCGTTGCTGGAGATCCGAAATGTACTCCTTGCTCCAACGGGTCCAAAAATGTTGACGGAGCTGTTCTACCCGCTGGAAACGTGTGAGGTAGGTGTATGTGTGGTCTCGATAGTCAGGAGTTGGCAGTGCGACCATGGGGCGCCCAATGAGAAAGTGTCCGGGAGTTAACGGCATGAGATCCTCTGGTTCCGAAGACAGGGCGGTGAGTGGCCGAGAATTTAAAATTGCCTCAATCTTAATTAAAGTTGTATTGAGTTCCTCGTATGTAAGTTTACAATTTCCCAGCACTCTGTTTAAATGATGTTTGATTGACTTCACACCCGCTTCCCACAGACCCCCAAAATGTGGAGCATAGGCTGGCAAAAAATGAAAGTTCGTTTCTTCATTTGACGCGCTTTCAGCCAATGAGTTGCAATTAGACTTAAGAAATTTAGAAAGTTCATTATATGCACCAACAAACGATGTTCCATTATCCGAATATATATTTGCGGGCTTTCCTCTACGTGACATGAATCTACTAAGGGCCATTAGGTAATTGTTACTTGTAAGGTCACCAACCAACTCTATATGAATGGCCTTGGTAGTGAAACAAATGAAAATGGCAACGTACACCTTTACCACCCTACAGCCTCTTCCTTGACGACTAGCCGAGCTGATCGGACCAGCATAGTCAACGCCGACGTTGACGAACACGTGACCTTCGGGAGATAAGCGAGACCTGGGTAAGTTACCCATAAGAGGGCTCAGCACACGACCTTTCATTCGGATACATTGCGTGCACTGCCTAAAACAAAACTTAGCCAAATTTCGCCCACCGATTGGCCAGTACCTATCTTTAATTGTGGCTAGCAATAACTGCGGTGGCGCATGCAACAACCGTTTATGCTCGAAAGCGAAAAGAAGCTTCGTAAATCGATGACTGGACTGTATTATGATAGGATGCTTCTTTTCATAGGAGAAATCCGAGTTAACGAGGCGGCCACCAACACGCATGATCGACTTTTCGTCTAAAAAGGGGTTCAACTTTATCACTGGACTACCTTTAGGTAAATTTTGTGCCCTTTGGAGTAATTTATATTCGGGAAAGGATTCAGCTTGTGATATTTTAACCAATAAGTTTAACGCGTCCTTTAACTCGTTATCATTTAAATATGTAGTGGTTATTGGCTTTTTCCTACAAGCTGATATGAAACGTAGCATGTATGCGACTGCGCGTTTTAACCTTGAAAAATTAGAAAATCGATTGAAATCGATGAAAGGCTCTTGATCTCGAACCTGCGCGGACAATGCAATTTGAGGTTTAATCTCTGGCAAATTTGTGACATCGGTTTTGCCTGGATTCGCTGGCCAACTTGAAGCGTCATTTTTTAGAAAACTAGGCCCTAGCCACCACAGGTCGAGAGATTGGACTTCTTCAAAATCGACGCCACGTGAAACATAATCAGAAGGATTCTCAGATGTAGGAACGTGTCGCCAGGAACAGTTGCCTGATATTTCAAGAATCTCGGCTACACGATTTCTTACAAAAGGCTGTAATTTGCTTGGTACGATTTTAAGCCATGCCAACACAATGGTGGAGTCGGTCCAGAACGTTGTATTGCTAACTTCGGCTCGCATTGAACTCATAACTTTCCGATACAGTCGAGCCCCTACTAAAGCGCCACACAGCTCGAGCTTCGGAATAGTTACGGGCTTAATGGGAGCTACACGACTTTTTGCAATTAACAGCCGTACAACGACTTCTCCATCACCATTAATACTACGGGCATACACACAAGCGCCGTAAGCGCGCTCTGACGAGTCCGTAAAGACGTGCAGTTCCAAGCGCTCATAGGTCTCACACAAAACTCGTCGAGGCACACGAATAGTGTTAAGGATGGGCAGCTTCGTGACTATGTCAGTCCATTGCTTCAGTAGCTCTGAGGGAAGCTGATCGTGCCAAGACAGTTTATGCAACCAAAGATGTTGCATCAAAATTTTCATTCTGATCACCCAGGGACTTAAAAGGCCCAACGGGTCAAAAATCTGTGCAATTGTAGACAGCACATCCCT
The DNA here is from genome assembly GCA_947623375.1 of Apotomis capreana. Lineage (NCBI taxonomy): Eukaryota > Metazoa > Arthropoda > Insecta > Lepidoptera > Tortricidae > Apotomis > Apotomis capreana. The sequence continues at coordinate 214,384 of OX392512.1, read as the reverse complement.
CTTCGTGGTTCCAGTAGGAGTGGAAGTGCCGACAGGGAAATACAAATCATCGGCACTTGGATGCCAGCCTAGACCTAAAGTCTTACTTGCCTCGAGTGAACCCATATTTAAATTGACTAGTTCGTGAGAGCAACAGTTTATTAATCGTGGGTCATTAGACCTCCACTTGCGTAAGTGCATGCGTGCTGTAGCTAAGACATCAGTCACTCCCTGTCGCAATCTAAGTACTTCATCAAAGTTATCTCCTCCGCTCAGCAAATCGTCCACGTAAAAATCATGAAGTATAACTTCACCTACAACTTTGTCTGTACAGTCAAGACCTAATTGCTTAAGGCACCTGGTGGCCAAGAATGGAGCACTGGCCGTTCCATAGCTAACGGTATTTAATTGGTAGGTTTTTAAAGTGTCAGACTCGTTTTCACGCCATAGAATAAGCTGCAAACTACGGTCTGCAGGATGTACCAGCACGGTTCTGTACATCTTTTCGATATCGCCTGATATTATATATTTGTGCTGGCGGAAACGAATAAGTATGGACAGTAGGTCGTCTTGGAGGGTAGGTCCCACCATTTGCAAATCATTTAATGATTTCTTAACATTACAAGCGGCGTCACTGATTGCCCTGAGTTGCTTGAGAACCTCTCATTCAATACTCCCCTTCGTTCTAAACGGCATTTTCCTCCCATATCTCTTAAATCTGCATCATCCAATTACAGACAAAATAGTTTTCTGACGCGTGCAAGTCGTAGCGTGAACAATTTAACGAAGGAACTGGATATCGACATATTTAACTGTAAAATTCCTTCTGTGAGACAAAGTTTGGTGACAAGGTGCTTTAACTAGACGTGTTACATAGTCGTTCACCCGCCTGGGCTTAAAATATACGTTGCCGTTTTTAGAGCTCGTGTAGTGTAGTGTATTGTTTACCATTTTCTTCTTTTTTTTTATATACTTTTTCTATACAAGGTGAGATGATGTGAAGTGATGAGTGTCGCACTTTAATTTAAGATTAGTTAAATTGTTTCTATCCGTGAGATCCTGTAATTGGCTTCCCTGCTTTCTATTATATTTAAGTTTACTTAAAATTGTTAAAGCTGTTGGTTCTCCTAAATAAATAAAATAAAATAAAATAAAATTTAATGATATACCTGAAGAACTAGGGCTACTCGCATTAAAAACTGCTCTTAATTTTGTGGTTGAACTATGTTCGCGTAATATCCCGTGATGTGGGATATAGTATATACCTAAACTTAACTCAGTAGGTATAAATTCTGACATGTGGCCTAAAGCGTGATACTCCGACATGAACTCAGCGTACATCTTTTTAAATAATGGCCTATTTTTCCATCTCCGTTCCAACGACATGAAACAGTGTTTAGCTCTCTGATAAGAGTCTCCTAGCAACTTCCGACTTTGTTTTAAAGGTAACTTAACGCAAAAGCTACCGTCGTCTAAGCGCACAGTGTTGGCGTTAAAGTGTTCCTCGCATAATTTCTCTTCGTGAGAATAATGATCTGACTGATGGCTAACCTCCTCCAGTTGCCAAAAACGCGTTAATTGGTTTTGAATGTCGTCATCAAAAGTTGAGGTAACACTAGTGCTAGGATGGACCGATAATAAATTGCATTTAATATGCGATGGCATTGTCAACCCATGGCGACTCGTAATAGGGCCTGAAACTAAAAACCCAAGTTTGCTTTTACAAAGGATCGGCTGCCCATCACCTAATTTAATTTTTTGATTCCCTAACAGATCCCAAAATAAATCTGCTCCGATGATCATATCCACATCCGATGGTGTATAAAAGTATGGGTCTGCTAGACAAATATCTGATGGTATGTTTAAATTGGACAGATCAACATGACAGGACGGAACAGCGTCTGTAATTGAGGGCAAAACAAAACATTGCAACTTTGTTGCGAAGCGCTCATCAAGCGACTTCATTTCAACTCGACACATTTTATTTATAGGCGACAATGTATTATTTATACCTAATACGGTTTTATTTACAAAATCAGTCGCCAGGTTTAGTCTGCCATACATTTTTTGAGTTAAAATACAAGACGTACTGCCGCTATCAAGAATACAACGTGCAATATGTTCCTGATTATTGCAATCATATAATTTAATTAATGCAGTTGACAGCAGTACGTCTTGAGTATGTCAAAATGATTCCGAAGCGCGCGGCGCGACGTTTGCTGACAGTGCAACCTGGGCCGGCTGATCGAGACCGGGTTGAGAGAAATGCGCCCGCGCAGTCTGCTGCTCGGCACTGCTGAGACCGCCCGTGCAATTATCGCTGTTTACGATTGATCGAGGCATGCTATCTGATACATGAATTAGTGTATGGTGTTTACGTTTGCATATCTTACAACCAGGTTTTTTACAGTGATTAGCGTAATGACCACCACGAAAACAGTTAAAACAAACCTTATAATTAGGTAATAATTGTAAACGCGCTGTGTTACTTAACGCAAGGAATTGCGAGCAATTAGATAAACAATGATCACCTTTACATCTCGGACATGATTTAACCGGTGGCGACGGCTTATTGTTATTACTACCTGGCCTGTCGTGCACTGTTATCATAGATTTAACCTTAGGCGCGGTTTTTATCGGTGGTTGTGACTGCATAGACGAGAATTCCAGCGTTTCAAGTAAATCGGCACGGTTTTGTAGGAATGCTAGGAATTCGTCGAACGTAACCGTTTTGTTTTTGTCCAAGCTACCTTTGGACTCCTCCCACTCACGAAATGTTTTAGAATCTAACTTGTGCGAAATAATATGTAGGAGAAGTGTAGACCAGTGTTTTACAGGCTCGCCTAGGGTCTCCAGGGAACGTAGGTTTTTGTTGACCTGATCAATAACCCGTTTAATGTGACTGGACGACTCTCGTGTAATCGGTTCAATATTGAACAGTGCCGAAACGTGATTTTGTAGAAGCTGTCGCTTATTATTGAAGCGATCACAGAGAAGTTTCCAAGCCAAGGAATAGTTTGCAGATGAGAATTCCACCGACTGTATGACGACTGCTGCCGAGGCCTCCAGAGAACCCCTCAGGTAGTGAAATTTATTTATGTCGTCTATTTCGTCATTTGAATGAATGAGGCTGGTAAAGGTGTCGCGGAAACATAGCCAGTTATCATATGAGCCGTCGTACTTTGGAAGAGTAATGGTTGGCAACCGAACAGGGTTATATTTTCCCTTTTGTGACGATGCTGACTGTTCGCTTGCTGCTGAACTGAACCGTGATTCTAGCCTTTTAGTGTTCCTGGCGGCAATATCTTGCGCCAATCCCAGTAACTTGAAGTACTTATCTTCAAATTCAGCTCGCTCAGGCAATTGAGCGTCAGGTTTAGTAGAACTACACTCTAGTTTTAATTGAACCTCATCGTACTGTTCATACACCGTTTCCATTCGAGAAGTACGCAATTGCAACTCATTTACCTCAGCCGACGTTAATGAAGCAGTGTCCAATTCGTCCAAGTAACGCTCAAAAATAGTTAAACGTCCTTTGCAACTAGCCCGCTTGGCAATCAACTCTTTTTCGTTTTCCTCAACCATTGTGGGAAGCGAGTGAAGCAACCTGGTATGTTATTACAATATTCTGTTAATACCTAATTTATTTATTTTAATTTCTACAGTTCATATTTCTAGGATGTAAGCAAGTTTTAATTTTAAGTTAGGTTAATCTAAGTACAAAGGTAGAAACAAAACCTTTCACAAGATGATTACTTTTTGGCTTTTCAATGCACATAAGTATAGAAATTAAATTAATGGCTAGTTTACAGTTAGCATTTAAATTATGGTTTCACTTATTACTTAACTAAAGCCTAATTTATGTGTTGTACAAAAAACGATCTGAACTATTTTTTCAATAAATTTATACAAATATCCATTAATTAACACAATTATTAATTATTATGTTATACTAATAATGTATTATTAATAAACAGATCGGTTCACATTAACATTGGCTAAAATTATAAAACACAGCTAAGCACATGGATACTAACCTTGTCACAATTTAATAATTACGCTAAATAATACCTTTAGAGTGTTGGGTTGAATATATTAAGAACACTGATCACTGGATTAGCACACATCAATTAAAGTTATAAATTATTTTTTAAATCTCGACCACTATTCGATGATCCTTTGTCTCTTCTTTGTTCCGTATAATGTGCCACCCGGTGTAAATTGGTTAACTCTCCGGTAATTAACTCCGTATTTCACGAAAACTGATTAATTACATCGCTGATATTCTCTCTCCGGATCTGTAGGACCATGTTTAGGAGTTTCGGGAGAATTAATTTAAATAGCGCAATTATATTATTAGAGACATGTACTTTATTGCCTCTCTCTTACAAGCTTAACAAAAAGTGACTTAAATCTATAACTCCTATATATCTAATGGACGACGATGTCGACCGAACGGCGCATTGCTATTGCATTTGCGTAGGCGCATTCTTCAACACTCCCCATACTTAGAACTGAAACTCAAAAATTTTTTTTTTCATCAAACACATACGTGTGGGGTATCTATGGATAGGTCTTTAAAAATGATATCGAGGTTTCTGAAATACTTTTTTCTAAACCGAATAGTTTGCGTGACAGACGCTTCCAAAGTGGAAAAAAGTTGGTCCCCCCCCCCTCTAACTTCTAAAATATGAAAATGAAAAATCTAAAAAAAACATATGATGTACATTACTATAAAAACTACCAACGAAAATTGTTTTGAACGAGATCTAGTAAGTAGTTTTTTTTTTTATATTTTAATACCTAACTTTGCACCTAATTTATATGGGGCGCTATACATACCAGGTGCAAACTTAACTTAACCACTTAGGGATGGAAAGTGTGTGTACGGAACCCTCGGTGTGCGAGTCCGACTCGCACTTGGCCGGTTTTTTTAATTTACATATCTGGCCGCTAGGTGGCGCCTCCTTCTTCGCATATATAACTTGTATGTATCTAAGTCGTGTGCGTAATAAATACGTTTTTATAAGAAATCTTGCTCAATGATTTATTACCAATACCTGAATCAATAGGTTATGGGCCCGGAAGAAACGCAAAATAAAAGTCCACTGACAAAATTGAGTGAAGAGCAGAATTTTTTTTCAAGTTAGTTCACGAGAACGTGCCGAACATAACCTCAAAGATGGAGGTTGCAAACTCGATGAAAATTGAAAAATTTGATGGTCGTAATTTCCTGCAATGGAAGTTTCAAGTGAAGTGTGCTCTCAGAGCAAAAGGCTTAGATATAAATATGTTGAAGCCTGAAGATCCCACGAAAATAACGGAATGGGATAGGAGAGATGGCATGGCGATGTTCATTTTAACGTCTTCAATGGATCTTAACCAGATTTCGTTAATAGAAAACTGCGATACCGCAAAAGGAGTTATGAACAAATTGGAAGCGATTTATGAACACAAGTCGGAATTTAACAAGATGATGGTACATGAGCAATTCTACCAATATAGTTACTGTTCGAGTGATTCTATGGCACAGCATGTGTCGAAAGTGGAAAGCCTGGCAAAACAATTGCGAGAATCAGGTGAAAAAATCAGCGACACTGCAGTCATCACTAAAATATTGACAACATTACCAACATCATATCGTTCACTTCGTCAAGCTTGGCTGTCACTAGACAAAGACAGTCAAACGATTCAAAACTTGACATCAAGACTCATTGATGAAGAAGCAAGCCTTTCTAAAGACCTAACCAGTGAGACGGCTTTTGTGACGAGCAAAGGCTATGTGAAGAATTTAAAAAATGAGAGGAAATCCAAGTCAAGCCAACCCGAAGCATAGATTTGTGTGTTACAATTGTAATAAGAGGGGCCATTTTGCAAGAGACTGCAAAGCACCTAAGAAATCTGTTCGCAAGAACCAAGAGCAGCCTGACATGTTAGCATTTAGTGTTGAAAACAATTCTTCTGAAGTCTGTAGTGAAGATGTATGGATTTTGGATAGTGGAGCCTCGATGCATATGACATACAAGCGTGATTATTTTTGTGAGCTTGAAGAGTACCAGACCCCTAATGTAAATAGAACTGTCAAGCTAGGAAACAAACAAGATATAGAAGTTTGTGGGAAAGGTTCTATATTAATAAACAGATTGGTGGATGGACAATGGGTACAAAGTGCTCTAAGAGATGTATTGTATGTACCTGACCTGAGCAGAAATTTGTTTTCGGAGGGTGCAGCAACCAGGAAAGGATACATGATAGTGAAGAACAGACAAAGTGCATTATTAATGCTAAATAACACTGTGGCTATGTGTGCTCAATTAAAAGAAAATAATCTTTATGAGTTGAACATTAAGACTGTGAAACAAGAAAGTTGCAATGTGGTACAATCTGACATTAAAGTGTGGCATGAGAGGTTAGGTCATGTGAATATTAAGGAAATTCAAAACATGAGTAAAAATGGTGCTATTCCTGTGACATTGACTGGAAGTGATAATTTTGTTTGTGAAGCGTGCCAATATGGCAAACAAGCACGGTTGCCCTTCAAGAAATCTCATAGAGGCCCATCTCAGCCTGGAGATATTGTTTACAGTGATGTCTGTGGTCCCCTAGAGGAAGTTTCTGTATCAGGCATGAGATATTTTGTTCTTTTCAAAGATGGAGCAACAAGTTATCGCCATATTTACTTCATGAAGCATAAAAGTGAAGTGTTCGACTGTTTTAGAAAATATAATGCTATTGTAAACAATAAATTTCTTCATGATGTGCGCACTTTACATACGGATAATGGCAGGCTGAGGCTGTAAATTGTGCAGTTTACCTATTAAACAGAACTTCATCCAGCCAAACTCCTAGTGTGTCTCCATATGAACTATGGTTTGGAGATCGACCAAGCCTTCAGCATACCAGAATATTTGGATCAGTTGGATATGTTCACACCCCAAAAGAAAAAAGAAAGAAGTTAGATAAGAAAAGTGTGAAGATGTTGTTGGTTGGGTATGACCAAGAAAACTATAGAATGTATGATCAAGTCACAAGAAAAATTACTGTGTCTAGAGATGTCAAATTTGATGAAAACAGTGTGATACAACAAAGACAAAATTTTACACAGTTACATATAAATGATGTTGAAAGTGAGAAAAGTGATAATGAGGAACAGCGAGTAGAACCACTGATCGTGCAAAGTGATATGCACCAGGCAGAGATTATTGAAGATTTGTCATCTGATGATAGTATGCAGAGCGTTAACAATGATTTTGACGAATCATACCGTCCTCCTATACAAGGTATCATAGAGGATGAGGGACAACGAAGCAATGTGACACTCCGCCCCCGACAAACTAGAAATTTGGAAGCAAATTTTATGGAAGTAGAGATACCTAAAACCTATGAAGAGGCAGTAAATGGTATGAATCAACAGGAATGGAAGAAAGCTATTAAAGAAGAGCTACAATCACATCAGAATAATAATACATGGACTATAACTGACATGACTGCAAAGAAACCTATTACATGTAAATGGGTGTTCTGTGTTAAAAGGCACAAGGAAGGAGAAATTGAAAGGTTTAAGGCAAGATTATGTGCTCGTGGATTCTCACAAATCAAAGATCTAGATTATACAGAAACATTCTCACCAACTACCAGGTACGATTCCATTAGGTTGTTATTGAGTATAGCCGCCAGAGATGACCTTGAGATCCAGCAGTTTGATGTGAAGACAGCCTTCCTGTATGGCGACCTCTCTGAAGAGATATATATGGAGGTGCAAGAGGGTGTTGAGGCAGAGTCTACTAAAGTATGTAAGTTGAACAAATCTTTATATGGTCTTAAACAAAGCTCGAGATGCTGGAATAAAAAGTTTTGTTCATTTCTAACCACATATGGTTTTAAATTATGGTCAATCTGATAACTGTGTCTTTGTGGGATATTTTGACAATGTCAAAGTACTATTAGTCATATATGTTGATGATGGGTTGTTGATGTCAAAAAGTAAGGACATTTATTCTGTAATATTAAAGGATTTAAAAACAAAATTTGATGTTAAAGTTTTAAATTGCAATTCATTTGTGGGCATGGAAATTAATAAAAGCAAGAATTGTGTGTCTGTAAACCAGAAGCATTACATAGAGACTTTAATAAATAAATTTAACATGACAAATGCTAATGGCTGTAGTACACCTGCTGATGTAAACATACAATTATCGAAAAACATGGATCTTGAAATGTCTAATCATTTTCCATATAGGGAAGCAGTGGGAGCCTTATTGTTTTTATCATCTGTGTCCAGGCCCGATATAGCATATGCAGTTAATATTGTGAGTAGGTATGTAAGCAATCCAGATACTGTCCATGTAAATGCATTAAAGCGAATAATACGTTATTTGATAGATACTAAAGATATGTCAATTTGTTATTACAATGATAGTGACCTAGTAGGGTACTCTGACTCTGATTTTGCAGGGGATGTTGATACTAGGAAGTCAAATACTGGGTACATATTTTTGATGAATGGTGGACCTGTTACATGGGCTTGTAAAAAACAAACCACCGTTGCCATGTCCACAATGGAGGCAGAGTACATGGCTGCTAGTGATGCAGCTAAAGAGATATTGTGGCTTAGACAGTTTTTTTTAGATATAAACGAGCCCCAAGAATCAGTTACATTAAATATAGATAATCAGAGTGCAATTTAGTTGATACATAATCCAGTCTTCCATAAGCGAAGCAAGCATATAGATGTTAAATACCATTTTATAAGAGACTGTGTTCAAAGAAAAATAATAGTATCTAACTTCTCGTAAAATTATAGCCGCGGAGCAGTTCGGTTTTCAAAGAGGAGTTTCAACGACTGATGCCTTGCTTGAGATGACCGATTTCGTGTCAGAAGCCCTAAACCATAAAGAAAATGTAATATCAATCCTATTAGATTTATCAAAAGCTTTTGACTGCGTAAGTTTTGATATCATGTTGGAGGTTCTGAATCGCTACGGGATTCGTGGTGTAAATAACAAGTGGTTTGAGTCATACCTAAAGCAGCGGGAGCAATGTGTTGTAATTTCTGCTCTAGATCATGACTCAAATACTGTAGTTGATTTGAAATTGAAGTATACATGTTTGCAATATGGTGTTCCCCAAGGAAGCATCCTAGGAGCCATCCTGTTTCTCTTATATGTGAATCTCTTACCAAGGCTATTGTCTCACAAGCTTATTATGTTTGCCGACGACGTTACTGTTCTCCTCAAGTTTAAACGTAATGAAACAGCAAATCTCTGTGACGCATTAAAAAATGAACTTGCGAAAATTGTCGACTGGTTTGCCAGTATTAACTTGACTATCAATATGAACAAAACTAAATTTGTTCATTTTCGGAGTCATAGGACAGAGAGGGCTATGATTAATAATATTCAATTATATGATGGTACTGTTCAAGTTGTGGACGATACCAAGTTTCTGGGAATTTACGTTGACGGTAATCTATCGTGGAAGAAACATGTGGATTTTCTTGTTGGTAAGCTTAGCAGTTTCACGTTTGCCTTGCGAGTTTTGGCAAGGTCCGCAACATAAGCGGCGACAATCCAAGCATACTATGCCTTCGTGCAATCCCACATTATCTATGGTCTGGCGATATGGGGTGGTTGTGTAGATATAGATCGATTGTTCAAGCTGCAAAAGAAATGTGTAAGAATTCTGGACGGAATTAAGGCAAACCGCATATCATGTAGACCATCTTTCATAAAACTTGGAATACCTACTCTAACATCGCTTTACATCATCGAGCTGTGCAAGTTGGTAAGAAGACATTCTGAAAAATATCCACCAAAAACCGACTTTAGAAGCAACAGATTAAACTCTATGTTCTCTTGCGATGTCCGTGTCCCCGTTGCCAAAACAAGCAGGTATCGACGATGTCCGAGTTTTGTTGCTCCTAAAGTTTATAATTCCTTGCCAGGTGACATCAAGACATTGACTGATTCTGAGTTTTTGAATGCTTTAAAAAAACACTTGATTGTCTTATGCCCTTATAGTCTTGATGAGTTTTACAACGCTCATCAATAATCAAATGTAGACTCTTAATATGTATTTGTTTTTTGATGTCTTATTTATTTATTACCGTACAGTCTTAATTTAGTCTAAATGTAACCAAATTGATTAATTGTATTTTATTACCGTATCGATTGAATTGTTCTAAATCTATTATTATTACTATTATTATTGGTTAATGTATTGTATTGTCAAATTTTCTGTTATTATAATTAATGACTTAAATATTAAGGCAATTAAATGTTAGATATAAGCATACATTCCTAGCTACACCTTCGGGTAAAATTGTATCACAATTTATGGCTAAATAAATAAATTTTTATTTATTTTATTTATTTAAATCAGACAACTATAACGGTCCATTCTGTGTTAGTAAACTTAGGAAAACTATATTAGTACTTAATAATTAATAATTAACATGGATTTAGTCCTCTGACTGAGATTCCACATTATAGGACAGTTAACCTTAGCCGCTATCATATTTAGGATGCTGTTACTACTTCTCCGTACCCTTTCCAGTAGTGAGGCAGTTTTCTTGCGCCAGACAGCATCGAAACTGTCTGTGCGCGCCTCCACGAACATTTTCGATGCACTACAAAACCTCGGTCTTCGCAACAAATGAAATGAATGAATGAATTAATATCAAATATGTTCAAAGTTCCTCTCAATTAGCTGATTTCCTCACTAAGGCTTTACCTGCATGCAAATTTAATGCAATTAGAGATAATGTAATGTTCTAGCAGCATATTAGTACTAGTTTTCATACTTATTGTATAGTTTCATATATGTAAGATTTGTTGGCCACTCAATTGCTTCGAATTTTGAGTTGAACTCTATTTATATAGTAAAATAAGAGCGGTGACAGGTACCCGTAGTTACCAAAAGCAATTGAATGGTTAAGTGTACTATAGATTGGAACCTTATCAATTTAAGTGGGAGTATTGAAATATAAATTTATAAGGTTTCTCTCATCTTTATAAACGCTTCATGAGCGTAGGTTACTTTGTAAACTGTTTTTTTAATTTACATATCTGGCCGCTAGGTGGCGCCTCCTTCTTCGCATATATAACTTGTATGTATCTAAGTCGTGTGCGTAATAAATACGTTTTTATAAGAAATCTTGCTCAATGATTTATTACCAATACCTGAATCAATACATTCGTATCCGGCGCCATGAATACCAGGTGCAAACTTAACTCAACCCGGCCAGTACGGTGGTAAAAAAAAAATAGTTTTGGTTATTATTTCTCCACAAGGTAATTTTTTGTCCATAACCTACTAAAGTGATATACACTAATTTTCAAATCAATATGAAATGGCTTTGAGAGGTCGCTATCAATATACTTATTTTGGTATAGAAAATAGTGGACCTCGAATACTTTTAGTGGCAATTTTTGTTAACAGTTAAAAATTCCTTATTACCTATAATCTCTTGTTTGTGTTTTCGTAAATGCACTTTTACTACATTAGAAATTGTGATCAAATCATAGCGACTAATAAATAATTTCAAAATTTAATTAATTTATTTGGTATGATGATTACTGCTTGATAAATGATAACCGAACGAAAAAAGCCATGTGGAGCCAAGATTGAGTACACTTTTTTTCTTCATACAAAGAGGGACCACCCTGCCGGCTGGTTAGGATGGGATCAGTATTACTAATGTTAAAAATGATTACAGACGAGAATCTCCCAGCGGTGAAGCTGCCGGTCCACGAAGGGCGCGACTACCTCTGGGCCAAGACGAAGGAGGCATTCAGATACGTGTACGAACACCACAGGAGAGATGCTGACTGGTTCCTAAAGGCTGACGATGACACGTATGTAAAAGTAGAGCATAGCTAATGCTATTTGGTGCACAAATCCGTCCCATCCACATTTTTTATCAGTGTTAATGTTAAAATTCATGGTCTTCCTTTTATTTCTGACACTACTTATGTTAAACCATGAATACTAAGATCAAAGCAAGAAAAATTGAAAAAGGAGCTACCTGGTGGAAGGGACCGGGAATCGAACCCGGTACCTCTGGATTACCGGTCCAGCGCGTTAGCCACTTCGCTACCCTCGCTCCACGTAGACCTGACGAATTTTTCCTTACGCTTTGTGTGTCGATCTTTGCATTGTTTATTTGAAAGGTTTTTGCACCTTAGCGACCTCTATGTAAATACGTTAACTACTTATGTTACTTAGCAAAAAATAATCCTTATGATGAAGCCTTTCGATCGGTATGATAAAGCTACAGGGTAATTATTTTTCTCGTGTAACGGGTTCGATTCCCGGTTCAACCATGTAATTATTTAAAAATCAATGAATGCAGTTTAAATTGTTGCCCTGTATAATTATTATGTTTTCAGGTACGTGGTGGTGGAGAATTTGCGCTACATGTTGTCAGAACACGACAGCCGAGACCCGGTCTACTTCGGCTGTCGGTTTAAACCTTTCACTAAGCAGGTATTATGTCCGTTAAATCTATAACCAAGAATTATATGAAATACTACACGGTGCCCCATACTTCGTACGTGTGATATTTTTTTACCGTACTCGAGTAAAAGATACCCTATAACCATCTTTAGAAGTTGAGCTATCCCTGTACCGAAGTTGGTTAAAATCGACGACGTGATGCGACGACAAAGGAAATTATGAAAACAGATGGCGCCAGGATGGCACGGCGCCTCCATACAACACAAATGACGGTCCTGCATCACGCTGTTAAGATTTTTCCTGAAGTCATGACTCTCCATAGAAATAATATTTTCAAAACAATCCTAATATCTGTTGGCTGAATGTATGTATGTATTTATTTTTTATCATATTTATGTATTTATTTGTTTTTATGTATATAGGTATTATTACTATTATTATCCGATTTTTGCACCGCCTAATAACAAAATCTCATTTTTTGAAGTTCTCCACTACCCAAAGGATGTCTGGAAGAGATCACTCTTTAGCGATAAGACCGCCTGTTGTTTACCTCTAATTGTAATGTCTTGCATTGCATTTCTCCTGTATATTTTATGAGGTGTGCAATAAAGAGTACTTGTCTTGTCTTGTCTAATAATAGTATAGAGTGGTATAGATTAGGTATCCGTAAATTCGTCCGCGGTGAACTATCCTAAAACCATCGGTGTCCAGCTATCCCTGTACAAAAATGGTTAAAATCTGTCCAGGTATTTCGGCGTGATAAGCAGACAAAGAAATTTTCACCAACATTTTTCCTGGAATTACCGCGCTCCGTAGAAAACTGTTTTTCAACACAATCTTAGAGTTTAATAATATTTTAAGGCCCACACACACCCACATTCGTGTACGTCTAGTATAACTGTCTGTTTGACGCGCGACGACAACACTTCCTGTCACTTTCCTTTCAATACCTTGCGAGCAAGATGGGTGATGCAGAGTCGCGCGACAAGCGAAGTCGCGGTAAGATATACTAGCCCTCAGGCCAGGGCCCCTAGGCACATTTGGGGCCCCCTCCCCTATCTCACAACGCTTTTTCAGCAAATTAGGTAGTAGTATTTTAAGTGATAAATAAGGGGAAATAAGTACCTATAGTGCAAGTCCTGCTTCTAGGACTGGGGCCCCGAGACTAGACTGGCTTAGGCCTAGGGGTAATAAGTTTCTGTCTAAATTTTCATTTTTGTGACAAGCTTTTATAGCCGTCTGTACTTTTATTTGAACATCCATCAATTGCTCACAGAGACGATTCTAAAGAGCCCAAACTCACGACGTCACAATAGGGTAGTTTGGGCATTAAACGGACCGGTGTTCATTAATACAATAAATGACATAAATAAATTAATATTACCTATAGGTCAATTGTCAATTGATTTATTTATCGTCGTTGTTATTTCGTTAACTGACTCTCCGTAACAAATCATATGTTTGGTTTGCATTAATCACCAAAAATAATATTGATCAATTAATTCAATTAATTACGTGATTTTTGTCGTAAATTATTTAAATTTATAAACATATACAAAGAAAAAAGCATCTAAAATATTATAGATTTTATTGTTTATAACTTAATAACAAGTGGAGTATATTATACTATACTATACTTAATAAAAAATACGAAAAAATAGTGATAATCATTATTGAAAAAAAGAATATTAAAGTTTATTGGGTTCATAACTGTTACTTTTTCCTTATTTATTAATACAGGTCCGTTTACTCCCCAAACTACCCTATTGTCACGTGACTGCGACGAAAATCCGGGGTCTAAATATAATTTTCTCAAACATGCAATGAAATATCGTCGTAACGTGCGTTAGAACAGGCTTCGAAGTGTCAAGTTTTGGGCGGAACAATTCGAGAGAACTGTAAAGGAATTTCATACAAAATTGAAGGCCTAAGCCGGGAAGTAATTTGTTTTTAATTTTAAAGTAAACATGGCGTCTGTGTGTATGAACAGCTGATATATTTTTTTTTTCTAGTAGCTACCCATTCAGCCATCGGACCAACAATATCCGTGTTAATGCCTAGTACACACGAACTGAAAATACCGTCTATACGTAAGTCACCAGAGACTATAGACAATATTAAAAATCATCTGCCTTTATTTTACTTATTATAGAAACTAAGATTCTTATTATCAGGTTGTGTATAATGGCCCTAATATTCGCACACTACACACGTGGACTTATTAAAGAAAAAAAATATAGAGGGATTGGAGGGAAAATTAAAAATACTTTTTTTAAACATGGCGTCTGTGTTCATGAACTGGCTGAACAGCTGAATTATGTTTTTTTGAGTGGTGTATTTTTTTTTTCATTGCTTATGTTTGAGAAAAGCACTATACATGCCTTAGCCGTGAAAAGGGCTTGCCGGCTTCGTATCACTATACGGCCTCCCTTAAGGTCGGCCGTCCATACCTACTCAGCCGGCAAGCCCTTATTTCCCGGCGTCTGCAGTAATGTACTATTTCATTATCCAGGGTTACATGAGCGGCGGAGCTGGATACGTTCTGAGCAGAGACGCGCTAGAACTGTTCGTGAACAAGGGCCTCCCCTCACCGCATCTATGCATGGCCAGCGAGCACGGCCCCGAGGACGCTTTGATGGGTACGTGCTCCATTGTCCAAGACTACATCAAATAACTTATGGAATAGATTCAAGTGCGAGAGAGACAGAAAGTTGATCCATGTAAAACCACGGATCCCGAGCGTCTATCCAGTGGTTAAGCAACTGCCTACTGAGCCGACGGTCCTGGGTTCGAATCCCGGCAAGGGCAAATTAAAAAAAAAAAATTAAAAATTGTTTATTTCAGACCATAGATCCATAATAGTGTTAGTAACAATTGTGACTTACAAAACTATGTTAGAAAAAAGAAACAAAACATGTTAACAGAGAACCGCTTAAAAGAAAAATATGGCCGACTGGTAGGAGCAAGTAGCGAACGTTTTATTCACTACTTGACCCTACCAGTGACCACTTCAACCCAATACTTAGTGAGCGGGCAGTCGAGGCGCTCTGACAACACCCTCAGCATGCTGTTGCTGCTGCTTCGCATCCGCTTTAGCAGTGAGGCTATTCTTTTCCGCCGAATGGCAAAAAAGTCGTCCACCCGAGCCTCGGCAAACATGCCTGATGCACTACAGTGCTTTGGCAGCTTCAACAGCACCCTGAGGATGTTGTTGTACTGAACCCGCATGGTATTATAGGCCCTCTGAGTAAATCTCACCCACAGGCTGCACGTGTAAAATGTTTGACAGTAAGCTTTAAAAAGGGACAACTTGACTTGTTCGTTACAACGTGCAAACCTGCGGGCGAGCATGTTGCCTCGTACTGCCAACGCTCTTCTCTCCCTCTCCATATCCACGTCGTCATTTAGATCCGCGGTGAGCATATGGCCTAAATACTTAAATTTATCCACTACTTTAAGGGGTTGGCCCCCCAGCATGATCTTAGGCACGGTGTTTGTATTATATTTTCGGGCTTTAAAAATAAGCACCTCGCTTTTGTTAGCATTGTATCTAAGACCATGCTGTAGAGCGTATTCCTCACACAATCTAAGTAGATCCCTAATGGAGTCGACTGACGGTCCCAGCAGCACCATGTCGTCCGCATAGCTTATGTTATTGAAACATATTTCACCAATATGGCAGCCGACATGCGTACCGCTGAGCTTCCCTATCAACTCGTCCATATAAAGGTTAAACAGGATAGGGGATGACAGCCCTCCCTGTCTTACCCCGCACTTCAACCTATATACATCCGAGTCGACCCCCGCCCATCTTACCCGATTGACCTGGCTGTTATACCAATACTTAAGTAAAGCTATGCACTCCCTAGGTATATTGGTTTCTTGTAGCTTATCCCACAGCTTTTCGTATACAACCAGGTCAAAAGCTTTGGACAAATCCAGGAAACACGCATAGATGGGCGTGTTCCTGTCCTTATAGTACCTGACAGCCTGCTTAACGCACAAAATTGCGCTTTCCGTAGAGAGACCTGGCCGGAAGCCGAATTGAGCATCGTGCAATGTAATATGTTTACAAAGTTGTTCATTAAGCAAGCCGTCAAGCACTTTAGCCAGTACAGTGGCAAGCGAGATGGGTCTGTAGTTGCCCATGTCCGATAGGTCACCCGTTTTGTTCTTAACTAGCGGAATTACCACTGTACTTGTGAGTTGCTGGGGTAGATAGGCGTGTCTGATGCACAGGGTGAAGAACATTGCCAGGACGCGCGGCAAGTGCACCCCCGCATGTTTAAGATGCTCGATACTGAGACCATCATGTCCCGGCGATTTACCCCTTTGCATATTTTTAATGATTTTGTCAACTTCTTTAGCTGTAAATCTCAAGGAAGCCTCACCCATGATAGTCTCAGCATCTCCCACCACCTCCGCATTCGACTCCAACAAAGGACCCACGGCAAACAACCTGCAGAAATTATTAGCGATAGCTTTTTTGTCACACTGTCCTCCCACGCTCACAGGGACTCCCGGCTTGATGTTCAATTTGTTCGTGTTTTTCCAGAAAGCTTTGAAATCCTTAGCTGTCCGGTTTGTGGCAAGAATATCGCTTTTAATTTGTTCTTGTCTGTCCTGACACCATTTCAGCTTGGACTTAAAAAGCTTTCTGGTTTCACACATATCCCGGTAGATAGGACCCTGTTTAGGCCTGTTCGCAGACACCCACATCAAAAATTTCTCCCGGGCAGCCCCGTGAGCATCGGCCACGTACTTGTTCCAGCCAGCCACCTGTCTACAACGATTTCTCCTACCCTCTTTACTAGACTTTTTAGCCGCATCCGTTAACGTATTTACTATGTAGCTATACATATTATCTAGCACTATTTTATGATTGGGATCGTTACATAGCTTATCTGCGCACGATGTTAGCTCAGCTGGAAAGTCTAGTAGTTTTAGCTCACTGTGACAAATTGACTGGTACAATTCCACTTGATGGGCTTGCCTCTCACCCCAAATTACGCCCTCATTATGTGACGTAAAACCCTCGCATACAATCTCAACTTTATCTAAGTCACACTCTATTATAAGCGGCAGGTGATCGGACCAATACACGTCGTATTTAACCTTGACAGTCTGCACTGTTTTTCTTGCTGCCTCTGTGACAATGCAGTGATCCAACCACCTGTTACACCCATGGGATTCACTTGTAAAAGTATACGTCTGAGAGGTAGCGCCCATCATCTCGAGATCCACACAACACCAATTTTGCGTCTCACAGAACTGCAATAGTTCATTGCAAAAAAGTTCATTGGGATGCGCATTAAAGTCCCCCAAAATGTACACCGGTGCCACATCGGGGTTGTCCTGACTGATTGCAATAATTTCACCCATACACTCTGTAAAAAACGGTAAATTGTCTGGGGAATTCACTGGCATATAAACATTGAATATTAACACCGCCGAATTGGGCATTGTTATCTTTATGGCCGATAACCGCACACTAACGCACTTCACGACTGATACGTCCTTGAACACCGACTTCCTCCATAAAATAGCCACGCCCCCATGCGGACGTCCCGTCAGTAGACCAGCCTCGCAGTCGACCGCCGTAGTGCCTGTGTATGCGAAGTCCTTGTGGATAGTGCCGAGCAGTGGTAGGTCATGACCTAATAGCCATGTTTCTTGTAGTAACAAGACATCAGCCAATTCACACAGCTCCCTTACTCCGTCTATAGACCTCTTCAGGGACTTACAATTAAAACTAATCAGTCTGCTCAGATTATTGCTACTCATTTTGCTTTTTACGTTCCAAATTTCCACTCTCACAGTTTTTACTCGGCAGTTTTTCAAGCCCATCCCTGTCCTTAAGCGATATAAAGCGCCTGAAATAGACCCCCTTGGGCCATAACGCTTCATCCAAAAATATATTCAATTTTGCGCTCGACACATACATCTTATAGGAGTGGTAATCTCTCTGCCTTCGCGTTTTTACCTTAACTAAGTTCACCTTTTCTTTTGTTTTAAGCTGAATATATTCTTTAATGTCACTCTCAGAAACATCCTTATGCACGTTGTAAATAAACAACGGCACCCTGTCCTCCGCCGCTTTAAACTTTAAATTAACAGTAGGTTCAGCGTTGCCTTTACATCCCAAAAATCTATTTCTAAACTTTCTACTCTGAACTTTTTCCCATTTCTCGTCAACTTTTGGCTGTTTCCATTCAACCCCATTCTTCAACTGATCCGCAAAAGTTTGCTTATTACGCTCCATTTCGCATACCTCCTCCATATCCGATGACAGCTGATCCACATTATTAGTAGCTATATTTTGTTCTGAAAAATCAACCTTATTATCCACCAACTTGGTCGAAAACGTCTCATCCATGTGTCTCGGTTCTTCTATAGACCGGTTCGGCGCAGCACACTCATGCGATGACTGTACTACGTCACCGTCGTGCGATAAGGGCGCTGCACTTCTATGCGGCCAAATAATCTGCGCTGCCGCTTGACCTTGGTCCGGTACCTGCGGCCCGCCTCGGTCAATGCCCCCTGTCGCGCGCGGGGACCCGTCGTTTAGCGATAACATACCCATCGGGCCACTGTTCAATAAGTACGCACCTCGCTTTGAATTAACGTTTGCTTGCCCGCGCACTAAGGATGCATATTTATCTTGATTCCATTTGCTCTCAAGATCTTCCAGCTGCTTGTTAGTGGCATATGTATTTTTAATTTCCTGTATTTCGTGCTTTAATCTAACTATGTCCTTCAATAACGCCGAAGCATCCAAAAAATCAAAAGTAACGGCCGGTAACTTGTTTAAGTCTCTTGCCACAAACGTGGGAAGTAATTCACGATCCACATCTCTGAACACTAACATTATATCTTCTAAGTCCCTCTCTGTTTTTCCCTCGTTTCTTCTTATTATTTTCTTCTTGCCTTTATCGTTTAAGGCATCAAATAACAAGGTTTTCGCTTCACTTATTTCTGCCTCATTAAAAGCTGATAAACAAATACGCTTCATGCTTTCATTATCCATTAAACCCGATTTGTTTTGCACATAAGTTAACAGTTCAGATACGCAAAGATTACAATTCGCGCACTTTAACGTCTTTGACGACGACGGAGCCATTATTTTGCAACGCTATGCGCGCACACACACCCGTTCACGATCGCGTACGCGCGTAAACTCAAAAACTCAAAAATATGTGTGTGATGAACTCCAATATTTGTGCCTGGGTCATGGATGTTATTTGTATTTATGTACGTATTTATCTATATAAGTATGTTTATCGTCATCTAGTGTCCGTAACACAAGCCTACTAGAGCTTACTGTGGGACTAGATTTGTGTGAGGTTGTCCGATAATTATTAATTATTATTATCATAATCTTTCCAGGTATATGTCTAGAAAGGATAGGCGTTCGAGCCCTGGACAGCCGTGACAGCCTCGGCCGCGGCCGGTTCTTCCCCTTCACGCCCCAGCACCACTTGTTCCCAAACAAGGACAAGGGCTTCTGGTACTGGAAGTACATCTTCTATCCCACTGACGACGTATGTAATAGTACATCATTACTGCAGAGGTCGCGAACTAAGGGATTGATAGACGAGATTGGCATATAAATTTCTGAAACATGTAATGTCTCATTTTTTTAATGTGGGTACAGTTAGTGGTTTATATTAGGGTGAATCAACTTTTCTCTGTTGCTTGGTGCCATGGTGATGTCCCCTGGGTTACTCTTTAAAACTGCGATTTTCAGCGGCAATATTCAACAAAAATGTTGTAATTGCAGCAGTTATAAGCCCATTTTTATTTAGAATATCTCTTGAACATACCGATATTATATACTATCAACACTTTTCTTAGAAGTTTAATCACCATTGTCTCCTGGGCGACGGGACAGAATAACAACAAGACACAGTTGATCCACCCATTAAACCATTTATACAAAGATCAAATGGTTAATGGTTTGAGATTGGGATAGATAAAACGAGTAATGCAATCCCTGTTTGTACAGTGCTTTTCTCAAACGATGCGAGGAATTATTATAATTGAAATAAATAGTGGATAATTCAGAAAATAAAATTGTATTATCAAATAATAACCATGTTATTGTTATTAAATTTGAGCATTTGACAACATTACATAGCCTGATGACTAATTGTTAGCAGCTGCACTAATATACGCGAAAACAACATTTTCTAAAAACAACAGTCGTCTTTGTTTCATTTCTCTTTCATAAACCGTCATACTCGTACATTTTGATATATTTTTCCTTCTTTGTAGCCATACCAAATTTTGGCCACATCTGTCAAATGAGGCGGAGAACAACTCAGTATATTTTGCCTTTTTACTTTTTAAACATACGTAGAACAAGTCTATTTGAGCTCCATGCTTAACCGCCCCAAAAAGGATACCATAGATTTGGCTTTTTTAGGGTTCCGTAGTCAACTAGGAACCCTTATAGTTTCGCCATGTCCGTATGTCCGTCCGTCCGCGACTTAGCTCCGTGATCATTAGTACCTACTAGAAAGCTGAAATTTGGTATGAGTATGTGTGTATGTATATCGCCGACAACACGGTAAAATAAAAACTAAAAAGAAACTTTTTTTCGGGTACCTCTCGAACGCCTAAAGTGGGGGTAATTTTTTTTTTCGTTTCAACACTAGTGTGTGGGAAGTCGTTGAATAGGTCTTTTAAAAATAATATGGGTCTTCAAACATTATTTTTTGATCAAGTCAGCAGTTTTGTAGAAATTCGCTCCGAAAATAAAAAAAATAGCGTAACTTTTCAACCACGACTCAAAAAATATAGAAAAATTCATGAAAATTAGACCTTATAAGTACTTTCAATGAAAACTATATTGAATAAAATCGGTCGAACCGTTTTTGAGTTATCGCAAAATTTAATAATTTTATTTAAGATGACGTAAGTGCCGCGCGGACACCGAACTTGAACTGATACTTCGAACGTTACACATATTAGTTAAATGCCATACTGCATTAAAACATTCCGCTTAATCTGGCGCGTATAATCGATAAGTTCTAGAAGGTAATAAGTAATTACAGTTACTTTGGCGTTTACGACCTTTTTTATAGAGCTTGAAATCTTTCTCGTAATTTAAACCTCGAAGCCCGTCTTTTGTGAAGGATGGGCAACTACGGAAACCTACACTGAGCGTGGCCCGACATGCTCTTGGCCGGTTTTTTTTATTTCGGAAGTATGCTTTCAGTTGGCTGCATGTAATTTTTCCTTCGTCGGTTAAATAATTTAAAATCTTTTTAAATCTGCTTATAAAAAATATTTATAAGCAGATTTAAAAAGTTAGAGCAGCAGGCAAGACTACACCCGGACATTTGTCGCGGTGACGTCACAATAGGGTAGTTTGGGGAGTAAACGGACCGGTGTTAATTAATACAATAAATGACATAAATAAATTCATATTCTTTATTTAATACCTATAGGTCAATTGTCAATTGATTTATTTATCGTCGTTGTTATTTCGTTAAATGACTCTCCGTAACAAATCAAATATTATTATTTAACAAATCAATTATTATTTAAAAAAAAAATACAATATTTATTGTCAAAACTGTTACTTTTTCCTTATTTATTAACACAGGTCCATTTACTCCCGAAACTACCCTATTGTCACGTGACTGCGACGAAAATCCGGGGTCTAGCAATAACCTTTCACTGTACACAACCACCTGCGATCTGGGTCATTCACGAATTCACTGCCCTAGATATGTAATGTACTACAACATTCACATATGTGTCTGTGTCTGTGACATGCTAGCTCTCAAACGGATGGTACTATTCGAATGCGGATTTTTTGTATCAAGCAATGTTAAAATAAAAATAAACCCCAATGCAACCACATTGGGGTTTATTTTTATTTTATGTTAATGTTATTTGACTACTAATATCGCACTTATTCCAGTGTGGTTACATTTTTTACTTGTTTTTCTCAGGGCCTGGATTGCTGTTCAGATCATGCCATCTCGTTCCACTACGTGAATCCGCAAGAGATGTACATACTCGACTATTTAATCTACCACCTTCGGCCGTACGGTATCAAATACGGCGCGGTCGACTCTAAAGTAATCCAAGTAAGCAATGAGACGAAGCAAGGCACTCAGTAGATTGTAAACGTAGGTTGTTTAAGTGAAAAGTTGTAAAGTTTGTGAAAAAAGAGAATAACATAAGCTGGTATGTTTTGCTGCTATAGAGTCATAGCTATTATGGACTTGCTATCGCTTTTTAGTTTCAATAGTCATAGCTCATGAATCTTATAAACAGGGTGTTTTTTTTTGTCGTGAATGAGAGTGCGAGTGAGTGAATTAGTTACACTGAATAACTTTTACTATAGAGCCAATTACGAAATGGCAAAAAAAACCAGCTACTTAAGACTGCTGTACATACAAAGATCAAAACGCAAAGAAAAATAAATTGCGCTCATACGTAGTCCATACCGGGTCCAATAAAAAAAAATGCTGTTAATTTACCCGCATTAAAGAATCATTTCGAAAAATATAATTGTGTTTCAAAATAAAATATTACCTATTTAAGAGTTAATTGAAGAAATGTATGGGACAGCAGATTTTTTCTTTGCGATTTCAGGGTTGGCCCCACAGTAACAGTTGTTCAGTGTGCCCCTCCATCACCCCCTGGGACTATGCACGACTAAAAACTCAACCTGTATAATAATATATCGCATTTAAAATAAAAATAGTTATTTATTAAACATCTTTCAACTTTATAATTAATTGTAATTGTGTATGTTACGTGTGAATTGTCAATGGTAGAAAGAGAAAATGTAAAACAGTGTTTTTGTTTTCTTTAGGAGTCCGTTGTAAGAGCGTAAAGTCCTTGTATGTGTGTATAAGTCAAATATTTATTTAAATACGTATCCACTGATGACAGCCCACGGTACGCAAGTTTGAAAAAGCACGTAGATAACCTAGGTAACTACCTAGTTGGCAACAGACTATACAAATATCTGATCTATATAATTTGTTGGTAACATAACTCTTTCTACTAAAAAGTAAGGGCCAAAACATAATTACACGATATGACGTCGTTTCATGGAAATACATAAATCCAAAATCAACTTTATCTACATGTAACAAGATTGAAAATTAAAGATAAAATTGAGGATCCGATGTCGTACCTATCTTGCAATGTTCGCATTGTTGTGTTCCGGTGTGGGGGTAAGATAGCCGGTGAAATTACTAGCATAGAGGCATTCTATCTTCGTCCTCCGGGTAGGCAAGCACTTGTGACTCCTCTGGTGTTGCAGGCGTTTATGGGCGACGGTTATCGCTTTCCATCAGGCGATACGTTTGCTCGTTTGCCCCTATGACATAAAAAAATAATAATAATAATTAAAAAAAAAAATAATAATTGTGTTTTGGCCCTGAAACTGATTTTAATTTAAGTGTACATTTATTTTTTGTAATAAGAAAAAAAAATAACTTTAATATATTTTCTATGTACAAGTTATGTACGGTGATGTCTTGTATAGATCGTCTATGTATTTTTAGTGTCCGTTTGACTGCATAAATTTTTAGATTTATAGATAATTTATTACACACGTTTTGCAAAGAAAATTGATATTTTAGGGTACTATAGGGTATGTAAAAATTATTGGAAGACAGTTAAATTATATTTTTTCCCCATGATCCTTTCTGTAAGGAGCTACCAATTGCAGCTTTTTAATTTTTCCTCACATGGCCTTTCGTACATATTTTTTTACGTTTTCATCATGACGGTTTTTTTGGCTGAAAGGAGCCCTACTGGGATTCTCAAACGATATTTCATATTTATATTTAAACGTTCTTTCAGTCATCTTTATCAGCATCACATTATATTAACACACATTTATTTTAGTATATTATTATAACTAGCGACCCGCCCCGACTTCGCACGGGTGCAATGCTGATAAATTATGCATGTATTATACATATAAACCTTCCTCTTGAATCACTCTATTAAAAAAACCGCATCAAAATCCGTTGCGTAGTTTTAAATATTTAAGCATACAAAGGGACATGGGGACAAAGAAAGCGACTTTGTTTTATACTATGTAGTGATAAGCAAAATGAGAAGTAGTAGGAAGTAAACATTTACTTTGCTAAGTTATTACTGTATACTCGTAGCTATTGTAAACAGAGCCTTGTCCTAATATATACCTAATATAGTAAATAGTAATATATAGTGATAGTAAGAATTAGTCATTTGCTAATTTTGTAGATAGTTGCAAACTTTTATAAGTAGTTATCTTAAAACAGTTTAAATTAAGTACTGATATCTATTTGTACATACGTCGAAATGTTCGTTGTGATAAATAGTGTAACTTACAGATATTCACTGAATATTCAAAATTATGTTGTTTTTTTTACCGTTGTCATTTGTAGTTGTCGTTATGGTATAAGAAAACAAGATATAACCCTCCGAAACGACAGGCACTAGCTGACGTCATAACGCTATGATTGGTTGGTTAGGTGTATCATAATAATCATCTTTCCGATTGTTACCTGTCTGAATCTCATAAAATGTTGAGTGTTTTTAATCAATTATTGCAAGAACATTCGATTTAACCAGTGACGTAAGCAAGTCTAGCTAGCCGGAGTGTCGGACCGTGTTTTTAGACCGTGGTTTTCGTGAACATGGTTGGATCTTTTCATTATTCATGTATGGTTCAGTCAGATGCCTGTCATTAAATTATAGGATAGACATATTTTTGTAATGCCACTTTCTAATAAAAAAAAAATCTTTTGATATCATACAACCTTAACCTAATCTAATTACAGGGCGAACGATATGAAGTGTTACCAATTTCAAAAGGCTACGATTTTTTTGGTTGCAACAAAGTTTATTTATTACTAGCTGTGTTGCCCGCGACTTCGTCCGCGTGGCATCTTATCTTGAACATTTTACATCTTTTTTCTTTTTCTTTCAATGTTGAAATTACTTTTCTTTTTTGCAAGTTGTATGAGATTTAAGTCAAGTGGATTTTAATGTTGGTTACTGTTATTCAACAAATAATAAACATTGAAGTGCTGCTCCCATACAACAAAAGTGATTGTTTTTTTTTATTTTATAAGTCATAAGTATTTATTCAATTAACAATTTACATTGCGTTTGAAATCACATTAATAAAAATAAAAAATACAATAACAATAAATTATTCAACCATAATTAATAATAACTCACCATAATTAGATAATACAATGAAATAATATATACAATAACTAGCTGTTGCCCGCGACTTCGTCCGCGTGGAACCATTATCTTGAAAATTTTACATCTTTATTATTTTCAGATCTAAGTAATGTTGAAATTGCTAAACGTGCTTTTTTTGCAATTGTATACGAAATAGTAACGAACCCTTCGTACGTGAGTCCGACTCGCTCTTGGCCTTTTGATGAGTCAGTCAGTCAGGACACTTGCATTTATATATATAGATTAGCGGATTTCCCCATACAAACTTTGCACCCCTTTTTAACCCCCTTAGAGGTGAAATTTTCCAAAACGCTGAAATCTTTTTTTTTGTATTTGATTACGTAAGCTTTCTACAAAGTTTCAAGTCTCTAGTTCAAAAAAAAAAGTTTATCCCATATAAAACTTGCACCCCTTTTTAACCCCCTTAGAGGTGAAATTTTCCAAAACGCTGAAAGTACTTTTTGTGTTTTTGAAAAAGTAATCTTTCTACAAAGTTTCAAGTTTCTAGCTCTAAAAAAAGTTTCCCCCATACAAACTTTGCACCCCTATTTAACCCCCTTAGAGATTGAATTTTCCAAAATCGCTTCTTATCTCTTGTAAACTTTATAAATGCAACCTAGTGTGCAAATTTCAACTCTCTAGCATTTTTAGTTTCGGCTCTGCGTTGATGAGTCAGTCAGTCAGGACACTTGCATTTATATATATAGATAGATAGAAGAAGATTAGCGGATTTCCCCATACAAATTTTGCACCCCTTTTTAACCCCCTTAGAGGTGAAATTTTCCAAAACGCTGAAATTACTTTTTTTGTATTTGATTACGTAAGCTTTCTACAAAGTTTCAAGTCTCTAGTTCAAAAAAAAAAAGTTTCTCCCATATAAACCTTGCACCCCTTTTTAACCCCCTTAGAGGTGAAATTTTCCAAAACGCTGAAAGCACTTTTTGTGTTTTTGAATAAGTAATCTTTCTACAAAGTTTCAAGTTTCTAGCTCTTAAAAAAAAGTTTCCCCCATACAAACTTTGCACCCCTATTTAACCCCCTTAGAGATTGATTTTTTCAAAATCGCTTCTTATCTCTTGTAAACTTTATAAATGCAACCTAGTGTGCAAATTTCAACTCTCTAGCATTTGTATTTTCGGCTCTGCGTTGATGAGTCAGTCAGTCAGGACACTTGCATTTATATATGTAGATAGATAGATAGAAGTAGATTAGCGGATTTCCCCATACAAACTTTGCACCCCTTTTTAACCCCCTTACAGGTGAAATTTTCCAAAACGCTGAAATTTTTTTTTTTTGTATTTGATTACGTAAGCTTTCTACAAAGTTTCAAGTCTCTAGTTCAAAAAAAAAAGTTTCTCCCATATAAACCTTGCACCCCTTTTTAACCCCCTTAGAGGAGAAATTTTCCAAAACGCTGAAAGTACTTTTTGTGTTTTTGAATAAGTAATCTTTCTACAAAGTTTCAAGTTTCTAGCTCTAAAAAAAGTTTCCCCCATACAAACTTTGCACCCCTATTTAACCCCCTTAGAGATTGAATTTTCCAAAATCGCTTCTTATCTCTTGTAAACTTTATAAATGCAACCTAGTGTGCAAATTTCAACTCTCTAGCATTTTTAGTTTCGGCTCTGCGTTGATGAGTCAGTCAGTCAGGACACTTGCATTTATATATATAGATAGATAGAAGAAGATTAGCGGATTTCCCCATACAAATTTTGCACCCCTTTTTAACCCCCTTAGAGGTGAAATTTTCCAAAACGCTGAATTTTTTTTTTGTATTTGATTACGTAAGCTTTCTACAAAGTTTCAAGTCTCTAGTTCAAAAAAAAAAGTTTCTCCCATATAAACCTTGCACCCCTTTTTAACCCCCTTAGAGGAGAAATTTTCCAAAACGCTGAAAGTACTTTTTGTGTTTTTGAATAAGTAATCTTTCTACAAAGTTTCAAGTTTCTAGCTCTTAAAAAAAAGTTTCCCCCATACACACTTTGCACCCCTATTTAACCCCCTTAGAGATTGATTTTTTTCAAAATCGCTTCTTATCTCTTGTAAACTTTATAAATGCAACCTAGTGTGCAAATTTCAACTCTCTAGCATTTGTAGTTTCGGCTCTGCGTTGATAAGTCAGTCAGTCAGGACACTTGCATTTATATATATAGATAGATAGATAGAAGTAGATTAGCGGATTTCCCCATACAAACTTTGCACCCCTTTTTAACCCCCTTAGAGGTGAAATTTTCCAAAACGCTGAAATTACTTTTTTTGTATTTGATTACGTAAGCTTTCTAAAAAGTTTCAAGTCTCTAGTTAATAAAAAAAAGTTTCTCCCATATAAACCTTGCACCCCTTTTTAACCCCCTTAGAGGTGAAATTTTCCAAAACGCCGAAAGTACTTTTTGTGTTTTTGAATAAGTAATCTTTCTACAAAGTTTCAAGTCTCTAGCTCTAAAAAAGTTTCCGCCATACAAACTTTGCACCCCTATTTAACCCCCTTAGAGATTGATTTTTTCAAAATCGCGTCTTATCTCTTGTAAACTTTATAAATGCAACCTAGTGTGCAAATTTCAACTCTCTAGCATTTGTAGTTTCGGCTCTGCGTTGATGAGTCAGTCAGTCAGGACACTTGCATTTATATATATAGATAGATAGATAGAAGTAGATTAGCGGATTTCCCCATACAAACTTTGCACCCCTTTTTAACCCCCTTAGAGGTGAAATTTTCCAAAACGCTGAAATTACTTTTTTTGTATTTGATTACGTAAGCTTTCTACAAAGTTTCAAGTCTCTAGTTCAAAAAAAAAGTTTCTCCCATATAAACCTTGCACCCCTTTTTAACCCCCTTAGAGGTGAAATTTTCCAAAACGCTGAAAGTACTTTTTGTGTTTTTGAAAAAGTAATCTTTCTACAAAGTTTCAAGTCTCTAGCTCTAAAAAAAAGTTTCCCCCATACAAACTTTGCACCCCTATTTAACCCCCTTAGAGATTGAATTTTCCAAAATCGCTTCTTATCTCTTGTAAACTTTATAAATGCAACCTAGTGTGCAAATTTCAACTCTCTAGCATTTGTAGTTTCGGCTCTGCGTTGATGAGTCAGTCAGTCAGGACACTTGCATTTATATATATAGATAGATAGATAGAAGTAGATTAGCGGATTTCCCCATACAAACTTTGCACCCCTTTTTAACCCCCTTAGAGGTGAAATTTTCCAAAACGCTGAAATTACTTTTTTTGTATTTGATTACGTAAGCTTTCTACAAAGTTTCAAGTCTCTAGTTAAAAAAAAAAAGTTTCTCCCATATAAACCTTGCACCCCTTTTTAACCCCCTTAGAGGTGAAATTTTCCAAAACGCTGAAAGTACTTTTTGTGTTTTTGAAAAAGTAATCTTTCTACAAAGTTTCAAGTCTCTAGCTCTAAAAAAAAGTTTCCCCCATACAAACTTTGCACCCCTATTTAACCCCCTTAGAGATTGAATTTTCCAAAATCGCTTCTTATCTCTTGTAAACTTTATAAATGCAACCTAGTGTGCAAATTTCAACTCTCTAGCATTTTTAGTTTCGGCTCTGCGTTGATGAGTCAGTCAGTCAGGACAGTTGCATTTATATATATAGATTAAAATGTCAATATTTAAATAATTATTCAAATATTAATAATTAATTATAATTAACTAACAGGTATTGATGATGTCCACTTTATCAAATAATTAACAGAACCACTATACATATGTTTCAGTTATTGACATTTTTATGCTGATAAAACTCATCAACCGAATAAAAACACTTCATCAGCAAGAAAGACCTCAGTTTATTTTTAAATATGTTGACACTTGTCACTGTCTTTAATTCTATCGGCAACCTATTAAAGAGCGCAATGGACTGAAAACCCGAAGAATGCTTAACCACCTTAAGTCTGGCATCTATCGTTCGAGGCAAGTCTTTTCTCCTCGTAGCTAGGCGCACTTGTCTTTCTTCTGGCGTTTCTATGCAGCTAAGATATTTTACTAAATCGCAAAGAACCACGTGAATATATAAGCTGGGTACCGTAAGGATCTCTAACTAAGAAAAAAAAGACCTTACACGACGTTGTCTGAGGTATCCGAACAATGGTTCTAATTGCCCTTTTCTGAGCAACAAAGGCGGAATTGATGTTATACAGATAGCTGTTTCCCCAGAACTTGATGCTATATCGTAACTTGGACTCGACCAAAGCATAGTAAACCATCTTTAATCGGGACAACTTCACTTCATCCCGGAGGTTTCTGAGTGCATAACAAGCGGAACTAATGGAGTGTACTATTGAGAACAACTCTTTTTTCCAATTTAAACTTGAGTAAATCCAAACACCCAGAAATTTTACTGAATCTACTTGTTCGATTGCTGTATCATTTGATGAAATTTGTAGACAGTCATTGTTTCTTGCAGTGGTTTTGAATAGCAATGCATTTGTTTTAGTGCAGTTCCGTCTTAGGTTGTTTGAGCTGAACCACGTATTTAAAGCATCTAAGGCGAAATTTACACTGTCATTCAATTGTTTAATGTTCTCTGCAGATACGATGGCATTTGTATCATCAGCGAACACCACCAGTTTAGTGTTCTGAGTAAGATTACGCATGTACGGTATTAAGTCATTGAAAAATTGATGTTACTGGTGACCGGAGAGCTGGCGGTTTCCTCGCTCAAAGAATCAGTTTGGCGATTCACCGAGGAAATGCCGCCAGCATCTTTGGCACTATGCCGCAGGGGCCATTTTTAGATTTAGTTTAAGTTTATTATGTTCGAGTTTAGTTTAATTTTTAGTATAGTTTTATTGTAAGTATTTTAAGTTGTATTCCTTAGACTTTATTTTGTATTAGTCATTGATAAAAATTATAAAAAATATTGGACCTAGTATGGAACCGTGTGGAACTCCTCATTCTAATTTGGTAATCTTGAATCTGTGAACAGTTTCTTTATAGTCTTGAACCCATTTTATTTCGACGAAATGCTGTCTGTTTCGAAGATAGCACTGGAAAAGGGATAATACTCTCCCTCTTATACCATAATGTTCCATTTTTTTAAGCAAGATATTGTGATCGGCTGTGTCAAAAGCAGAACTCAGATCAAGGAATAGCCCTGCCACTTTCTTTTTATTATTAAGTAGAGAGACAATATCCTCGAGCAGTGTGGTAATGGCTTCATTCGTGCCCTTGCGTTTTTGATAGCCAAACGGCCTTTCACTTATAATATTGTAAAGATAAAGGTGCTTTATCAGTCTGTCCTTAATGAGTCTTTCCAACAGTTTCGATAGTGTTGGCAGGAGAGAAATAGGCCTGTAATTTTTTGAGTCTTTTTAGACTCCTTTTATGCACAGGTAGGACTTTTGCAACTTTAAACTGATCAGGGAATGTGCTGGACTCTAGGCATTCATTAAATAAATATACTAATGGTTCGGCAAGTATGTCGATGTTTTCTTTTATGATAGATATAGGAATCTCGTCATATCCACTCGACGTTTTGGGTTTAAAATTTTTTACTATACATTTGACCTCTACCGAATTTACCGGATCAAGAACCATATCATTTTGTATCCTAGCAACATTAGTTTGTAACAAAAGGAGTGCTTCCTTTGAAGTATCCTGAGTGCTAATACTTTGAGAAAATTGTTTAGAGAAGATAGAACTCACATCTTCTGGGCAGTTAACTACAACTTTTGAGTCATTTTCATCAACGATTTCTAGATGCAGATTTTCCCTTTTTTGTTGGATTCCCTTAACATTGTAATGTTTGTGGACGATCTTCCATATCTCCTTTGAAGAATCCTTTGCTTTGTCAATTTGGGTTTGTACTGCAAGTCTTTTAGCGTGCCTAATCACTCGTTTAAAAATCATTACATACTTCTTACGGTAGCCAACTATTGAGTCGGATATAGAAGTTTTATGGGCTGTACTCGAAACTCGTATACCTTTAGTTACCCATTTTAATCTGTTACCGTTCTTTGAAGGTAACTTAACTTTCTTTTTCTTGTAGCTCTGTCCGAACAACCTGTTAAATTTTTGTATCAAGGTGTTTACTCCTATATCAACAAAGTTTTCAGCCATAATTTTTTGTCTAAATTTAAATTTACCGGTAGAATCAAGCTTCCCAACCATTTTCCATACAATTTTATTGTTATTATGATTACGGTTTTCTTGAACTGCAAAGCCGCTCAAAATGCCAGCATGACCATTGGCCAGGCCATTATGGTCGATCGTATTAGGAGCCACGCAGGATTCGGGTAAATTTGTCAAAATGTTGTCCAGGCAGGATAGTGAATCATTTTGTATAAAAGTAGCCTTCGAGATGAGATGCCTAAAACTATAAGCTGCAAGCAGCGATAAAAACTCCAATGTTTTATTATCCTCTCTGAACAAATCTACATTGAAGTCACCACTGATAATGCATTTTTTGCTAATGAAGTGTTCTAGGAGCTGTTCAAGCTGGTACATGAATACATTAAAATTCGCATCAATTGGATTTCGATAGCAACATAATACATTTAAATCTGTAGACTCTGTCCTTCGCGCCACAGACCTCGAAACATTCCTCAATATATAATTTTTTACAAATTGAAAGTTCGTCTCATTTTCTACGTAATACATACGTAATGGTACCGAACTTCGTACGCGAGTTCGACTCGCTCTTGGCCTCGTTTTAGTTTTTTTTTTCGGCTAAATTGCTCTAATTACGCGGAATCATTATGAAATCAGGATCCAGGCATCATTATGAAAAAAATTTTTGATCTTCAAACAAATTTTCAACCCCTTTTTCACCACCTTCTGGGCTGAATTTTCAAAAACTCTGAAATCACTTTTCTTATATTCTAATAATATGCCCTTATACAAAGCTTCAAGTCCCGCGCTCAAAAAAATGTTTGATCTCAATACAAACTATCAACCCCCCTTTTACTGCCTTAGGGGTTGAATTTTCAAAAACGCTGAAATCACTTTTTATTAATTACTAATTATATGCCTTTGTACAAAGTTTCAAGTCCGGCGCTGACAAAAAGGTTTGATGTCCATACAAACTTTCAACCCCTTTTTCACCACCTTTAGGGCTATAATTTAAAAAATGCTGAAATTACTTTTCTTGTATTATAATAATATGCCTTTACATAAAGTTTCAAGTTCCGCACCCAAAAACACATTTTGATCTTCATACAAACTTTCAACCCCTTTTTCACCACCTTCAGGGCTGAATTTTCAAAAACGCTGAAATTAGTTTTCTTGTATTCTAATAATACAGGGTATAACCGACGGTGTACCGAAAACTGAAACCATGGCTTCAAACCATTATTCTGGACTGGAAAATCGTGGAAATTTCTTTGAGAAAATTCACAAATTTTCCACGCGAGTTTTCATTTTTTTCTTTATTTTTCCGTTAATCGAAATCTACCGGTAACAATTTTTCATGAAAAATAGCATGAAAATACATTTTTATAAATAATGACACAAAGGTAAATTAAGAAAGAAAAATTGAATGCGATCTACTGCAATCGAAGCGGGATTTGAACCCGCGACCTCTGCGTTTCCGGCGCATTGCTCTTCCAACTGAGCTATCCGACCGCTACGTCAATCGCACGAAATCTTTCATCCCTTAATTCTTTACGCTACTGGAGCGCCCTCTGTGTCATATATGTTTTTGAAATGCTAATGCGCATTAGCCATACCCTAGGATGTGCGTTTTACACGCACGATCCCCAATCCCCATTGCTTTACAGCAAGTGCGAAGACTGCGAGAGAGATGGCGCTGTTCTAAATATTTGTATAGAATCTTTTTATCGATTCATATTTTTTATGTGGTAATACCACATTTTTATTTTTATAAATAATTTGTGTCATTATTTATAAAAATAAAAATGTGGTATTACCACATAAAAAATATGAATCGATAAAAAGATTCTATACAAATATGAAAATACATTTTCCGCGAAACACGCAACGTATCACAAACAGTATTATGTAAGCGCGTGGAGTGGGACAGATAACGGTACTGGCCGGTCATTGATCCGCCAGGCCAGTTAGTACGCGCCCGTTGGCCGTTACGGTCGGACGCATGATTAATGTTTACCTACCCGCACATTTTATTTGCTATACTTAATTGCTTGAATGAAAATAATCTTGTTACCTAGACTGTTTTAATTTATCGGTCAGTTGTTATTGGTGTTAGGTACTATATACTAGTTGTGATCTGTGGTTGCGTTGTTTTTGTGGTTGCAATCATTCATGTCATTCGATGCGCATTGGCGTAACTGTATGTTTTGCGCCGACGCGTGAGTGGAGTGGGGAGCGCCTGGAACGGTCGGGTCGATGCTTGCCGCGTGCTCCCCTCCCCGCGCGTCTGCACCCGAGAGAATTGGACGCAATACATTGCGCGTCGAGTTTTATAATTTATTTTAGAAAATCTTATCCTTGAGTTTTCCAAGAAAATTAACACTCGTTTTCAGTTCGTGATTGTGGTCTAAAACTACAGTTTTCATTTTCGGTACGCTGTCGGTTACACCCTGTATACCCTTATACAAAGTTTCAAGTCCCGCGCTCAAAAAAATGTTTGATCTCAATACAAAACCCCTTTTCACCGCCATAGGGGATGAATTTTCAAAAACGCTGAAATTACTTTTCTTGTATTATAATTAAATGCCTTTATATAAAGTTTCAAGTCCGGCGCTCAAAACAAGGTTTGATCTCCATACATACTTTCAACCCCCTTTCAACCACCTTCAGGGCTTTTCAAAAACGATGAAATCACTTTTCTTGTATTCTAATTATATGCACTAATACAAAGTTTAAAGTCCAGCGCTCTGAAAAAGGTTTGAACTGCATACAAACTTTCAACCCCTTTTTTGCCACCTTAGGGAATGAATTTTCAAACACTGAAATTACATTTCTTCCATTTTATTTGCATAACTTTTTACGAAGTTTCAAGTTCCTAGCTTAAAATTTTTGAACCCTAAGACGAACTTACATCCCCCTTTTAAACCCCATAGAGGTTGAATCTTTAATAACGTTAAATTAATGTTATATATGCCTTAATAAGAAATTTCAAGGAATTTCTAATGGATTCAAACTTTCAACCCCTCTTTAAACCTTTTAGGGGACGAATTTTCAAAAACGCTGAAATTAGTTTTCTTCCATTTTATTTTAATACCTTTTTACAAAGTTTCAAGTTCCTAGCATAAAAAAACTTGTACCCCATACAACCTTTCATCCCCTTTTTAACCCTATTAGGGGAGGTATTTCCAAAAATCCCTTCTTATCCTTAGCCCCCGTTATAAAAGTAACCTACTGTGCAAAAATCAACTCTCTAACATTAGTAGTTTCGGCTGAGCGTTGATGAGTCATTCAGGACTTCTTCTAGATTACGAATATAATTAGAAAATATAACATTCTTTTTATTAATATATTTTAACTCAATATGACCACCTGCCTTGACTATGGCCTTCAGATGGTCGAAAAATGAGTTGCACGCTGCACGAATGTGGTTTTGCGGTATGTTGTGCAAATTACGTACGATCGCTTTCATCAGTGTATCCATACTGGCACTGGCACGCTTTCTTGTTCTCACGTTGCTCTCCAAAATTGCCCAGATAGAAGGGCCATTTTTTCTAAAGTTATAAACACTTATTTTTAAAATTTTTGGATATTTTGGGTATTTTCTACTCAGAATCACGAGCTCTTTCTATCTAATTAGGAGAAAAAAACTGTCCTGGCCCAGAAATGAATTGACAAAAATAATAAATGCAATTTTTTTTACTAAGAATTTTGTTTGTTAAGCGATAAATTAGGATTTTCGCTTTCTGAATGTTACCGATAATTTTGGGTTAAAATAATTATAAAATCACCAAAGAGATCAATTATCTGCATGTCTCGGAACAGACAATGAATTTAAACTGTTTTGATAAAACCAAACATTAGCGTAAAAACTAATACTATCCTTAGTGTAAATTATTAACTTCGTCTCTCATACCAGGGTCATTTTGAGCATTTAAATTGTTAACATCCTTGCATTTAAAACATTGAAAATGAAAAATAAATTATTAACCATTACTTTAAGTGTTTGGTAGCTGCAGTTTTGTTTTTAACTTTTTGAACGGTCGGTAAAAAACCGTTACTAATAAAAATAAAAATATTAATTGATTTATACAGACGCAAGAAATAGGAATTTAATTTATATAAACTTTATGTTATGGCACAAACAAAAGATACTACTTAGTAAAAATTGGGAGCTTAATGCCAAATGTCATGTTCATGTATGTAGAGGCAGCTCCGGTAAATATTTATAGACCGTTTAGTTTTTTTATGCATTGTAATTTTATCAGGTGAATTTTTGTAGCAGCAATCCGTAAAGTTTTGTCTACATTTTTTTTTATTGGTATACTACCCGAATAGTCTAATGATATCTTATAAGGTACGTTATACACTAACATGACAGTTGCAATATTTACTTCCCAGTCACTCAGTCCTATCTACCACTTTCCCGAGACCGACTAAAACGTTGCCATAGCGATAAGCTACAATTGACAGGCTATTTTTAATTATTTAGTGTGATAGATCCTAACAATTGCACTACACGTTATCCGATTTCTTCCGATAAATCGGATCGGATCGGAAGGTCTGGATCTGGTTTACTTTTAACTCAGGATAAAATTTTCTTATTATCTCGATGTTGCAACATTTAATAAAAAAACTTTTTTTTTTTATTAAAAATAGCCTGTCCAGGATATTTTTAGCAAACCCATTGTTAATATATTTTCTAATATACTAAATTCATTATAAAATATGTTTCATTCTATTTTCAGCTCGGTAAAGGTTGATTTAGCTTCGGATCTTAGACTATAAGGCCTTTACTTTTGAAGTGCTAGTAGCCTATCTACTTATAAAATATAATTGGAATGGTCCCACAATTATGCCACAATTCTGATCTGATTTAATGATAAAATCGACGGAAAGACTCAATTCTTATAATATATACTTACTTGTGTTTTAAAATGTTGACTTTATTTTATATATTTATAAAATATATTCATGCATTTTCTCCCAGAATAAGGTGTTTATTGAACGATGTAATAGGGCGGTCAAATGATGCAAATGTGTTAACACTTTTTTATCTTTACTGATTAACGGTAAACTACCAAAACACTAACTTTAGTAAAAAGCTCGCCTCAGTAGATCACTTGTATCATAAATAATAAAAAACACAATTATAGCATAATAATTGGTAAAGTAGATTAAGGTTTTCTACTAGTCCGTTTAAGTTTACCTACACTTTTTGAGATTACCAAAGAGGATTTTTAGAAATAAGTTTGATTGTAATGTTCCTTTTTAGATACCAAATTTTAATCAGGTAATTTATTGCTTTTGGTTAACATTTTAATTTGTAACATTCAAATATTCGCATTATCTTGCCATTGAAACATTTATGTATATAAATTTTACATTTGTTATGTTTAATATTTAATACCAATATTGTATGAAGTTAGTTAACACCTTCCCTGCTACAACGTAGGTACGTTTGCTTTTTATTTATAAAATTGGGCAGTGAGTGCTACTATACTTTTGTTGGGTACTCCCCTACTTGACCTAATAACGCAAGTGCTAATATTATTACACCTATCAACGTTAGCTCTAATTTTCATTAGCCCTAATGTCATTTCACCTAATTTTTATACCCTAATTAGTTGTTAGACCTAATAATCCAATACTCTAATAATGATTTGTACTAATTGTCAACAATACTAATATGAAATAACCTAATAATTACCACACCTTATGATTATTAGACCTAATCATTACTGACACTAAATGTCAAGTGTACTAAAGATTATTAAACCTTTTTTTACGTTAAAACAGAAAATACGGATTTGGATAAAATATCGAATTGGCTGAACTCCGAAAACTGTAGGTTAGGTTAGGTTTCTATTGTGACAATGTATAGCGGAGCGAGCGAAGCGAGCGGAGCGTCAAAAGATTGCCATGTACATCCTGTCTATGGTAATTCCGACTCCACGTGGTTTTGCCTGTCCTACCCTAGTGTTATTCCAAAACCGGAGGCGCGGAGGGAGAGCAGCCCTCGCCTAAGGTTTTTAAATAAATAGGTTTAATAAAATTTTCCTGAAGGCCATGGCACAGTTGGTGGAACAAGAGGGAGAGAAAATTGGTCTCAGAATCAATCACCAGAAAACGGAATATCTCCTCATGAAAAGGTACAAAGACGTCAGAGCAAAAAGAGCGGATTTAGCAGTAGGAACAACCATCTACAAAGGCGTAGATAGATTTAAGTACCTTGGTTGCATAGTTACCGACACCAACCACAGGGCGGAGGAGATTGATGTTCGAATCCAGAACGCCCTAAGATGCTCTGCAGCACTCCATAGAGTTTTAGCGTCCAAGTTGATCAGTAGACCAACCAAGATTCGCGTCTACAAAACGGTAATCAGACCAATCCTGATGTATGGGTGTGAAGCTTGGACACTGACTCAAAAGGAAGAAAAGAAGCTCTTAGTGGCGGAAAGGAAAATCTGGCGAAAGATTCTGGGACCAATAAGAAATGAGGATGGCAGCTGGAGAAGCAGAAAGAATAAGGAGTTGGAAGAGCTGGTGGCTACACCCAACATAGTTGGCGAAATCAAAGCCACACGACTCCGCTGGCTGGGTCACCTGGAGAGGATGGGAGACGATCGGGCCGTGAAGAGAGCGTTTCAGGGGCGGCCTAGTGGAAAACGTCCGGTCGGCCGCCCGAGATACCGCTGGAAAGATGAAGTGGAGAAGGATCTGTGCGCCCTAAGTATCCCTAACTGGCGGGAAAAGGCGCAAAACAGAGAAGAATGGCGTTCTCTTGTGTTAGAGGCCAAGATCCTCTTTGGGTCACTGAGCCAGAGTAGTAAGTAAGTAAGTAGTAAAATTTAGGTTTTAGCATTATTAGGTATCACAATATTAGTAGTCTAAAAAAATCGGCTTAGTGCAAATTAGGGCTAGTGAGAATTCGGTATGAAGTAATTAGGTATTATGAAAATTCGGAATCCTGAAATTAGGGCTATTCATTAATTAGGATGAATGAAAATTCGGGTTAGTGATTTTAGGGTTACCAAAATTAGGGCCAATGAAATTAGGATGAAAGTTTTTCGGGCTAACGGAGGGGAACCCTTTTATTGATATACTTTTGTTGGTATGTGTGTGTCTGTTCCGAAACGTTTAAAAATTTTATAATTTTTAACCCTTTTTCTAGTCAACAAACATAATTTCAATTTATTTCATTCAATATTTATTTTATTCACTAATTTAATAATCAAATAATTTTCTAAGAATAATTAATGAAATTGTATATTTTTTAAATAAAATATTCAATAAAAATGTATCTACTAAAGTAAAATCAAATTCACGAATGTATTAATTTATGATATGGTAACATTGTATTCAAAATTGTTCGTTCAGTCTTACCTGTGTAACAGAGATCTTTCAAAATCCACTGACTCACCCTTTCGACTTGTAACGGACTTGCTCTTTTTGTTCTTTTTGATTCGAACTACACAAGAAGTAAACTTTTCATGGTCCTTACGAAGCCTTCGAAGGAAAGGAGGACTGGACAGTGAGAACGAGCAGAGTCGACAAGCAGCTCTGGTTATTCAAATTGGCGTCGGGCATATCCAGCTTCGAGGAAGTTACCGTGCTGACATTCGTCGTGTCCCATCAGCCAGGGCATTCAACGGCGGGTGAACAAAGCCAGGACTTACGGAGCGTCCCAATTCATCGGGAGTATACGTGACCAGCAGTCAGTTGCGTTAGCCCATCCAGATCAATTGAACCAGGCAGCTAACATTCAACGGGTCAAGAAATTCAACAACAGAACCATTTTAGCATCGAGCGGCAACAAAGAAAACATCACAGAAGGACAAAGGATACAAATTAGTGAGATCGTTCCTATTCCTATTCATTCACATCACAATTCACTGTAGTTTTTGTTGCTTCTCATCCATTTCCATTCATTTCATCCAGTGGTTCATCACAAATTCATTATTTAGGCATTATATGACAGCCTAAAATTCATTCCATATATTCATTTGTTCATACAATTTCATGTTACAATTTCATTCATTGCCATAAACTGGTCAGCAGCGAGATATTCGTATTCATTACAATAATTCATATTAGTTATCTAGCGTATAACCTCATTAATTGACCACAATCGAATATTTACAAAAATCAACACATACTTTCACTTTTCATTATTTCGATACATCACATTCACTCATAATCCATTTCACTAGCCTAATTTACACCACTATTACTTTCTACAGGCATTAATATCAAGCAATTTTTATAATTTAGCTTAGCGCTTGTTAACGTAGAACGCGCAGTTAACTCGTAAACAAGTTGCATAAGTAAGTACTTGCATTCATCGCGGCCGGTGCAGTGCAGCGCTCGCGCAGGCATCAACGCCTAACGTAAAGTTATAGCAAAAATATTCTTATCGTAGTTTACCCAATTTTCATAGTAGGCTCATTTATATTGCTATTTTGCTATTGCTTTATTGTTGCATTTTAGTTTCAACGCATTCATAAGTACATATTTTCACAATGTCGGCGGAGCAAGATTTAAAAAAGCTTAAATATAAACGCGGTTCTATTAAGGGCAAGCTTACAGCGTTTCAAAACTTCGTGCAAAAGTCAGCTTCAGAGCCGCAACTTAGCGAACTGCAGATTGCCGAGCTCCAGTTGCGTTTCGATAAAATCGTGCCTATATTCGATGAATTTGATGCATTGCAGACTGACATTGAGATGCTGTCGACGGCTGCAACTGAGGGGGATGTCGGAGAAGAGCGTCAGCTCTTTGAAGATGCCTACTATGGTAGCATGTCATCGGCGCAGGTTCTGATACAAAAGCACACTGCGAGGCGTAACTCCAGGGCGAATGAATCTGAGGTAAGCTCTGCTTCGACAGTTGTTAAATCACACAATGCTAATTTTGTTAATTTACCCAAAATTGACTTGCCGCGCTTTGAAGGTGGTTATCATAACTGGCTAGCTTTTCGGGATACATACTTATCTCTCATTCATAACAACGATTCGATAAATACAATAAATAAATTTCATTATTTGCGCGCGTCACTTAAGGGCAGTGCCGCAATAGTAATTCAAAGTTTAGACCTAACGAACGACAATTATTCAATTGCCTGGCAGTTACTTTCGGATAGATATGACAACCAGAAACTGTTAGTAACTAACCATGTCAACGCATTATTTAATGTCGAGCCAATTCATAGGGAGTCGAGCCAAGCTTTGAGAAACATTCTTGATGTCACGAATAAAAACTTGCGTGCGCTTCATTCATTGGGTCAACCTACTGACAATTGGGATACTCTAATTGTCCACATGATGGCAAATAAACTGGACTCTGTGACGACTAGGGAGTGGGAAGAACGCCGTAATTCGGAGTCGACTGTACCTTCCCTAGAGGTTTTTAAGTCGTTTCTTTTGCAGCGGGCGGACTTTTTAGAAAGTCTTGACGATATAAGGCAAAATAAATTAAAACATGAGTCATCATCATTCTCACACGGTTCGTCAAAATCAAAAGGCTTGGTAGCTACTACTTCATTTGACGCCGGTAGGAAAAATTCATATTCACATCAATGTCCGTTATGCAAGAAGGCTCACAATTTATATAATTGTTTTGTGTTTAGAAAACTCCCAGTAGAGGCTCGTCTGCAAAAGGCCAAATCATTCAAAGTGTGTCTCAACTGTCTTTGTCACGGTCATTCAGAAGCACAATGTCGTTTGTCTCATTGTAAATATTGCAATAAAAAACACAACACACTTATTCACACGGAATCGGTGCGAGAGGCAGGTCCTGCGGCCGACGTTCCGTTAAATATTGCTGTAGTAGCGGGACAGTCAAGCAGTAATCTTACATCCAATCATGTTTTGCTGTCTACAGCTCTTGTCAAGGTCATGGACAACAAGGGAAAATTGCAAACTGCTCGTATCTTGCTT
This sequence comes from Apotomis capreana, assembly GCA_947623375.1. NCBI lineage: Eukaryota > Metazoa > Arthropoda > Insecta > Lepidoptera > Tortricidae > Apotomis > Apotomis capreana. The sequence continues at coordinate 172,744 of OX392512.1, read as the reverse complement.
GATAACGGCAGTACCACAAATTTCATTACGCATGACTTATGTAATAAGCTACAAATTCAAACTTATTCAGTTAATTCAAAAGTGGCTGGAATCAATAGTCACACATCCAGTAGCTCTCAAGCATGCACGATTCAAATTCATTCAGTTGACGGAGGATTCAAAACTGACATTAATTGTTACGTTCTGCCAAATATCACAACGGCCATACCTTCAACATACATACATATACATGACATTCAAATGCCACACGGAGTCCAATTAGCGGATCCTACATTCAACAAACCAGCATGTATCGATATTTTAGTTGGTGCTGAGGTATTTTGGAACATTTTAGGCTCGAGTCGTATTCAGCTAGGTAAAAATCAGCCGACGTTATGCGAGAGTCGGCTGGGATGGCTTGTGTCTGGAGGTATAACTCAGCCCAAACCACATACACCAATATGCATGTTTAGCCTCGAATCACCCTCTGATTGTAGCGTAGACATATCACGATTTTGGGAGTTAGATACAGTTGCTCCTATACATAAAATGACGTCAGAAGAAAACGCATGTGAGGAACCTTTTCTTAAGACTACTACACGCGATGCTGAGGGGCGCTTTAAAGTGTCTTTGCCGTTGAAGGAGTCGCCTGAGGTCCTGGGAGAGTCTTATCAGCGCGCTTTAGCGACATTTCTTTCAGTAGAGCGTCGGTTAGAAAGAAATTCGGTTTTAAGAAATCTTTATGTTGACTTCCTTGCGGAGTACGAAAGTTTAGGTCACATGACCAAAGTCGACACAGTTGATGGCAGTTCAGTATCGTGTTTTCTACCGCATCATGGTGTTTTGCGAGAATCCAGCACTACGACAAAGCTGAGAGTGGTATTCAACGGGTCCTCTCCCACGACCACAGGCAAGTCATTAAATGATATTCAGAGAGTAGGACCTACCATTCAAGATGACTTAATGTCTATACTCTTGCGCTTTCGTCAACACAATTTTGTGGTGACCGCTGACGTAGAAAAAATGTACCGGCAGATTCAGGTAGAAGAGTCACAGCGGTCATTACAAAAAATATTGTGGCGGTCGCATCCGTCGGAGCCAATTTCAATTTTTACTTTAAATACAGTCACCTACGGAACGGCCAGCGCGTCGTATCTGGCCACCAGATGTCTCACTCAATTAGGACATGATTCAGATGACGAAAATGTCAAATATGCAATTTGTCACGATTTTTATGTCGATGACTTTTTATCAGGTAGGGATTCCATAGAAGAGACCATTTCACTATGTCATAACGTCACAGGTAGCTTAGCTTCTGCTAAATTCAATCTTAGGAAATGGCACTCAAACAATCCAGACATTTTGCGGGCTGTGTGTCAAGATGGTAACAGTTCTGACATTGTTAATCTGAGTAGTGATGAATCAGCAAAGACTTTAGGTTTACATTGGCAGTATTTGCATGATAATTTAACTTTCTCGATTAATGTTAATTCAAACAATAAAATCAACAAAAGGTCAATCCTTTCGGCCATTGCTCAAGTATATGATCCACTCGGTCTCGTCTCTCCCTGCGTAGCAGAGGCGAAAATGATCATGCAGCAGCTATGGATCAGCAAATGCTCTTGGGATGAGGAAGTCGCTCAGCCAATCAAAGATGCATGGCTGCATTTTGCGCGCACATTGCCGTACTTAAACCATTTGTCGATACCTCGGTGTATAAAGTTGCCAAATCCCGCCGAGATCACTCTTCACATATTTACGGATGCTAGTGAAAAAGCCTACGGTACATGTATCTACGTACGCAGTGTTGATAGTGACGGGTCTGTTAGTGTCCACCTGCTAGCATCTAAGAGTAAAATTGCCCCTATCCGACCACAAACCACGATTCCACGCTTGGAATTGAGCGGAGCGTTACTTGGTGCAAGGCTATATTCAAAAGTAATCTCCTCACTCACCTTGAAATTCAAGGACTGCGTATTCTGGTCGGATTCAATGGTTGCATTAGGATGGATTGCATCATCGCCACTTCATCTCAAAACTTTTGTTCGTCACAGAGTAAGTGAAATTCAGGAACTCACGGCTGGTCATCAATGGCGCTATGTGCCATCCAAGGAGAATCCATCAGACCTAATTTCTCGTGGCCTTAGTGCTGATCAGCTTGGTCAATCCACTTTATGGTGGTCAGGTCCTCAATTTATTCATCAGGATCAGTCACAGTGGCCCAAAAGTCCAAACAAAGATTCATTTGTAGATCTACCTGAAAAGATCGAAAAATCGTTCGTTGCTCATGAGCAAAGTGAAAACATGTTCACGAAGCTAATTCAGGATTCATCTAGTTTCACAAAACTTAAGCGTGTCATGGCTTTTGTTTTTAGATTCATTAATAACTGTTCTAAAGGGAAATACAAACAATTAGGTAATCTCTCGATTCAAGAGCTAGAACGCTCTAGCAATTTTCTTTTGCGCCGGGCTCAAGAAGACTCCTTCCCCAAGGAGCTACAATTGCTCGCTGCAAATAAACAGTTACCTCGGAAATGCAACCTTCAGTCTCTTTCTCCTTTCCTTGGTGACGACAAACTCATTCGTGTGGGGGGAAGACTGAGCAACTCCTGCTATGACTATGACGTCAAGCATCCAATATTGCTCAGTTCTAAGCATCATTTATGCAAATTAATATTTAGGTTTTATCACATCCTGTATATGCATTCAGGTCCCCAGCTTCTCCTGGCCACTACCAGGCATAAGTATTGGGCGATACGTGGGAGAGATTTGGCCAGAAGTACGGTCCATAAATGTGTCAAATGCTCTCGATTCAGTGGAAGAACCATTCAGCCTGTCATGGGTAATCTACCAAAGGAGCGTGTTGAATTAGAGTATCCATTTTTAGAGACTGGGGTAGATTACGCTGGGCCAGTTATGATTTCCAATCGGAAAGGTAGAGGCAGTTGCTTAGTCAAATCATATATTTGCGCATTTGTGTGTTTAGCAACTAAAGCAGTGCACCTTGAACTTGTCACAGATTTGACCAAAGAAGCTTACATTGCTGCCTTAAGCAGATTCATTGCGCGCCGGGGTAAGCCTCAGACCATCTTCTCAGATAATGCTACCACGTTTCAAGGTACTTGTAATGAATTTTCAAGGCTTGTGAGTCAAGCATCATCCGCGGAAGTCATGCAAGGTATCAAATTTTCATTTATTCCTGCTTACGCGCCACACTTTGGTGGATTATGGGAGTCCGCAATAAAATCCATAAAACATCATCTTCGACGGGTCTTAGACCAAACACACATGACATATGAAGAGATGTCTACGCTGCTGATCCAGATTGAGGCGATTTTAAATTCAAGGCCTCTAACGCCTCTCTCAAATGATCCAAACGACCTCTACCCTCTTACCCCTGCCCATTTCCTCATAGGACGATCAATTAATTTTGTTCCACATCCACAGATCCAAGCATCAAGGGTTGGAGCTCTCCAGCGATGGAAGCGCATCGAGTTGCTCAAGCAACAATTTTGGAATCGTTTTTCTAACGAGTATATTCTCTGGCTCCAACAGAAAACCAAATGGCACAATTCTGCAGGGACACTCCAAGAGGGAGTTCTCGTTGTCGTCAAGGACAAGATGCTGCCACCACTTCTATGGCAGCTAGGCAGAGTGATCCGCGTCATTCCTGGAGCTGACGGCGTTGCGCGCGTCGCAGACATCAGGACGAAGAAGGGCGTCATCCGACGGGCGTTCAACAACATCTGCCCGCTTCCTGTAGCCAACCATTAAATTCTTTCGTATTTCAAGGCGGGAGCATGTTCCGAAACGTTTAAAAATTTTATAATTTTTAACCCTTTTTCTAGTCAACAAACATAATTTCAATTTATTTCATTCAATATTTATTTTATTCACTAATTTAATAATCAAATAATTTTCTAAGAATAATTAATGAAATTGTATATTTTTTAAATAAAATATTCAATAAAAATGTATCTACTAAAGTAAAATCAAATTCACGAATGTATTAATTTATGATATGGTAACATTGTATTCAAAATTGTTCGTTCAGTCTTACCTGTGTAACAGAGATCTTTCAAAATCCACTGACTCACCCTTTCGACTTGTAACGGACTTGCTCTCTTTGTTCTTTCTTTGACTTCGAATTATACCAGTTTAAGTTGTACAGTCCACTTTCATTTTACCACCAAGATACCAAGTAGATCCTGAAGAACTGAAGACAGTTACGGATATTTTTCAGTGTCCTATGTCATTTTGTTCTAAAACCAGCTCAATTTGTTAATTTTAATTTATACTCAAATAAAGTAAATCCGCTGTTGGAATCGGAGTTTCCAGTGATAGTGTGATATTATTTTGTCGTTTCATTTTCTCAATCCAAATCTTGATCAACATGAGAGTAGACGCAACCGATGTGCCTTTAGTTTGAACCATGGTATAAGAGAATAAGGTCCACTCCGGGATGACAGGCGAGAGTTGTGACGTCATCACGCTATGATTGTGGTCGGTTGGTTCTGTCAATCCGTTTGTGTCGCCAGTGGTGTATCAGAATACTCCCCGATTCCCTTGTTCCCTTGTTATCTCATAAAAGTTTTAATTCATTTATACGACAAAGTAAAACTTAGTCAAAGAACATGACAATCGTAATGCATAATTATTATTTTTTATATATTTTTATCCTTAAAATTATTATTTTGACGACGCGTTTGGCTCGGTTTGTAGACACCTGCCTACTGAGTCGGCGGTCCCGGGTTCGAATCCCGGCCGGGGTAAATATTTGTGCAAATATTTGTTCTTGGGTCATGGATGTTATCTATATATGTATTTACCCTTAGTACAAGCTTTGCTTAGTTTGGGACTAGGTCGATTTGTGTATGATTGTCCCTTAATATTTATTTATTTTATTTATATTTATTATGTTATAGTGTCCGACCGAAACACGCTTTTCTGCCGAAACCGAAACCGAAGGTTCGGTTCTGATTACAGTTTCGGCCGAAACCGAACCTTTTATAAACGTGATTAAAAAGTTGTATAAAATGTCAGCGGGCCGTTCTTTCTAGATCTAATAATGAGTACAATGAAAAATTTCGCTGACCGATGGAGATAAGTGTTTCAATTTCAGTTTGGTCCAAAATTCTTTCGTATGTGCGGACGATTGGATGCTTTTCTGTTCTCGCCTGGAGGTCGTATTTCTTACCCGATGCTCATTTTTGTGAGTAGGTTTGATAAGTACCTATATAAAGCCTGACCAGAAATATATGAGGATGCGCTATATTGCGGAATTTCACTGAAACTAATTTCTTACACTGGCAATGATTTTATGATGGTTTTGTCAACAATGTCAATGTCATTCGTGGTGATTTCCTTAAAAGACAAATATTTAAAATTATCCAAAGAAAATTCCGAAAACCATTCACAATTGTGAACGTAAGATTATAAATAAAGTGTACATATGTTTACTACACGAAAAAACAGTCAGGAAAAGAGTGCATTCCATTAAATGATATTACGAGGATAACATAGTGGAACTGACAGGTATTTAAAACTAATGTCATTATAGTAGGTTGCGATTGGTTGCAAAATTGTTGCCATGTAAATCTTATAAATTGTGCCCTCTTGACAATCCTCATATATCTCTGGTCAGGCTTTACTTAGATTATTTTTGTCGATTAGAGAAATTTAAAAAAAGTGCTGATGGATATAGAGTGAGGTGGGGGTAGACAAAGTAAAAAAATTACAAATTTTAGCAATTAAGTACACAACAAACTCGCGTTCCAGTTTTGTTGAATTGATATTTTAACATCGACACTGGGTCTAAATTATATTACCCTAAAAGTGAAAAGCATTAACAGCGATCTGTTAATTGTAGACGGTATAAAATGGAACAAGTTAAAAAACCAAGCAACAAAATAATTGATTGATTTTTAATTTTTATAATTGCAATCAGGCAGCTTCGTAACGCTAATTCAGACGTAGGTCTCTTTTTGTTACATACACGCAACAATGACGAGTCCGAAAATCGTTTTATGATATAAGTAAACCTCCTCATTTTTATCCTAAATAAGCAATATCGCCGTCAATTTGTTTGTAAATTAAGAAAATTTGCGTTAAAAATTACACTATGAGGTGATAAATTCATAACTAAAACTGTAATTTGTACTTTTAGGTATTTAAAAAAACGTAAACAAACCGGAGCTGTCAAATCGACAGCAAGCAATGGCGAATGTCAAACCGACAAAGCTAAAAATCACGTAAGGTAGGTGTTGCTACTATACCTGTAACTTTATATTTTAGTCGTGTTACTATAAACCTGTAACTTTATATTTTAGTCGTGTTAGTATAATGCAGCCTTGCGTTTTAAACCTCTGCAAATTTGAGTAATGGAACGGACAGCAGCAATGAGGTCAATTATTTTATATTATAAAAAAAATTAACAGGAACCAAACGTTATCTTATACACAACCCTTTTATTGGTTTGTTTACATTCGTTTAAATACCTACCTATATACAAATTATAAATTAAGCAAATTTAAAGTAAATGTAAATTTTAACCGCAAATCTCCGCTATTGAAAATATTGAAAAACTATTAATCGATAAAAATCCATACTAATCCATATCCATACTAATATTATAAATGCGAAAGTTTGTCTGTCTGTCTGTCTGTCTGTTACCTCTTGACGCTTAAACCGCTGATCCGATTTTGATGAAATTTGGCATGGAGATAGTTTAAGATCCGAGGAAGGACATAAGATAGTGTTCATCCTGGAAATTATCCCTAAAAAGATTGAAAAGTGAGTAAGTAATTCATGATGACATTTATTTATTTATCGTATGGCATTTCAGTCACTGGATATAGGTAGGTACAATTAATTAAATTAAATTTAAAGTTTGAAGTTAGCCTTCTCCAAGTAATCTCTGGCAACTTCAGTGAGGTTTTTGATGTCTTCTATTCCTCCTGTGAATTTGGTGATAGGACAGTCGAATACGATGTGCTTGATCGTCTGGTTCGGGTGCCCACACTCGCACTCGGGGGACTCAGTCCAGCCCCATTTAAACCAGTTGTGGGCGCAATTTCCAACGTCTGTTCTGATGCGGTTGAGTAGACACCACACCTTACGCGATTCGTCGAAACCAGGAGGGCGCGCTTTTGGGTTGAAAGCGAACAATTCTTCATCTTTATGTTGAAAGCTACTCCATTCTGAGTTCCACGAATCGTGCATGGTCCACTGTGTGTTAATGTCCAGCATATCAGAGCGGGGTGCGGGAGTCTTGGGAGTGCAGGAGTGGGCCATTTGCTGAGTGGAGGCTTGTATATGTTGCACAACTGCATCTCCCCTATTTGGATGATAGTGGTGGCGATGTTTTCCGAGTTCAGCTCGTTGGCGAGTATTTTACAGTTGTGGGCGATTGGTTGGCGAGCGTAAATTGCTGTGCCGTATTGGGCATGATACGTAGCTGCGACCATCGTATACCCGGTTATCTCTCCTCTCCTGTCGAGTTGAGTGGGATCTTTAGTATGGGTTTCTTGAAGAAGGACAACATCGACGTCATGTTCTTTAAGAATTTTTAGCATGCACTCTGATTTTGCTAGGCTTATGCCTTCAATATTAAATGAGCAGACACGGACAGAAGGCCCAATGTCTCTTGTCGTACGACGCAAATCGACGCCATCTTTGACATTCCTTGTTCCCATATTGATGACGGTGAAATCCAGTGAACACTGCGAGGTCCTTGAGGACAGTGCAGCAGCCAAGTTGTTGCTCTTTTAGCACCACCCAGGGGTCACGTGTAGGGTTATCTAAGGTAGTTCCTACGGACGCATAGCAACATCGACCCCCATGATGACATTGATGACCTTGTAGGAAATGTAATGATTAGACCAAAAGCACAATTGCTCTTACATTTGTATAGGCGCTTTTAATAATCCCTTTTATTAATTAAGGTGATTAGGTGAATATCTATCGTGTTGTACGAGGTTGCTTCCATACTTCCAAGTTAAACGCGGACGTAGTCGCGGGCAAAAGCTAGTATACTATAATTTGCTAATAGTCAGCTACCCCTAAAGAGTAGGTATTTTCAATTTTTTTATAAGGTAGGGTTTCATGCAGTCGGCCGCCGGACTACAAAGTTTGCCTCTATTACTGACATTTATTTTACTTTACTAATTGCAATTAGTCTCATATCCACATTACGAGTAAATGCCCCCAAAAATTGGATTACTTTGGCATCTTACTAAATATTGGTCATCTAGTACCGTAGTAGAGTACAAGTATCCTACATATATCTCTGTTCCAAAATCAGTTAAAATTGACTCACCTGTTTTCGACAGATGAGCGGACAAAGATATTTCGGTAACCGAACCAAACATACGCCAACTTCAACGTCCATCGCGTTATTGAGATTTATCCTGAAATCCCTCTCTACGGAAAGTTGTGATACAATATATATTTTTTTTAAATAAAATAAAGTTGTAATTCTGGAGTTTTAAAATATTATAGATTTGACTATATCCATATAATACATACGCCGCGGTGTTCCCGTAGACATGTTCTAACACTCGCAGAGATAAGAGCCCGCATGGCCGCTGCTGGCCGCTATCTCGCACATTACACATCTAAAGCTTGACCCTATTGTGTCCTTGTACTTGTCACAAGATTCACTAATTCGCTCTTGTAATTATTGCAAGACAACATTGATGGTTACAATAAATAAATAAAATTTAATACCAAGTGTACCAACCTAAGGTACACTTGGCGCCACTAGATTAAACAATAACTATGCCTAGATAAAAGAAGAAACTTTGTCACACTTAATTAACATAAGTATTATACCTAAAAGGTTCTCTATGTTAGTATCACGGAACTGTGATGTCGCAGCGATTACATCAATTACCAGTAAATAGTAAACACCGTGCAGGGACAGCGGCCGGGCCGGCTGCGCGGCGATTATTGCACCGAAACAACCAACCCCGTGATTAGCGTAATTTCATAATGGTGTGCGCGCCCCGCCCGCCGCTTCACGCCGCGTCGGCAACCTTTATCGCGTGCTTTTGAGCAATAGACTTAATTTTTTACAGATATTTTGCCACTTTTAATTAAAACATTCAAGGTTCATTGAAAATAAGTATGAAGTTCACCGTATACTTCGCGGGCTCCTTGGATCCAATCCAACTTAGAGTAGGTACACAACTTAATGAAAAATCAGACCAAGTCAGAGTCGACCACAAAGGTGTCCGTGTCATCAAAAATATTTTTTATTTTGTAGTATTTGTACTTATAGTGTTCATAGTACCCATTATTATATTTTTATTATCTATTACATACGTATATCGTCGTCTAGTACCCATAACACAAGCCTTCTTGAGCTTAATTTGGGACTAGATTGATTTGTGTGAGGTTGTCCGATATCTATCCGATATCTATTGTCCGATATCTATCCGATATTACAACTCAATTTTAAAGAAAAAAAACGTAGAAAACCCAGGTCTTTTGTATGGGAACCTTACATTTTTAACTTTTTATTATTTTCAGTATTTGTTGTCATCATCATCTACCCGCGCGGCTTAAAACTGACAACATGTATTTTATTATCGCTCCGTTTCTTTTAATGTTTTTAAATGTCTAAATATGTTGTCTACGTTTCAAAAATATATCGTTAAGTAGCTAATAACTTAATTAAGTGAATTGTGTCATTGGTTAATACGAGCATCTAACAACAGAAGTACAAAACCAGTGTAAAGTGAATTACTAAAGTGCTATCTACCAATATCCGTTTCGTCGCGTCGCCCGGTCGCCGCTAATCACCCACCCCGTACCACGAAACTCGACTGGGCGGCAACTGTCGCTAAACTGTCGCTAATCTATCGTTTGCAACTTTGTACCAAACATGAGTTGTGCCGGCTGTCCACAGAAAATTCTGCCCGATGAAGTTGTGATAACTTGCAGCGTCCAATCGTGCACAAAAACGTTTCATGCTGCATGCACGCACGCAGAACGCCTCAAGCCAGACGAAGTAAAAACTTGGATTTGCCCCGATTGCCGTGCCAAATCAAGAAAAGGCGGCGATAATTCCCAGACACCTATCCGCGCTGCAGTAGAAAATGTCACCCAAAGAAAAAAAACACAACAACGGGCAGGCCCCACCTCTGGAAGTGTCGCCAGTGGTGCCACAACCGCCCCGGTCACTACGACCTCCACCGCCACGAAGAGTCGTTCTACCATCAGTGCCGGTTCCTCATTGTCAGCCACAGCCACAGCCACAGCCACGGCCACAGCCGCAGCCGCAGCCGCAGCCGCAGCCTCAGCCTCGTCTCCGAGCCCCACGGTACAGCTTCAGCCACTCTCTTTGGAGATCAATCAACTAACGAAAACTGCATCTGCTATGTGGGATTCATTTAAGATCAGCCTTGACACCTTAAGTGACAAAATATCGAATTTTGACGAAAGACTTAAGTCCCTTGAGAATATCCGTAATGAAAATATCGAATTAAAGGCTACAGTTACTAGCTTACAAAACCAGATAAGTATCCAAGCCCAAATGCTTTTGAGAAACGAGGTCGAAATTACCGGTCTCGATGAGCTACCGAATGAAAACCCTTATCACCTGGCTTTGACAACAGCGTCTAAACTTGGTATTACCTTACAAGTTGCTGATTTGGTTTACGCCTCACGAGCTGGACCTAAACGCAGTCATGTCGACGAGGACGAAAATGCAATACAGCTGCAGCGCCCTTTAGTCGTGGCTTTCACTCAACGAGTAAAAAGGGATGAATTCCTGAAGCAAGCAAAGGTACGTCGAAATCTCAAAAATAATCACATTGTTGGAGAAGGGCCTGAGAGAACGGTATTTGTGAACGAGCGGCTTACTAGCTCTAACCGCCGTTTATTTCGTAGCACCAGATTATTCGCAAAGACCTACAAGTACAAGCACAGCTGGACACACAATGGATCAATATTTGTCAGAAAGCGTGATGCCTCATTTGGGAGCCCGGCAATACGTATCTCCTGTGAAGATGACCTTGCCAGGCTCTCCCAGTCAACGCCTGCAAACGAAAGCAACCTCATCGAGCACCCTTCAACCTCCTCAGCCTCGACGGTACCGGACGACATCAGTTCTTAGTGTTACTCTCATATTTGCACTTGTTGCTATTCTGGGCATCTGTACATATGCCATTTACTGTTTAAATTTAAATTTTATATCCAGTAATTTGTTCTGTCACTGTCACACGCCCTCTATCCACACTACATTCACACTATACAATTACATACACCTCGATAGGCGCCGAGTGAAACAAGGTGATAAAGTTCGTTTGTTACGTTATATCATCAAAACTTCTCCTATTCTCAGTAAGGCTATCTCCCACACGCATTGTGAACTCTCATATCTCCCGACTATGTATCCATGGCTACCTTAGACCTTTTGAATGAAGTAGATAATTCCTCTAAGATTAAATGCCACCTCATATCGTATCCTGAAGATTGCTCAGAGATAATTTCTCAGTATAACCTAAAGATCCTGAGTGTAAATATAAGAAGTATTCAAAAAAACTTCAGTAACCTCCTTGTGATTTTGAGGCGTATGGGTATTGAGTTTGACGTAATAGTACTTAGTGAATGCTGGATCAATGAGGCTTCTACTATTAACCAGCTCCAAGGATATAATTCATTCAATTCTAAGAAGTTTATAAATAAAGCGGGCGGAGTTGTTGTTTATGTGAACCAAAAGTGGGCCCCAATCTTTTCAGAGCTGGACGTGGATGAAGCAAATTGTGTTTTTATAGAGGTTCCTAACCGATTTAGAATTATAGGTGTATATAGATCGCCTAGCTTTTATAATGTTGAAACTTTTGTCACGTCTCTTGAGACTGCCCTGAAATCAATCCCTTCCAGCCCCTGTCTAGTCCTCACCGGAGACCTGAATATTGATATCCTGGATTTATCGGATACCAACACTCAGGCATCCGAATATCTATGCACTTTAGCGGAGTATGGTCTTACCCCTTGTATCGACTGTGTGACTCATCATAAAACCTGTCTTGACCACATTTTTGTATCCGGTCATTGCCGGGCAGAATCAGTGGTTTGCTCCGCTGACTTGTCGGATCACGACATGACCATGGTAGGAATCACACTTGATACAGGTAAACCTTCTTGTTCAAATCGAATCAAAACCATAGTAGATTATAACTCACTAAGATTAGACTTAAAATCAGTTGATTGGACTCCCATTCTGCACAGTCGCAACCTCGACGATGTGGTAAAAACTTTTTCCGAAATAATCTTAACTGCGGTCTCCAAGAATTCGAAAGTGACAAAGCTTCATCGGTCTAAACATGCCATACAACCATGGATGACCCCCGGGCTTCTGAGATGCTCAAGACATAGAGATAAATTACATTTAATTTCGCGTAGAGATCCTTCTAACGAAACAAAAAACAAAAAACTTCTATATCACACTTCTCAGAAACCTGAAATCAGCTCATGATCAAAAAGAACTAGCTCAGAATATGAACGCACCTAAAAAACTTTGGAAATCAATCAAACGTATCACCCATAGTTCTCCTCCAACTAAATCTTCAGAGAATCTGCTTAATTTTAGACAATCTGCCCCTGAATCGCTTGACGAATGTAACTCATACTTCTCTTCAGTTGGTTCAAACTTAGCGGAATCTATATTATCTAAATTAAATCTTAACCAAGAAGTCTTAGCCTCATCCATAGATACCGCCAAAAATAATGCATCGTCTGGATCATTTTATATTGCGCCTACGGACGCTGTGGAAGTTTCTGGCCTCATCAATAACCTGGACATGGAAAGTGCCCCTGGCCATGATGGTGTTAGCAATAGACTTTTAAAGGCTGTAGTGGACATCATCTCAGAACCACTAGCAGCAATTTTTAACCTCAGTATCGAGATCGGTATATTTCCTCAGGACTGGAAGTCTGCCGTTGTTGTTCCGATTCATAAAGGGGGACCCTCAAATGTGCCTAGTAATTATCGTCCTATCTCGCTTCTTGGTGCCTACTCTAAACTACTCGAAAGAATAATTAATAAGCGGCTTGTCCAATCGAATCCTGTCAGATCGTCAATTTGGTTTTCGCCAGGGTAAGTCCACGGAGGACGCGGTGAAACTCCTGACCGATTCAGTTGTATCTCATCTTGATGAAGGTAGGAGTTGCATTGGCGTCTTCCTGGATCTGGCGAAGGCCTTTGACACGGTTTCGATTCCCCTTCTTTTGAGGAAACTGGAAGCGTTTGGCATACGTGGAACTCCTTTAAACTGGTTTTCTAGTTACCTGTCGAATAGAAGCCAGAGGGTCAAATTGGGTAATTTGGTCAGTGCACCCAACCCTATATCTTTCGGGGTACCACAAGGTAGCATACTGGGCCCTACATTATTCATTGCTTATATGAATGACATCATGTCTCTTAAGCTTCAAAATGGCAGTATTCTGTGTTATGCAGATGATACAGCTGTAGTGTTCCACGGGGATTCTTGGCAACTAGCACACGATGCTGCTGTTTCAGGTCTTAGGTCCATATCTAGGTGGTTGGACACAAACTTACTAACTCTCAATGCTGATAAATCAAAATTCTTATGTTTCCATAAAACAGCCGCATCTAGGCCACCAGAAGATTTCGCGCGTTTGAAAATCCATACGGACACTTGTGCGACTGCGCAGCCTTGCCCCCTAACAAACTGTTCCTGTGACTGCATTACCGGAATCTCCTCGCTTAAATATTTGGGAGTAATGTTAGACGAGAATCTTAACTTTAAGGCTCACATCTTGGTAACGACAGGTAGGGTACGCAAAATCATCTACACTATGAAACTATTAAGGGAAGCCGCAGAGGTACAACTGCTTAAGGTGGTGTATATGGCCCTCTGTCAGTCCATTCTAAATTACTGCATCCTCGTGTGGGGCGGTTCTGCTAAATCCCATTTGTTATCCTTGGAGAGAGCCCAAAGAGCGGTCTTGAAAGTTGCTTTACGGCATCCGCGACAGTTTTCTACTTCCGAACTCTTCAAGGAAACTCAGGTTTTAAGTGTTCGAAGACTGTTCATACTGCGTGCCACTATGTATACCCACATTGAAGCTCTGAGATCATCTGTTCACTCTGCATTAGCAAGTAAGAGAATTTACAAAGTTCCTAAAGCTTCTGTCAGGACCGCCTTTGCAAAAAGGTTCTCCGCATTCCTCTTCCCCCATATCTATAATAAAATTGTGAAATGCTGCGATATTAGGTACTGTCTAGGTAAGGAGGCTAAAGCTAAAATTCTACAACTTTTGCTAACCTGGGACTATAGCACAGCTGAGGAAATCCTTCTTGTGCAATCGTAGTGGACAGTATATTGCCGTCCGATCCCTAGAAATTGAAAGTACATTTCGTAGGGCTACTTCTCACTTTTTGTTTTTCCCCTTTTGCTCTTGCGCTTACACCCACACAGACACACACACAAACACACACAAACACACACACACACACACACACACATACACGCACACACACAAGCACCCATGCATATTATAGTGAATGTGTAATAGTTAATTAGTTATTATAGGCTGATAATCCTTTTAAATTAGCTCTTTCACTTGTTTGTAAGTACCATTAATCTTAAGCCGCACTGTATGTTAAATTCTATCTGAAATTGAACTCCACGACACAGGCATTGCCTAGTGTGGAGCTCACTGATACCTGTAATATGTAATAACATGTCTTATGGTAAATAAACTATTTTGATTTTGTTTTTTTTTTTTTTTTGTTATAGCGGCCATACTGACACATAGTAGTTTGCAAAAAAATTAAGCCTCAACCTATTACGGTAGGAAAGGTAGAACTTTAATATGACAGACAGAAACGGAATCCTTAAACACCTTTCCCGTGCCAGTGTGATGTGGAGAGTAAAAGATGTGTTCGTTGCTTGAGTATAAGGTTTATTGCGTCTCGAATTAACATACAATGCATTTATATAGCATCTGCATGATGAGAGTGCGTGTGTTGTATATACACACTACACCAGAACAGCACCTGAAAGAAATGAATTTATCATCCTTGATGATTTTCCGGCTATTTCCGACGCTGAAATTCTCACATTATTGTATGACTATGCTTACCTATATACGTAGTCTGTGAGGTAGTCGCATCGGCAGTTACAAACAATTTGCATCATTCTTTAAGAAACGGTGTGGACCCTAATTCGTAACCCGATTCCTCCATTACGAGTATAGAGGTCTAGGTCGCTAAATTTAACGACTCATTAAAAGTGTCCCTGAAAAACATTGCTGAATAGGCCATAACATAAACGTTCACAAACGTTGCGCGCCCCTGAAATGTGTGTCTCGTAAGCAATCATTACAATGTATAATGAAAACATTTCATTTTCGTCTGAATTCATTTCAAGTTTTATCGTCACAGCTTTCATATCCCCGGCGTCAGAAAATTCATAAAAGATGATTATTGTTGAGAAAAATGTGAATTTGTCCATCAGCGTGTCGCTCACCGCGCTTAGGCTGTTCGGCTTCTGGGCGCCGGAGGGGCTCACTCCCAACCAGAGACGTCTTTATAACTGCTATGGCTTTTTCTCTTTTATCGTCATATTGGGTAAGAGAAGAATTAGTATATTTGAATCCTTCGTACAACTCCTATTGTCATTATTTGAACACAGATGGAGTGAGGAGGCTGCGACCTCGAAAAAAGAAAGTCTAAATATCGTAGCGAACATAGGGTAGGTAGTATCGTAGAATAGTAATAATACCCCCCAACCCCAAGGCTTCCTCAGCGTCAATAGCGTCTGTAGGGTATACAGACATTTATAGATAATAAATGTACCCTCGAGCCGCCAGCTACCGGTCATTACAGTGACAGACGTCACCGGTGGCGGACGCGCTGCAGGTTTACTGAAAGCCCGATTAATGTGTTTATTCAAGTATCCCAATAGGAAACCCTAGTGAACACTACAATGGCGACGAGTATAAAGCAACGGAATAAAAGCGTGAGTTAATATTGATTTAAAAGTCATCGACGTAATTACCGATGTCCTTGACAGTATTTTCTTGGTAAATAAAAGGGGAGGATAAGGGCATTGAAAAAGTAGATGCGGTTTCTTTGGGGGTAATTAAAACTATCAAAACACAAGTTTTCGTTTGCTTAATGTAGGACAATTTTATTTTGGGAAGTGTATAATTAGTCACGGGGTTCCTGCTGAGGCCTACCCACGACATGAGGCTGAGGCCTACCCACAGCGTACCACTGGGCGGAAAGTTGCTTAAATAAATAGGAAAACAGGCAAAGTGTATTATTTTGAATATTAATTAGTAGTTGTGCACTCGAGGAATATGAATATTTAGCAGTTTAGCGTAATTCTCGAATCGGTCGTGTTACTAATCTTCGACTGTCCAGTGCATGACGGTGGCGCAGTGGATGACGAATCACAATATAATAATTATGAACAAATTTGGAAAACGATTGGACTGCTATTTCGTCTATTTAATTTACACGACCGTTTATTTGTGCGTTCGTAGTTGAATACGCTACTTAATACTTTCCTATGGAGTGGGCTTGATTGTTCTGAATTCCAAAATAATTGACGGGTTAAATATTATAGTGTGATAAGCTTAATTTGTCTTATGTTGAAAATGTATTTTGGAATAATTATCTAGAGTATGTTGTACCTATAGTCGATAAACCGTATGAACATCCAGCTCAAGGGTGGTGTATGTCACATGTAATCAATCTGGTATAGCAAAATCAGTAATTATTAAACCCATCAAAAACATAAATGTAAAATGAGAGCCAAGTTCAATATCGCGTGCACTTCGCCGACAAAAGAATTGAGATCTGCCAGGGCGCCAAGTTCTTTGCTCTAAAATTTTTAGATACAAGGACATGCGACATACTCAATGCATTTATTTTACTTGGGGAGTAATTCAATATCAAGATTTGACTTGGCTAGTTTTCACAAACTAACAAAATTTTATAAAAGTAACATAGTCATAGTGATAGTTCATTATCAAGCTAACAGTATAAGTAACAAGACGTACACTAACTTGCGTACTTACCTTTACGAAAATAGGTTAATGATTTGATTGATTTTGATTTATAATATTTAATTTTATATTTTAAAACTAGCCAAGTCACGTCTTGATATTGAATTACTCTCCAAGTAAAATAAATGCATTGAGTATGTCGCATGTCCTTGTATCTAAAAAATTTAGAGCAAAGAACTTGGCGCCCTGGCAGATCTCAATTCTTTTGTCGGCGAAGTGCACGCGATATTGAACTTGGCTCTCATTTTACATTTATGTTTTTGATGGGATATCATTACTTTTTGTACAGAAATTATTATGATGTGTAAATTACTTAATTATTATTTGTTAATTAGTTCTGTGTGCTATTCTAGTACATATTTTGAAAGTTTTGAACAAACAAAGAATTTTCCAAAACGGTTAGTACGTATTGGATTTTTATGTGCATGTATGTGTAAGTGTGTGCGTGTGAGTGTATATGCTATTCTAGTATATCTTTCAAACAAAAAAGAATTTTCCAAATCGGTTTATAAATGACAGAGTTCTGAGGCAACAACCATCAATAATAATAATAATAAAAAAACATGAAAAAATCACTGTTTTAGATTTTTATATGTATACACACACAATTACTAAGCTGGATGCCAAATTTCACCTTTCTAGGTCACCTGGAAGTGGGTTAGGTTTTTGATTACTAGTGAGTCAGTCAGTCAGTCAGTCAGTGATAAAAATACCGTTTTTTGGACTTTAATATCTCAATAACTATTTAACCTATATTAATGAAATTTGGGGTTCTACTTGTTCTAAAGGATCTTAATACATAAGCCAAATTTCATTTTTTTATGTTAAATAGATTTGGAGTTATTGGGGGGTCAAAAGTGGCTCCAAACGGTTCGTGTAATATAACACACGGCTGCTGCTCGCCAGTTCCTGCTGTGAACTTGGCTGGACACGCTGCCGCGTGTCTAGATACCAGCAGATACGTCTTGTAAGGTATAGAACAACGAAATACAAAGAAGCAAAAGCACCATATATCTGTGGGAATTTCGTTGTAATTATATTCGTACTTAGTCCGAGGTATAATTACTATGTAGTACTCGTCTTGCTTGCTCTTTATGTCGCGAATTTTAAAGCCTAAAATCAAACATAAAAACCACAGCACCTGGCAACATTAGTTATAAATGTCATTCGTTTTCTTCGCGTGCTTCGAAAATGTTCGCGTTCTTTGTTTATTTTATTTAAAAATAAGTATTATCAAGTAAATACCAACTGTACAGTGTTTTTACCATGCCTAGAAGGCAGTACGATAGTAAAGACCCAAGTATTTGGCGTCGGAGGCGTAAATTGTGACAAAAATATGATATGCAAGTATGGTCTAACATCATCTTGAATTTTCACACTACTATTTTAACAAGAAGTTATATTACGCCTTATTTTCGTGGAATAAAGGTGCGCCCAGACCGCCGCTTAAAATACGGTGACGGTACGGAATCGCAGTGACGCATCGTATCCGTACCGTTTTTATCGCATGCCCTCCACACCGCCGCTTAAAATACGGAGTCGGTACGGAATCGCAGTGACGCATTGTATCCATTGTATAATAATTCAGTGAATTAAGGAGTTTGACCTTACAAAAGGTCCAGAAGTTTTGAATTTTTGATAATATGTTGTCTACCTCACGTAAACTAGAATATAATAATATATAGGTAATATCGAACAAAAATTTTCGGCTTTTCAGTTATTTTGAAGTCGGTTCTTTTTTTATTAAAAAAAAATGTGTTTTAAACACTCACTAACCATCCTAGACAACATATTATCAAAAATTCTAAACTTCTGGACCGTTTGTAAGGTCAAACTCCTTAATTCACTGAATTATTATACAATGGATACAATGCGTCACTGCGATTCCGTACCGTCTCCGTATTTTAAGCGGCGGTGTGGAGGGCATGCGATAAAAACGGTACGGATACGATGCGTCACTGCGATTCCGTACCGTCACCGTATTTTAAGCGGCGGTCTGGGCGCACCTTAAGTGTATAAAATGTGAAAGGAGAGAGAAAATGAAGACACGAAGAAGGAGGAAAATGAAAATCTCTACTAGAAGACCGCAGACACAGCTAACGTTTCGAATTGCGAAACTTCTGTTCTCCCTTTGGGAGATGTAACAATATGTTACACTTATCCTCTCTTCTGCAAAGAAGAGGGGCCTTTTCCGGTGGAAAAGAAGATCTCTATGAGATACTATATCTTTACACGCATACAGGCACCTAATGTTTCGAAAACATCGAAACTGCCCTGTTCGCCCAATGGGAGAATGTAACAACATGTTACTTTAGTAAGTTCGTTTAATCCTGTAATTATCCTCTCTTCCGGTGGAAGAGGGGCCCTTCCCGTTGGGAAGGAAGGCCTTTACAAGGCAATAACCTCACATACAGGCAAGGTTTTCGAGCATCGGACCCCCTGTTCCTCCATTGGGAGAATGAAACAACATGTTACTTTTACCCCCTTTTCCGCAGGATTAGAGGGTTTTTTCCGAAGATCTCTATGAAATAGTTCCAAAATCATACGAAAAATTACTTCATTATAACCTCTAATAAATGTTGGTGGAGCAAAGAGCTTCGGTGCAAAAAAAAATGACGTCCTCAAATGGTCACAACCCTCAGTCATGAGGAGGCGAGGAAGAAAAAGAGGACCTCATACATCAATCTTATCGAGTTACAAAATTGATGCCCCTGTTGGAACACAATTCTCAGGTACAAGCAGTTAATGTTATAGAGGTTAATCAAAGGTAACTTTTATCCTTTATTCAGTGCGTTCCTTCCATTGATAATGTTGACTCTAAACGGTTGGGTACCGGGTATCAGGGTATACCTACACTACCAGTGGGGCCGGGCAGAGGTGTGAGTGCTTTATTTATTTTAATTATAATAAAATTCAGCTTCACCCAAAAGCATTCACAGATTGTTTGACAGAGCTCCAGGAATAACAAACAATTAGTCCATAGAGGCAATTGCCCTCGCCTAATAGCCCGAAGCTACAGAAAGTAAATATATATATATGATAGCGCCTTTGCGATTATTTCGCATTTAAATGTATCTTAGAAAACAAATAATGATATTAATTGGATTATCTGTACCTCAGAAGCACGTTTGAATAGATCATTG
Source organism: Apotomis capreana (assembly GCA_947623375.1). NCBI lineage: Eukaryota > Metazoa > Arthropoda > Insecta > Lepidoptera > Tortricidae > Apotomis > Apotomis capreana. The sequence goes on along the minus strand of OX392512.1, from coordinate 152,573 downwards.
AGTATCTTGATCATTTAATTATAAGTTATTAGTCAATGTGAAGTGCATGAGTTATATTGTAATTAATAATAGCAATTTAAGAAATAGTAGATTCAACATTAGTATTGTTAAATTATTTACACAGTGTGTCAATAGACTAAAAATGTGATTAACACCTGGTTACTTGACGACTACCACTTACCTACTTGTTTCTCCCCTCCATTTTGATAGTCTTTAAATACCAGGTGCAGTGACGTTTCTGCTCATTCCTTTGTGAACTTTTACAAGAAATACAACACCAAGAAGTTATCATAAACGTTTATTCATTCACACTCCTCATCACCACCTCACTGCAGCGCCGTCACCAGTTCATATGTAGCTTTCAATAGTATTCTTAAAAGAATCATTGTAGCTCTGCATTATGGAGTATGACATCGCGCCAACATCAGAAGCCGGAGCAAAACCATACGCCCCACAATATCAGGACAACGAGGACAACGACGTTGATCCTGCATCCCCATATTCTTCTGTTCTCGGCAGCCACCGAAATAATGAGTGAAGAAAATAAATTAACCCTTCCACGTCGACCAACTAAATTATTGGAAAGAATGGAATATATCGAAATCCATTGTTTGCTTCAAGTAAGGAACAGTGGGACACATCGTCCGCCATTGCACCAGTAAAGGCAACGCAAGATTGGCGATCAACAAGGAACGACGCGTGTGCGCCGTGACCCCATCGACAGAGATTTTAAAACACAAGGTCAGTCGTTCACTTTTCACTACGATTCTAGTACAGTGTTTAATAATAAATGAAACTGTAGTTAGATTCTGGGGTAGATGCGATAAAAAACCTATTCAGTTTAGAGGGTATGTGTCAATAAAGTGTTACTTGTTAAAATAAAATTCACTAATGCGTAGTAGAAATTAATAATATTATGGTCGTCATTTAAGTGTATAGGACGTTTGTTTCCGCGGTGAGATAATATTTCGATTACAACAAAGTTTTACAACGGAATTTTACAACAAAGATTCCGAATTACTATAATCGTTACGTAGTTTACTATTCTTAGTCAATAATGTAAACATTGCTGTTTTATTTTAATGTAGCCTTGTTAGAACCAAGTAGTAACGGCAGCGGTAATAATCTACCCTCCATTTTATGATTATGCAATCGTTGTTGCTGACATTCCTCGGGAACGAAAATTTATATTTGTTGATGTTTTCGATAGTTATACTTTATACACCAACGTAATTCATACATTATACATCAAAGACTCGCTTCAGAATTGATAAGCTTGAGATTCGATAATTATGACCGCTATAGTTTAAAAAAAAATGTTAACTAGAATCTATATTATTAGGATGATGTCAGAGGACTAAAGCTTGATTGATTTCGTTTCATTTCATTTATTCATTCTAAGCAATAATTATGGTGTTAAATATTAAATCCATACACATTATTTTAAGCCTTAAATACAAAGATCAAAGCAATTATCATTGATTACAATAATAATTATACATTACTACTATAATTATAATCAATGCATTCCCATCCAAGTTTAAAACAAAACTACCAAAAATAAAAAACCGGCCAAGTGCGAGTCGGACTCGCGCACCGAGGGTTCCGTACAAACACTTTCCATCCCTAAGTGGTTAAGTTAAGTTTGCACCTGGTATGTATAGCGCCCCATATAAATTAGGTGCAAAGTTAGGTATTAAAAAAACTACTTACTAGATCTCGTTCAAAACAATTTTCGTTGGTAGTTTTTATAGTAATGTACATCATATGTTTTTTTTAGATTTTTAATTTTCTTATTTTAGAAGTTAGAGGGGGGGGGACCAACTTTTTTCCACTTTGGAGGCGTCTGTCACGCAAACTATTCGGTTTAGAAAAAAAATGTTTTAGAAACCTCGATATCATTTTTGAAGACCTATCCATAGATACCCCACACGTATGTGTTTGATGAAAAAAAATTTTTTGAGTGTCTGTTCTAAGTATGGGGAGCCCCCAATATTTATTATTTATATTTTATTTTTGCATCAAAATCTTAATGCGGTTCACAGAATACATCTACCTACCAAGTTTCAACAGTATAGCTCTTATAGTTTCGGAAAAAAATGGCTGTGACATACGGACGGACAGACAGACGGACAGACGGACAGACGGACAGACGGACAGACAGACATGACGAATCTATAAGGGTTCCGTTTTTTGCCATTTGGCTACGGAACCCTAATAACATAAAACGCAAAATTCCAAATGATAAAAAAAAACACATAATAAATAATTCTTATTATTCCTATAATACTTATAATGTTATAACCCATGTTTAAATAATAATTTAGACATAAAGTATAGTTAAAGTTCCATTTAAACGTCATTAAGAGGCCGTATGCATTTTAAAATATATTTTTCACCTCACTAGCTCGGAAAGCCCAGTTTGTTTGTTTGATATCTATTGAGAAAATCGCTTTTTATCCACATGTGGAGAAAGTTTTTTGACGTTTCAACGCAGCTAAAGTAAAATTTGACATGAGCTTATTTTCTGAAAAATCCCGTTTAAAATACCTAGGTACATGAAAGCTAATTATACCTTAGTTTTAATAAATGGCAAATTGGTTGATTATTGCAGATATTTTTCAAAGATATAGTACAAACCTTTATTCTTTTTTCCTCGCTGTAGTGAGGTGAAAAGTTTTGTGTTATACACGGGCGAAAAGTTATTTTACGTCTCGTGTATTGAAACACTCGCTACGCTCAGGATTCTATTTTGAACCACTCGCTTCGCTCGTGGCCAATCATAGGATCCTTTCGCTAGCTCGTGTTTCAAATAAACACTCGCGGGTAAAATACAACTTTCCCCCCTTGTATAACAAATAACTATTTTTCATAATTATGTCAATTACGTTGATAATTTCAACCAAATTTTTAAAGTGAATAATACTTTTCCCTGAGTTCATGATAGTAATATAGTTATTTCATACCTTCATTTCGTGCAGCCGAAAATAAGTTAAAAAAAAAATAAGAAAACAGCTTTTTGCGTCAATTTGGAGTAGTGTTTACATACTAATAGTAATATATCGCAATAGCCCTATTCTAACTAGCGACATTGATATGTTAAGAAACATGTTTGAGGGTCAATTGCAAAAAAATTGTACATAGTTAAGGGCTTTAATTAAAACAATGTTAATTGATTCCTTTGTGTGACGAAAGTTACCCATACATTTTGTATGACTAACTTTCGTCACCCAAAGGAAGCGATCGTATTTAATGTTAACTAAGCCTTTAACTATGTACAATTTTTTTGCAATCGACCCTTGATCATAGGGAAAAATGTCTAAAACCATCGGCAGTTTTGGACGGATAAGGAGCCTTAAAATATCCTAAAAAAAAAATATACAAGGAATCTAAATAATGGATAGTTATTACAAATGTCAGCAATGTTTAAAAGTCAAGATATAAATTTAATACTTAATAATACATTAGGTATTTGCTATAAAATCGGCTACAGAGTAATAAGGATTTTGTCAAAAAAAAATACTGTTTGCATTTTTCTATTTTGCTATTAGTCATGGATTTGATTTTTACTCCATTGGCAGTTTGTTAAACAGGAATTTGACCTGATAACTCGAGGCGTGTCATTTAACGTGAAACACTGAAAAAGTGCGTTTATAAGTACATGGTTGTTTCATAATTCTTGTTTTGTTGAATTATGAGGATTTTGAATATAATGTCAAATTTGCAATTGAGTTAAAAAAAAAACTTCTATTTACTTACTACCTACATTCGAAATATCATATTTCATAATTCCCTTAATTTTTCGGTTCTTAACTACTCTTTTCTTTATTTCATAAAATTTTGAACTTCTTCATATAACTACAGTAAATTGTGGAATTGAACATCAATCATCGACTCTATTGTTGTTTTGTTTTAAATTTGCTTAATCTTATTATAGTTTAAATTAAATTATCAGTCTGTGTTCAATTTGATACTTGATCTTTAAGGAAATTATTAGGAATGGCTTAGCTTTGACCATATTTCTTTATTTTTTCTTATTTAATTTTCAACTTTCGTATAGCAATCGAAGTCAATACTACAGTAATAGTTTTAATAATGGATGGTGTTAGTCACTGAAGTAATAGAAACTTTGTAAATACAACTAAGTTGGGATTCTTTTTAATCATCTCAGTGAGTAGCACAAATAAATGTACAGTACTCACCTACGTTTGTCACAAAAAGATTGCTTCGAAACTTACTGCACTTTTATTTTTATTTTCTTTCTTTCTGTTTAGAATATTCTTTTATCAAACATTTTGATTATATCGTATTTAAGTAAAGCTCTATATTCTAGAAAGTTATGGATTAGATATACGAAGGTTCAATTTCGATAATCGTTTCGTACATAAACTAACTAACTAAATTGCAATCAGAATAATTTAAGTGTAACTTCATTTTGACCTTATTTAATTTTTGAGAATTATTCATAATAAAGGCATGCTTTTGTTAGTTTTATTTGTATTACAAAGTACTAGCCATTATGATCTAGGTCAGGAGTGACCGAGCTTTGTGATACTGTGCTGGAGTTTTTGTTTCAGTTGATCAACGGGACACGGGACAAGTGCTCCATCTGAAGACTTCATGAGCGCCTCCTTGAAACAGTTTTGGAGCGCTCGACAGTCTTGCTTGGCGGTCACGTCTGCCCCAACCCGCGGATGACCGTGATAGCGAATATGATGAGTTTTAGTTTTTTAATAATAATTAATTTGTAAATAATCTTTGTGTTAATAATGGTTTGTTTTCTGGGTAATTGCTATTTGTGTCACTATTTCAAACCAGACGTAATGTTCAAGCCACTCATTTGGATAGATCAAATAGATTTAGTCCAGCAACTGGGCAATATTACAATATAATAAACAGGAGAATAGTTTTTGGTCACTTGCGTGGATGGATCAGAAAGATTTAGTCCCGCAACTGGGTCATCAACCAAAGCATTGTTAATATGCCACTTGTTGTGATGGATCAGAAAGATTTAGTCCAACAACTGGGCAATATGATAAAGAGTATAGTTTTGTCAGTCACTTGCGTGGATGGATCAGAATTTAGTCCCGTAACTGGGTTGACAAACAGATCATTGTTAGAGTGCCACTTGCTACGATGGATCACAGGGTTTGGTCCACCTAGTGGGTTGCTTGACCAATTTGAGTTTTCTTTTTCAAACCGTTCGCTCTGAGCACGAGCTTCGGGTCAGTATGGCCGTGATAGCGCCTTTGACATTATTTCGCATTTAAATGTATCTTAGAAAACAAATAATGATATTAATTGGATTATCTGTACCTCAGAAGCACGTTTGAATAGATCATTGAGTATCTTGATCATTTAATTATAAGTTATTAGTCAATGTGAAGTGCATGAGTTATATTGTAATTAATAATAGCAATTTAAGAAATAGTAGATTCAACATTAGTATTGTTAAATTATTTACACAGTGTGTCAATAGACTAAAAATGTGATTAACACCTGGTTACTTGACGACTACCACTTACCTACTTGTTTCTCCCCTCCATTTTGATAGTCTTTAAATACCAGGTGCAGTGACGTTTCTGCTCATTCCTTTGTGAACTTTTACAAGAAATACAACACCAAGAAGTTATCATAAACGTTTATTCATTCACACTCCTCATCACCACCTCACTGCAGCGCCGTCACCAGTTCATATGTAGCTTTCAATAGTATTCTTAAAAGAATCATTGTAGCTCTGCATTATGGAGTATGACACCGCTCCAACATATATATATCTTTATTTAATTTCAATTTGCAGTGCCCCCTGGCTTTTATAATTAGCCCAAATTCATTGAATAAATTTCTGGATCTACATTTGAAAAGAATATGATGATGAGCAATAGAAACACAGATGGTAGAGAGATGCGATTAAGGCATTAACAAATAAAGAACATTGCTAGTAATTTGCATTTAATTGTATTCATTTTGAAGTAGATTAACTTCCACTGTGGACGTCCATGAATTCCTTGTGTCTACAAAGGACATTCAATAATCCACCTTATATCAACGGTTAACCCTTTTCTACTGACAAGCTCATGTATAATATGTGGATGTATGTAAAGTTTGCTTCTCAACTAGAATATTTTTAATAATGTCACACTCTAACTTATAAACACAGTTGTTAATAGTGGAATTAGTGGACAATGGGATAAGTATATCAATTCCTTTTGAAAATAATTATATCCCTCTTAACAATTAATTATGACAAGGAGGATTCTGGTATGCATTAAGAATATTAATGGAAGCAAACCAGCTGAAGACCTCTAAGTCTTGTCTAATATTTCTACAATTCCTAAGAATGAATAATGCTAGTATGTAATAGTATTTAACTATATAATGCCACAGAATAATTATTTCTGTGTACATAATTTTACATAAAAGATGCATGAGATACACAAAAGTGTAAGCGATTCCAATATCATACAAAATGGTTCAAAGTCAACGGTCAACATACTACCCTACCAAATACCTATTGAATTAAAAAAAAAAAAACGGGATAAGGGTAAACATATTAATTTGAAAAGGGTATTTAGGACGGTTGAGTCATACGGTGTATCGTAAATCCACGCATACTGACCGATACCTACAAGCTGATTCTCATCACCACCCGGCCCACCTGTCATCAGTCCCGAGGGCGCTTATTAATAGGGCTCTCCGTTTATGTGATCCTCAATACGTAAATGGGGAGTTAGCGCATGTGCGACAGGTATTGGAGAAAAATGGCTATAAGTGGAGACAGTGTCAGCGTGTAGCGAGCCCCAGTACAGCACAACGCCCGCAGACTGTAGAGAGAGCGCCTGCGTACTTACCTTATATCAAAGGTGTGACGGATACCATCGGACACATTTTACGCCGTAGATATAGCATTACAACCTGGTTCCGTCCTTTGACTAAGATGAGGTAGTTGCTACGGTCTCCTAAAGAATGGATCTCTACATTTGGAACCCCTGGGGTGTATGAAATACCGTGTGAGTGTGGCAAGGCATACATAGGAGAGACGGGACGTAATGTTTCGACAAGATTGTCTGAACATATACGCAGTGTCAGAAAAATGGATACGAGAGACTCCGCTGTTGCGGAGCATGTTGTCGAGGCCGGTGCGTCCCATTTCGTACGTTTCGATAAGGCACGGTTGTTGGTTCGTGAGAAACGCTGTGTACAACGGAAGATACGTGAAGCTATCGAAATTGGACGGCGCCCGAATTTCAACCGAGACGGTGGTTGGGCTCTACCTCCAGCATGGAAACCTGTGATTCCGGCGTTAAAAAACATCTCGCGTTCAGACAATGTCGTTGATACAATAAGTCAAGTGTGCGTGGTATCAGTGGGTAATAGTGAAAATGCAGTGACAGACAGTCCAGTGGTGACAGCGCAAGAGCCCTGCCCTCCCCGCGCCGCGCTATCTGCGCGTGCGCAGAGGGCGGCAAGAAGAGCGATTAAAAGTGCAGTGGGTCGCGAGTCGCGTAGCAGCACGGATAGCTACCCCTGATGAAGAGCTCCAAATGAGTTCGAAACATGTCGGGCCGTTCCTGACAATTTTTACGTGAGTTTATACCGTTTTTATAATTAGTATTTAGATTAATACCTAAGGTACTGAAATGACTCAGTTAAGTTTTAATTCTGATAGACCTGCGTAACATTATCTCATATAAGGGAATTATATCTCATATAAGGCTTTGCCATCAGCTTACAAGAAATAAATTGCATTACATGTGAAAGAATTAGAAGTCTATATACTTAAAGATTGTTAAATTCCATCTATCTATGTTCGAGGACTAAGCCAACTATTACAAATTTAATACAGTTTTAGGTTTCTTTGGATTAATTTATATAAAAGAGTAAATTATGGTATTAGAAACTTAAATACTTACATTTTGGGAGATATAGGTATTTTGTAGATATAGGGGTATTAGCATACAATACTTACAGTTAAATTTTATTTCAAAACAATCACAGATACCTACCTTTTTGTACCATAATTGTTTAATAATCCATATTCACTATCTAGAACTGTACTTATTCTAGGTCAATATTTATTCTATTCTGTTAAGGGCAAACAGTAGAGTGAAATGTTACTTAGCTTTTTGGAAAAATAATACAAATGCAATAGCCCACATTAAACATGTAGGCAGGTGTTCAATATCTTGATAAGTACATACAATTTTACAATGATTCAATACGCAAGGCAATAATCTTTCGAGGATTTTTACTTTATATGTTCTTGAGGTCAATAAAAAAGTGAAGACTAGGAAATCACTTAGAATATTTATTATGTTGCAGAGATCTAATTTCTCGATATATTGCACTTACACAATACAATAAATCCCTTATTATTTTATGCGATTTTGCGTTAGAATCTGGCTTAATAATGCTAAGTATATAAAATGAATTAAAATGAACTTCAGGAATCATAGTTTTCACCTACGATTTAAATCTATGGTATTATCTCTCATTCTAATTGACCCTGTCATCACCCCTCTTTGTAAGGCTTGGTTGTTAGTACAATCACCCTTTTACCTCAGAATGACAATATAAATAGGTCAGTGATATGATCCATGTGTATGATGATCATGATGCACTTAATAATTCTAATAATATTTATATGGTTTCTACATTATGTCAAAATTGTTAATTTATACTAAACACTATTTTATAATTTGTTATCTCAAGTAAGTATTAAATATCTACAGATAATCAGTTAGACACCCTTTCTAAGGTGTTTTCAAATTACATCCTATCAAACACAAATATGATCAGGTTTGGCACCCCGATGTAGTTCTAAAAAATGTTTTAATAATACATCCTTTGGATGGCTTACATATGACACTAGTGCTTACAAAAGACATTAATAAGTTTAGGTCAATAAATACAAACACTTATATATAAGGTATTTCAATAACTCATACAGATCTATTGAGAAAATCGAAATGATTATACCAAAAATCTTGAACAAAAGACATATTTCTATCTATTGCAAGACATCTCAATATCTTGTACCCGCAAAATTTGAGGTTGTCTTATTTGAATAACAACCCTCAGACATATCCAGCCAAGCACCTGCTTAGCTATATTGTCTGAAATATTGCAATAGCAAAATGTCTCATTAACAAATCTCTTTAAAAATTACAATTTAACAAGCCTCTGCAAGTAAGCAGATTAGTCACATAATGAAAATTAGTGAAATCGTCAAATTGTTTTTATAACAAATATTCATAGTGTCTAGTTAAAATAATAAAAGTTGTAGGCTGATAATCAAAGTCCCACACCTTTGTGGATAACTGTAACAAGTCTAGAGACTTGAGTTAAGTTAGAGTTTGAGTTGAGTTGAGTTAGAACTCATGAGGATAAACAGCCAACACAGTTTACAAAACCTTTTCTTAGAAATAGGATGTGGTTATTTACTAATAATATTTGGAAACATGTTCCTCATACACGTTCATATACGTTGATGGAGACTACTTTAAATTAACTGCTGTTAAGTCTTTAGATCAAACGCCTATAGGCGTACTGTCCCGCAACGTGTTAACATGGTCTTTCATATAGAGTAAGTAAACTCAACTAGATATGGTTGCAGTTACCTACTAAGTTAGATTAATCTCATAATTAATCGGTTACTATTAAAATAAAATCGATTAGTAGATATATTATTCATATAATGTGTGTACTAAAAATCTTTAATGAAAATTTTAGCTTCGTCCCGCGGTGTTAACGTGCGGTGAACACTAATATTTTCCGGACGAAGGGCGGACTGTGTGTTGGTCCAGAGTGCCAGCTGCCTCCATTCTCCATATCAATCATATTGTATGACCGTCTCAGCTGAAGCTGCCATCACGGCGTACCGTGGGTATGCATCCTCACTGCTGAACTATGGACTCTTGCTTTGGGGTAATTCAGTTGACATAGTCAGGGCTTTTGTAAGACAAAAAAAATGTGTTCGTGCAATAGCTAATATCTCGCACACTGATAGCTGCAGGCCAATCTTTAAACAACTGAAGATTCTGCCACTACCTTGCATGTACATTAAGAAAGTATGCTTATTTGTCAAGGAACACCCAGATTTCTTTAAAAATAGGTCGGATGTTTTTGTAGGCAAACAGAGATCGCAGTACAAGAGTTTACTGTATCAACCTCCGTGTCGTTCTGCTATTTATAGTAAAAATGCTTATAATATGTGCATAATCATATACAACAATATCCCAGAATATATCAGGCAAATGGAGTATAATAAATATTTAAGAGAAATTAACAGATGGCTCGCAGAACATTGTTTCTATAGCTTAAAAGAATTTTTAGAATATAGACTGAATGATTGACTTTATTTATTAATTAATTTAATGATTATATTAGCCCTAAAATGATTAACTTTTAGTGTATAAATAATAACATAATAATCTTTTTGCATGCTGTTCCCAATGACTGTACCTACTTATGTTGTATAAACACAATTTTGCATGTCGTTTGACGACAGAATACTTTACTAACCTATGTACCATTAGATCTTGTACCACATGTGTTGTAGTATTCTAGCAAATAAAACATTTCTATTCTATTCTATTCTATTCTATCAGAATTGAGCTACCTATATGAGCGTGAAGAAGTTACAAACATACAACTTCTTCTTCTCGTACTCACTCAATTGCTCAAAGGTTAACTGGAAGAGATCCCTTACAGGGACAAGTTTGCCTTTGTACCTATGTGTTATTGGTAATAGACGTATTTTTAACTGTTTCTGTGTACAATCAAGTGTTTACTTACTTACTTACAAACATCACGCTCACAAGCTTTCGCCTTTATAATATTACTAGCTGTTGCCCGCGACTTCGTCCGCGTGGAAGCTTATCTTGAAAATTTTACATCTTTATTATTTTGAGATCTAAGCAATGTTGAAATTGCTAAATGTTTTTTTTTACAATTTTTTACGAAATAGTAACGAACCCTTCGTACGCGAGTCCGACTCGCTCTTGGCCTTTTTTTAGTTTTTTTTTGACTAATTTGCTCTAATTAGTACGCGCTATCATCATACCTGATTACATCTACGAACGAATAGCTTTACTAAATTCGATGAGTTTAAGAACGACGTTTATAAATTCTTTGATTCGAATAATAATGCCTTTATACAAAGTTTCAAGTACCGCACTCAAAAAAAATGTTTGATCTTTATACAAATTTTCAACCCCTTTTTCACCACCTTCAGGCTAAATTTTCAAAAACGCTGAAGTCACTTTTCTGGTATTCTATTGATATGCCTTTATATAAAGTTTCAAATCCCGCACTCAAAAAAATGTTTGATCTTCAGACAAACTTTCAACCCGTTTTTCACCACCTTCAGAGCTGAAATTTCAAAAACGCTGAAATAACTTTTCTTGCATTCTAATAATATGTCTTTATACAAAGTCTTAAGTACCGCACTCAAAAAATGTTTGATTTTCTACCCCTTTTTCACCACCTTCAGGGCTGAATTTTCAAAAACAGTGAAATCGTTTTTCTTATATTCTATTGATATGTCTTTATATAAAATTTCAAGTCCCGCCCTCAAAAAATGTTTAATTTTCATACAAACTTTCAACCCCTTTTTCACCACCTTCAGGGCTGAATTTTCAAAAACGCTGAAATTACTTTTCTTGCATTCTATTGATATGCCTTCATAAATAAAGTTTCAAGTCCCGCCATCAAAAAAATGTTTGATTTTCATACAAACTTTCAACCGCTTTTTCACCACCTTCAGGGCTGAATTTTCAAAAACGCTGAAATTACTTTTCTTGCATTCTAATAATATGCCTTTATACAAAGTTTCAAGTACCGCACTCAAAAAATTATTGATTTTAATACAAACATTCAACCCCTTTTTAACCCTTGTAGGGGACGAATTTTTGAAAACGCTGAAATTATTTTTGTTATATTCTAATAGTATGCTATTACACAAATATTCAAGTCCCGCGCTCAAAAAAAAATTTGATCTCGATACAAATTTTCAACCCCTTTTTTACCACCTTAGGGGATGAATTTTCGAAAACGCTGAAATGAGTTTTCTCCCATTTTATTTTAATACCTTTTTACAACGTTTCAAGTTCCTAGCTTAAAATAAAATTTTAACCCCAGGACAAACTTTCATCCCCATTTTAACCCCTTTGAGGTTGAGTTTTTAATAACGTTCAATTAATGGTATTTTGTTATTTTTATATATGCCTTTATGAGAAGTTTCAAAGAATTTGTAATGGATTCAATCTTTCAACCCCTTTTTAAACCTTTTAGGGGATGAATTTTTAAAAACGCTGAAATTATTTTTCTTGTATTGTAATAATATGCCTTTACACAAAGATTCAAGTCCCGCGCTCAAAAAAATACTTGATCTCCATACAAACTTTCAACCCCTTTTTTACCACCTTGGGGGATGAATTTTCAAAAACGGTGTAATTAATTTTTTTCTATTTTATTTTAATATCTTTTAACAAAGTTTCAAGTTCCTAGCTTTAAAAAAAACTTGTACCCCATACATCCTTTCATCCCCTTTTTAACCCTCTTAGGGGTTGAATTTTTCAAAATCGCTTCTTATCCCTAGCCCACGTTATAAAAGTAACCTACTGTGCAAAAATTAACTCTCCAACATTAGTAGTTTCGGCTGTGCGTTGATGAGTCAGTCAGGACTTCTTCTTTTATATATATAGACTAGCATTAACCCGCGGCTTCGCCCGCGTTCCTATACAATAAACATTATCCTACGGGAACGATGCTCATTTTTCAGGATAAAAAGTGGGCTATTTGTTAAAGTTAGGGTATAATCTGCTTATCCCTCATGCATATCCGTCTAGCCGTTTTACTCGTATTGTTGAAAAGTTTGAATGCATTTATTACGGCTGCAGGAGGTTTCCCGATGACTACTCCAGTCTCGCCGTGCCACCCGCACTGGCCTTGACGACAATCGAAATGGCACCAAATACAAATTTAAACATCTATTAGGATAATGGGACTCATTCCATACCTTAAAAGCAAAAATAAATCCCTTATAGTATCACTTGTAGCTGTCTGTGAGTCCGTCTGTTACAACCGATTTCCTGCAAAACTACTGCACCGATTGAATTGCAATTAGGCACAAATGCTTTCAAGAATTTTCATGTCCACAAATGTCCCAAAAAAACATGAAAATGACACCCATATTCATATCACCCACAATCATAAGTCATAACGTCATCGCACCGCCACAGGGGAATGGTATTTCACGTCCGCTACGTTGAGTTTTAAAATAATTGTTGTACCCGTAATCAGCGACCTGATAAATAATAAAAATAATACCCATGTTGATTTTTAGACTTTGTCCAACACATTTCCCCCTTTTAGGGCTTCAATTCTTGAAAGGCCTGAAAAGCGTGTTTACTCATATTCTTAGAAATACTCCTGTGAAGTTTCGAATAAAATAGTCTAATCTTGTTTCCCCATACAAACTTTGGATCTCTATTTCACCCCCTTTAGAAAAATCGTTTATTAGTGCGCCCCTATACCCTATAAGAAACCTACGTTCTAAATTTAGACTCTTTAGAATCAGCGGTTTGGGCTGTGCGTTTAAAAACGACACCCATATGTTTAGACATATTTAGACATTTCTACCCCATCGCACCCTAACATGAGAGATGGTATTACACGTCCGCCATGTTGAATTTTAAAATCGTTCTTTTTTAGTAATCAGCGACCCGATTAAAATCGTTGCGGTTTTGGTAATCAGCGACCCGATAAACCATAAAAACAATACCCATGTTGATTTTCAGACTTTGTCACCACATTTCTCCCTTTATGGGGTTAAATTTTCAAAAAACCTGAAACACGTGTTTACTCATTTATCGTTAGAAATACTTCTGTGAAGTTTCAAATAAAATAGTCTAACTAATCTTATTTCCCCATACAAACTTTGGACCCACATTTCTCCCCTTTAAGGGGTGAATTTTGAAAAATTCTTTCTTAGTGCACCCCTACACCTTACAAGGAACCTACGTGCCAAATTTGGACTCTCTAGAACCAGCGGTTTATTATTTAGACATTTCAACCCCATTTCACCTCAACAGGGGAGATGGTAATTCACGTCCGCCACATTGGATTTTAAAATCGTTGCGGTTTTCGTAATCAGCGACCCGATAAACCATAAAAACAATACCCATATTGATTTTCAGACTTTGTCACCACATTTCTCCCTTTTAGGGGTTGAATTTTCAAAAAACCTGAAACACGTGTTTACTCATTTATTGTTAGAAATACCCCTGTGAAGTTTCAAATAAAATAATAATAAAATCAAAATCAAATCAAAATCAAAATGTTTTATTTGCTTCAGTACAGTATACAAAGGTGTTTATATATATAGGTTTATAGTTCTGTGTACTCAGCCTGCATGCAGGCGTGCAAAATTTTTGCGCGCGCTAACTTAAAATTAAAATAATCATCAATAATGCTTGACATCTAACAAAATAATTACAAACCAATAAACAACATAATGTCAAAAGAAAATTAATTACAGAAAAAAAAAAGTAGAAGAAAAATAATAATAATAACAAAATGTCAAGGCGTGTAAATTAATAATAATCAAAAAATAAGAAAATAAATTTAAAGCTAGTTGTGCTCGAGGTATGCCTTTACGCTGTAAAAACACCGGTCTAAAAGCCAGGTTGTAAGGTTACGTTTAAAAATGTTTCCCTCGAGCACTTTCAGGTTTTCGGGGAGTCGGTTATAAATTATTATACACATATTAAGAGCGTTTCTTCTGTACACACTTTTATGACACCGCGGATGATACAAAAGGTTCATAATGTTTGCTCTAGTCTGCCTGTTTATAAGTTCGCCACGTTTTTTGAAATATGTCTGATGTAATTTTACGAAAGTACATATTTCTCTTAAATATAAGCATGCTAAAGGAAGTATTTTCAATTTTTTGAATAATGGAACGCAGCTGTCGTTCCACCATGCATTACATATGACCCTAACACACTTCTTCTGGATCCTGAAAACTCTATCGATCTCTACTGCATTTCCCCATAGCAACAGCCCATAATTAAGGACAGATGCAACATATCCATGATATGCTGTTAGTGCTGCATCAACGGAAACAGTGTCTCTTAATCTTTTGAGCGCGAAGACAAAGCGACCAAGTTTCTTACAAACTTTTTCTATGTGTGCCTTCCAGTTCAGGTGTTTGTCTACCGTAATACCGAGAAAGTTAAAAGTATCTACCTCATCTACTGTCATATTATTATGATTAATGTTTATTGATATACCATTTGAATTATACGATGTAAATTGAATTAATTTAGTTTTGATTATATTAATTTTAAGGTCATTTTTATTCATCCAATTAATTATGTCGTTTAATGAATTATTTATTTCTTATTAAAATACTTAAACGGGTTTACTCACGTCGTAGAAGTCGAATAACGCTCGACATGTTTCGAATCGGTACGCGATTCATCATCAGGAGTGTTCGATTGGCCGCCGTCGCGACTGGTCGTCTCTCCTGATGATGAATCGCGTACCGATTCGAAACATGTCGAGCGTTATTCGACTTCTACGACGTGAGTAAACCCGTTTAAGTATTTTAATATGTCTGAGACTCACGATAGTTTTCTATATTTATTTCTTGTTCAAAAGTAGATTTATTGATACATTTCACAATTAAAGTTGTATCATCGGCGAACATTATAGTTTTTTGTGTAGTCGCCTTTGATAAATCATTAATATAAAGTAGAAATAGCAGTGGGCCGAGTATGCTGCCTTGAGGAATTCCATTTTTAATAACCTTAAACTGTGATCTGAATGTCTTTTTAAGAATGGTTTTATTGTTGTTGTCTATAATTCTGCTTACTTCAAGGCATTGCAGTCTGTCTCTTAGGTAATCCTCTATCCAATCAAGAGCTTTTCCTCTGACTCCATAGACCTCAAGTTTGTTCATAAGCTTAGCATGGTTCACGAAATCAAAAGCCTTGCTCATATCTAAAAAGACTGATGATACCGGAATGCTCTTGTTTATGCACTCAGTAATGTATTTGACGAGGTCGAAACAGGCTTGTGCAGTAGATTTACCCTTCCTAAAACCATACTGTTCAGGTCGGAGTATTCCGTGCTTAGTTAAGAAACTGTCCAATCTCACGTAAAAGGCTTTTTCTATTATTTTTGACAGTACAGGAATTAACGTGATAGGCCTATAGTTATTAGGATCTTTTCTATCACCGCTTTTAAAGAGAGGCTTAACAATGCATACTTTTAATTGGTTTGGAAATACACCCTCAACATATGACAAATTTATAATATGCGCAAGGGGTTGACATACGTAATTAGCACATAGTTTTAAAATTCCCGTTGTGATACTGTCATAACCGCTTGACTTGGAGTTCCTTAGGGCCATAATTATTTTGTTGACTTCATTGCTGTCAACCGGCTTGAGAAACATTGTATGACAATTTCTCTCCAGTAAAGGAGAGATAGAGCTTTTTGGTAATGAGCTTTGTGAGTTAGTCAAATTTATAAAATAATTATTCAAAATGTTACAAATGTCATTGGGATCGGAATATAAAATATTATTAGATATAATTTCATTTATGTCATTTTTATGTACATCTTTTGATATGGTGGTCGAGATCATATCCCATGTGGCTTTCCCTTTATTTTTACACCCATGTAAATATTTCATGTTTCTTAAACGTTGGGCACTGTGCAAACACTGTTTCAATACTCGAGTATAATTTTTGTATTTAATTTTGTTACTCAATGTGTTACCTTTGCCCAATTTTACGCTAAAGTAAAGGGTCCTTTTAGTTTTGCAAGATTTTTTTAACCCTTTTGTCAGCCAATTTAATTTATGTGATTTGTTATTAATCTTCACTCTAATAACAGGGAAACATAGGTTGTAAAAAAGACATATTAAGTCATAAAAATTCTCAAATGCCGTGGCCGCGTCAGTGGAATTAATGACCTCAGAGAACGAAAGAGATGACATACACTCACAAAACTTCTGAATATTGTCATGGCTATAATCACGCCTGTACTCGTACCAAGTTGTGTAAGCGTAACCAATCTTATTTCCCCATACAAACTTTGGAACCCCATTTCACCCCTTTAGGGGGTGAGTTTTGAAAAATCCTTTCTTAGCGGATGCCTACGTCATAACATCTACCTGCATGCCAAGATTCAGCCCGATCCGTCCAGTGGTTTGGGCTGTGCGTTGATAGATCACTATGTCAGTCAGTCAGTCACCTTTGAGTTTTATATATATAGATAGATAAAGTATAATATGTAATATAAAGATGTATATTGCCTTGGATGTCTCTAAACATCTACATAGTAATTATACCTCGGACTAAGTACGAATATAATTACAGGATTAAACGAACTTACCTTAAGTGAAGTTCTATCCTGATTATATGAAGTACTTAGTCCGAGGTAGAGCTTCCCTCCCTCCCTTCCCTCTTCTATATATTTTACTCTGAACTTAATGACATCTATAACTAATGTTGCCAGGTGCTGTGGTTTTTATGTTTGTTTTTAGGCTTTAAAATTCGCGACATAAAGAGCAAGCAAGACGAGTACTACATAGTAATTATACCTCGGACTAAGTACTTCATATAATCAGGATAGAACTTCACTTAAGGTAAGTTCGTTTAATCCTGTAATTATAAGCTATTTGAGAGTTGTTGAGTGGTCATTTTATTATCATTATATACCAAGACGGATTAAAAGTGATATGGAAGACTTTTATTTGGAAAATCATTTTAAATTAAATTATAAATATATTTGTTCAGTAACACAGTAATTCAGTATACAAACAGTTTGGTATCTCTTAAGTATTTGATACTTGTGCTAAGAGGCAGCACTCTTCTACGTGGTAAGTTATTTTTATTACTGAAGAGTTTATTACTTTTAATTAAAATGTTACCGACTAGTATGCAATAGAAGTCATTAGCCAATATGATAGGCTATGACTGGATTGTTATAGGAAATAGATGTATTTATAAGGAAGGTCAATATGATACACCAAGTTGAATTAAAAAGTGATATGGAAGACTTTTAAGTTGAAGGTCATTAGTCAATATGATAGGCTATGACTGTATGGTTACAGAAAACTAATGGTTTCATATGAGAGGTCAATTTGATAGACCAAACTAGATTTAAAAGTGATATGGAAGACTTTTAAGTTGAAGGTCATTAGTCAATATGATAGGCTATGACTGTACAGTTACAGAGAACGAATGGCTTTACATAAGAGGTCAATTTGATAGGCCAAACTGGATTTAAAAGTGATATGGAAGACTCATAAGTGGAAAGTCATAGTCAAAAGGATAGGCTCTGACTTTATTGTTACTGGAAACGAATAGGTCTATGTCAGAGGTCAATTTGATAGGCCACGCTGGATTGCCAATATGATAGGCTAAGGCTTTATGAGAGGTCAATTTGATAGACCATTCTGGATTGCCAATATGATAGGCTAAGATCTTATGAGAGGTAAATTTGATAGACCTTGCTGGATTGCCAATACGATAGGCTAAGAGGATTGTTAAAGTAAGTGAAAGGCATTATGAAACGTCTATTTAATAGACCACGGGTACCAAAATATTCGTAAGAAAGATAGTAAGGCTTACAGGCTAAGCAAATACAATTGCATGGAAAGTCAATTTGATAGACCATAGAAATATTGTAAGCGATATGTAAAGTGCCGCGTTGGTGCTGGAAGGTCATTTTGAAATACCATATTATTAAATTTGATTACTATATGTATTAAAGTTTCCTTTGAATTGGGAAATATAATAGTAGTTTTGTGACTTTAAATTCGAATTTGTAATGAACCTGAATAGAACTATCTAAGGTTTCAAAGCGTTCATAAACTGGAGTATGTGCTTTTGAGACTTCCATTAAAACTTGAATATCGATGGCTTCGACGCGTCGATTAAATTGAAATATGCTGTGCTTTAAAACTTTCATTCAATTGGAAAAGGCTGTTGTTTTAAGACTTTCATTAAATTGGAATATCTGAGGTATCAGAGGGTCCGTAACATGGGAATATGACGTGGTTTTGACTCCTATTCAATTGGGGTACTCGAGGTCTCAAAGCCTCCAGTGAATTGGAATTGATTGACTATCTTCATTGAATTGACAATAGTTTGGTACTTCAAATGAATGCCTGGATAAAACTGTAATAGTTTGACATCATTTTTAAATTGACAAAAGTGTCATTTGAAATGAATGCCTATATTAGGTGGAATTGTTTAACAACCTAAATTATATTGACAAAAGTTAGTATTTAGAATAAGAGCTTACATTGAGTTCGAATCGTTTGGCAACATTAATTAAATTGTCAGTAGTCAAGTATTCCAAAAGAATGGCTCCATTAAATTGGAATTATTTATCAACCTTACATTGAGAATGGTCTGGTATTCTAAATTAATGCTGCAATTAAATTGGAATTTGTTTATCTGTGATTTAAAATCTACATCCAATAGGAAAAGACGCGGTTTCAAAATCTCAATCCCAGTGGACTTTAGTTGCAATTTCGAAAATTTATTTGGATTCTCATATTCTTTTGAATGGTACCTATATCGGAATTTCAGATGACAAATTGTAATGATGGCTTTAGTGAGAATATTGAACGAGAGTACATGATGACGTGTCAAGCAAGTTAGCCACTCTCAGTTTCAGTTTCATTTAATTAAAATAATTGAAGATGGTAAAAGGGGGAAAAGAGCAAGCAATAGTCCTTAAGCGCTTGACAAGGTAGTCGTTGTGAAATAATTATCCAGGTAAGGATACATGTCACAATTCTTAAAATTTCTGGAATCAAGTGTTTCTGGAATCATCAGTAACCTTTGTTATGTATAATTCATTTTTCAAATAAGTTACACAATATTACAGTAATAAAACCTACATGCTTTGGAACTACAAAACTACATGCAGACCAAACTTAAAACTAGTTATTTAATTTAATAAGCGCCTTAATGGCTTAAGCGACATAACGGCGTGGCTCCGTTGCGTTGTTAGACCCGCACCTCTGGCATAACTGTCATATATGCGACTTTTTCTCGCGCGAGATATTTGCCTGTCTCTTGCTGTGCAGTAATGTGAGGAAGTAACGGCTAACTCTATGTCGCGCGACAAGAGCCGCGAAGCATAGTTGTGCTAGACAGGCTCGCGTAGGATTACGCAGAGAGTAGCAGCCTGTAGCGGCTGGGACACGCGTAGCTCTAACGAGCTGAATTGCACGTAGTGACAGTGACAGGTCTGAACTGGTAACACCTTCATGTCCTCGTTGAACACGGTGTCTGTGCCACTTAGTGTTGTGGGGCACCATGCGCGTCTTGCTTCTTCCTTTCCACCAGTGTGACTTCCTCCCTGTCCACATTGGTGTGGAAGAACTTTTCTTTATCGCGAACTCGTACGGGGACCGGTTAGCCGCGACAAACTGACCGGCGACTACAGCATATTGCACGCTGTCGCGTCTTCAAAACGGTATCCTTTGTGTATCCTCGATGTATCCTCTATACCGTTGTGTCAAACAAGGTTCAGGGCAAGTTTATATTGCAGAACTAGTTCTAATGGGTTGTGTGAAATGAATTAAATTTTAAATTTGCTTTGATTTCAGAATATTGTTTTCAAGTATCAGGAATGTTATTTCAAGTCACTAATGTCGAGAACTATCACTGGTTTAGAAGTAAATATACTTACGGCATTTTACGATAAGGAAAGTAAGCTCAGAAAAAATCTTCATTAAAATCTTTGAACTTTATATATTTTGCTGACAGGCTTGATAGAATTATATTAAAAAGGCAATCTGTGAGTTTTATTGCGGCGCTTCTTTATCACGCACCTTGTTTAGAAGCGCCGGTAGATATTATACATTTTCAAATATAAATAAATAGCTTTCTAGCTAGCACATGAGTAAATACTTAATAAATATCTTAGAAACATTTAGTATGAGATGGTAAAAAATATAAATGAACTAAATAGCAAATAAAAGTAATAACGAATTGGAAATAAATAATAAAAATAGAAACGAACTGAAATAAAGATTAAAAATTAATGCAAAAAAAAGTTGTCAACGGGATATGGAGGGCGGCATAGAAGTTTCCATGGGATATAGGGAAAAAGTGGGTATGACTAAAATAAATAAGTAGAAGACCAAATTGTTCATGTTGACTACTAATTGTATTAACTTGAAGAAAACTAAGTAAATAGAGGATTATAAAATCATAACACAAAACAGCTCGGGTTCTTAACGAGACGTCGTAATCGACATAGTGTATAGAGCGTTGTGTTGTTGGTCCTCGAGATCTTTGAGCGAGCATTTCGTGTGTTGGTGTTTGTCATAGCTGCCTGGTGTAGGGCGCCTGGAAGTGCCTAAACAGAATTAATTGGGACTTGGGCGGGGCAGTGAGTAAGTCCTAAAAGTACCTAATTCCAAGCAATTTCTAATTGGTAAAAAAAGGGAGAGATGTAGGGTATACAGACATTTATAGATAATAAATGTACCCTCGAGCCGCCAGCTACCGGTCATTACATTGACAGACGTTACCGGTGGCGGACGCACTGCAGGTTTACTGAAAGCCCGATTAATGTGTTTATTCAAGTATCCCAATAGGAAGCCCTAGAAAACACTACAGCGTCATTTAAAAAAAAAACAAAATCGTTTATTTGCAGTTACAAGTATTTTCTCAAAAATTGCATGTAATGTTGCCTTACCATCGCTAGATAGACTACAGTAAGTGGAACATACCGAAGACTTTTTAGAAGTGTCCAGTAAACAGCGAGATTTTAAATTTGGAATCAATATTTATCCAGTAAGTAAGTATGTAATTCCTATTACGTATCAAGATATTTGAATATCGAAACACGATTTACATCGTCACCGAGCTATAAAAAAACTAAGTATGTGAAGGCGATGAGGTCGTATATAATTAATGTAAAAAGGCTGCATTCCACAAATTGTTTTGATTATAACTACAGTGCGACAGCAAATTGTAGAAGTTAAAAAGTGGCGTCCCTTTTTCATAGAATAAATAGAAAGAGACGACATTACAGTATACACTTGCAATTTACACTAAGAGCAAATATAAAATAAAAAGAGGTTAGCACTATTGGCAGTATAAACGTAACTCAAGATGCATATTAAAAAAAAAAGTAGCGACAAGGTTTAGTGCGGAAGTTTGTATGCAGCGTTTAGTTCATAATTGTGCTGTGTAAAATGACAATGATTAAGCGTCCTGACTGACTGACTGACTGACTGACTCATCAACGCAGAGCCGTAACTACAAATGCTAGAGTTGAAAATTGCACACTAGGTTTTATTTATAAAGCGTACAAGAGATAAGAGGCGATTTTGAAAAATTCTACCCCTAAGAGGGTTAAAATGGGGATGAAAGGTTGTATGGGGTACAAGTTTTTTTTATGTTAGGAACTTGAAACTTCGTAAAAATGTATTAAAATAAAATAGAAAAAAAACTTATTTCAGCGTTTTTGAACATTCATCCCCTAAGGTGGTAAAATAGGGGTTGAAAGTTTGTATGGTGATCTAATATTTTTTTGAGTGTGGGACTTGAATCTTTGTATAAAGGGATACTATTAGAATACGAGAAAAGTGATTTCAGCGTTTTCAAAAATTCATCCCCTAAAAGGGTTCAAAAGGGGTTGAAAGTTTAAATCCATTACAATTTTTTTGAAACTTCTTATTAAGTCATATATAAGAATAAAAAAATAACACTAATTGATCGTTATTAAAAATTTAACCTCTAAGGGGGTTAGTTAGTTGGTTGCGCTGGGCATTTTCCGCAAGTCGACATCCAACGTGCCTATTTTGCGTGAAAAGGGGGTAGCGCTACTCCAACCACCCCAACTCCTCCACGAACCTAAGCAAAGCCTTGATGTTGCTTATGGCTTCGTGTACGGTACTTGGAGATCCTAGGTATTTCATCCTGTATCCTTCTACCTGTTTGCAATCTAGTAGAATATGTTTGGTGGTTTCTTCTGCCTCCATGCATGCTCTGCATACTGGGCTGTCTGTTATACCTAAATTGAAAAGGTGTTTGTTCAGAGTATTATGTCCCGTTATTAATCCTACTATCTTGCGTAGTTGGTTCCTGTGGATTCTCAGTAAGATGGTGGTGAGTTTGTGGTTCCTATTCGGAAGTATTTATTTTGTTTGTCTACACGTTCCTATGTCTTCCCAGTATTTTTGGTGTTGGTATAATATGTGTTGGTTCATTATGTTGTATATGTAAGATTGTGGTAGGGGTATTATTGGCTCTGGCCCGCATGGTGGTGTCTCCGATCCCTTACGGTCCAATTCATCCGCTGCGTCATTGCCTCTCGAGCCGCTGTGTCCCTTTATCCATTGTAATGTTACCGTAGTTTTGTCATCGCACACGTCTGTGATGCTGCGATGACATTCGTATATTAGAGCAGAGGTACACATTTCACTGTTTAGTTGTAGTACGGATTCGCTGTCTGAAAGTATTCGTATGTTTGGGTTCTGAACCTGGCGTCTTTTTATAGCGTTGCAGGCTTCTATTCTATTATTCCTACGCATTCAGCTTGGAATACCGTGTTGTGTACACCTAGGGGTTTAGAGATTTGAATACTCAAATCCTCCGAGAATACACCACATCCCGTTCCTTTCTCAGTTTTTGACCCGTCCGTAAAGATTCTCAGTTCCTCTAGGTTGAGCCCCTCATTTGGGTCTTCTGTTAGGAGTATGACGTATTCCTTCTTGCAGGTTAATGTCTTGGGTATCTTGTCGATTGGTGCTTCTATTGTAGGGAATTTTGTGATCATTTCACTGTAGATCTTTGTGTGTTGGGTATTACTATTCGTCCATAGGTTTAGGCTTTTTAGTCGTATCGCCGTAGCGGCTGCTTCTCTTTGTATGTGTATGTGCAATGGCGTGAGACCTAGGATCATCTCTAGTGCTGCGGTAGGAGTGGTCCTCATGCAACCTGTTGCGGCCGTGCATGCTAGTCTTTGTGTTTTCTGCAGGCCGGCAATCACACACTCTAGTTGCGTTCGGGGACACCATACTACTGCTCCGTAGCTGTTCATAGGTACGATTACCGTTTTGTATAGCCACAGAATGATGTGCGGGGCGAGACCCCACCTTTTGCCTATCATCCTTCGACATTGTCAGAAGGCGACTGTTGCTTTGTTTTATCTGTTCTCAAGATGCTTGTTCTAGATCAGTTTGTCATCTAAGGTTAGCCCTAAATATTTTACTTGTTTGGAGAGTGTAAGCTTTGTACCGAACAGGCTTGGCATTTCGTATGACCCCAGGTTACGTTTGTGTGTGAAGAGAATTGTGTCAGTTTTCTTGGGGTTTAGCGATAGGTCATTCTCCTTGCACCTTTTCTCTACTATTTTTAGTGCTGTTTGTGTGAGTTCAGACAGTGTGCTTATTACCAGCCCACTGATAATTGTATGACAAGGTCGTCCGCGTATCCTATGGTCGTGAAATGACTCTCGTTTAGTTTTGTTGTCAGATCATTTACCACTAGGTTCCATAAAAGGGGTGAGAGGACTCTTCCTTGCGGGCATCCTCTCACGACTAGCGCTTGCTGATCTTTGTTTTCTGCTAGTCTTATGATTCTTTGTTCTAGCATGTTCATTATCCATTCTATTAGCAATGGTTCTGTGTCATGTCTATCTAGAGCTTGTTTGATGCTGCTAAAGTTTGTTTTATCGAAAGCACCTTCTATGTCAATGAAGGTTCCCAGGCATGAGCCTTTCCTTGTTAGTGCGACTTCAATTTTGCTTACCACTGCGTGGAGTGCTGAGTCTATTTATTTGCCTTGACTGTAAGCATGTTGGTTTGGGTGGACTTTTATGTTTTTGAGTGCGGTATCCTGTAGTTCTCTGTCACATAGTCTCTCTAGAATCTTCAGCATAAAAGAAGTTAGGCTGATTGGTCTGAATGACTTCGGGTCAGTGTAGTCGCTTTTTCCGGGTTTTGGTATGAATATTACCTTAACTTCTCTCCATTGCTTAGGTATATATCGGAGGGCAATACAGCTGCAGAGAAGTTTGGATATTAGTTCGGTAAGAGTTGGTCCTCCTCACTTTAATAAGGCTAGCTAGATTCCATCTAGTCCTGGTGATTTGAAATTGTCAAAACTGTTTGTTGCCCAGGTGGTTTTATTTAGTTCTGTTATGTTTTCCGCTATCTTCCATTCACTCACGGTGGGTTGATAATTCTTCTTTTGTTGTTCCCATTTGTTTTTATCAATTACCTTGCATCCTGGGAAGTGAGTTTCCACCAATAGACTTTCTGTCTCAGCAGGCGAACTGGTGTAGCTATCGTCCTGCCTCCTTAGGACGCCTAGTAGCTGATTTGGTTTTTTGGCAAGTATTTTCCTTGTTCTGTTCGCTTGTGTGCTGGTGGTTATGTTGTCACAGAAATTTCGCCATGAGGTAGATTTTTTGTATCGTAACCTTTTCTTGTACTCTGCTTTGACTGCTTTGTATTCGTCCCAGTCCTCTGCAGATTTTGTATTCATCGCTCTGTTCAGGAGTCTCCTCATCTTCGTTCTGAGACGTTCCATCTCCGGTCCCCACCAGCTAACGTGTGTTTTGTTGCCACGAGCTGGTGTTGACGGTGAACATGTTCCTTCGTAGCTTTGTATTATAAGTTTAGTGAGTGAGTTTACCTGTTCCTCTAGCTCATCCACGTTTTGTGGCCTGTGTGTAATTGTATAGTTCTTTAGTTTACCTACCAGAAGTTCCTTGTACGCCTTTATGTCTGTGCGCCTCGGATTTCTTATGGGTTCTGGTGTCTGCACGTCAGCAGTCAGATCGTAGCGGATCTACCTGTGGGCGGAGCAGGACAACTCGTCCGACACGTGCCAGTTGGATGTGCTGAGTTGCTAGCCCTGTGCTTAGAGTAATGTCGATTATGGTCTTACATCTACTAGTAACAAAAGTAGGTTTGGATCCTTGGTTCAGGATATCCAGGTCAGTGGTTAGTAAGTATTCAATAATATCGTTACCTCTTTTGTTGTTGTTTTCTATTCCCCATAGGTTGTGGTGGCCGTTGCAGTCCGTTGATATGACCAGCTCGAGCCTCTCACGTTCGCAGAAGCGTATGAGAGATGAACATCTCCGCTGGAGGTGGTTCGTCCTCAGCCGCCATATAGGCGGAGGCAAGAACTATTTCCGGTAGACTCGAGTTTTGTGTTCTGAGGAGTTTTATGGCACACACGTCTCTGGAACAGAATTCAGTTAGTGGATGTGCTATAATGTTTTGAGATATGTAAATACATGTTCTAGGTTTGTTTTTGTTATTGTAATTTTTTTTTTTTTTATGTCATAGGGGGCAAACGAGCAAACGTATCGCCTGATGGAAAGCGATAACCGTCGCCCATAAACACCTGCAACACCAGAGGAGTCACAAGTGCTTGCCTACCCGGAGGACGAAGATAGAATGCCTCTATGCTAGTAATTTCACCGGCTATCTTACCCCCACACCGGAACACAACAATGCGAACATTGCTGTTTGGCGGTGGGTAAATTAAGTTACCTCCGATGTTATTGAAGCCGTTTATACGTGTGTTTCTGATCCACGGCTCCTGGATCAGGACTAATGATGTTTGGTTAACCTCCAGCCATACGCGAAGTTGAGCCGTTGCAGTTTCGCTATGCTGGAGGTTCGCCTGGAGCACCTTACATAGGGAAGGAGCCATCGGGCGATACCCCTTCCGCTCCCTTCTCCACTAGGTCCAGGCGGCTGATACCCTTCGTGCACCCCTCTTCATCGTCGGAGTCCAGCAGGATGCGTTCTTCGATATCCGATGAGGGATCGTTGGGTGCGTCTCCGGTATCCATAGCCGAGGTGAACTCTATGCTCTCCGCAGTGGCGGGTTCCTCCTCAGGCTTGGTTTCCTCCTCTGTGCTCATCTTCGCGGGTGGGGACTCTTTGAAACGCCCACCACTGTGCTGGAAACGAATGTAGACTGTCCCACATAGGTAGTTCAGTTTCCTGGACTTTTCCAGCACAGTAGACTACATCCTCCGGAATTCCCACCAGCAAAAGTGTACATTCCCTCTTTTTCAGCGGGATAGCTTGTTGCAGCGTCCATCTCCTCACTTCGGCTCACGGGTTCTGGAAGTTGAGGACCCTGCCGACCTTGGTGAGGTTGTCCTCTAGCGAGGGTATCAGGATGCCGCACTTGGTTTTTCTGACCATCTCGTCCTCCCTCTTGCCTACGAGACGGTCTCCGTTTTCTAGGGTGGCTGACCCGATCCAGCCCATCAGCCACTCCTTGGTGTTCGCTTCCTAGCACCAAAGCTTCAGGTAGTCGTCTAAAAAACTCGGCTTGCCTGAGAACGCTGGGGCCTCTGCGACTGTGTCCATATCGGTTTCCAACGCTGCCTGGAAAATGGCATCTCCGATCTTCTTCTCCACCTCCGCAGCGTCCTGCTTCGAGAGCCTGCCCGTGCGATTGCTGGTGATCGCCACCGTCAGGTCCATCACCGCTGCCGCCGCATAGGTTGGTGGTTTTTGTTTATTCATCTCCAGGGCGTCCGTTCTCGGTTTTTTGCGTTCGCCCCTGGGAGAGATGGTGTCATCCAGGCGTCCCCTCTTCGTCTATGTCGGTTGTACCTGGGTCATTGTTTCTGAGGTAGACTTTGCCGCTTCTGATCCACTCGGGGCATCATCTACCTTTCTGTAGTTTGAGACGTGGCTTTCCTCCCTCTCTTTCCTCTTTTGAAGCCGCCGCCTCTGCCTCTGCGAAAGCTTCTTCTTCGGGGGCTCGTTCGTGTTGGTCTGGGGGTTAGGTATCCCTCTTGGTTTGCACCTTATCTCCCAGCCTGGGTCCACGGCCTGCTTTGAGGGTTCAACCTTGGTCGTCCCGCTCTCCGCCGCCTTGTTCTCTTGTGATAGGCCATCTTTAGGAGGTTCCGTCGTCCCTGGTTTAGTCACCTTAGCTGGGGTTCCTTTCGGTACCTCGGCCACCAGTGACTTCCCCAGCTTCAACGGCTCCTCCACAGCTGGCCCACACGATTGGTGTGACACCTCCCTAGACGGTTCAACTTTCGTCGTCCCAGTCGTAGGGGGCGTAGAATTTTTATTGATTTCTATATTGCTTTCTTGCAAATTAGGCTTCTCCATTTTGTACCCATGAGTAGCTAGGGAATTGTGGTCCATCTACGCATTGCCCCGCTTGCGTAGATATATGACAATCGATTTTTTTTAATGCGGGACTTGAAACTTTATATAAGCATAATATTATAAAAATACAAGAAAATTAATTTCAGCGTTTTTGAAAATTCAGCCCTGAAGGTGGTGAAAAAGGGGTTGAAAATTTGTATGTACATCAAAAAAATTTTTGAGTGCGGTACTTGAAACTTTGTGTAAAGGCATTATTATTCGAATCAAAGAATTTATAAACGTCGTTCTTAAACTCATCGAATTTAGTAAAGGTATTCGTTCGTAGATGTACCTGATTTTATAATGATACCGCGTAATTAGAGCAAATTAGCCGAAAAAAAAGTAAAAAAAGGCCAAGAGCGAGAGAGGACTCGCGTACGAAGGGTTCGTTACTATTTCGTAAACAATTGTAAAAAAAGCACGTTTAGCAATTTCAACATTACTAAGATCTGAAAATAATAAAGATGTAAAATGTTCAAGATAAAGGTTCCACGCGGTTGAAGTCGCGGGCAACAGCTAGTTATGACATACAGTACTATTTAGATAATTAATTAACTATCTTATTAAATGCAACTTTTACATAAACTCAGCTCACTTCTCACTTGGCGCAAGGTCTTCGCACATTATAACAACTCAACGGCGACTCGATTCTATGCCAAATATTGAAATTTAAGCCCAATGGCATATTTACTAGGTTTAATTTCAAAAAATGTACGACGCGTTATTGTGGGCGTAAAGAAAGCTAATTGTAACTAGATTACTTTAGATTTAATTCGTTAACACAAGAGACAGAATTCAGTATGTAGTATGACAGGTATCGTAAGAGCGAGAGAGAACGATAAAAGAAAGATACAGCAACATTATAGGTGCGTTTAGGTAGCTAGCTTATAGTATTAGTTTATAAAGATGCCTATAAAATCTAACACTGGCCCTTAAACTAATACGGTATAAACAGAAACAATAAAAATGAATCCCTTCACCATTATACATTGTATAGTTTAGTTTACATTTTAATAAATGATTTTATTCAGTCAATAAATTGCATGAATTAACCCAAAACCTATAAGTTTAACTACATATGCCTTAACATTAGAAATTCACACAATTTTAGTTACATAGAAATGAAATAGCATTTTTACCTACTTAATTTACTTTATCATAATATCATCATACACTTAACTTATAACAATAACATCAGTTGTTTTACAAACTTGTTATGTTTGATTCTACTTAAAGATTTTGTTAATATGTCAGCTAATATATCATCAGTACACAGATATTTAATGACAATAGTATTATTATTAACATGTTGTCTAATAAAGTGATGTCTTACATCTATATGTTTTGTCCTAGCATGATGCAAAGAGTTTTTACACAATTTTTGGGCTGACTGATTATCATTATAAATTGTTAAAACAATATCCCTTTTGATAATATCTTTTAAGAAACTACGTATAAACAAACCCTCCTTACATGAATCGGACAAGGCGATATATTCGGCTTCAGTGCTTGACAGCGCTACAGTTTTTTGTTTGCGACTTTCCCATGAGACTACCGACTCACCAATTTTAAACACATAGCCCGTGTAAGATTTGCGATCCACATGGTCTCCTCCCCAATCTGAATCCGTGTAGGCAGTGACGTCCAGGTTGCCCTTTTTAAAAGTTAAGGTAAGATCCAACGTACCTTTCAAGTAGCGTAGGACTCTCTTGGCTGCCTTCCAGTGGATTTCTGTAAATGACTCATTAAATTGGCTTAAGTAACTAGTTGCATAGGCAATATCTGGCCTAGTACAAACGGCTATATACATAAGAGAACCAATAAGACCTCTATAGTCATAGCGGTCGTCTTTTTCTTGATCTTTTGGTAACTGAAGACCTGACTCCATGGGAGTATGAGAACACTTACTGTCTTCCATTTTATACTTTGTCAGCACCATCTTTATGTAGTTTGATTGATCAAGAGTGATTGTATTTCCATCTCGACACAATCTCATACCTAATACTTGATGAGCTGGCCCTAGATCTGTAATGTCAAATTCTTGCATTAATTTTAATTTAATGTTTTGCTTCTCATGTTCCCTACATGTACTAAATAAAATCAAATCATCAACATATAAGGCGACTATAATAAATGATTCTTGATGACTCTTAAAGTACACACAAGGCTCTGATGATGATTTGTTGAATTTTAGCTTCTCACAAAGGACATGATCAATTTTCTCATACCAGGCCTTTGAAGCCTGTTTTAGACCATACATAGCTTTATTTAATTTGTAGACCTTGTCTTCTCGGCCTTGTAAGATAAAGCCTTCCGGTTGTTCCATGAACACAGTCTCTTGCAGGTTACCGTTTAAGAAGGCCGTCTTTACATCAAGATGCTCGATTTCCATACCATATTCCACGGCTATGGCAAGCAATGTGCGTATAGTGGAGTATCTTACGACAGGAGCGAAATTTTCCTGGTAGTCTATGCCATACCGTTGGGTGTAGCCTTTGGCTACCAGGCGTGCTTTATATTTCAGTAGCTCACCATCTAACCCCCGCTTGGCTTTAAATACCCACTTACACTTGACAGGTTTCTGTGACACCGGTCGATCTGTCAGAGTCCAACAATTGTTTTTAACAAAAGAGTTGTACTCACAAGACATTGCTTCTCGCCAATGGTCAGCATAGGGCCCTCTTAATGCTTCTTTCACAGCCTGCGGAGCATCTGTTTCAGATATTCCTATGAGGAATGCTGACTGCAGTGTGCTCGACGAATCGTCATATTCAGAAGAGCCAGCCGTTTCCTCCCCCTCCTCTGGAATATACGTTTCGTCGGCCGGATTACTGCCCTGGCTAGAGCTGTCAGAATCATCTATTGTGATTGTACTTTCCCTCCGATCATCATCATTATTTGGTACTATTATTGCATCATCGGAAGTATCATTCACAATAGGTGTCTCCGTACTCACAAAAGGTTGGTCAATCTGGGGTGGTTTCACATTCTCATTTACATTATTTTGATTTTCCGTAAAAATGTGAACTGAATCGCTATTGGTATCATTATGTGGTACATTCTTAATAAATTTATTTTCTAGGAATGTCACATCCCTGGCTTTAATACAATTTGTAGGACGCTCAGGATCTATTAACCTATAGCCTTTAGTTTCCTCACAATAACCTACAAATATGTAGCTTTTACTTTTTGCATCTAATTTTGAACGCTTTGAATTCAATGCATATGCAACTGTGCCAAAGATACGTAAATGACTGATTGATACCTTTTGACCACTCCATTTCTCCTCTGGAGTGCTCCCCAAGACCGCTTTTGTAGGGCAGCGATTCTTATTGTAGTCGGCCGTGTTGACCGCCTCAGCCCAGAACTCGTTCCCCAGGCCTGCATCTTGCAGCATACATCTCGCTGCCTCCAGGACGGTTCTGTTGGCGCGTTCTGCCACTCCATTTTGTTGTGCATTTCCCGGAACTGTAGTCTGGTGTCGAATGCCGTTTTTCTTCAAATAATCCTGAAATGCCAAGCTAGTGTATTCTCCACCATTATCGCTCCTAAGGATTTTAATCCTTTTTCCTGTCTGGTTCTCAACCAAAGCCTTAAATTGTTTAAATTTTTCAAAAACCTCACTCTTTTTTACAAGGAAATACACAAATGTTTTTCGAGTATAATCGTCAATAAAAAGTAAGAAATACCTAGCTCCACTGAAAGATGCACACGGCATAGCCCCACATAGGTCTGTATGAATTATTCCTAACTCCTCAGATGCCCTTGTGTATGACTTTTTTGGAAAGGGTAATTTATTTTGCTTCCCTTGTATGCATGCAACACATGGTTCAAATTTTGTATTATTGTAAGAAATACCAGAAACCATACCTTGTTTAAGGAGCTCCATGCTTCTTTGGTTGAGATGTGCCAAACGACGGTGCCATACCTTTTGAGTCGCCTCTGTCAGCGAGTCAACAATGGGATCCACACATGATGTTTTCTGCTCGACTGCTGCATTCGCTAGTGATGAATTCTGTAATATACCTTCAGAATTGCATGCCCTCGACATGTCAACAGTGTCAAGGACATAAGCACCATTTCTTAAAATAGCACTAGCCGCAACTACCCCGCTGTCTAGTATCTGACAAGCACTGGAGTCGAACACCACCTCAAAACCCTTTTTTACCATTGAACTAACAGATAATAAGTTAGCGGTTAAATTAGGTACATGGTAAATATCACTAATTGTCTTAGTAACACCATTTCGTAGTTTTACTTGAACGCTACCTCGACCCGCTGTGAACAACTTGTCCCCGTTGGCCACCGTCACTTGTATGGACTTTTCTTCTATAAAGTCACTCATCATGCTCCTATCCCGACACATGTGGCTAGTGCAACCACTATCGACGTACCATAGATCACTTTTCACATTGACTGATAATGCCGTAAGCAGCGCCTTTGAAGTCTCCATGTCCGTAGTTGCTTTATAAATTTTTTTCTTTTTATTCCACTGCGGGCAATCCTTCTTGTAATGGGCTGTTTTCTTACATCCGAAACATCTGGGTTGCTTGCGGACAGCTGCTAGTGCTGTAACAGTCTCCTGCTTGTCTTCACGACGTAGTTTTTCTTGTAGTAGCTTAGCTGATACAACTTCACTTGATACAGTGATACTTGAGTTTTCTATTGCCATTATAAGCGGATCGTAATCTTCCGGCAATCCACTTAGCATAATAACAGCTATGAAGTCATCGTCTAGTCCAGCTTTGATGTCCGTTAATTGTTGTGCTACGTTAGTGATTTTATTAATGTACGCTTCCATGTTCTGACATTCTGTCAATTTTGTACTAAACAAAGTCCGTAATAGACCTAGTCTTCGACATAACCCTGTGTCTTCGTATGCCTTTTGGAGATTATGCCAGGCTTTGTGAGCTGAAGCCGCGCTCCGAATGTGCGCAAAAGCCGCAGGTTGCACCGACAATGCTAACCTAGCAGGTGCCTTCTGTCCTTTTTTGACATCTTCGGGTTTTGACTCGTCCACTCCTTTTTCGACATATTCCCACAAATCTTCGTGAATTAGTACCATCCGCATCATGAATTTCCAGGAGTTGTAGTTTCCAATTCCAGATAGTTTTTCCATGATTAAAGATGATGCCGACACGGCCGCCATTGTAGGTTAGGTTTCCAATGGAGGTTATTTTTTCTTGTACGCGCCTTTTTATCGAAATAATATCGAAAATTACTTTTTCCAATAAAAAACAGCCCATAACCTGTTATTGTGGGCGTAAAGAAAACTAATTGTAACTAGATTACTTTAGATTTAATTCGTTAACACAAGACACAGTATTCAGTATGTAGTATGACAGGCAAGGTCTTTTCAGGTATACATATATTCATCTATGCTTTTCACTTTCATACAAAGAATTGGCTTCAAGATTTTATATACGGCTAGCAATATTTGTATTGCTCGATGAAAAAAATATTTATTTCATATTCTGGCAATGCCAGGCTGGACGGTCAGATGGCAATAAAATCCGTAACAGACGATCATTGACGTATGACGATCGAACAATCCGGCGGACCGATAGGGACGCTGCTATCTGTCGGAATGAGATAGTAATATACGTCTCACAGATAGCAGCGTCTCTATGGTCCGCCGGATTGTTCAATCGTCTGTTACGGGTTTAAGCCATAAAGTCCCAAAAAAAAACTGATGGTTGTCAGCAGTTGTCAGCGTGTTATTTTAATTTACGTCAAAGAACGGCCAATTTCAAATTGTTTCGCGATTAATTTCGAAAATATCATCATGTCTTCAAATGCATAAATAGAAAATGTGATTTGTTATATTCCTTGAATGTGCTTAACGCGGCGCAACTTCTACTAAAGACGATTCAGTTCAATTGTACCGTTTCCCCAAAGCTGGAATAACCAATATTTAACGGTAAGAATATTTTAATTCAGGTCTTTTATATGTCTCGGAACATTACTGTATGTTTTAATAAACATGAAGTAGGACTACCAGCTGTTTGTTTTAGCCGTGTTTTAGTTAAAATGTAATTTCCTATTTCAGGGCTACATTTTGGGCCACATATTGTTGGCCAAAGCACAAAAGGAATAAGGTTTTATGTGGACGACATTTCCAAGATTCCCATTAAACTGACAGTTGCAAAAACCGCCTGAGCAAGTATTCTGTTCCAGGAACAACAGAATATATTATTAAAAACAATGCAATAATAGTGCACCTATGTAGTAAACTTTTTAAAGACATTTTGTAAAAGTTCTTGCTTAGGATATTAAATGAATAAAGGCTACCATTTAAAAGTAATTCATTGTTTTGTATTTTTTTATAAAACAATTAAATTTCAGCTCAATCTCATATATTGAGAAGTGGTTGACAAATGAGTTGCAGGATTAAACCTGAATATGCATGCATGTAAAATAGAAAAGTTAGAAAAACAAACTTTCAATATGGCATATTTGAAAACCCCGCCAAAAAATCCCGCTGTCACTTAGTTCATAGGCTCTACTACGGTGGCGCTAGTAGTATTATATTTTTACATAAGGAAGGTGAGTGGAACATTAACGAGGATAATACAGACGGGTGGACGCGTGTTGAGAAGAAACGTTTGCATAATAAGTTTAGAAGTAACACCGGTAAGGCAGTCGTTGAGAAAGATGCAAAGTTTAAAGCGGCGGAAATTAAAATACCGCTACTTATCTCGCAGGTGCACGCGGATGTCTCTGAGCAGGACGTTTCAAACTACATCTACGATAAAACTAAGGAAAGAGTTTCATTATTAAAGATGAAAATGAAAAGAGAAAAAGGTTATAGCTCGTACAAGTTATATGTAAGCAAGTCTAAATTGGACGTGTACCTTAATGACAGCTTGTGGCCGGAAGGGATCACCTTTAGAAAATTTGTCTACTTGAGGTCGGACAGGCAAGCTGTGAAGCCGAGAGATCGAGAAACAGTAGCTAATAACAATAATAATAGATAATGGGGAGTATATGTAAAATGATTAGCTATAATTGTAAGTCTGTAAAGAGAGCTATTGAAGATGTGAGACAGCTTTGTAGGAGTGCGGATGTGGTGGCTTTACAGGAGACCTGGTTGCTGCCGTTTGACCTTCCTATTCTTAGCACGATAGACGACGAGTTTGGATGGACGGGAAAATCTGCTGTGGATATCTCTTCAGGGCTCCTGAAAGCGAGGCCTTTTGGGGGTGTTTCAATTTTGTGGCGCAAAAGCTCTTTTGATTCTGTGTCGGTTATTGAGTGTGACAGTGATAGAATCGCGGCAATTAAATTGACGGCATGTGGCAAATCTTTTATGGTATTTTCAGTCTATATGCCAACAGACTGTAAAGATAATATGCCAGAGTTCACCCAATGCCTGAGCGCGTTATCGGCATGCATTCTAGAGAATAGTGACCTACAGGCTGTGTACATGTTGGGAGATTTTAATGCGGCACCCCCAGGAACCGTTCTATAATGAACTTATAGACTTTTGTTCAGAGCAAATGTGGGTGTGTGCGGACATCAAGAAACTTAGTTCCGCGTCTGATTCATATACTTACGTTAGTGACATACACGGCTGTAGGAGGTGGTTGGACCATTGTGTAGTGACTGAGTGTGGTTGGGACACAATTAGTGGTGTGTCTATTTTATACGGCGTCTACACCTCTGATCATTTTCCTTTGTGTGTTGAGTGTAGTATGGATATTGTAACAAATATTCATACTTCATGCAATAATGTTACTAATGAAATTATATGGGGAAATCGCAAAACTGAACAAATTGAGGAATACGGGGATTTTTGTAACCAGAGGCTTAAAGACATAGATTTTCCCTATGCTTTAAGTAATTGTTGCGATAGCATATGCGATAACAGGGTCCACTTTGCTATATTAGATACCATGTACTCCGAAATTGTAGACACTCTATCCGATGCGTCAATTAAGACGTATAAGTGTAAAGTACAAAGAAAGCGTGGGTATATAGCAGGGTGGAACAAATATGTCTCGGAGGTGCACAGGGAGGCTCGGCTGCATTTTCAGATGTGGAACCTTGCCGGAAAACCGCGTCAGGGTACTCTATATGACCTAATGACAAAAAGTCGAAAAGAATTCAAATCTAAAATTAAATGGTGTCAAGATAGACAGGATCAGTTACGAATGGACAGTCTCGCTATGGCACATAACGATATGAATTCTGGAAGGGTACACGGAGTCTGGGTGTGGGGCCGGGCCTGTCTGCTAGTGTCGAGGGTGAATCGGAGCATAGGAACATAGCCGAACTCTTCAGACAACACTTCACAGTCAAGTCACTACTGGGAAAAGGCAACAATGTCGAGCCTAAGTACGATGCTAGGGGTGTCGTGACGGGGCGAAGTGTCGTTTTTACTGCCAGAGAGGTTGCCACAGTTATAAACAAAATGCACAGAGGCAAGTCGCCTGGTCACGACGGTCTTAGCATCGAGCATTTCAAGCATGCGGGTGCTCACTTGCCGCGTGTTCTCGCCATGTTTTTCAACCTGTGTCTGGCTCATTCTTACTTGCCTGAGCCACTGATGAGGACCGTCGTGGTCCCAATAGTTAAAAATAAAACGGGGGATCTCTCGGACAAGTCTAACTATCGGCCGATCTCACTTGCGACAACTGCGGCAAAGGTACTCGACAGTATGCTGGATGCACTTCTGGAAAAGCATCTTAAAATCCATGACGCCCAGTTCGGGTTCAGAGCGGGACTTTCCACAGAAAGTGCGATTCTGTGTCTGAAGCATACTGTCGGGTACTATACTGCAAGGAAAACTCCAATTTATGCCTGTTTCCTTGACTTATCCAAGGCATTTGATCGGGTTGAATATAGCATACTCTGGAAAAAGTTAGAGGAAACAGGCATGCCCAGTGAGTGTGTGCGGCTCTTTCGCTATTGGTACTCTAAGCAGTTGAATCAGGTGAGATGGGCCGATACGTTGTCAGGTGAGTACAGGCTTGAATGCGGAGTGAGGCAGGGGGGGCTAACGTCTCCCAAGCTCTTTAACTTGTATGTGAATGAGCTGGTGGCCGGCCTTAGCAGCATGCATGCTGGCTGTTATATAGACGGCATCGCAGTCAATAACATCAGTTATGCCGATGATATGGTGCTGCTGGCGCCGGCTACCAGTGCACTTACTAAACTTTTGGGAGTCTGTGAGACGTACGCCAAATCCCATGGTCTTGAGTATAACCCGAAGAAGAGCGAGGTTATGGTGTTCAATGCAGGAAAAATAAAGCCTCACTATGTGCCTCCTGTTGTACTCAATGGTGTAACACTGAATGTCGTGGGAAAGTTCAAATATCTTGGTCACATTATAACTAGTGATTTACGTGATGACCAAGATATTGATAGGGAACGTAGGGCAATGGCGGTACGTGGAAACATGCTGGCCCGCAGGTTTGCAAGATGCTCTAAAGAAGTAAAAATAACTTTATTCAAATCATACTGCCAAGCTTTCTACTCGAGCAGCCTGTGGGTCAGTTATACAAAGCGTGCCTACAATGCCCTGAGAGTGCAGTATAATAATGCGTTCAGAATGCTGATGGGGTTGCCCAGTAGGTGCAGTGCGTCAGGCATGTTTTGCGAGGCACGTACGGATGGGTTTCCTGCAATCATGCGAAAAAAGATTGTGTCGCTATTGTGCAGAACTAGAAGCAGTCCCAACAGCATTCTGAAAACTATTGTAGATAAATACGACTGCCCCATCTTTATGTACTGGGTTGGGCAAATTAAAGGGGTTGCACTCTGTTCCCCGTACTGAAAACCATAGTTGTATAGAATGGGTTACTAATGTGTTGCACAAAACTTATTGGCATATTTTCGTTTCGCACAGCAACCATTGGTACAATCATCATTTCGCACAATTGCTTTTTGCCTAAATTTCTTGGCATACTATCACTTCGCACATGTTTCTTTGGCAGAATAGTACATTGGCATAATATCGATTAGAACAATACTCCTATGGTCGAATAATTGTGTCGCCGAAATTTATATGGCATAATATTCCGTTTGCATCCTTAAGTGTAATTATGTTATAGTAATGATGTAGAAAGCATTAATTGCTCATAAATGTTTAGTAGGAGCTCATGCTTAGTTGTGGGTGGGTACCACAATAATATTTTTATTGATGTGTCACAATATTTCTATTCAATATTTCCTAGATGTTGTTTACGTTTAACTGTATTATGCAGTCTTGTCGTTAATAATATGCTAGTAAAATGGAGATAACTACGCTAATAAAGGAAAGTGTTTTAAGAGTGTTTAAATCAACAAGAGGTGCATTCAAGTTGGAAATGGACGGATTTGTGTATGAGAAAAGTAATGTGAAAGAGAAGAAATTCTAAGAAGTTCTGTGTTTTTTTAACTGTCTTACTCCATCAGTTTTCTGGTAGCGTTTCGGTTTTGTGGGGGACGCAGTTTCAACCTAACCTAACCTAGTTTTCTGGCAGCGATTCGTTTCTGTGAGGCACGCAGTCAAGTTCGTAAGCCAAGTCGAACCTGCGCGGCTCGCTTGCTTCGCTCACTCGTTAGGGTCGTGGTTCAACCTAACACTCCTCCTCGCTTCGCTCGTCGTCGTACCTAACCTAATCCAAGTCGGATCTGCCTTGGTGAAATTGGTAATGTTAGGAATCGTAAGCCAAGTCGGACCTGCGCGGCTCGCTCGCTTCGCTCGCTCGTTAGGGTCGCAGTTCAACCTAACACTCCTCCTCGCTTCGCTCGTCGTCGTACCTAACCTGAGCCAAGTCGGATCTGCCTTAAGGTGAAATTGGTAATGTTAAGAATCGTAAGCCAAGTCGGACCTGCGCGGCTCGCTCGCTTCGCTCGCTCGTTAGGGTCGCAGTTCAACCTAACACTCCTCCTCGCTTCGCTCGTCGTCGTACCTAACCTAAGCCAAGTCGGATCTGCCTTAAGGTGAAATTGGTAATGTTAAGAATCGTAAGCCAAGTCGGACCTGCGCGGCTCGCTCGCTTCGCTCGCTCGTTAGGGTCGCAGTTCAACCTAACACTCCTCCTCGCTTCGCTCGTCGTCGTACCTAACCTAAGCCAAGTCGGATCTGCCTTAAGGTGAAATTGGTAATGTTAGGAATCGTAGGCCAAGTCGGACCTGCGCGGCTCGCTCGCTTCGCTCGCTCGTTAGGGTCGCAGTTCAACCTAACACTCCTCCTCGCTTCGCTCGTCGTCGTACCTAACCTAAGCCAAGTCGGACCTGCCTTACTTACCTGCCTTACCTTCGTTTCTGTGAGGGACGCAGTTTCAACCTAACCTAACCTAATTTTCTGGCAGCGATTCGGTTCTGTGGGTAGGTATGCTATGGTACAATTATGCCGAAATAAATTCGGCGTAACTTATATTGTGCTATATAAAATTCTGCGAAATAAAAGTTGGCGATATTAGTATTCTGCTATTCAAAATTGTGCCAAATGAATATTAGCCACTCAATTGCTTCGAATTTTGAGTTGGACTCTATTTATATAATAAAATAAAAGCGGTGACAGGTAGCCGTAGTTACCAAAAGCAATCTAGTGGCTATGCGACATAACAATTGTGGTAAGTATATAATTATGCGATAGTATCATTCGGCTAAAAATTATTGTGCGAAAACGGTTATGCGAAATGTATTTTGGACAATAGAGATTGTGCAAGATAAGGGGTACCCGTATAGAATATTGTTTTATGTGTCTTTATTTATTTAAATTATTTAAGTTATTGTTTACTAACATAGTGCTAAGGAACATTGTTACTAATCAATCTATGGAATATTGCATTCTGAAATAAAGATATTATTATTATTATTATTAAAAAAAAAAAGATAGGCAACTTTTTTGTACGTAGTTACCGTTCTTCTCCTTGTGAGTATTATATTCTTTGATGACAGGTATCGTAAGAGCGAGAGAGAACGATAAAAGAAAGATACAGCAACATTATAGGTGCGTTTAGGTAGCTAGCTTATAGTATTATTTTATAAAAATGCCTATAAAATCTAACATTGTCCACTCGTCGTCCACTACTAATATCATTTTGGCATAGAATCGAGTCGCCGTTGAGTTGTTATAATGTGCGAAGACCTTAAGTAACGTACGCAACTGACTTATTATACAATAATCGAGACACAAAGCAGAAAGCGTAATAGGCTAAATAATACCTACAGTTAGGCCAAAGCAATACTTAATCTGCTACTGTTACTATCCGAGCTCCTAGATGGCTTGATGGCTGGTTGGCGAAAAATGGCTCCGTTGACAAAATCAGGGTTTTAATTAACAACGGGGTGACGTCACTGAAACTCAGTGCCGCCAGCGCCCCAGGCGTCAGTGTTTGCGCTCGAACAAAACTCGGCGACTGCATAATCTGGCTCAATTGTCCGCTACGACCTCATATTCCCAAAATACGTAGGTACATCAAAAAAGGCAAATGTAAGACCGAGCTAGAGAGTGAAGCTGATCTCGAGGATGTCATTATTAGAAAAAAAAATGGTGGAAACACGATTGTTATAAGAAAATTTCAGATAGGTACTTCAAAAATTATCAAATACTCGTTTAATATCGTAAGATATATACTCTACAGCACATACAGCCACAAGTACTACTAATGCACAAGACAGAAGTACTAAACATCTTTCGTGTTTATTTTGTTTTCTTAAAAATAACTTTCTTGCGTATGTTGCAGGAACATTCTTGATTATCCAGGTGGTGGACATGTTCATGATCTGGGGGAACCTGCCGCTGATGACGGGCACGGCGTTCGTGTTGTTCACGAAC
This sequence comes from Apotomis capreana, assembly GCA_947623375.1. Taxonomy (NCBI): domain Eukaryota; kingdom Metazoa; phylum Arthropoda; class Insecta; order Lepidoptera; family Tortricidae; genus Apotomis; species Apotomis capreana. The sequence goes on along the minus strand of OX392512.1, from coordinate 111,609 downwards.
CTGGCGCAGACCACGAAGCTGGCCACCGTGCTGCTGCGCGCGCGCACTCTGCGCGACATCGTCGCCGGCGCCGACCGCCTGCTCGCCGCGCAGCGAGGCGCCGCCGCCGACATCGTGCGGAGGTGTGCACTAGTATAACCGGAGGGTCTACGGACTATCTTCATACGTCTGAATTTCATCGTCAAATGTCTCGATGGTGTATTGTATGTACCGGTTACTGCAATGTTTCGCTGGGTTATCAATTTATCAGTAAAGACATTTCTTATAGATACCTTTACACCATTCACTGGTCCTTAGCTTGTAAAATGAAATGAAATGAAATAAAATGAAATGAAATATTTATTTGCTGAATATGTAGAAGTTGTACAGGCGTAAATCATACATTTCGAATAGTGTGTAAGTACATATTCAGCCGGAAATCCGGCATGCAAATTTTATTATAGTGTAAGTTACAGCATTGAAACTAGTAAACGAGAGGGTATCATATGGACTGTTAACTAATGTATTTGAATGTCGCGTTTAAGAGTAGGCAGTAAATAAAGGTTACATTTTAAATATGTACCTATACTCTCAATAAGATCTCATCTATGTAGGTTTGAGTGCCGATAATGAGACTACAAGTTAAGTGACTAACCAATGGTATGTCTGCAGCTGCGACCGGGAGACGAGCCTTCAGCAGCTCCTCTACGTGTGCGTGACGACGGTGACGGTGGCGGGCTGGGCCTCCAGCGCGGAGAAGAACCAGCTGCCGATGCGCGCCTGGTCAGTCCGCATATTTAAAGCACGCGTACAGCGGTAACATCACAACTCTGATCGCAGGCGTTGTGCCTAATTTATATCTGCTGACAACTACCTACCTAGCCCTAGCCACGGAACATAAATAGACAATTTACATAGAGATAAAACAAAATATTTTATTATTTTTTTATTATTATTACTATATAAGGTGCTAACAAATTAGTCAAGGATATTTTAAGAGATAATACATCACATTAAAACAATTAACTTTTAACTGTAATTAAGGACCCTTTGTATATCATTTTTTTATTTTAATTTACCAAACAAAAAAAAATATTATTATTAATTTATAAAATAATCACCCCTTTTATGTGCCTGTCAAGATGTTTAACACTGTCTGTCATGTCACGTCAAAAGTTGTTTTTCTTAAATGTCATTATGATTTGGCGGGAAAACTGTAGGTTATTACTAGCGTATGCCCACGGCTCTGCCCGCCTGGAACAAAAAAAAACTGTCCCATGCGAAGAAGTAGTGTAAAAAAGTTGTGTGCTATTTCATACTAATAACCTATCTCTGTGCCTAATTTCATTCAGATCAGTTAAACTGTTTGGGCGTGACCCATCCACCCATACAAGCTTTCGCATTTAATAAGGTTAAGTTAGATATTAAACGAATGCTAACGTACCTAATTAACAAGTTTAAGTAATTTAAAAAGCAAGCACGGACATAAGAAAACTTTTATTAGCATAAACTCTTTACAAAAATTCTTGAAAATGGTGACCCTGGTTTTTAATGCACAAAAGTGCTCGTTTTCGGATAACCTGAAAGGCGTCGGTAATCCGTGTTTGTAATTCTTCTGACGTTCTGATTGTGTGCCCGTCGGTTCCATAAACCAAGTCTTTGGCTCGTCCCCATACGTGGAAATCAAGCGGGGTTAAATCTGGTGAGCGGGCTGGCCAGTTCTCTGCACCTGCTTGAACCCCACCCCGGCCAATCCATCGTAATTGGAATCGTTCCGTTAAGTTCCTTCGTACGTTACGATCGTAATGGGCTGCGGCACCATCATGTTGAAAGTACATCCTTCTACGGAGATCGACTGTTACTTCATCTAGCAAGATACTTTCTTCCATTAAGGCGGTAGAGAAAGACAGGGCCCAACAAATAATCGCCAAGGAATCCTGCCCACACGTTAACACTGAAGCTAGTCTGAAAGTGGTCAGGACGTGCTAAATGGGGAATCTTCCGAACAAAAGTGTGCATTGTGTGAATGTTAAATAATCCCACCCTCGCAATGTACACTCGTCGGTCCGCAGTATGTTACGTCTGGCGTTTCTAATAAGCCACTGACTGAATAATACACGTGGTTCGTAATCCTGTTGTTGCAGTTCTTGAACACGCGTGAAATAGATACATAGCGTAATTCTAATTAATTAAATTTCTTTGCAACCGACACAATCAGAGAGCAAATAGCATGACATTGACATTCAAGTAATTTATTTTTCAACTTTTAGAGGCCATGTGTATGATAGTTTAAAGAGGTTCTAGAATCTGCCTAAAGAGGTCTCATTTAACTATCTTATTAACAGGGTGTTTTAACGTAGCAAATTTGTTTCCTAATTTTCTCCAAAAAAACATAACAATACCTATGATGTTTCATACTTAAATGTACTCCGAGAACCGAGTACTATCTGAGGTAAAAATATCCGTGACTAATTTGTTAGCACCTTATATACTATACAGGACAAACTTACTTAGAAGAAAGTTCCTACATAACTGTATTCACAGTTTGACTGTAGGTATCGTCTCTGATTATTATAGATACTTCTATTTTATATAAAAAAAAATGGCTACTGCCCATTGGGTCAATTTTGCCAGTGTCAAAGTTGACGAACGTTGTACGGTGAGCTGAGCTTTTTGTAAAGTGATAGCGATTTACAAAGAACCACGCGGTCTACCGGGCCTTGACCCAAGAAGGGCTATGTACGCTTTAAGTTGAATTCTTCATTAACTATTCACTCATACGGTAGTTCACTGCACAATAGACTATCAATACTACACATTGAACAACCAAAATGAATAAATAACGAATAACTAAACTTAAAGGCATGCGGCCATCTTAAGTCACAAACCGGAAAAACCTATAGATACTCGTACTTTATAAAATTATGTTTACATGACGTAGGTAAGTATTTGAGTGACACTTTGAACATAATATGTTTATGAACATGTGTTATTTTCGACTACTCGTATAATATGAACTGATTATTACAGCTGTACGGCGCGGACGGTGCAAGCAATGTGCTCTGCAGTAGTAATGTTCCTCACAACGATTAGCACGTGATCTTGCGTCCTAGGTATCCATACGACACGTCGCGATCGCCTGCGTACGAGCTGACGTACGTGCACCAGGTGTGCGCTCTGTTCGCGGTCGCGTACCTCAACGTGGGCAAGGACACGCTGGTGACGGCGCTCCTCGCGCAGGTGCGCTGCCGCCTGCGCCTGGTGGCGCTGCGCCTGCGCACGCTGTGCGACGATCTCGCGCCCAGCGAAAAGGTACTTAACAAATTGTCGCGGCAGCGTTGTCAACCTCACATCAGCAGGATACGCTTGACATGGTGCTCTGCGAGGACCTCACATCTAACGCCATATCCACATTTGTATCAAAGACTGTCCTCCTACTAAGCTGTGGAAATTTCTGAAATCATTGGGAGTAGGTAAAGCTCAACAATTTTTTTCTTGCGTCCTCGACCTACACGATCAATATGCACTTTAGTAGCTCTCCGGTTACTCTCCAACCTTCCATTAAACAATCAACAATATCACTTCTTGCCAATACCACATGATACATTACCGACTCTCCTCCCTTTGAAATTGGTAAAATTGCAAGAGACACTTGCCTTTTTGAAAGCTATTAAGACGAAGGCCGTCGGTGAGGATAGCCTCAGTGTAGACATGCTTATGCTCGTAGCGAATTTCATTGCCCCGATCCTTCTAATATTATACATTTTTCAGTTTCCTTGGGTACGTTTCCTTCATTAATTCCTCCCCCTAAAAAAACCCAATCCAACTGAATTTTCGCAATATCGCCCTATTTCTATACTCCCAGTTTTGTCCAAAATAATTGAACACTTTAGTCGATCGCCGTCTCCTCTCTCATCTTAATAGGTATACAGTATTTAACCCTTTCCAATCTGGTTTTGGAGGTGACCGCCTTGTGGGATGTTGACTCGACGATCATTGTCCCGATAGTCGTTTCGGCGAACGGTCTTATAGCGAAGAGTCTCGACAAAAACCTTAAGAGACTCTTGCTAGTCTTACCAGGGCTGGATCGAGGGCCAGATACAAAAGGCGGTACTCCTGGGCACGGCGCGCTTCGTCAGGAGGTTCCTTTCTCTGCAGCCCTAACCACCGACAGTCTGGGCTCTGCCCCGGTGCCGTTGTACCCTATGTTAGGTTTTTTTTAATAATCTGTTTATATTTGTAATGATTTTTTTATATTTTACTTTTTATACAAATTCTTTGTAAGAAAAGCTAGCCTTAGCTTGAACTTAAATAAAGGGAATAATAATAAGTTACTTTATGTAATGTTGATGATGTGATACCACGTTTCTTCAGTCGTGCCAATAAATACATTTTCTTTCTTTGATTTATGAACGAAATGTTTCCATATTTGTCAGAGTTGAGATCTGATGATGTGACCCATGACGATTCTCCGACATAACATAGTTTGAACATGTTGTGGGTACACGAATAGAAATTTGACAGTTTTCCTTTCCTTAAAACTCATTTATTGAGAGAGAACAGAGTAAGTAATATCTACGTAGATATTTATCACAAGCACTAAAAGGGTAGGCAATTTGGCTACTGAATTTTGCGGCATTCCTTTTTCTGCAACTTCTAATGGTTTTACACTGATTGTATATTTTGACGTATTTATTTTAAATACCGGTTTGATATTGAAACTAGTAGCGCCATCTTTGTGTTTTCTACGTAACATCATTTCAGATACGCTCCAGTGTTCAAGTTCTAATGCAGCGTGCAGCGTGCCAGTACAAAACACCCACTCCGACTTACCGTAGTTATCGGCTACGGCACTAGGTGGCGTTTCTGTTCTATTATACAGGGTTTTAGGCGGTTTAGTATACATAATTATATTACTAAATTCTCTATCTGCTTTTTTGGATTTAAAATTAAGCTGTGTAATGGTCTCATATAATGAGTCCCTTCAAGATACCCCTCCCTAAAATCTCTTGTAGTCAATTCGTAGAAAATTTAGTAGGTAGCGTCATATCGTTCGCGAGGCCCATTTTCTTCAGAGCTGCGCGTAGCGAGGTAACGAAAATAAAATATCAACTATGGCACCGCTCTGATGGATACACAGTCTAGGACTTGGTGTGATTGTCTTTAGGGCTTGCTGACTGCTGAGCAAGAAAAGGTAGTGTGGGCGCGGCTGCGCACGGCAGCGCAGCAGCACCAAGAGGCGCTGGCGGCGGCCGTGCTGCTGCAGGACTGCTTCTCCGCGTCCATCTTCGCGCAGTTCAGCGTGTCCTTGGTCATCATCTGCGTCACCGCCTTCCAGCTGGCCGCTGTGAGTATACAGGGCTTCCAATTCCGGGATAGTTCTATGAGCTATTCCGGGATCCCAGTTGCCCATACGAAAAACCCTGGGATAGGAAGCTCTTGGACTACGTTGCCGCCGCAAATGCGGAATCTACTTACACGTATATAATTTTGTAAGAAGTTGCTAGGTAAAATGAGCATGTATTACGTACGACTCTAATATTATAATGTTTCCTTGTCTCGCAATAAAAATTGGAGACCCAAAAGGTCGACTTTGTTCAATGAATATAATTCAGGATACATTCACTATGGAATAACCTAGAAAATAAGGACGCCAATTTTTTTACTAAAATCGTAAAATATAGGTCAATTTAAGATAATTATTTCATCTGCTTACCAATTAGATGCGTTTAATTGTTTTTAGGGTTCCGTACCCAAAAGGTAAAAACGGGACCCTATTACTGAGACTTCGCTGTCCGTCCGTCCGTCCGTCCGTCCGTCCGTCCGTCCGTCACCAGGCTGTATCTCAAGAACGGTGATAGCTAGACAGTTGAAATTTTCACAGATGATGTATTTCTATTGCCGCTATAACAACAAATACTAAAAATAAAATAAAATAAATATTTAAGGGGGGCTCCCATACAACAAACGGGATTGGTTGCGTTAACTTTGCACCTCATTTGTATGGGGCGCTATACATACCAGGTGCAAACTTAACCACTTAAGAATGGAAAGTGTTTGTACGGAACCCTCGGTGCGCGAGTTCAACTCGCACTTGACCGGTTTTTATTCTCCTTAGTACCTACTTTGTGCTGACGTCACGTGACTTATACTGCAAGAACAAGGACACTACTCGTAAATATTTTCCCTCAACAATTGTATAAATGTAAACACACCATACACGAATGGTTAAAATCTCTAAGATACGACGATGTCGAAGCACTTCTCTATGGGCAAACTTAAAAAACCGGCCAAGTGCGAGTCGGACTCGCGCACCGAGGGTTCCGTACAAACACTTTCCATCCCTAAGTGTTTAAGTTAAGTTTGCACCTGGTATGTATAGCGCCCCATATAAATTAGGTGCAAACTTGCAAAGTTAGGTATTAAAAAAAAACTACTTACTAGATCTCGTTCAAAACAATTTTCGTTGGTAGTTTTTATAGTAATGTACATCATATGTTTTTTTTAGATTTTTCATTTTCTTATTTTAGAAGTTAGAGGGGGGGGGACCAACTTTTTTCCACTTTGGAAGCGTCTGTCACGCAAACTATTCGGTTTAGAAAAAAAATATTTTAGAAACCTCGATATCATTTTGAAGACCTATCCATAGATACCCCACACGTATGTGTTTGATGAAAAAAAATTTTTTGAGTTTCAGTTCTAAGTATGGGGAGCCCCCAATATTTATTATTATTTTTTTATTTTTGCATCAAAATCTTAATGCGGTTCACAGAATACATCTACCTACCAAGTTTCAACAGTATAGCTCTTATAGTTTCGGAAAAAAATGGCTGTGACATACGGACGGACAGACGGACAGACGGACAGACGGACAGACAGACAGACAGACAGACATGACGAATCTATAAGGGTTCCGTTTTTTGCCATTTGGCTACGGAACCCTAAAAACCATACTCACACACACACACACACACACATTACTTTTACATTTCAAACAATAGATCAAACATTATAGTTTTAAAATTAATTAAAGTAATATGATTATTTTTGTTAAGTAATTTAGTGCATTATATGGAAGAGCGGGGTCTCCTGACACAGGTATTTACTATACTTACTAGGAGAACCCAACTCTTGTTATTATTTTAACCTGTATATTTAACAGAAATAAACATTTTTCATTTTCATTTTTTTCAAGAACAAGTGAAAGTCGAAAAATTAAATGTGAATAACTTTTCACAGGTATCATATTGTCACAATCTAATGGTTTATTGCGATATAAGAGTTCTATTCCCAGAAATTGTTTCTGAATTAACATCGGTCCTAAAACATTGGGACATAATGTATATCCCAATCGTATGTTTTTTTTTCATACATTAAATGTTTTATTACAATGCAGCAAACAGGAAACTTGGTCCGTCTGTTCTCGATGGGTACTTATCTGTTGAACATGACGTTTCAAGTGTTCTTATACTGTTATCAAGGCAATGAGCTCTCCGAAGAGGTAAGATACTCGTTCACTCTTAACTATTTCCTTTGGCACGTTTTATTTATTATAACATGTAAATTTTAAGTAACGCTCTTTGTATCCAAAATTGTATAGATATGCATTGAAAAATCAATACATTGTATGAGATTGTCTAGTCTAGTGATAATAAACTTTGAAGGCCGGAAAATATTGATAATCTCTACTTAATCTGTTTAGTTGTGCTGACGTTTAAATCGTTTGAAAAATAGAAAACACGAGTGTAAAATTATTCAACGCAAGGAATAATTGATACAATATTTATTGAATTATAGGCGGACGAGTTTCGTCTCTTTGTGATGGATCCATTATGTATGTTGAATGTCGCCCAGAGCGTGGACATCGCAGGCGCAGCGTATGAAAGCGGCTGGTATTGGTGCGGGCAGTCGCTGCGGCGCGCGTTGCTCATCGTCATGGTGCGCACGCGCCGAGCCGCGCGCCTCACCGCCGGCGGCTTCACCACGCTTAGCCTCGCCTCCTTCGTGGCGGTTAGTAACAGAGAGTATCGAGCAAGCTGTTTTCCACCAGAGCTAACCTACCAGCTGAGCAGCGTGCGACTCGTGCGAGGAGGATATCCACTAACACTGACCTGCACCGAGTGACGCTATTAAGTACCTAATCCTAATGGTGTTTATTTTCCTCGTACACCATTTTAGCTCCTCGACATAATACCATGTTATTACTATTTTGTTACAGATTGTGAAGACATCATATTCTCTGTTCACTGTGCTGCAGCAAGCTGATGAGCAGAAATGAGCACATAGTTTGAAGCAAATAAATAGAAACTTACTGTATAATTTACTTGTTCTTAATTATTATTTCTTTCTCGATCCACTCGATATAGCGATGAATATTTTTTCATCTACCTACTTTCTTACAAAAAGGCTTGGCTAAATTTAGCATCCTTTAAATGGTTTAGCAACCTAATTCGGGAAAGTTTAATTGCGTATAAATCAAGTAAAGATTCTAAAAAGTATCCTAATTAGAAAGCCATGATAGTTTCAGAAGAACTGAATGAGGCAGAGTGTAGTAACATTTAGTGCAGTCTTGGTGCAGTCAGTCACCGCGAGATCGTCACTGCCTCTTGAGTACTTATATTCTTTGATCGACAACGAACCATGGCCGCACTAACAAGCGGTCGACTCCCGCGCCGCCTGCGTCCCGCTCAGCTCAGTGTGGCTTTGAGTTTGAGGTAACTTACTTGTGGCATAAATAAACCACGCGCCCTGTGTGAAAAAAACCCAGTGCGTTCGAGGCTTATTTACGGTGATGCCACGACTTTGCGCAACAAGCGGCGTGGCGAGAGGTTGAGCGAGAGACCCGGCGCGGAGGCCGGCCCCGGCCATACGAGTGAGCGAGACACACGTACCGCTCGCCGCTAAGACAGTATTCATGGCATCTCCCTTAGAGCTCAAACATTGTTTCTGTGCCAACGAGTCCAGGTTAGAAAAACATAAAGAAATATACATTTGTCTCTTTATCATACGCTTTGTTAGTAAACGGCGACAGCTCCCGCACGAGAGAGAACACGAACTTTTAGCCCCGCACCAACGTAAAATCGAGCTTGAGGAGGATTTGCCTCAAGCCGCAGCGAACGTGGCAGCGAACGTATTAGGACGACTAAATTTAGCCAAGCGTACCGTTCCTTTCCAAGTTCCACGACAAAAACAAGGTATGAAATAATCTTGTTTGAAATTATAATGTAATGACTAAACGGACTAATCGAGGCTCTCAGCAGAACCCATGTTGGTTGTCATATTGATGGAGTGTATGTTAACAACATAAGTTATGCGGACGACATGGTTCTGCTGAGTGCGTCGGTGTGTGGGCTGCGTAAGCTGCTGAAAATTTGTGAAAGGTATGTAGCAGATCATGGCCTCAGATATAATGTTAAAAAGAGCCAGTTCATGGTGTTTGAGTGCGGTCGCAAGAAAACACTGAAAGTTCCTGCCGTTTGCCTCAATGGTATCCCTATGGATAGGGTGGGCCATTTTAAGTACCTAGGCCATGTGATCACGACCGACCTCAAAGACGACCTGGACATCGAAAGAGAACGAAGGGCCCTGTCGGTCAGGGCAAATATGATCGCCCGCAGGTTTGCAAGGTGCTCCAAAGAGGTGAAAGGTAACATTGTTTAGGGCATTTTGCACTTCCCTCTATACGTGCAGTCTGTGGGCGAAGTATACGCAACGGGCCTATGGGGCCCTTCGGGTCCAGTATAACAATGCGTTCCGGGTGTTGATGGGACTGCCTCGTTTCTGTAGCGCATCGGGGATGTTCGCGGAGGCGCGCGTGGATTGTTTCTATACGACCATGCGCGCTCGCGCTGCATCCCTGGTGCGCCGGGTGCGCTGCAGTCCCAACAGCATTCTTCGTATGATAGCGGACAGGGTTGACGTCCCTACATGCTGCACTGCGAGGGATTACACTCCCCGGTCAGTGTTGTTTTGTTTTAATTGTAATTTGTTTTGTTTTAGTTGTAATTACCTATTAACCCTAGTTTGTAAGGTCTACTAATAAAATTTGTGTCCTTAGTTACATGAAATAAATAAATTCATTCATTCATTCATTTATACCTACAAAGACTACAAGGCTGAAAGTAGGTACCAAGTCTGTCAGTATAAAACTCTGTTTAATTGCATTAAACTGATAAAAAATTCTCGTAACTTAGTTAAGAATTCTTATTGAGTGTTTCATCGGATGTCAGCGTACAGAAGTCCATTGTGCTGTTGGCTGTTGGTAGCAGCATCTCGCGGAGTGCGGGCCAGGCGCAGGCGCGCGCGCCGCACAGCGGCACCGCGTGCTCGTTCACGAACACCTGCACCAGGTACTCGTGCGCAGCTCCAGACTCTCCTAGCTCTGCGTCACTTGCCGTCCCGTTCACTTCGCATCTGTAATTAAAATTAACCCTTGTAAAATAATTTAAGGCGTGGGAAGGTGTAAGGGTACTGAGATAACTTATGCAAAATGTGGTGGTAGTATGCTGCTTAAAAAGAGATTGAAATAACCTATGGAATATAAAAAAAATATCACTGTTTTTAGGCACACGATAGCGACAATCGTTATTCAATTCAATTCAATTTATTTCTTTATTAATTAAAGTATACAACTTAAACATATACAGTTCCCTGCAAAACTGTTTGTACAGTTTGTCTGCAGGTGTGAGTCTCTATATAATAATTTCAACAAAGTTTATTAATTGCTAAACACTTTAGTGACACTTTGAATACACAACTTTATCACTCAAGTGTCTGTAACAGGTGCTTATTTAAGCATTTTTTAAATTTGGACTTATTTGGCTCGTGTCGGATATTCTCGGGCAAACTATTGAGTATGTAGGGAATTCTTTTGCTCAATGTTCTATCTCCATAGTAGTTCCTGACCCTTGGCACCTCAAATTTGCCCGCGGATACCGACCTTGTTCCATGCTTATGTTCTATTATTATTGGGTTATGCTCTCGATTGCCATGGTTGTTTACTGCTAGAAGATATTTATGTTTCAAACTAACGGGGAGTATATTACAAATTTTAAATTGCTTGAAATAATTATTATTACATTTATTTTTAGTTTTTTTTTGTCCACTATTAATTTTAGAAATCTTATGTGTAGTGCTTCTAATTTGTCTATTAAAGAATTAAATGTGAGTCCGTAGCAATCCAGAGCATATCCCAATATAGAATCAAAGCAAAGTACAGACATTTTAAAATATTATTTAAAAATAATATTATAAAATAATATAATTTGACGACGCGTTTGGCTCGGTTTGTAGACACCTGCCTACTGAGCCGGCGGTCCCGGGCTGAATCCCGGCCAGGGCAAATATTTGTGTGATGAACTCGAATATTTGTGCTTGGGTCATGGTTGTTCTATGTATTTAAGTATATATTTATCTATATAAGTACGTATATCGTCGTCTAGTACCCATAACAAGCCTTCTTGAGCTTAATTTAGGACTAGATCGATTTGTGTGAGGTTGTCCGATATTTATTTATTTGGACCTTTAAAGCTTAGGTGGTAAAATTTTCCTAGAAGTATTCTTAGTTTGTCACAGATATAATTAATGTGATAGTGCCATGAAAATGTGGTATCTACTTTTACTCCAAGATATGTTACACAGTCAACTTTTTCAATGGGTTTGCATTGACAGTTTTGTAAACTATTGTGAAAGCAACTAAAGCTGTGGGTGTACATGGGCAATGGTTCTTCTGTTCTATGGAAGTGAGGTGATTGAATAATTAAAAGTTTAGTTTTTTCGGTATTTAAAATAATTCCATTATTGTTATTAGTTCGTCAAGCGAAATATTGTATTTTTGATTATTTGTTCATGTCATACAAAGTAATTCTATTAAACTACTAGACTCGTACGTACAATTATTGCAACTTACTTGTTCATGAGCAACATGATATTAGAAGCGAAGGGCGTCATGAGGCTGGCGCGCCACCTCCTGTCGGGCTCCACTCGCAGCCCGCTGAGGGGCGGGAAGTCGCGGAACAGCCCCAGCGCCGTGAACACCATCTGCAGCATGGTGTCGTGCGAGAAGTAGCCCTCGACCTGGCGCGCGCCCGCTGCCGACTGCTCCAGGCTGCGGAGCAGGTGCTTGAGCGTCAGCGCGCCCAGCCGCGGCGCGCACTCCGACCCGTAGCCACGCCTGAACCATTATAATATACGTATAATATAATTTTTGGCCGTTAGTTTAGTTTTCAGGGCGGCGGCTCATTTGTATATAAAAAAACGATTATTATTCGCAAACAGATGGTGGTGGTGATGGTGTTTTAACATTCGTTTTTACTCCCTCGTAATCGACGAATATATGTGGTTCTCACTCATAATGATCTTGCAAGTCCTGGAGGTACTCCAGCACCAGCAGGTCCTGCTGGCGGAACACGGCGCACCAGGCGTGGCGCCGCGCGGGCGCGTAGGCGCGCAAGTGGCGGCACAGCTGGTAGAGCCCTGACGCCTGCGCGGGGCTCAGCGACGGGATGCCCAGGCGCCGGCGGGTGTTCGATAACATCTGCACCAAACACATCATCAGCGTCTAATCAAAACATCGTACTTAAGCTAGGGTTGTTCTTGATACTCAGCCTCACTCAAGAAACGAAGTTTTGGGTCGATTTAACTTATAACCTTCACATCTTTGTATATTACCTAGTATATATACGCCGAATTAAAACGTTTTAGTAAATATATTTTTTATACCTAATGTTTCATTTGAATGTTTGTTCACTTGCCTGCTGGTAGTCGTCCGTTTCGTGAAGTTTTCTTTCTTCTTCTTCAAAGCGCTTGTCGTTCGCTTTCTCTTGTGTATACCTATCGCAGTATTTATATGACTGAAACACACAATATTATAACTTATGAGTTAATGCCTTTGTAAAGACTGTACACGATAAAATCTGGCCAATATTCAAATGTCCCTACAGTATTAACAATAAGATAAATGTTGATTTATTTATTTATAAGAAACGTATTAAGCTATATCATACGGTTCACTATTGTCTTGCAGATACTTTTTTGACATATATTTGTTTTGCATAATGAATAATGATACTTGGCAGAAGTAACGTTCGGCAGAAACATTTTACGCAGAATATGCCATTTTATACATGGAGTGGTATGGTAGCCGGCCGTTGCCGCGCGGCTCGCTCGCTGCGCTCGCTCGTTAGGGTCTCAGTTCAACCTAACACTCCTTCTCGCTTCGCTCGTCGTCGTACCTATCCTAATCAAAGTCAGACCTGCCCTAAGGTGGAATCAGGACCTAATTTATGCATTACAATTGTTGTGATTAAAAATTTAGTGGCTGTTGCCCCGCGGCCGGCGGCAAGATACCTAACACTGCTCCTCGATTCACTCGTCGTACCTAACGGTGACTCTGGAACCATTATTTCCTTTTTGATAGCGAGTCGGGTGTGTTGGGGACGTAAGATACCTAATTATTATGCCATAGAAAGTTTGGTGGGACTTACATTCTACTACGTAAAATTTACCTAATCCACTTCTAGTAGAAAATAATTATGCTATTGTAATCGTATGCTTTAGGATTATTATGGTACATAAAATTATGCTAAACCAAAGTCGGCCAAAGAGATATTCTACAAAACAATGTGCTGCAAAATGTGTCGTATGCGAGGTAGTAGTAATGCCAACTATACCTTTATACCATCATACCATTCGATCGAAACTGTTTCTCTGAAACGTGTTATGCGAAGTGTATTTCTGACCAATATTATTCCGCCAGATGAGGGTAGCCCATACTATACACAAGCTTTTTTTTAGGGGTTACCCTCATCTTGCAGAATAATATTGGTCAGGCAAAGTAGACTTGCTTGATTAAAATATGAGCCCGCAAATGAACGCAGTTTTTGTAAACAAATATCAACTCGTACGAACTCTATTGCAAAGCTTCGATGTGATATTTAAAAGAGAGAGTATCGTCAATTATGTCCCTACAGTTGTGCGAATAGAGCTTAGGGTTATTTGGTGTTAAATTGGATTCATGCCTATTGTCTGGTTGCCGCTGTCAAGTTCTTGAACTACCTGGTCATTCCAATTGCATCGGCAGTTGAAATTTTCGACCGAAAACCAAATTGAGTTTTCGACTAGATAGAATGTTTCTCCAAATATTGGACAAGGCTGTTGTTGATAATCTTTTCAAAGATTTTAGATGTCCATGGTATACGAGCTATCGTAAATCAATATCAATATAACAATAGCATTTAGTGTAGTACCTAGTTATAACCTTTATACTCGTACATATCCGTTGACATGCGTAATCCACATTATAGCAGTGCAATAAAGACCATCGTCAACATCGATCGTGTCTGTCAGAATTGATGTCAAGAATCATCAATTCTGACATCCTACAATCTATCCTGCATCTGACATACATTCTGCCAGTACGGGTGCGTGACCCGTACATTTTGGTCCTTCGAGCTGGATACCGAACCCAAAAGACACAGAAACGCATACGAAGAAATAAACAAACCTTTCTTACTTCAATGTTGTTATTATGACTGACAATGCATGCAAAATAGCCAAGTCAAGTCTTGATATTGAATTACACTCCAAGTAAAATAAATGCATTGAGTAAATAATTGTTTGTTTTAATTAAAACATATATATTAACTATGAAGTAGCAAAGAACTTGGCACCCATATAGATCTCAATTCTTTTGTCACGTGGCATGCGATATTGAACTTTGCTCTCATTTAACATTTATGTTTTGGGTGGGATTCAATTTATACAAAAAACAAGGTCTATAGTTTGTTATTTCGTCTTTATAGAGGCGGATTTGTACACAGTTTTTTCCGACATTGAGGAACGATTCCTTCTGAAAGGCATTTTCAAAAGACGTGTGTATGTGTAAGTAACCAGGATGCGCTTGAATTGTTGTTGATGTGAACAAGGATTTAGCTGTGAGTGGTTTATTCTATCATCGTTATTATATCAAGTAAATACGAATGAAGTGACACTTGAGACTTGAAAGTTTTATTAGTAGTCCTCACGTGTTACTTTATCTACGTTTAAGAATTTGTCGTAAACAATGTTATTTAAGAATTTGTCGTAAACAATGTTATTATGACTTTACATCCTTAAGTGTGAACTCGAATGCTTTCAATAGATTAAATTAGATTAGATTAATTTATTTCATAATAACAAATTACATTATAAATTATCCTAAGTTAATCTACATGAATTTTGATATTATGATCGTCAATAAAACATAAAATTTTATAATAATCATTCAATTAAGTGAAGCACGCCATCATAACATAACTACAACAATAAAAATAGAATCGTATAACGCAATGTCAGATAAAACAAAAATTATGAGCAAAAAACTAGCTACACAACTTGTAATATAGGTATATATACATATCACCAATGGGATCGTCAGAAAATCATTAAAAAATACATTAGTGATTTATGAGGACGACATTAAGAAACCACGGAAAACAGGTGAGTGATAATTTTTGCTCCCTATATACCCAGCATTCCAGTCAAAGTCAAAGTCAAAGTTTTTTATTTTGTAAAACATAGGTGAATATAGGCGGAATAAAAATATAACGTAACACTATGTCTTGCCAGTTGGCGTACAAAAATCCATTTAGCAGCTAACAAGCTATACCATAATGCAATTAATAACAAATTATATCATCGATAAAAACTAAAAGAAAAACAACTTAAATTAAGAAACATATTAGGATTAAAGAATTGTATACAAAAAAAAAAAAGAAAAAATGTAATGTCAACATTATTGTACCTATAGGAAAATTAAAAAAATATATAAAAGAAATCAGTAATTATAAATTGAAAATTAAAATTCACATGTCAAATAGTCCGATAGTGTATAGAAGCATTTACCTACTCAACAACCCCAGATGCCTGTGCTGTGCAGAGTATTGGGGCCTGCTTGCACAGGAATTGTTTGGGAGTCTTTTCGGGGAATGCTTGTGATCGGCCATCGGTTACTTACCCGATTAAGTTCATCGGGTTCGATGGGGTCCTCGACGGCGAAGGTGTCGTTGTGAAGTCCCTCGAGGAAGGCCCGGGCGCTGGCGCGCGTGCGCTGCGTGTCGGTGGCGCGGAACAGCGCGGCGCCGGCGCCGAGCGTCCCCAGCAGCGCGCCGACGCGGGAGCGCATGCGTGCACCCAGCTGCTGCAGCTCGCTCCATCTGACACACACTCGACGTAGTTTCAATTCTTTGACAATTTCATATAGCAGCATCGGCGGCTCATATACGAATATAACAGAATTCAAATGAAGAATGGCTATCTATTAATGCATAGGTCAAAGCACAAAGACAAATTGAAATGCGTAACCTGGCAGAAGAGACTGCGCATAGAACCCGTTACTTCTAGGATACCGGTCCAACGAGTCAACCACTCCAGCGTTGTGAGGGGTCAATTTCCCAAGCAGTATTCTTTGATGGCAAGACTGAAAACGCAGGTGCAGAAAGGTTGAATAATAAAGTACCATTTTTTTTCGGAAACAACCCGCCATTGTCTACCTCGGGCAACAGCTAAAATTTAAATATTAATCATCATCATCATCATTTCAGCCATAGGACGCCCACTGCTGGACACAGGCCTCCTCAATAGATTTCCACATGGGCCGGATAGCAGCGACCCGCATCCAGCGAGTCCCCGCAACTCTAACCAGGTCGTCCGACCACCTTGCGGGTGGTCGTCCTACACTGCGCTTGCCGGTACGTGGTCTCCACTCGAGAACTTTTCTGCCCCAACGGCCATCGGTCCTTCGAGCTATGGGCGGGGCCATTGCCACTTCAGCTTTACCCGGTTTGCTATGTCGATGACCTTGGTTCGTCTACGAATCTCCTCATTTCTGATTCGATCTCGTAGACAAATCCCGAGCATAGCTCTTTCCATAGCTCGCTGAGCGACTCTGAGCTTCCTTAAAAGGCCCATAGTTAGAGACCACGTCTGGTTGAAGACTTTCGTCTTCAAGCACTGAGGTATGTTGGACGAGAAGACACTTCGCAGTTTCCCGAACGCTGCCCATCCGAGTTGAATCCGCCGATTGATCTCTTTCTCGAAGTTGGACCTGCCTAACTGAATTGTTTGTCCCAGATAGACGTATTCGTCAACAACTTCGAGGACCGAGTTACCAACCATTACTGGGGTGGGTGCTACATGGACATTCGACATAATATACACACATATCCACATATTACTCACATTTACACACACACACACACACACACACACACACACACACACACACACACACACACACACACACACACACACACACACACACACACACACACACACACACACACACACACAAACGCATTCGTTTGTTTCCGTGCATTGTATTGTACTTTTCAATATAATAATATTTTAGAATAAGTAAAAGCCGCGAATTTTAAACTTTTATTCAATATCGAACGTCAAACTTTTGTAATTTATAATTTCTTTGTTTTATAATTCTCTCTTGTTAACCGCACTCGCAGTTGGCCAAGACACAGGCTCAGCCTAGTTTGGTCACTGATGGATATTCTTAAAATGTATAAAGCTGTTTTATGTTAATAAATGATTTTGTATTTTTTTGTATTTTTTTGTATAATCTTCGTTTTGTCCATGTTCATCTTAACCTGTTGGGATAGGTACTCTGTTGAGACCTTCGAGCATCGTACCGAGATCCTCCAGCGTCTCTGCCATGACCACGATGTCGTCGGCAAACCGAAGGTGCGTGATGTACTCGCCGTTAATATTGATGCCTAGTCCTTGCCATTCCAAAAGCTTGAAGGCGTCTTCCATTGCGTTGGTGAAGAGCTTCGGAGATATAACATCCCCTTGTCTCACACCCCTTCGCAAAGGAATCGGCTCCGTACGCTGGTCTTGTACTCGGACCGACATAGTGGCGTTGTTGTACACACTTCTCAGCACCTCGACCTACCGATAGTCAATCCGGCATCGCTGGAGTGACTGCAGTACTGCCCTTGTCTCGACGGAATCAAAGGCCTTTTCATAGTCCACAAACGCTAAGCAGAGTGGCAGGTTATACTCCTCGGTCTTCTGTATAACCTGCCGCAGCGTGTGTATGTGGTCTATGGTACTGAAGCCTTTTCGGAACCCGGCTTGTTCGGGAGGCTGGAATTCATCAAACCTACTTGAGAGACGATTCGTGATGACCCTAGAAAACAGCTTGTAGACATGGCTCAGAAGCGAGATGGGTCTATAATTCTTGAGCAGTGTTTTATCACCTTTCTTGAAGAATAGCAGCACCAAACTTCCGTTCCATGCTTCCGGCGTGATGCCCTCGAGCACAACGGAATTGAAGAGCTTCTGAAGCACCTTTAGTACCGGGGTTCCACCCGCTTTCAGAAACTCTGAAGTGATTCCGTCATCGCCCGGCGCCTATATAATATTAATATATATAATAATTTAAAAAAATATATTTAGACCAAATTTCTCATCAAGGTAGGTTGTCCCCAAGCCGGTTTTGTTTGTAAAATGCCGGGTAAGTCAAATACTATGCATGACAAAGAAAATCTGTTACCATTATTTTATTACCATATAAATAGGTAACGAAAAAAGTACATTACCCGTTATATATCTCCTTTATATACCCTTGAATAAGTGCATATACGTTTGTCCCGAGAAAACTTCTCATTACCGCCGACAATGTTTCGAACCGATTTATTTCCCAAATTTGATCAAGTACGCCCCCCGTCTCCCGCGCACTTCAAAGAATTAGTCAAGCTGCGGCGCTCGACGAGGCCGGTTGTGTATAGTGGCAATACGTTGGCTTGTATAAACGTGAATATTTCATCGCGGTGGACAGGGGACAAAAAAAATGTCATTCCGGAGTTTGTTATAGCTTCTTTATTTTTTAACTGCGTGGTTTGAAATTTATCTATATCAGGTAAAGTACACTCGCCATTACAAGAGTTTAATTAGTTTTAGAATATAAGGCTTACTTTTTTTTTAAGAAATAAAAATATGTCGTGTTTCTCATTCCACCATTCTCATTCCGGTGTTTCCGGTGTAGTAAAATGACTTTAAACCCCACCAAAATGAGGAAAGCACCGGAATGACATCAAAAGTAGCTTCACTTTTCATAAAAAAAAAAACAAAAAAAAAACACCCTCATCTCTTTCCATTACATGACGTCATCATAAAAAAAACAAATAGGCCTAGTAGGAATCCGCTCAAACTATATCAGCCAAGACAAAAATTGAAAATGTTTGGCTCAAACGCATATTGTATGGCTATAAAGTTATATAATAAAGTACCAGAGCAGTTCAAAGCATTACACACACGTGAATTCGAAAAAAAAATGTTTAAATTGCTTTTAAATGAATGTTTTTATAGTGTAACAGATTTTTTAAACTATGACAACTCTAACTATTGTAAATAAATTTCAAATGTATACATGTTTTATAAGGGTGCATGTTATTTTTGTAAGGACTTAATTTTAATTATTTTTAATATTAATTGACATATTTATATTTAATTGATAGAAATTGACATAATTTTCGGAATCTAATAGTAGTTGACACTAGTAATTGACACGTGCAATATTATAATATACGTTGTCAGGTGAGTACAGGCTTGAATGCGGAGTGAGGCAGGGGGGCTAACGTCTCCCAAGCTCTTTAACTTGTATGTGAATGAACTGGTGGCCGGCCTTAGCAGCATGCATGCTGGCTGTTATATAGACGGCATCGCAGTCAATAACATCAGTTATGCCGATGATATGGTGCTGCTGGCGCCGGCTACCAGTGCACTTACTAAACTTTTGGGAGTCTGTGAGACGTACGCCAAATCCCATGGTCTTGAGTATAACCCGAAGAAGAACGAGGTTATGGTGTTCAATGCAGGAAAAATAAAGCCTCACTATGTGCCTCCTGTTGTACTCAATGGTGTAACACTGAATGTCGTGGGAAAGTTCAAATATCTTGGTCACATTATAACTAGTGATTTACGTGATGACCAAGATATTGATAGGGAACGTAGGGCAATGGCGGTACGTGGAAACATGCTGGCCCGCAGGTTTGCAAGATGCTCTAAAGAAGTAAAAATAACTTTATTCAAATCATACTGCCAAGCTTTCTACTCGAGCAGCCTGTGGGTCAGTTATACAAAGCGTGCCTACAATGCCCTGAGAGTGCAGTATAATAATGCGTTCAGAATGCTGATGGGGTTGCCCAGTAGGTGCAGTGCGTCAGGCATGTTTTGCGAGGCACGTACGGATGGGTTTCCTGCAATCATGCGAAAAAAGATTGTGTCGCTATTGTGCAGAACTAGAAGCAGTCCCAACAGCATTCTGAAAACTATTGTAGACAAATACGATTGCCCCATCTTTATGTACTGGGTTGGGCAAATTAAAGGGGTTGCACTCTGTTCCCCGTACTGAAAACCATAGTTGTATAGAATATTAATTTTTTTTATGTTTTATGTGTCTTTATTTATTTAAATTATTTAAGTTATTGTTTACTAACATAGTGCTAAGGAACATTGTTACTAATCAATCTATGGAATATTGCATTCTGAAATAAAGATATTATTATTATCCTGTATGTCGCACCCGCTCACGGGACAATAGTGTCCCGGACCTTTGGGAGGCGTGCACGGAGCCGAAGCCAACGCGTAGAGGCCCTTTCGACAATTTAATGGAATGTAAGGTGTACATCGAGCGGATGCTGTCCCTATCCGTATCATGGGACGCACACAGAGACAGCGCCCGCTAGGTGCAAGAACTATTGATGGATATATGGAATCTAAATACATATTGGGCTATGGGGATGAAATGGAGGGCTGGTTAATTGGGCTATTGTTTGAGACAACCGGAGGTCTACCAGGAAAAGTGTCTCATAGCAAAAAATGCACTGGTAGACGATGACTCGCCTCCCGCTAGATGGGCCCCCATAAAAAGCGACACGTAGAGTGGCCTAAGGGCAACACCGGTGCGGAAGGCTAACGGCGGAGAGGTGTAATACTGGGCCTTAAACCGAAGCCAACTAACCCCTTACGTTTCCACATCCACCCCCGAGCGGAAACTCTCGCGACTCCACTCTGCCCGGCCGGTTAAGGCAAGACAGAGGCGGAGGCCCCGACCCGTCACCCCCCGTCAGGATCCCCCAGGAGCACTCGGGTACGTGGGGTCGCTACCCCCCAACAGCTCGCCATAAGCTGCCCTGCGTGACTGATTGCGTTGGTAATACCAGCGGGCGATGGGGTCGTCACATCCCTACGCCTTTTTATTATTATTAACTTTAATATAATTTAATCATAATTTAATTGACATGTTTACTAGCAATACTATAATAACATTTCTACGCCAATACTGGCCGAATATGTAGCACTAAGACACTTTATAATAACCAAATGTGCCATATTCTTGGAAATAAATAATTATGAATTATGATAAATATTGTTGAAATAATAATATTTTTTTATTTTGTTTTTAATACCATACTAAGATATATGTTTATATTATTATGTAATGCCAATATAATATATATTACGAATATAAAAAGTAAAATTACTTTCATAATATGCCACTTTTCTTTCATTCCGGCGTATGAAATTTCATTGCGGTGCACTTATTTTATCATCCTGGTGTACATTTATCATTCCGTCGTGTGTTTCATATTCGATCTCGAATATCTCGAAAACTATTTCAGATTTCAGGGTCCCTTTTACATATGTTTAATAATATAGTCTAAAGTATCTCTTCACATTTAAAAAAACTTAAAAATAATCAAAAATAAAGAATCACACCGAAATGATACAAAAAATGCATCTTGCTGAAATTGACCCTGTATTGTTTATTTGAAGGGCGTTACACCTTAGCTAAGGTCTCTTACGCAAGGTTACGCATGTACATTTTTCTTTACGTTTTGATCTTTGTATCAATGGTTAATGAAAAATGTGGTGGTTCCATTTAAACGAAACGTTAGTTGTTTCACATGAAGAATTGGTAGGTACACATGCATGTATTTAACAGTTACTTATGTGATAAGAGGCCTTATTCCTTTAAAAAAAATGTTTTACACATATTGATAATTTCAACCAACTTTTTGAAGTGAATAATACTTTTCGCCGAGTTCTAGGTAGTAACATAGCTATTTCATGCTTTTATTGCGTGTAGTCGAAAATAAGTAGAAAAAACCGGCCAAGAGCATTTCGGGCCACGCTCAGTGTAGGGTTCCGTAGTTGCCCATCGTTCACAATAGACTGGCTTAAAACAGCGGTTTTAAGCCCGAGATTTATATTACTAGAAAGATTTCAAGCTCTATAAAAAGTTATCGATTATAAGCGCCAAAATGTTTTAATACAGTATGGCACTTAACTAATATGTGTAGTGTAATGTTCGAAGTATAAAGACACCGCGCGGCATTGAGGTACGTCATTTTAAAGAAAAAGAAGATTTTTTGCGAAAACATAAAAACGGTTAGACCGATTTTATTCAATATGGTTTTCATTGAAAGTGCTTATAAAGCCTCATTTTTATGAATTTTCCCATAATTTTTTGACCCGTTGAAAAGTTAGAGGAGGGAGGGGGGGGGGGGGGCTATTTATTGGATTTCTGGAGCGAATATTAACAAAACTGCTGACTTTATCAAAAAATTATGTTAGAAGACCCCTATTATTTTTAAAATAGGTACCTATTCAACTATCCCACACACTAGTGTTGGAACAAAAAAAAGCAACCCCACTTTAGGTGTACGGGAGGGTCGGGAGGTACCCGAAAAAAGTTTTCTTTTAGTTTATATTTTACCGTTTTGTCGGCGTAATATTTACACATCTCATACCAAAATTCAGCTTTCTAGTACTAATGATCACGGAGCTAAGCCGCGGACGGACAGGCGGACAGACGGACATGGCGAAACTATAAGGGTTCCTATTTGAATACGGAACCCTTAAAAAACGAATATTCCGCGTGAATTTTGTTGAAAATTTGAAACAAAAATTATTAATGAAAAGTTCAAAGTAGGTTTTAAATATATAGCAATAAATCCCCTGCCCTAATAGCCCTGTTCTAGGTAGTAACATCAATAATTATGTTAAGAAAAATGTTTGATCATAGAGATAAACAATCAGCATTTTAAAAGGAATAAGGCCTCTTAATAGTACCTAGTTTATGTGACTGTACATAATGAAGGGTATTAAACACGAGTGTGGGTTTATGAAACGCGCCGAAGGCAAGTTTCATAATAAAATCACACGAGTGTTTTAATGCCTAATTATGTACGGTTACATACACTACTTTATCTAGCCACATTATCATAGGCCTCCATGATGCATTCAGGAGTCGCACATTCTAATTCTAATTCTAATTCTAATTTTAAAATATGGCTTCCATCAGGTTAATGATGATTTCGCCAATTTCAAGTTTGCTCGTAGAGCATGCCGTTGTTCGGTGAGGTTTTGCTTTTTGTAAATTGATAGCGATTTACAAAAAACCACGCGGTCTACCGGGCCTTGACCCAAGAAGGGCTATGTACGCTTCAAGTTGAATTCTTCATTAACCATTCACTCATACGTTAGTTCACTGCACAATACGCTATCAATACTACACATTGAACAACAAAAATGAATAAATAATCAACAGCAAAACTTGAACGCATGCGGCCATCTTAAGACACGAACCGGAAGTCAAACAAAAAACCGAGTCGCACATTAATTACGACAAATATTACCCGGTAATGGCGGCAATGACGTTTTCTGTCAGCTGTCATAGTTTTTTTTTTTAATTCAGAGACAAACTAGAGTTGGCCCCAACTATCATATCGTTCGATATCTTATTACGTGCGACATTTGTCAAATTTGATGCAAATTGACAATTCATTTCGAATTAAACGTCATCTCGACTGATATTAGAATAGAGGTCAAATCAAATTTCTTTGTTTTTCAAAGATGCTCGAAATTTTAATAAATAATATTATCGAAATCGATGTTATTATTTAGCAATAATGACATTTTCACAGATAAGAAATTTGTTCTAATAAAACAGTCTATTTTTATGGTGGTCATAATGTGCGGTTCTTGAACGCATCATGGAAAGTTTATGATATTTGGATAGATAAACATTTATAGCCGAAAGAATATATGAACAAATCTTAACACGCCTATTTTATTGAACTGTTTCATTGTATTTAATACCCTTCTTTTGTGAGGTACATGGGTTCGTCCTCCAAGCTGCTGTCCCAGGTCCAGGCGGCGAGGTCCTGGATGTCCTGCGGATGAGACATGTATTTACTCAGACACTTTGCATGTGTATACACAAGAACTTGCAGGAAATTTACTCCAGCTTCTGTTTATTATGTATATAGGACTTAACTCCTATATAATAGCTGAATCCTATGATTCAGCTCGCTATTTCAGCAACAATTTACTTAAGTCACTCCATATGAATATCCGTAGAGAGACGACAGCCGAATAGATTTAGATCCGTTTTACCTAGGCGCTACTTCTAAATTTAAGATGGAACGCCTAGATCTAAATATTTCTAGAAGAAAGGATAATTATAGGCAGGGAAAAAGGAACTTCTAGGGAAGAAGGAATAATTATTAGGAGGTAATGGTATGCCGCCGCCAAAGCTAACCGCAAAAAAAAACAAAGAATAGTTAATAGACTGAAGTGCTAGAGTAGGTAGGTAAGACACACTCACATCATAATAAGAGTTATTAGATCCATTGATTCATTTTATGCATCAATCAGATGTGCGTATCGGCTGGGATGACCTCGCCTCAAGACTAAGTAGTGCAGATGGGCTGGATATTTACACTGGATGAGTAGTTTGCTCCACTATTAGTTAGCTTGCCTGCGCACACATTTCCCCTCGCCCGGCCTCGTAGTTGCTGATGATGACATCCCTGAGTGCAGCAGTTTCTTTCATCAGCGCGGCGTTGGCTTCGTTGGGGTGTCGCGTGCCGTGGCGGATCATCGCCCACAGGCTCGAGGGCTCGCAGCCTGTACACCATTTTTACAATGAAGCTGCCGCGGGTACTCCAGGTTGCCAGATACGAAGTTGTTTAAAAGCTTATGCCTATAATCGTTATGAGATAAGCCATTGTATCAGGGGGAAAAATAGGGAATCCACAATAGGGGAGCCACAAAATGTTATAATTAATAAAAAAAGTAAATGACACAATTAATGTAATAGTTATGGCTGCGATATAAGGGTATATCATGGTCTGTGGGTATATCACAATATTATCCGGACAGACAATAGCAGTCTGACCCTTGACATGTCGTTTGTTCACTAATAGTAACGATTACTTTAACATTTTGCTGTAGTTCCGGAATTCATTATTTTTTATATGAAATTATACATAAATGTTACGGTCATTTTAAGTTATTGGATGATGAAGTAAAATACTACCTTTGACATTCGTATTCACGTATATTTTGATATATTAGTCGTCAGTCACTGTTGAATCTTTCTGATAATGTTTAACACTTACATATACACAGCATGCACATTAATAAAACAATAACATGTGATCGGCCTGGACTCACATTCCGAAAAAGAAGCACAATTCTCACCTTCCAACGCAGGTTCATCTCTTATGTCTCCCCTCACATCATCATAGACGGTCACTGTCGAGAAGTAGCTGTTCGCATCCTTGGAATTCCAGTAGCACTGTTTGGCGCGAGCGGCGGCACACAGCAAGCCGACGAGCAGCCAGCTCAGCGGGGACATTCTCACGAGTGGTGGGAAAGCGGGGCGATACACCTGAGTGGAGCCTCGCGGGGCCGCGCTCGGACTGCGGCGTGCGTGGCCGGCCGCGGCGTTATAGACGCACGCTCCGGATACATACGTGCACAGCACTCGAGGGCCACTTACAAGCAGCAGGCAAATAGCAGGGCTAGTCTACAAACTAAGATCGCTAACCTCTGAGTCTGGCGGTGGAAAATCTGCTCCTTATATTTAAGCGGTTGAGTATCGTACTGTTATGGTTACCTACTGGATTTTACTGCCGTTTAATTTCCATAAATTTTCACAAATGTTGTTTTGCACTTTTTTTTTTACTTTTGCCGTAAATGGTCAAAATGTGTTTTCTAATCCATATTCTGAGTTTATTAGTTACTGCACGGAGTTATTGAAATGTCAAGTAAGTCAGACTGTCATAATATTGTCACATATAAGCCGCTTTTAGAATGCTTTTAGCGCTATTCCCTCAGAGTCGAGTAGCAACTTGTCAGACTATACCACCCGTAGACAGGGTTGGGCAAAGGTTGGGCAGTATTTGAATTACTTGTAATTAAAATACGTAATTGAAATACAAATACGTATTTGGTATTTGTATTTCAATTACTTCCTTAAAATGTAATTTGTAATTTAAATACCTGACGCCGAGGTATTTTGTAATTAGTATTTCAAATACTTGAGGCTTCAAAATACATTTTAACATTAAAATACATTTTACCTTCATTTAGCGATCGTGAGTGTGAGTGCGAGGCGAGAGTGTAATGATGGTAAAGCAGCTATTAGAGTTGGCAACACTGCACCTGTTATGTATACTGTACGCTATCTAACACTTTCTCTGCCATAGAACTGGAGTACTTGGAGGAATTCATTGAAGTATTGAAACCAATTGCTACAGCTCTAGATTACGTTCAGGGCAACAATTGTTACTATGGCAAACTTCTGCCTACTTTAATGTCTATAAGAACCAGATTAGACTGACTGCAGGATAGCAACTTGAGGTATTTTACTCTCATTGTACCACAACTAAAAGAGAACTTGGAAAAAAGATAAACTGTCACCTGAAGTAAATGGAGCCATATTGGCGTCATGCTACCACCCTAGTTATAAAATGCGTTGGTTGCCAGAAAGCATCACAACAGATGAGAGGCAAAGAATTCAAAATCTTGCCATTCATGCCTATTAGAGACAAGTTACAAAAAACATGAAATAATGCCTGGAAGCAACAGGAGTAGCACCACTAGTAAAGAAGATGATGATTTTATTGTTTTTGAGAACAGAGACAGTGATCAACTACAGACATCTAAAATGGAGTTAGAGTTGGTCAGCTTCCTAAATGATAGAAGCAAAGAGCTTTCAATTCTTGAGCGCTATCCAAATATAAAAAATGTGTTCATACAATTTAACACAAGTTTGTGCTCATCAGGACCTGTAGAAAGATTGTTTTCTTTAGCAGGTTTTATTCACTCTCCAACAAGAGGCTGTTTGTCTGACAGTACATTTAAAAATCTAGTGTTCATGAAAGGAAACTCTTGTTTTACTGATTAATTAATCTTGTTTTCCTCTACATTTCAGCCCGTGCTGGTTTAGATTACCTACTTATTTTGTAATTTGTATTTGGTATTTTAATTAAACATAGCTAAAATACTGTATTTTGTATTTTATATTTCAAATACCTTACTTAAAGATATTTTGTATTTCGTATTTTAATAACTTGCGATACAGTATTTTGTAATTTGTATTTCAATTAAAGCAAAGCATGTATTTTGCCCAGCCCTGGCAATACCACACTGCGCTGCCTTATATAATTACTGTATGAAGGCAAATTGTTGTAAAGTAATAAAGTTGTGGAATGTTTTATACTACAGCTTAGGAAACATGTCTGTATGTTCGACATTTTTAGCTTATTTTGTAATTTCTGTTCAAATTATGCCCCAAATACGTGTATTTACTTTATATTGTACACGTACGTACTTTGTTTAGTACACGTACTGCCGTCACAGATCAATATAAAGTAATTAAAAAAAATAAAAAATATAAAAAAGCCATTTATTCTACTACATGAAATCATTACAATAACTTATTGCTACTTTTATTAATTATGCAGTAGTCGCCTCTTTGGCGTAGGCTTCCCCCAATTCCTTCCACAGCTCTCTGTCTCAATATACATATAATATACATGTAAAACATACTAGGCTACTTCCGCTCGGCGCAACCAAACGAAACAATTCAGGCATCAACAAGTAAGGAAGCTAAAGACAATCAACAAAAAAACGAAATATCGCCTCTTCCAATATAATAGTACTTCTGTCACTATCTATCCTTATTAGGACATATTATTTTGATGCCTGTTTTTAGGGTTCCGTAGCCAAATGGCAAAAAACGGAACCCTTATAGATTCGTCATGTCTGTCTGTCCGTCTGTCCGTCTGTCTGTCCGTCTGTCCGTCCGTATGTCACAGCCATTTTTTTCCGAAACTATAAGAGCTATACTGTTGAAACTTGGTAGATTGATGTATTCTGTGAACCGCATTAAGATTTTGATGCAAAAATAAAAAAATAATAATAAATATTGGGGGCTCCCCATACTTAGAACTGAAACTCAAAAATTTTTTTTTCATCAACCACATACGTGTGGGTTAGGTATCTCTTCAAAAATGATATCGAGGTTTCTACAATATTTTTTTTCTAAACCGAATAGTTTGCGTAACAGACGCTTCCAAAGTGGAAAAAAGTTGGTCCCCCCCCCCTCTAACTTCTAAAATAAGAAAATGAAAAATCTAAAAAAAACATATGATGTACATTACTATAAAAACTACCAACGAAAATTGTTTTGAACGAGATCTAGTTAGTAGTTTTTTTTAATACCTAACTTTGCACCTAATTTATATGGCGCGCTATACATACCAGGTGCAAACTTAACTTAACCACTTAGGGATGGAAAGTGTTTGTACGGAACCCTCGGTGCGCGAGTCCGACTCGCACTTGGCCGGTTTTTTAACTTATTACCGACTTCAAAAAAGGAAGAGGGTTCTCAATTTAGTTTTTTTTTTATGTGTGTTCCCTTAGAACTTCGTACCTATTTTAAAAGTCGATTTAGAAAATTTATTACTCCTTCATGAGTAGACATATCTATGTTGGTTCTATTAAAAATTGGTGAAGATCTGATGACGAGACCCATGAGGTATCGAAGGAATACCTCCAAAATAATGGGTACATCTATGGCATTCGGTATTTATCACAGTAGTTCAAGAAATTATGTACTCGAAAATTACCATTTGGTAAAGAGAAACCTGATGATGAAGATACAAGCCGCAAAATCAAATTTTATAAGCACTAGCAATATTTCTCATGTATTTTAATAATGTTATTCAGGTATTTCCGTCTGAGCGGATGATGGAAGGTACAACTCCTTAATGGTTAAGAGTTATGGAATAATTTAAAGGATGCATGCAAACAAGACCTCTCCGATCAACCCGCTTTATGTATTTTATTTTATATAAATTACTATAGAAAAAAATAAACGACTTCAAAATTACCTAAATCACCTTTTGATGTCGGTGCCGGATTGGCACAGTCTTTAAAATGTGATTCAAATATAATACGTGTACGTGAACGGGTTATATTTGGCATTACAGTTTATTTTGAAGTAATTTTTTTAGAGATTTTTTAGCCTGGTAAATTTGTGTATTTTTTGTTTCGCTAGTAGTATGATTTTACAAACGATTTTGAGCAACGTAAGCCTCAATAATAGTAAAACATCGTGTTTTTCTGACGCAGCAACCTTTTTATGGAATATACCTTTACACGTGTGAACTAAAATTATGGGCAAATGATAAAATAACTGCGTCATTAACATCAGTACCTTAAGCACTTGAGGCATTCTCGTTTGTGAAAATATGCAAAAACATAAAAAAAATTAACAAAAGGACTGCATATTTATTAGCAATAAAAATTAAAGTTTTAGATTAGCAACATATTTTAGTAGTAGCTTTTGCCCGTAACTTCATCTGCGTAGAAAATACTTTCCCTTACAAATTTTCACTACAGTTTTCCGGATATAAACTATTAAACTAATCTCCATACCAATTTCATCTAAATCTGTTCTGTGGTTTTTTTCCCATGCCATTCGCGTTTTTTGCCCCCTCTTATACAACGGTTGCATAAAATACTATTGTAGATTTTGAGTGTTGAAAGGTAATGTAATCGTAAGAATTGATTTGACGACGCGGTTGGCGCAGTTTGCAGACACCTGCCTACCTGAACCGGCGGTCCCGGGTTCGATTCCCGGCCGGGGCGCGTATTTACAAAGGCTATACCGATAGGGTTCAGATATACGAACTGAACTAGATTAGCTTTTGTTTGGACAAAACTTAACAAAACCCTAATCTGGTATAGTACAGAAATTTACTGAAATCGTATAGACTTGATCCCATCAAAAACATTACATGTAAAAAAATTGCAAGTCTCGCAATCTTCTACTGAAAAAAGTTGTAAGATACAATATAAAACCAAGTCGGTTAATTTATTCAGTACCTATCAAAGTGACCCTTTGCCTATATGACAACTTTGACACACATTTTCACCGGATTACATAACTAAAAACATATTACCATGACCGTGTTAGTGCCCGCATTAATATTAAACATATTTATCTTTATAATAAATGTAATGACTTGGCCATCGCACGACAACATAAGTATATAAGAATACGAATAAATCTCCTTTTATTAAAGTAATTATTATATTTTTTGCTTTATTTATCCATACCAATAGATAGGTATGGAGCGGTGCTTATCCAGTTCTTTTTAGCTGTTTTTACTATCTCGTCTGCTTATATTTTCTTCTGCGTCCTCTTTTGCGGGTCGGGCCAGATCCATCTTTTATTTAAGGACGGCCAAGATGAAACAATGAGTAGGAATTTACGTTTGTATGCGTGACATTCAAAGCGTTAATAAAATTTGGTAGATTTTATTATCATTATAATGTAGAGTGTAATTATCGAGTGCGATGGCCAAGTCATTACATTTATTATAAAGATAAATATGTTTAATATTAATGCGGGCACTAACACAGTCATGGTAATATGTTTTTAGTTATGTAATCCGGTGAAAATGTGTGTCAAAGTTGTCATATAGGCAAAGGGTCACTTTGATAGGTACTGAATAAATTAACCGACTTCGTTTTATATTGTATCTCACAACTTTTTTCGGTAGAAGATTGCGAGACTTGCAATTTTTTTACATGTAATGTTTTTGATGGGATCTCATTTCTTTTTGTAAGTGGTCCTCCTTATTTTTCCTTTAAGGACTACTAGCTGTGTATCCGCAACTGTCTTTCTTAAAGCCCACTCTCTGTCTCTGTGGGCTTTTTTTGAAAGTTTTGATGAAGCGATTTTTGACAAGCCAGGGCGGTAATCTTATAATATTATACTCCGAAATTGCGGAGTTTTGCACTTTATCAACACTACCGAAGTCGATATTAACTAGATGTAAACCACACAGACTTGTCACTGCCTCTCATGATCCATAATGACCACTCTCATTATACATAATGATCCTTCTCATGATTCCTCTCATGACGATGGTGATGATGAGGGTGGTGATGATGGCGGCGATGATGGTGGTAGTGGTAATGGTAGTGGTTATTGTGTTGGGGATGTGGTTGTGGTAATGGTCGTGGTGGTAATGTGGAGAGGATGTTGATTTTATAACCATCGTCATCACCATCACCACAAGCATTGTTATCACAATCGTCATCATCCATCACCACTATGACCATCACCATCCGAATCAACACCCCCATCATCATACCTAATCACCATCATCGGCATCATCATCTTCATCATCATTATCATCATAATCATCTACAACAACACCATCATCATCATCACCAATCACCACCATCATCATCATCATCACCAACACCTCCCTCACCACCACCAGTCACCACCATCATCATTATCATCACTAACACGCCCATCGCCACCACCAGTCACCATCATCATCTGAACAATCCAACACCCTCATTACCAACACCAGTCCCCTGCTTCATCATCATCATCATCACCAGCACCCTCATTACCACCACCTGCGGGGTTAGGTAGCTCGATTTGGTACGGCGATGAGCGTGTCCATTCTGTATGTATTAGGTAATAAGTAAAGTATTCTGTGCCTGAGGTCTTAGTATCTAAACCGAAGGTTATATGAACCGCAAAGTTAACTTTGTAATCGTGTATTTTTATAGGGTTCATAAGGAAATACAAATTTATCTATGCAGCTCGCATAACTGGAAAACTACACGGAAATTTTGTAATGTTTAGGTTTTTTAATGATTTGTACACCAAACCGTAATAGAGCTCGAAATTTCAAGCTTGTGTGTCTGCTAGAAGTAACTTAGAATTCGTATGATCATATATAAGTGAGTCGGTGAATCAGTGAGTGACAAAATTAAGGAACTTTGACTGGGAATAATTTCTAAACTACTGGTTCAAATTGAATGCAATTTGAAATATGCCTAGGTTATATCATGCTCTCCTGGTCATTAAAAATTCAGGCTTCTAGCTTTGTCCATAATGAAATACTGGGAGTTTGAAAATGGTCTGAATGGCTTCGAGAAAAGGATGTTACGGCGTGCCGGCAAGCGCGTTTGCTCGACTTGGCGGGGGCACTACCGTGCCCCCAGATTAACTAAATTCATACGGATATTGCTGGTACAAATGCTAGTCTGTTGCGATCTATAACTTGAATAATACTTTAGTAACGACTCCGATTGTATTAAATAAATTTCCGTTCATGCAAATTACTTAGGTAACAATGCCTAAGCTTTTTTTACGTTTAGAATTATATCAGTTGATAGGTACTTCTCATTAGGCCATAATATTTAGTGTGAAATAGTGATAAAATAAGGTGCTTTGGGGTATTTTCGACATATTTTTAGGCGAGTGTAGAGTATGTTAGGGTTTGGGCTCGTAAGTATGAACCTAAGAAGTATTCCTTCCAAGTAATGAGATCTTTACGAAATTGGATATATTCATCAACGCTTTGTGAAAAAAGCGTTGTAATATGTTGCTTGAATTTGGAAATAAATGTAAATAAAAAAATAAAATATTTTGAATACCATTTTTTAAGGAGTGGGTAATTTCGAAAGCAAGTTGGGTAATTTCGAAGGTTTGTAGAAATGGTTTTTATGCAATATGAGTTTAAGAATCATATTCCCATTCTCGATGAATCTTTCCCTGGCTTCATCGACGAAAATAACAAAATTTTCACCTCATTTTCGGACCGCTTGCTTCAAATTAACGCTCACATGGCTTACACTATAATCAAATGTTGTCTATTTGTGCCTAAATTTACGTATGCACTTAGATGTAGTCCCCTCTGGAAGCACCTCACACTTTTGGAAAAACTCGACAATACTATCAAATCCGTTATTTCTTCTGTAATCAACATTCAGTTACAAAACGACCAATGGACCCAAGCCGCCTTGCCCGCCAGGCATGGAGGTTTAGGGATCAGGAAAATTTCTAGTGTTTCCTTACCCGCATTCCTTTCTTCTGTTCACGATACTCAAAATATAATACAAAAAATTCTAAAAGAAACCCCTACCGATTTGGAAATCCCTTGTTTTTCTGACGTCCTAAATTCTTGGAGGTCTAACTGCCCCACTAGCGACCTGCCTTCAATCCCCCATTCGCAACGGCAATGGGACGAGCCGCTCTGCGCGCTGGTACGGGATAACTTAGTTGAAACGTCAACCAGTCCCGCAGAGCGAGCTCGCCTCCTTGCTAGTTCCCGTTGGGAGTCAGGCGCGTGGCTACAGGCACTACCCTCTAAGAATTTAGGAACGCTCCTATCTAATAATACTTTTAGGCTCGCTGTATCGCTGCGCCTGGGAGCTGCATGTGTTGCCCCGCATCGGTGCCGATGCGGCAATAATGTCTCTCCATCCGGTCTCCATGGCCTATCCTGCACGAAGAGCGCTGGGCGCATCTCGCGGCATGCTTGCCTCAACGAAATTTTGCGCCGAGCGCTTGCAAGTGCGGGAACACCGGCCGTCTTAGAACCTTCAGGCCTGGCGAGGGACGACGGAAAGAGGCCGGATGGCATGACCCTCGTCCCCTGGAAGCTGGGACGGCCTTTGGTATGGGACGCCACGTGCGTGGATACATTAGCGCCGTCCCACCTTCCAGTGACCACCACCAAAGCCGGGGCTGCTGCGGACGCGGCCGAACACCTCAAGCGGCGCAAGTATGCAGCCATCGATAGTGGCTACATGTTTGAGCCGTTTGGGGTGGAAACACTGGGGCCATGGGGACAAAGTGCCCATACCATTTTCCGTGAACTAGCTAAGAGACTAGTCGATGCTACGGGTGACCAAAGGGCTGGTTCACACCTATGCCAAAGAATAGCCCTGGCTATTCAGTGTGGTAATGCGGCCAGCCTCTTGGGCACCCTCCCGGTCGGCACCGATCTGGAGCCCGTTTTTAGGGTTCCGTACCCAAAGGGTAAAAACGGGACCCTATTACTGAGACTTCACCGTCCGTCCGTCCGTCCGTCCGTCCGTCCGTCCGTCCGTCTGTCACCAGGCTGTATCTCAACAACGGTGATAGCTAGACGGTTGAAATTTTCACAGATGATGTATTTCTATTGCCGCTATAACAACAAATACTAAAAATAAAATAAAATACATATTTAAGGGGGGCTCCCATACAACAAACTTGTTATAGATTATATATATATGTATAGGTACGGAACCCTTCATGCGCGAGTCGGGCTCGCACTTGCCCAATTTTTTATTTATAGTTAGGTTTAGTTAAGTTTTTATATATAATATATATATACTGTTGGCAACACCGATATCCGTCTCCCCATAAAAAAAAAACCCCCACTTTCGAACCGAACGGCATAGTCACGACACATTTTGCCTTCGGCCGCCGTCGAGTTCACGTGAGCCATTTTGATATCGTTCCAAATTATTTTCAATTCATTTATTTGCGTGATTTAGATCGTTACTTGACCTGATGTGTAATGTGTTCTTTGATTGATTCGTAATTTATATTCCTAGTGTTGAATAAAACGGGCATATATTGTGATATCGAGTTGTTTTCCTCTGACTCCCCTTCTAGATTACCAAAATCAGAAGGTGGGATAAAGAACAAACAACGGCCCACATTTAAGGAACAATTTGCACAAAGGTAAAACAAAGGCAGACGCCACGTGTCAGTTGTTTTTATGTTTCATTTCTGTGTAGTGTTCGACTAATTTGTGTTAGTTTACGTTACTTATTGACTTGATTCAATGAAGATTAGTGTATCAGGTTGAGTAAAATCCCGGCGAGTCGTATGCCTGTGTTATTTTACGTAGGTAGTTTACGAGCGAGGACATTTTTGTTGTTCTTTTGCGTTACTGTTCTTCGTGGTTTTCCAATCGTTTGCTAATTATAAGTGCATCAAGCGAGTGTATTAGGTACATATCGTGCGTAATTTAGCTGTATTGCTGATATTAGTTTAAAGCTTAAATTTTTGTAAGAAGTTGTTTACGATATGGCGGGTAGTAGATCGCGCTCGCGCGGTAGGTCTAATAATCGTTCACGGAATGGCTCGCGAGTTCGTTATCGGCACCGATCGTCAAGTGTCCCGCGGGAACGTAATAATTATAGTAGGCGTTCTAGGTCGCTTCGTCGTGATTATTCGCGTGAACGATCACGTTACCGCTCGTGATGGACGCCAGCTTATCGGACCCGAACCCGATCGCGTGATAGATCTTATACCCGTTCTCGCGATGACTATCGAGATAGATCTCTCTAATATCGCTCACGTTCTCGTAGCCACTCGTGCAGCGGGCGTAATCGAGCCCGCATGCGTAGGCGTTCTAGGAGCATATCCCACCGACAACGTTACCACGAACGCATATCTAGACGGACATCTAACCGTGTTCTTCCCAGAAAACCCCCTAACCGACTAGTCTCTTAGCTAAACCGTAGACGAGCCTAACGCAGATCGGTCATTTACACCACCTTTGCCACCAGTTAGCAATATAAACGTTGATAATCCTAGCGCTATTACTAATCAAGATCCACCAATCGAATCAGCTACTTTGCAGTCTAGTGCCTTTACCCTTGCTCAGGCTTTAGTTGAAGCAGTGAAATCTACCCATCCTATACGGTCGCGTAATTATTTTGTGTCGAATTTTGATCCGACGATAAATAATATTGACGCGTGGTGCGACGAGGTTGACCGGGCCCGTGATGCAAACGGCTGGAGTGATCATGAATGCTTGTCCCGCGTTGCGTCATGTCTGAAAGGCGATGCTCGAGTGTGGCTAACGGAATGGGTAACGAACGACCGTACGTGGTCAAATTTTAAGACTGAATTCAAACCACTTTGTCCAAGTAAACTAGATTTTGCAAATATTTTATTTGATGCAATGAAAACAACTTCCGATTCTTACACAACTTATGCCGAATACGCTCGTCGCACGTTGCTACGTCTCAGGGTAATACAGGGCCTAAGCGACGATCTAAGGACACAAATCGTTATTCGAGGTATTGATAACCCCCAAGTACGTGCGGCAGCAGCTAATGCGTCATTAACTCCCGATAGACTGGTGTCGTTTCTTTCTATTTATGTTAAACCAAACCGAACTAAAAACATTACGCGTTCTCAAACGTCCATGGCTGGGTCAAGTAAACGAACATCCCAAAACACTTCTAACCGTAGTGAACTGAAATGTTACAATTGTAGCCAACGAGGACACATAAGTCGTAATTGTCCAAAAAAATCCAAACAGTCCCCAGTATCAGCGCCTCCTTCAAACTCGCAGAATAAGACAAGTAATTGTGCTTATTGTAAGAAACCTGGCCACGTCGAAAGCTCGTGCTTCGCCAAGGCGCGATCCGAGTCGCGCAATCGAAAAAATGGAAACTTGTGTTCTGAGCGATCACGCTCCACCAATGATATTACCACAGCTGTAGTTGAGGGCATACCAATGGATGTTCTTATTGATAGCGGCGCGTTAAACGTATCTCTTATTTCAAGATCTGCTCTAAAACATTTACCATGTCAACCTAGGTTTAGGCATTGTGTACTGAAGGGGATTAGGTGATAAGGAAATTGTGACCGACTCTTACATAACAGTCACTTTAGAATTCCCCGAGGTCTCTATCGAAGCTGACCTTATAGTCGTACCGTCTTCTTGCATGAACACCCCAGTCATAATTGGTACTGACGTTCTCAATCGCGATGGCGTGATGTATGTTAGGATAAACAATTTTTGACCCGTGCTCCAGAGTTACCGAACGCTGTTCACACTGTCGGGGCGATCAATGGTATTGAAATAAAAACGCCCCTTGAAGGTGAGGAACGCGAAGCCTTAATTAACGTTATTGACGACTTTTCCGACTTTCTTATATCCGGTACGGCTGCAACTACTGTCAAAACGGGTCATATGGAAATAAAGCTTACTGATTCAACTCCTGTCGTGTATACCGGGTGGAACGAAGCGATGTTCATTCCTGAAACTATAATGCTATGTATTTCATGTAGAATCGACCTGCAATAGTTAAATTCTTTTAATAATAAAAAAACGAAAATCGATTAAAATTGTATTTTTTAATGTATGTACAACCCTAGTTTTTTTAAACTATTATTTGACGTTTGGGAGTATTTACAATTACCTACATTTACATCCGGTGTTCGAAAGTACCGCCGTGGCGTACGATACACGCCGCTGCTCGTGCCCGCGTGTGGCGATGCACCCTCGACAAGATGTTGTGTCGGTTATTTCTTCTGCGAAGACTTTCAAAGGCCACCCTTAGCCTTTCCCTCATCTCTTCAGCCGTCTCACACTCAGTCTTGTAAACGATGTCCTTTACGGTGCCCCACAGAAAAAAATCCAAGGGTGTGAGATCTGGAGACCTAGGAGGCCAACGGTGCGGCCCATATCGGCCGATCCAGCGATCCTCAAACACATTATTCAGTGTTTCACGTACTTCGACTACTGAATGAGCTGGTGCTCCATCTTGTTGGAACCAAGTGCGTCTTCTTTCTGCCAGCGTCAACTCATCCAGATAGTCGTCGAGCTCTATCCTCAACAGAGCCATGTATCCGTGTCTGTTTAAAGTCTGAGGCAGAAATACAGGGCCTATTATTGTATCCCCGTGTATCGCCGCCCAAACATTAACAGACCAACGATACTGGTGTCCCGTATAACGGTAGGCAAACGGATTTTCTTCGGCATACACGTGTTCGTTATGCCTGTTCCACATACAGTTCCGTGTGAACAAGCTTTCATCACTCCATATTACGTGTTTGATGAAGTCTCGGTCTTCTAACACCTTTTGCAGTAGCCACCGGCAATAGGCTTCGCGAACGGGGCAATCTCTTGGTAGTAATGCCTGGACTCTTTGTATTTTGTAAGGGTGACGGCCCTCACGTTTTAGTATTCTGAGTATTTTCGTATGAGTCATACGAAAATGTCGGCCCGCTTGTCTTGAACTTGACCTCGGATAATCTTCGAAGTACTGCAGCACTCTCTCTTCCAATCTGACATCATGTTGAATAACGCGTCCTCCGCGCTGGTCATCCTGACCCGTTCGTGGCACAATAGGACGATTGTTACCAACACGGTCAAGAGCGCGTAATATCGTACTAGAGTGTGTTGGGTGAGGAGGAGGATACCTGTTCCGGTATTGGCGCAAAGTCTCTCCAGTATTGTAATCGCACTCCGCGTACAAAAGAAGCAAATTCAAATAGCCTCTAGCGTTTAATTCCGGCATTTTTGCACACAGCATACGATACAAAAAGTCAATGTAACGTCTATCAATCATGTCAACTAAAAAGTCTAAAAACAATCTTAAGGGTATTTTCAAAGGTTTTTAAACCGATAAGAAATGGCTAGGTAATTTGTAAAAAGTTTGTTTACAAAAGTTAACTGTGTTATGAAGAGGTCATTGCACTCTAAAATAGGGTTGTACACACACACTTTTTCGTATGAAAGTTTAACATGCTATAACTGGAAAACGGTGAGAGATATTAATAAAGTTTATTTGGAGAAAATAATATTCTAAGCCTGTATAATGCCACAGTTAAAGGAAATAACGTCGTTTCGTTCCACCCTGTAGACCGTACAAACTGCCGTATCAAGAAAAGCTTAAGGTCCGCGAAATAACTAACGATCTTTTAGAGAAAGGTGTGATTAGGCGCTCCAAATCCGCGTATGCTAGCCCCATCCTATTAGTTCAGAAGCGCGATGGCGGAAAGGATAGACTCTGCGTCGATTATCGAGCTTTGAATAAAATTACAGAAAAAGAGAGGTATCCCCTTCCATTGATCGATGATCACGTAGACCGCTTAGGGAGCTATAAGTACTTTTCTAGCCTGGACATGGCTACTGGTTTCCACCAGATCCCCATCAAGGAGGAATGTATACACCTAACGGGATTTGTAACACCGGAAGAACATTTTGAGTATCTCAAAATGCCGTTTGGTTTAGCCAATGCCCCGATCGTTTACCAACGGATTATTAATGACACTCTTCGTAGCTTCATAAATGCCGGGAACGTGCTAGTGTATATTGACGACGTGCTCCTTTTGAGTAACTCGATCTCTGAAGGTATAGAGCTTTTAAAAAAATGTCCTACACACGCTTACACAGGCGGGCTTCTCCATTAATCTTCTGAAATGCTACTTCTTGACAACAGAAATCGAGTACCTAGGTAGACTAGTTAGTCAGGGTCAGGTTAAGCCAAGCCCGCGAAAAGTAGAAGCTCTTGCCAAATCGTCGCCACCTCAAAACGTAAAGCAAGTACGGCAGTTCCTTGGCCTTGCTGGGTACTTCCGGAGGTATATAAGAAACTACTCGACTAAGGTTGCTTGCATTGCCCAGCTGACCAAAAAAGGTGCAGAGTTCGTCTGGGGACCACAACAAGAAGAAGCTCGCCAGGAGATAATCCAACATCTGATAAGTGAGCCGGTGCTGGCTATTTTTGACCCCAAGCATCCCACAGAGGTCCACACTGATGCCAGCAGCGCCAGCTATGGAGCGGTTCTTCTACAAACCCACCCCGATGGTAAGAAGCACGTGATCTCCTACTTCAGCAAGGTGACACAGGGCGCGGAAAGTAAGTACCACTCCTACGAGTTAGAGACTCTCGCCGTGGTAAAGGCTTGTCAGCATTTCCGGCACTACCTCGTAGGTCTCAAGTTTACGCTCGTCACAGACTGCAATGCCCTAAAAGCCACTGTGCGTAAAAAGGACCTGCTTCCCAGGGTTGCTCGGTGGTGGATATATCTCCAGGACTTCAATTTTTCCATCGAGTACCGAAAGGGAGTTATGATCCCTCACGCTGACTACCTCAGTCGAAATCCGCCCGTGACAGAGGTTCATCAAATCACAAGACACCAGAATTGGGCTCAGATTGCTCAATCAGCTGACAATGAGACCCAGGAACTTCTTCAAAAACTACGGGAAGGCAATTTGGACTCCAACCGGTATGTAGCAAAAAACGACCTCTTATACTACCGGCACAATCCAGTTGGTGAAGAGCCAAGGCTCTTATGTTATATCCCGAAGGGCCACCGTCTGAGCCTTCTGAGGGTATTCCACGATGAACATGGGCACACTGGGGTCGAGAAAGTTTTGGATCTCATTCTGAAACACTTCTGGTTCCCGGGACTGCGGCAGTTTGTAACCAAGTATATCCGACACTGTCTGGTATGTATCTCAAAGAAGCGAGTTCCACGAGCACCCCTGCAGAACATCACCTCATGGACCAAACCTGATGTACCATTTGACACTGTCCACGTGGACGCCTTGGGCCCTCTTCCGGCGTCAGAAGGTTTCAAGTATGTACTGCTGTTAGTGGATGCTTTCACCAAGTTTTGTTTGCTCTACCCCATGTATCGCCAGGACACGTCTGAACTGAAGCGCGTTATTACTGGGGCCGTATCTCTATTTGGAGTACCAAAGCTCATGGTGACTGATAAGGGGCGCATGTTCGAGTCAAAAGAATTTATCACAATGATTAATGATCTCGGGTGCGACTTACATCACAAAACGCCGGAAATGCATCATGCCAACGGACAGGCTGAAGGGTACATACGAACGGTGTTAAACATGATCCGCATCGAAGTAAACCATCTCGAAGCAGCCTGGTCAGATACACTGTGGAAGTTGCAGCTCGTGTTGAACATCACAAAACAAAAAACTACCCAGGCCTCAGCGCTTAACCTCTTGATAGGCACGGATTCCACAACGCCATTGATCCGTAGCTTGGTGCGAGACGTGGCGATCGAGAACGGTACCCGCAACCGCGACGCCGTACGGGAGGTGTCAAGAAGCAGGGCTCGACAACTACTGGTCGAGAATCGGGACAATCAGGACGTCTATGCCAATAGGCATCGAGGCCCTCCACGCGAATACCAACTTGATGATCTTGTATTTGTAATCAAACATTCACAGTCCACCGGAAAACTGGATTCTGGCATGCGCGTTTCATATAAGGTTGTGGACATACTGCCGGGCGGACGCTACGGGCTGAAGTTGCTCAGTGGAAGTCGTGGCAAGACAACGCAGGCTGCCTCGTAGTTCATGATACCATGGCGCGGCGAGTGGTGTCCCGAGACGTGTGCTGCTTTTTTTGACGGTGGGTATAGACTTGATGTTCGTCATCGTCTTCTCCCACTATCCTATCAGGGCGTTTGTCGCCTGTTAACCATGCGTTCGTCGCCTTGTGCGTTTGTCGCCCGTTGACCGTGCGTTTGTCGCTGGTCGTGCTCGTGCGTCGAGCTTGCCGTTCGTCTGGCTGCCTATGTGTTTGCAATCTTTACACCGCCTGTCGGGCGTATTGCAGATGTAGTCTCTCTGCTGCAGCGTGACAGGATGTGGGCCCATACTCTATTACTTATCTTGTTTCGATAGAACGAATGATGATATGTGTTGTGTATACGACGATGCGTGAATTAAGTGAAAGACGTGTAAGGAATGTGTGAGTGATGAATGCATGAGTATGTCACGTTGAGCCATTGTGTCAACTACTATCTCTGATTCCAGACGCTGACACCGACGTCGTCGTTTCCGATGAAGGTCAAACGGAAACTTCGTCCGAAACTGGCACCGGAAGACGCGCGACTGAGCCATCGACCAAGGGTGCGGCCGGCTCCAGCGTCACCACACATAAGATTGCGGTCGAGGACGACCTTGTGTCAGGAGAGGCCGTGTTGGCAACACCGATATCCGTCTCCCCATAAAAAAAAAAAACCCCACTTTCGAACCGAACGGCATAGTCACGACACATTTTGCCTTCGGCCGCCGTCGAGTTCACGTGAGCCATTTTGATATCGTTCCAAATTATTTTCAATTCATTTATTTGCGTGATTTAGATCGTTACTTGACCTGATGTGTAATGTGTTCTTTGATTGATTCGTAATTTATATTCCTAGTGTTGAATAAAACGGGCATATATTGTGATATCGAGTTGTTTTCCTCTGACTCCCCTTCTAGATTACCAAAAATACATATATTCTAGTTTTAATTGTTTCTATGTATTATCTTTAGTATTGTGTTTTAATAAAATTATACCCCTTTATCGTCCTTTGTAAACAAAATCAGTATATTTTTTTACTACTCCATCGCACCACCACGCCGTACTATCGCTATTTTTCTATTTGTTACGTTGTATTGTTCTTTTTAGGGTTCCGTAGTCAACTAGGAACCCTTATAGTTTCGCCATGTCCGTCTGTCCGTCTGTCCGTCCGTCCGTCCGTCCGTCCGTCCGTCCGCGGCTTAGCTCCGTGATCATTAGTACTAGAAAGCTGAAATTTGGTATAAGTATGTGTATGTATAACGCCGACAGAACGGTAAAATAAAAATTCAAAAATTTTATTTTTTTCGGGTACCTCTCGAACACCTAAAGTGGAGGTGAATTTTTTTTTTCTTTTCAACACTAGTGTGTGGGGTGTCGTTGAATAGGTCTTGTAAAAATACTAGGTCGATGCAGAGTCAGCCACCGGCTAAGCTTGCACCATAGATTGGAGCGGAGTTGTGCGATCTTCGATTTGTATAACGCAGTAACTACAAAATAAACTACAACAGAAAGTTGAAAGAAATAATAATTTATTTAGAAAAGTTTATGGAAAATATTAATATAGAAATGAATTTTTGATGATGATTTAAATTGACTGGCGTTCAGATAGCTCTACCAAACGATTCAGCTCTGTGCGCTTTTCAGCCAATTTCTTCTTTTCGTTGATTTTTTTGATTCGTGCGAAAGGAAATCCAGGCTCGAAGAATAAACCATTGATGTTTCGGACTCTGGAAAGCGCAACATAAGACATGCCTAATGCAAATTCAGTGTCTCCAATGTTTACAACTGCTTGATCTAGAGTTAAGCCTTGAGAACGATGAATGCTTATTGCATATGCAAGCTGTATGGGAAATTGCTTCCTTGAGAACGTTGTTGAGCCTTTCCTGAATGAAACTGTCACTGGTGGTATTGGCAATATGTTGCAGTTCTGGAGTTGCGGACCTGAATATGATGCAAATTCCACCATAATGCAAATTGGAAAATCGTCACTGAAACGGTTGTCTTCGCGGTGATTGTACACAATGTCTACAACTTTAC
Source organism: Apotomis capreana (assembly GCA_947623375.1). NCBI lineage: Eukaryota > Metazoa > Arthropoda > Insecta > Lepidoptera > Tortricidae > Apotomis > Apotomis capreana. The sequence goes on along the minus strand of OX392512.1, from coordinate 68,304 downwards.
CAATTGCTTAACTTAATTCTCTTTTCGTCAGTGTGTAGTCTAGTGGTCTAGGTATGTTAATTCATGAGGAAAATAAGAATCAGTCAAATACATACGTAAATATTCGCTTTCGGAATAGTCAAAACTTTCATGTTACACTAATTGTCACCTTTGATATTGAAGCTTGTCTATGAAAAAGTTGCGCGCGCTTTTCACTTTCAAAGTCCATTCGAGTCGATCCATGGGAGCTTTTTGTTTTTTTTATCATAACTTTTTAATTAAGAACAATTTAAAAAAATTCTCTTCGTCACGACCTAGCGAAATTTTATTTGTGCATTTTAAAACAAAAATTTCCAAAATCGGTTGAGAACTCGCTGAGATCTGCGCATTGTTACAAAGTCCATTCGAGTCGATCCATGGGAGCTTTTTGTTTTTTTATCATAACTTTTTAATTAAGAACAATTTAAAAAAATTCTCTTCGTCACGACCTAGCGAAATTTTATTTGTGCATTTTAAAACAAAAATTTCCAAAATCGGTTGAGAACTCGCTGAGATCTGCGCATTGTTACAAAGTCCATTCGAGTCGATCCATGGGAGCTTTTTGTTTTTTTATCATAACTTTTTAATTAAGAACAATTTAAAAAAATTCTCTTCGTCACGACCTAGCGAAATTTTATTTGTGCATTTTAAAACAAAAATTTCCAAAATCGGTTGAGAACTCGCTGAGATCTGCGCATTGTTACAAAGTCCATTCGAGTCGATCCATGGGAGCTTTTTGTTTTTTTATCATAACTTTTTAATTAAGAACAATTTAAAAAAATTCTCTTCGTCACGACCTAGCGAAATTTTTTTTGTGCATTTTAAAACAAAAATTTCCAAAATCGGTTGAGAACTCGCTGAGATCTGCGCATTGTTACAAAGTCCATTCGAGTCGATCCATGGGAGCTTTTTGTTTTTTTATCATAACTTTTTAATTAAGAACAATTTCAAAATTTTCTCTTCGTCACGACCAAGCGAAATTTTTTTTGTGCATTTTAAAACAAAAATTTCCAAAATCGGTTGAGAACTCGCTGAGATCTGCGCATTGTTACAAAGTCCATTCGAGTCGATCCATGGGAGCTTCGCTCGCTTCGCTCGCTCCGCTCCAATTAAGAACAATTTCAAAATTTTCTCTTCGTCACGACCTAGCGAAATTTAATTTGTGCGTTTTAAAACAAAAATATCCAAAATCGGTTGAGAACTCGCTGAGATCTGCGCATTGTTACAAAGTCCATTCGAGTCGATCCATGGGAGCTTCGCTCGCTTCGCTCGCTCCGCTCCAAATAAGGGTCTCCTAACATTATTTTTTGATAAAGTCAGCAGTTTTGTAAATATTCGCTCCGAAAACAAAAAAAATAGTGTCCCCCCCCCTCTAACTTTTCAACCACGGGTCAAAAAAAATCGGAAAAATTCATGTAAATGAAACCTTATCAGTACTTTCAATGAAAACTATATTGAACAAAATCGGTCGAGCCGTTTTTGAGTAATCGCCAAATTTCATATTTTTTCTTTAGAAGGATGTAAATTGACTTCCAGAAGGTAATAAGTGATAACAGTTTCTAGGGCGTTTACGACCTTTTTATAGAGCTTAAAATCTTTCTTAACTTAAACCTTGGGATTAAAACAGCAATTTATTGCGAAGGATGAGCAATTACGGAACCCTACACTGAGCGTGGCCCGACATGCTCTTGGCCGGTTTTTTTATACGTAGGTATTATTATATAATTTAAAAATAAAATAAAAAAGATTTTGTATTGCAGTGGTTCGCAGCAACGCCCATAAAATGTGACCTGGTGGATTCAATTTGTGTAAATTTTGAAGTTTATTATTTTATAGTTAAGTTAAGTTAGTGTTTGGTATATCGTTTGCCAAATTAAAATGGGGGATAGAAGGGGTCATTTGCTACCTTCTACGGCCCCTAAAAAAACTTAGGCCCACGGATTTTTTTATGGCATTTATTTTATTTTTTTGGTAAATCCTAGAGAACGACTCATTTAAACTTAAATTACAAAAACTTTTAGAGCCTAGAACCCGAAATTTTTATTTTAGTGCAAGGTGTAATGTGCGTTTCTATCAAAATCAAAAATACCAACAAGTCAGGTCTAGTTATTTTTTTATTAACCCAGAAACGTTTTTCAATACGTGAAAATGCAATAAAACTAAAACTTTGATTATTATTTAAAAAAACTACAAAAACCATGCTCTTGAAATTGTTTAAAAACATCTCTTGTTGTCCTCTTTCTAATGATGTACATTAATGCCATACAAACGTTACACAACTTCATGAATTCGTCAATTTTGTGCAATAGGGACGCATTCGGCTGATAATCGATGTGCGGGATAAAACGTTGTTTTTGGTAAACACCATCACGCTTACACCAGGAGCCAAGTGGGTATGACCGACTCGCACGTAGGCAGGCGTCGACGCGGTAAGTGGACCAATTTATTTTCACCGTTTTTCACACAGCCTCATCGTTCCGTTTGGCTTGCGCTGGAGACGACGACTTCAGAAGGGCCATAAATCATATTTTTTCGCTTAAAAAATAACCTCTGACAACGGTATCTGTAAAGGTACCGAAACGTCAGGGAGGCTCAAATTCATCATCTCTCCAAAATCGCCCGAATTACCCTCAACGGGAGAATTATACTTTATTTTAATCTTGATGCCTGAGACCCTTTAGTAGTTATATATATATATATGGGAATTTTAGACCACCATTCATTGTCAAAATTAGCGACCCAGGTCATCTTCACTGCTACACTTCGTTCCGCTTCGCTTCACTACTTTTCGCAACGTTCCGATCTGACCTGGCTCGTTAATTTTGTCAATGAATGGTGGTCTGAACTTCCCATCTATATATTCTCCGCTTATGAATGCGTTAACGCTCTCACTCTGCTGTCTAACTTGTTTTGCAGTCGGTCTCGATCGAAGGAAATGATGATAAAAAACAGCAAAAGACCTTACGGGTGCCAGGTTTTATTTCTAATAATTTTTTCCACATCCTGGCACCCGTAAGTGAGCAAACAAGATGTTCCGAGCTGGCCAGACCCGTATTCAACTTGTCGACCAATGTCCCATCATTCCAACTATTTTTCCAGAATGGCCCAGTTCTGTATTAGACAGTCGGTTTGACTAGACAAAGGTCAGTTCATATTCAATTTTCATTTTCAACATTCGATATTCAAACATTCGATATTCATATTCAATTTTCGCAGCATCCGATATTTCATGCTCATCAGTCGCAGAGCGGGCCCAACCCTGTGACATGACAGGGGTAAGTACTACCAACCACTGTAGTGTGCGTCATTTAGGCTACTCTACAACCGGTAATACGTCGCCACGTGATTTGTGTATCATATACTGGAGTTCGCAATTTATTAGGCTACTCTTCACCAGTACACGCTACCGCGTTACCAAAGCCACCAACCATCGCAAAGCCGGGCCCAAGCTCTAAGATGATGAAGTGGTAGAAGTCGTTGTGAACTAGTGGTTGTTATAGCCACAACTTCTCCGTCCACTCTATCACAATAAAATGTATTTATACGAAGCGAACTAAAAAACTTCGCAAGCGCGTTGTAGCCTTAGGTATTTTATTGGCTAATTCGAATGACGTGCTCATACGTTATCTGTGAACCAACTATTCGAAAAAACACGAAAAGTCTAAAATCGGCAATTACCAAATACGAACTTATGATTAATAACATAAGATGCGTATTAAAGTATAATCCCACAAATCATTTTGCTTTTTGTTCACTATAAATACGCGATAAAGCTACTAAACTGTCTCAGATTAGTTTTTGAAAACCGGAAACTAAGATGAAGATGTAAGGTGTACATTACAATAGAATATTTGAATCATATCGCATTTTAAAACGCGGCTTACACTGTACGGCATAGTTGTTTATTGAAATTTGATTCACTTTACCTGTTCTTCGAGCGCGTATGTGTCTCCATATAAATTATACTGATCAACAAATAACTACTTCGTCACATGCATTAAACTTGATTTTCGACTACAGAGACCTCAGTATGAATAATTCGTAATGAAGACTATGCTCATTCCAAAGGTATATTAGGGTGAATTTCAACAAGCTCGAAATTTACCTAATTTTGGTGGTATTTTTTATTTTTGATGTTAGTCAAAATTATATAATTATCAATAATACGAATAAAGTCATAACCAATATTGTGTAGTAATGGCCCTTATACATAATATTTTTAAAGATATTATGATTTTAGTAATTTGCCTACCACCAAAATTGCTTGTGTCCACAAAAATTAGATATTTTGGCCACCAAAATTGTACATCTACACCAAATTTGGTTACTTGTGCTAAAAATTAATATTTGTCAATGAAAATAAGGGAAAATGAAAAGAAAGTAAATGTTTAATTAATAATTTTAATTATACCAAAATATCTATGAAAATACAATCACTAACTCGTTTGTAACAACAATATATTTTTTTTCTTTTTGAGGACTTCTCTTGATTGATTTTTCTTGCGATTAGCCAATTTGATTTGCGATTACCTAATCAAATAATCGTTCGTTCGACAGCCACAAACTTCCCCTTGAGCGATGCTACGGACTGCGTCTGCCTAAGGGTGGGAGAAAATTTATTCCATAATTTCACGGCGCGCACAGCAAAAGACACCTCGTAAACATGAGATCTATGCAGTGGGATAGATTGAGCCAGATTCGCACTTGACCGCAGGCGATCGCCACTACCATCCGCCATGTAAAAGAACTTCTCTGCAAGGTACGAAGGAGAAGAAGGAATGAAAAGGACATTATATAAACAAAATACAAAGAACATGTCTCTGCGCTGATGGATCGGAAGCTATTTAACTTGAGCGCGGTATTGAGACACATAATCAAACTTGCGGAGACCAAAGCTAAAGAGAGCGGGGAAGCATGATCTTCGTATGAAGAGGAAGGAAATTCTGCAGACACCTCAATGAATGAAGGGACGCGAATAGTTTGCTACTGATCTCAGAAATATGAGGTGCCTATGACAAAGATTGATCCATGGTAATGCCAAATTTTTTTACAGTAGAAGAGAAAGGTACCGGCGTACTATCAAAGAAAATAACTGGCTTAACTTGATCTGAAAGCTTGGAAATAAAATGTAGGCTTCCAACGACAATAGCCTGCTTAGGTTAGGTTAGGTTAGGTTTTTTTTTTTTTTTTGCGCGGGAGGAGGAAATCCTCATTGGATACTGCCAGGCCGGTCCTGACAGCATGCCCGACTCCACTGGAGGTGGTACCCACCATTTCCAGATGGGTGCCACCTCCACTAGCCTACGGACTAAAACCTCCTCCCTGTAGAGTGTACTGTTTCAGAAGCGCGGCGCTAACGGTATACACGTTGCTTCTGGGTGTGTATACATGTGTGTGTGTATGTGATATGATGAGTTGATGTACAGTGTTATTGGTGTGTCGTGGAGTGTACCTAACGGTGTGAAGGGCAAATTGGTGCACATAATACACCCACTCGCCCCCCACTACATATAACATTATATAAATAAATATATATATTAATCAAACTTATTTACATTAAAAGACAATCAGCGCATACAAGGCAATTACAATGACATAAAAAATTTACAGAACATAATGTCCATTCGCGGGGCGACCAGAACCCAAAAAGATTTGATCGCCCCGCGCATGGACCAATTATTATTATTATTACTATTATTATTATTATTATTTTTTTTTTTTTTTTTTTTTTCTTCACAAATATGTACAAGATAAGGTTAGGTTAGGTTAGGTTTTTTTTTTTTTTTTTTGCTCGGGAGGAGGAAATCCTCATTGGATACTGCCAGGCCGGTCCTGACAGCATGGCCGACTCTACTGGAGGTGGTACCCATGTAGTGTGTAGCGAACGCACACACACTCATCTCTCCTTTCCTATATAACTATGTATCCTAGTGTAAGTTGTTAGTAATAAATCATACCTAGAACCAAACACTTGTTTGCTTCAACGCCCATCCTTACATGGCGACCCTGCCAGTGCTCCTTATATGGGGGCACTGGCGGGCATCGGATTGCCCACCAGTGTAACCTTGAGCCGGGATATTTATGAAAAATAATCATTTTACATTTGGCCTAATGTGATGTGGCGTTTTAAATAACTTCAAAGAGAAGCTAGCGTTTTAGCGACTTAGAAAATGAAACGGTCGTGATTTGCGAGTCGCGAGTACACACCAATAAGTACTATACTATCAAGAATCGGGAAATTTTATAGGATATTTCCTATATCACCGCGCTGACAACAAGCCAACCCCAAGAGACTGAACAGCCTTGGTGCAGTGATGGTTCCAGGCTTAGCGACGTGACGAAGACAATAAGCACAAGTGTCAGTGTCAGTGAAAACAGTGCGGTTAGGAGTGTTTTGACGTTATTTTTTTTCTAAAACTATTACAAAGTAATTAAATACGAGTAAGTTTATAGTATTAAGAAAACGATAATTCTGGTTGATTATTGTATTATTAGTTTAATGGGTCCAACTGAATCTAAAAATATCTTATTTACAGCATTACTTAATATTTTTAATTAATTGAAGTAGGGTTTTAAGACGGCGTTTTGGTTTTAAATGTTGTTTAAAAAGAATAACATCGTCATTATACTATAATTATATTACTATATTATTTTTAATGGGTCCCACTAAGGTCCCACTAAATCTATACATATAAAAAATATTTTATTGTATTTTTATTAGTACTTAATATTTTTAATTAATTGAAGTAGAGATCGAAGACGGGTTTTTTTTTTGTTTTAAATGTTGTTTAAAAAAAATAACATTCTCATTATACATATTTGTTAGTGTAACAACATAAATAACATATTTTATAGCATAAATGTAGCAAATTTACATTTATACAAATCATTAGGAACGCTTTAGATTGCGGGTGGTCTAGTCCACAAATGTATCCTAATATGGATTGGTATGCAGGCGTCTGAAATTACGCGTCATGTAACGCGGCAAATTGTCAGCTCTGTGTACTAATTTTATCGTCTTTAATAATTTACTTAGTAAAATCAATGGTTCTTACTATCTTATTTTGTATCCATATAGTTAAACATAATTTAGTAGTTGTTATGGTTAAGTAAATCGTTAGTAATGTATACGGGAATTGACAATTTTTCAAGGATTTTACGTTTTTTATAGGATACTCGGAATTTACAAATGATTTTAAATCTATAATAATCTAGAGCATGTGACATATGTTATCGATATCGGCACGGCCCGTGGTGTCGTAGTGCCGATCACTGAATTTAATAAGAATAATAAAAGTTTTAGATAAATTGAAATAAATGAATATTGATAGTGGAAATAAAGAAACGTTGACATTAGGATGGTATTAACTTGGAGTAGGAAAGAGTTTGTTTGGGATGGCGATATAAACATGTGTGGGAAAGCTGACGTAAATAAGTTTTTTGACTATTAGCAGTTAGCCTGATCACCTAATTGTTGTTGAAACTCTTATATACTGAAGTTTTCATGGTGTACGAGAATTTGAAAGATATTATGAATGGGTTTAATAAGACAATGTTACTTTTATAATAATGACGACACACCTTTCGTGATCAGCGGTGACCCGAGAGGCACCGTTGAACGAATAGGTATGTGTATTTAGCAAGGTACACCAGGGTACAAGACAGGTAGGGATATCCTTGTGATCTGATCATGATTCGATCGAGCATCAATCGTGAAGGTCCTTGGACACATGGTAAGTTTTAGTGAAGGACGTGTTAAAAGAACTGCCTGAATGTATGATGAATAAAAGTTAAATGTATGTGCGCGCACTTAATAAATAAATTTCTTGTACCCTGAACTGTTAATAAATATAATATGTACAAGGTCGGCCGACCACAAAATAAAGTGTTGTGTACCTTGCAATGCGAGTAAAGTGATGCCATAGTCGCACACTTAGTGAATAAAATGTTGTAAAGGCGAAATAATGAATTAAATAAAAAATAATATAAATGAGAAAGAAATAAATAAATAATTATGCGCTTTTGACAAATAATAAATATAATAATATGACGTCATGGATACGACTTTCCGAATGTTGTTCGAGGACACGAACATATAATATACTAGTAAATGTAATTTAAAACACTAATGAGAGTGAAATGGAAATAGACTCTAGGTACCTAGCAAAACAAGATTGTGAATAATAGTGTATTATTTGTTTTAAATGTTAGTGTATTAAAATATTCTATGTTCTGATTTTAGATATTAGTTATTCAGGACAACCTATTAAATATTAAGTATTTTTCTATAGTTAAAGGTTTTAAGGTAGCTTAGTTTTATATAAGTATACACTCTTGTAATAAAATAGTATTTGTAATTTGTCAAGGATTTAGGTACTACGACGCACGCCCATACTATATACTACATACTATACAGAATAGATTATAAATGTTGTTTATAGGAATACTTACTTAGAGTTCTTTTTATAGATCTGTAATTTTCTTATTTTTTTTTATTATTAAATTAGTTTTGTTTTTTAAGAATTTAAGTTAACATTTGAATGCATACATACCTGTCTTAATTAAACATATAAACTGTTATTCAGACATTTCTAAGTTGATTTTTGAAACGCTAAGTGTTTTTTTGTAGTTTTTTTACCCATGTATACATATACTACATATTTCCGATTTTTATAGTTTTTCACATGTAATCCATTACATTTTTATTGCTATATCTTTTCAATTTACACTTATTTTTTTGTGTTGATAAATTTCTATATAACTTTCCATTGTGTATTTTCTTTAAATTTCTATATAACTTTCCATTGTGTATTTTCATTTAATTAGCTCAGCATATTTATATTTACTGTGCTTTTGTTTGTTTTGTGATTTAAAAAAAATCTTTAACTATGTATTTTAAGATTTTTTTTCAGTAAGAAGGGAGGTGTAGTGTGTAGCGAACGCACACACACTCATCTCTCCTTTCCTATATAACTATGTATCCTAGTGTAAGTTGTTAGTAATAAATCATACCTAGAACCAAACACTTGTTTGCTTCAACGCCCATCCTTACACCCACCATTTTCAGATGGGTGCCACCTCCACTAGCCTACGGACTAAAACCTCCTCCCTGTAGAGTGTACTGTTTCAGAAGCGCGGCGCTAACGGTATACACGTTGCTTCTGGGTGTGTATACATGTGTGTGTGTATGTGATATGATGAGTTGATGTACAGTGTTATTGGTGTGTCGTGGAGTGTACCTAACGGTGTGAAGGGCAAATTGGTGCACATAATACACCCACTCGCCCCCCACTACATATAACATTATATAAATAAATATATATATTAATCAAACTTATTTACATTAAAAGACAATCAGCGCATACAAGGCATTTACAATGACATAAAAAATTTACAGAACATAATGTCCATTCGCGGGGCGACCAGAACCCAAAAAGATTTGATCGCCCTGCGCATGGACCAATTAGCAATTAGCACAGATGTTGGAAGTACGACTAAAGCTAAGTACGATAATGTTTTTTTTTTTTTTTTTTTTTTTTCCTCACAAATATGTACAAGATAATTACAGAACTTTAATTAGTCTTAGAAATAAAAACTTACACTAATATGTACAATATGTACAGAACTTAAAGTAGTCTTAGAATAGAATAGAATAGATTTATTTTTGCAGTAAACATGTCCAATACATTCAGGTCTTATTTATAAATAATGGGTAAGTTTCTATGTTTAACCATAACTGGTGTGCAAAAGTAATTACAAAAGTACATAAGTATTGCAGAAACTATACAGATTAAATTGTCTTGTTTCAATTTATTTACATTTTTAATTATAATTAATATCACTACCAGTAAAATAGTATAAAAATAAAAATGCTATTTCATAATTCACTTCATGTCAAGAAATTCATTTACACTATAGAAACTTTGATTACTAATAAATTGATACAATTGTCTTTTAAATGTTCTAATATCCATAGATTTGAATTCAGTAGGCATTTTATTATATATAGTTATGCACATAATAAGGCAACTTTTTTTGTGTTTCGCTAATCTAGAATAGTCATCAGGAACTAGTCTCTCCGGGTTGCGACAGGAGCGAGGATGACTATCACTTGCCTTTTTAAATAGATAGGTATGTTGATGGACAAATTTGCACACTTCATAAATATATAATGCAGGAAGTGGTAGTAAACCAAGCTTTTTAAACAGTGGCCTGCAGGATTCGGTGGGCCTCATTCCATAAATAGCTCTAATGCACTTTTTTTGTGCTACAAACGCTCGATGGCTGCTAGTGCTATTACCCCAGATTATTAAACCATAACTTAAACATAAAACTTAAAAATAAAACTTACACTAATATGTACACAATATGTACAGAATATTTACAGAATATTTATCTTTCTGTTTAAAAAGTTTTTTTTTTTTTTTTTTTTTTTTTTTTTTTTTTTTTTTTTTTTTTTTTTTTTTTTTTTTTTTTTTTGGGAGTTTTGCCTGAAGGGCCACAGACGAGTCCTTGCTTTTATTTACGTATAAAAAAAAAATTTTTCAAAAGACAAAGAGTGCGGTTTAAGGAAAACCCATCATGGGCGACTGGGAAGGGAGGCCCAGACAGTGCCGGACTCTTACCGGCTACAAACCTTAACCCGCATTCTTTGCGTCGCTCTCTGTTTTTTTTTTTTACTATTGTTTGCAAACTTTCGGGTTAGGTTAGGTTAGGTTTTTTTTTTTTTTTTTTTTTTTTTTTTTTTTTTTTTTTTTATTTCTAATCTACCTCCAACATGATCGGAGCCTGTCTTTACTAATTTTTCATTCATTCCAGTTCTCACGATTATTCTTCTCGCACTTTCATGCTTCATACGGTATCTTTCTTTTATTCATCATATCTTTCGCAGCTTTCCATATGGGTGGGATTCCCAATTAACTATTCCTATCTATTCTGCTCTACTCTACTCTTCTGTTTTATTGTATTTATTTACTTTTTCTATTTTCTCAGGGGTAATAAGTACGACACAGGTATTTTATTTTGAGTAACTTTCTATCTTACAATGTATTATTAAACTATTCTTATTTCTATTTGTGTACTAATCTTATCTTAATTTTTTTTATTAACAATGTATTCATCTTATGCTTATCTTTAATATTTATATAATATTATGACAGCATATTTTCTTAATCATGTTTTATTTCTTTGTATAACCTTACTTGCTATTTGCTTACAATATTTTATAAACCTTTCCCTCTCGTCACTCTGCAGTATTTCAGATACATTTTCTATAGCTACTTTTTGTTTCATTTCTTTTTCTATCTCAAAACGTTCCAAATCGTACACAGGGCAGTTAAATAATAGATGTGGCACTGTTTCTGCTACTCCAGGTTCGCAGATACACGATGGGTTCTCCTTACACTTGAAGCGATTCAAATATTCCGAGAACCCACCGTGTCCCGTCATTATCTGGGTAGTAACACCACCTATGCTCAGCTTTCGGACCGTCCGGTACGCTGCCACCGCATCCGGAAAGAATATCTTGGTGATTGAGGCGGTACTGCCGGTTTTGTACCTACGATTCCACTCATCAAGCGTTGCCATGCGAATGCCTCGCTTGACGAATGATACCGGGCACAGGTCGTAGTCCGGTCTTTTCTTGGAGTTTGCAGCTGCCTCTTTTGCCAACTGGTCGGCCCTCTCGTTTCCCTCCAAACCAGCGTGGGCCTTAATCCAAAACAGGGTTAGCATTTTGTCCTGGAGAGATATGGATCTCATATTATCTCTGGCCTCCACTGCTAGGGGATGGAGGCAGCTATGGTTTGTCACCGTTTGAAGGGCCGCCATCGAGTCGCTGAAAACTCCAAAGGAAGATCCTTTGTGCTCGAGGATCACTCTGGTAGCCTTGCAGATCGCTAGGAGTTCGGCCTGGTAAACAGTACAGTACGCTGGTAGAGCAAGTTTGTTGGTTTTGATCTCCCTCTCGCCATTCCAGGTTAGGTTAGGTTAGGTTAGGTTAGGTTAGGTTAGGTTAGGTTCCCCTTCGAAGTGCTGTCACCTTGCCGTGGTGAAGGGGCTTGCGTGCCCCAATGACCCTCAGGGCTATGCCGGACAGGGCCTCCCAAACCGGACAGGCCTGAGGAGAGGGGCCAGACAAAGAACAGCACCCCAACGTGTGGCTCCGCGTGTCCCTCTGAAACCAGCAGAGGGCACAGTGTGAGACGCCAGGTCCCTCGGGACGGAGCTGGAGCCCGGCCCTACGGGTGATGGTGGCTTCGGCCACCAGCGCGACGTTGTGGCTACGGCCACCGGCGGGCAACCCGTAACCTGCACTGAGCAGACCGGGGACCTTCCTCACTGAGAGGCGGGTCACGTGGAGTTAACCACTATAAAAAATCCCCAATCCCAAGGTGTGACTGGCGTGCTGATGGGATGCGTGGCTGGGGGGAGCCCAGTCACAAACGTCAGACAGGGGGGGCATACCTCCTTAAAAAATAGCAAATCATGAGTGGCTATATTTCCAATATACTACCCCAGGAGGTTCCAATCCTCCGTGTCACCACGGAACGGGCAAGTGCCCGCGCTGCGGTGACATGCTGCCCGTCGTATTCTGGGGGGGCACACCACTCAAGGACGGAAACCGACGACCATGGCCAATGTTTACTGGACAACGATGCACGCGGATTAGTTTTAAGGTTGCGCGGAGGAGGGGACAAGGGCAGTGAGAAGGCGGCTGCTACGACACCTTCCCCAAACCCCTCAACAACTATGGAGTTTCGCCCAGTCCGGGATAACCGGGGGCGTTTTATACGTCACGCCGTCCCCGAGGAGGGCAACGTAGAGGAGGAGGTGCCCGTGGGGCCACAAGAATTCGTGCGGTCGCCCACACCAATCCCTTCGAGGGTGTTCTGTGGGAAAAAGCCTCTCGTCGTGCTTGAGAGGCTCTCACCAGGTAGGGAAGAGTTCTTTTCGCCTGGGAAAGTCAACAAGCGTGACCTTCCCAGCGAAAAGTTTTTCTGTTCGCCGCTGCAGACGGACGCCGACACTGAGACGGCCGAGTCAGATGGCTCGCTGCATTTTTCCGCCGGAGAAGGACGCAAGCGGCTGCTCAGTGAAAAAAACGGGTCGGAAGGATCCAGTGAGGATGTTTCCGACCCCGGAGAGAGGCCCAGGTTCGGGCCTAACAAGAGAGGGCGTGGCCATCCCACATCAGCCCGGTACGTGGGGCTTGTCCAGGGCAAAGCCGAATTCCTCAAACAGAGGCGGGAGGAAGTCGAGCTACAGGCTGAGGAGGAGGTGGCGGAGGCAACCCGCAAGGCGGTGAGCAGGCACCTTGCTCGCCTGTCAGAGTCTCCCTGGACACCAAGTGGCGACGAGGATGAGGACGCCCGCACTGCGCTGGCTTTGATCCAGCAGGTGCTGGACAGCTTGGGCGTCATCAACAAAGTCGCCACCAAATCAAGTAACCTAAAAGGAACCTTCCAGCGTGCTCTGAAGGAAGCCACAGTTGGGATCCGTGAAGCTGTCGCGGAGTTAGGCCGGCGCACGGTTTCAGACGAGACCAAGAGATTAGCCGCGGAAAATGCCCGTCTAAAGGCAGACATGGCCGAGCTTCGCAAGGAGATGGACGAACTTCGAGCCAGTCTCAAGGAGCCGAGGGCAGGTGCAGCTGGCCAGGCACAGAGCACCCTGGAAGACAGACCAACGCCGCGGACTCCGGCACCAAGCGACCCTGTGCCCTGCTACATAGAGAACATTGTCCGTGCCGTCACGATCCAAATGGGCCAGGTAATCAATGCCCGATTTGACGGGTTGGAGAAGGAAGGCCGGCTTCTGCCAGCTCAACGTCTCCGCCCGCCATTGGCTGGTGACAAAAGGAAAGCTACGGCTTCTAACACAACACAGATGCCGTTAATACCAGGGGCACCTGCTGCTCCAAAGAAGGGTCCTCCCAACTACACGGATGAGCCACCAAAGCGTAGCGGTAAGGGCAAAGGAAAGGGCAAAAGGAGTGTTGCCCCACAAACACAAAAAGCCCTTTCTCGCGAGACCACAGAGGCTCCCCTGCCTCAGCAATCGCCTAGAGATCCTGCGCTGGCGAATAATGAATGGCAGGTAGCGGGACGGAAAAAAGGAGGGAAGAACGGCAAGCAAACCAACTCCCAGCCACAACAGAGCCAGCAGAGGCAAAAGCCAAGAGTGAAGAAATTGACACCTCCACGTTCTTCAGCTGTGGTTCTGACGCTGATGCCAGAGGCAAAAGAGCTTGGAGTGTCGTATGCGAATGTCCTCTCCGAGGCAAAAAAGGTGGACTTGACCGGTATCGGCATCACCAAGATGAGGATCAAGCGTGCTGTCACTGGTGGCCAAGTACTAGAGGTGCCTGGGACTGATAGTGATGACAAAGCTGATCAGTTGGCCAAGGCCCTTGCGGAGAAGCTGGGTGAGCAAGCTGTCCGCATCTCAAGGCCAATCAAATGTGCGGAGCTCCGCATATCAGAGCTGGATGACTCTGTGTCACCGGAGTTAGTGGCAGCCGCGATCAGGAGTAGCGGCGGTTGCCCCGCGGAAAAAATCAAGACTGGCGAGATCCGTCGAGGCATCCGCACCCTGGGCACACTCTGGGTGCGTTGCCCTGTTACGGCTGCTAAGAGGGTTATCCAGGGCGGGCGTCTGGACCTGGGCTGGGGCCTCTCGGCCAGAGTCACCCTATTGGAGGAGAGGCCAATGAGGTGCTACAGATGTCTCCGAATGGGGCACACCAGTGCCCAATGCACTGCAACGGAGGATCACAGCGACCTTTGCTTTAGATGTGGTCAACCAGGGCATAAGAGGGCAGCTTGCTCAGGGACACCTCGTTGTGTCCTGTGTTCTGCTGCGGGTAAGCCTGCGGACCATAAAATCGGGTCCAAGGTCTGTACGAATCCCCGCTATCAGAAGGTCAAGCGCGCTGGCGATGGCTCCCGAGTCCCCTCCCAGGCTGCTCCACCCTCCACTAGTGCGGTGGCAGAGGTCGAGATGGACGTAGTGGCCACTGAACATTTAAATGGCCCTTAAAGTTCTGCAGACGAACCTTAACCACTGTGCCAGGGCTCAGGATCTGTTATTCCAGTCTCTGGCACAGTGGGGGATACATGTGGCGGTTGTGGCGGAGCCGTACTCGGTTCCACCCCGTGATGACTGGGCCGGGAACTTAGATGGGACGGTGGCTCTCGTGTCGAGAGTGGGCGCAGGCTCTCCTGCCTTCGAAGGCGTGCTGAAGGGGCAAGGTTTCGTGGCGGCGAGATGTGGGAGTGTCACATTCGTCGGCATATACTTCTCCCCGAACCGAGGTCTTGCGGACTTCGAGCGCTACCTAACAGAGGTGGGTGCTCGTGTCGCAATACTTCCTGGCCCGCTTATTGTCGCAGGTGACTTCAACGCAAAATCCACTGCGTGGGGTTCACCTGTGACAGATGCACGTGGCGAGGTGCTGGAAGAGTGGGCGGTGGCGACAGGGCTCATCCTAGCCAACGTGGGAGCAGTCCAAACGTGCGTGCGGCAACAAGGCGGCTCCATTGTGGACCTGACCTTTACAAATGCCTCCCTGGCGGGCTGCCTAAATGGGTGGAAAGTAATGGTGGACGTGGAGACGTTGTCGGATCATCGTTACATCCGGTATGACGTCTCCACGGTGCCACCAGGCTCCGGCCCAAGTAGTGGCCCTCCTGCCGGCAGTGGTGGCGGCCCAAAATGGGCTCTGAGCAAGCTTGACCGCGACCGGCTTTCAGAAGCGGCAATGGTTCAGGCATGGCTGCCCGTGCCGGAAGGTGAGGTTGTGGTGGAGGCGGAAGCATCCTGGTTCCGGGAAGCTATGACGCAGATATGTGACGCAGCGATGCCCCGGGCCAAGCCTCCATCACGAAAGACTCAAGTGTACTGGTGGACAGCTGAGCTGGCACTCTTGCGCAAAGGCTGCTCAGATGCGCGGCGCCACTACCAAAGACAGAGGAGACGTCGGCGGCCAGATGAGGAGGCGGAGAGGACCCTGTATGCCCTGTACAAGGCAGCCAAGGAGTCATTTAAGACTGCCATGGGCCGGGCCATGGATGCTGCGAGAGAGGAATTCCTCGAAACCCTGAATGCAGATCCGTGGGGCAGGCCCTATAAGCTCGTGAGAGGCAAGCTGCGCTCATGGGCCCCTCCCCTCACGCAGACTCTAGAACCGGAGTTCCTCGAAGAAGTGGTGACGGCACTGTTTCCGGCTAGGGGCACTTTCAGCCCTCCTGAAATGGCGCCGAGGAATGTTGACGAGACCGAAGATGTGCCGCCAGTTTCTGCGGGAGAACTGGGGGCTGCAGTTCTTCGCATGCGGACCAAAAATACGGCTCCGGGGCCAGACGGACTACCTGGCCGCGTATGGGCCCTCGCAATGGCGGAGCTGGAGCCGCGTCTTACTCGCCTCTTCTCAGCGTGCCTGGAGCAGGGGTGCTTTCCTCAGGCATGGAAAATAGGAAAACTTGTCCTGCTGAAGAAGGAGGGTCGCCCGGCAGAGTCGCCATCGACTTATCGCCCAATTGTTTTGCTTGATGAGGTCGGGAAGCTATTTGAGCGCATTATAGCTTCCCGCCTCATCAATCACATGCGGACAGTGGGGCCAGACTTGGCTGAAAACCAATTCGGGTTCAGGACCGGCCATTCCACGGTGGACGCCATCTTGTGCGTCCAAGCCCTGGCCCAAGAATCTGTTTCCCAAGGTGAGGTCGTTTTGGCAGTGTCATTAGACATTCGCAACGCCTTTAACACCATGCCTTGGGAAACAATAAACGAGGCTATGCGCTACCATGGCGTACCTCCTCATTTAGCCCGTATCATCCGGGCCTATCTGAGCAACCGGTTCGTGGAGTGGCCTGGGCAGCACACGTGGGGCCGGAAACGAATGGAGTGCGGCGTTCCTCAGGGGTCGGTTTTAGGGCCACTTCTCTGGAATGTCGGATATGACTGGGTCTTGAGGGGGGAAAACCCTCGTGGAGTTGACGTATTTTGCTACGCTGACGACACGTTGGTGATGGCCAAGGGACCCAGTTATCGTGATGCGGCCATTCTGGCTACGGCGGGTGTTGCCCAAGTTGTAAGCCGCATAAGACGGCTGGGGCTGGAGGTTGCTCTCCAAAAATCAGAAGCCATCTGCTTCTACGGGCGTCGGAAAGCACCTCCAACGGGTGCCCAAATTACTGTCAGCGGGGTCCCAATTGCTGTTAAGCCTACTCTACAATATCTTGGAGTTGTGCTTGACAGCAAATGGAATTTCAAAGCCCATTTCGAGCGTCTGGCCCCAAAATTACTGAGCGCTGCTGGGGCCCTCGGCCGCTTACTTAAAAATTTGGGAGGGCCCAATGCCCCATGCCGCCGCTTATACACGGGAGTAGTGCGCTCCATAGCCCTTTACGGTGCACCCGTCTGGGCTGGTGCCATCGCCAGACAGTGTACAGCCCACTTACGAAGGTCACAGAGGGCGATGGCACTGAGAATGGTGCGTGGATACCGCACTGTATCCACCGACGCTGCGTGCGTCATGGCCGGATCCCTACCCTGGGACCTGGAGGCTAAAGTCCTGGCGGAACTCTTCTTCTGGCGAGCAGCGGCATGGGAGCGGGATCACTGGCCGGCTCCTTCCGAGATTGAGGCTCGACGCACTGACCTCACCAATGACGCGATGGGAGTCTGGGCGCTCCGTCTAGAACGGCCAACAGCTGGCTCCCGCACCATTGAAGCCATCCGCCCGGTCCTCAAAGAGTGGGAGGGAAGGCGACACGGGGTCCTGACCTTCCGTTTGACACAGATCCTGTCGGGACACGGTTGTTTCGGCCAGTATCTGTGGAAGATCGTGGGTCGGGAACCAACCCCTGAATGCCACGAATGCGGCGGCGACCGAGATACGGCTCAGCACACCTTAGAAGTGTGTCCGGCATGGAGCGCGCAGCGGACAGCGCTCGTGTCTGTGATAGGGGCGGATCTGTCCTTGCCGGCAGTGGTTGCTGCCATGGTGAGGCAAGACACAGCGTGGCAGGCGATGCTCTCTTTCTGCGAGGAAGTGATGACGCAGAAAGAGAGCAACGAGCGCGAAAGGGAGATTGCGGCGGAAGAGCACTCCATTCGCCGGCGAAGAGTGGGGAGAAGGCGCGCCGCGCATGAGCGTAACCTTCCACCCTAAATAGGGTAGCGGGCGGCAGAGATGGAGGGTTTCTGTCGCACCTAGCTTAGTCCCTCGAGCGGGAAGCGCGTGGAAGCATAGCGAAACGCGTTTCAGCGAAGTTAGCCGGGGGAGAAGTGTGATCTCTCCCCCGTTTATTCTAGTCATTCCAGCTGCTGGTGGGTCCGCGGAGAATACGCAAGTGGTCCCGTGTTCCCGCCTAAAGCCAGCGAGGCGGCCAACGTCAGTTTTTAGCAGGTATTACGGGCAATATACACCCGCCGAGTCCTGCATAACCCGGTCTCCCTCTACAAGACCGGGTATGCGTAAAAGCATTTTCTGACGATAAAAAAAAAAAAAAAAAAAAAAAAAAAAAGGTTAGGTTAGGTTAGGTTAGGTTAGGTTTTTTTTTTTTTTTTTTTTTTTTTTTTTTTTTTTTTTAATTACGCTACCTCCAACGGAATCGGAGCCTATGTTAACATTTTTAAATTTGACGCTTTCATTCTAGTTCTCGCATGTATTCTTCTCGTACTTTCATTCTTCATACTGGATCTTTCTTTTATACATCAGCTTTCTCTCTGAGGTCGGGACAGACCATCTAGCCTCTGTTTGCTACTATCTATCTACTTCTTTATTTATTTTATGTATAAGGGTGGGGTTTAATGACATTGCACAATTTTCCTTTATTTGTCATTTTTACATTTCTACGTTTTCCTTACATACTACATTTTTATTTTTACATATTGTTACTTATTCTATTTTGCATTACATTTATAGTTAATCTATGTATTCTTATGTCTATATATTTTAACAATATATTATAAAGATACTTTTGCTTAAGCTGTCTTATTTCTATTTCTTACAATATCCACAATTTTTCTACAATATGTTAAAAACAAATTTCTCTTTTCCTTATTCTTTATTATGCTGTAGAGTGTTTCCCTTTCTAATTTTATGTCAATTGTTTGTTCTAAGTTATACCTACGGTACTCAAAGACAGGGCATTCGAGAATAAGATGCTCAATGGACTCGTTTGTCTCAGGTTCGCACGCGCATGATGGACTCTCCTTACACTTGAAACGATTCAAGTATGAGGAGAACCCACCATGCCCAGTGAAAAGTTGTGTCATTGTGCTGTCCATTTTCAGCTTTCTGACCGTTCTGTACGCAGCAACAGCGTCCGGAAAGAAGATCTTTGTGACCGATGCAGTTTCCTCTTCCTGGTATCTTTCTCCCCAAACGCGAAGGGTCTTTTCCCGAATGGTGCGTTTCGCGTGTGAAACAGGACATCGGTCGTAATCCGGTTTCTTTTTTGACTTCAGAGCAGCCTCTTTGGCAAGGTAGTCTGCTCTCTCGTTTCCCTCTAGCCCAATATGTGCTTTGATCCAGAACAAGGATACTTCCTTGTTCTGGAGTTTGCATCCCCGAAGGTTTTCACGTGTTTTCACTGCTAGAGGGTGAGGAGAGTTGAAGTTCGTCACTGTCTCCAAGGCCGCTCTGGAGTCACTGTATATACCGAGCGTGGTCTCGTTCCGCTGTAATGCGATCTCTGTCGCTTTACATAGGGCTAGAAGTTCGGCCTGGTATACGGTACAATACGGCGACAGTACAAGTTTGTGGGCTTTGGTCTCTGCGGCATTTTTCCAAACGGACACTGCCGCTCCGACCTTGCCCTCGATCTTGCTGCCGTCTGTGAATAGGCGCGCTGCATAGTTGGTATGCCTTGAGTACTGTTCTTCATCCGCCAGTCTGCCGAATTCCAGCCCTACCTGGTTCGCGGGATGTGGGGCTCGTATCTTCCGTGTCATCTTCTCCATTTCTATACCTCTCAACTCTTGTGTGGGTGCTCCCTTCTTGGCCTCATATAGAGAGGCCACCTCACGAACTCGGAGGTCGAGAGGGAGTAAACCTGTGAGAAGTAGAGCGGAGTTTAGTGACACGGTCCGATACGCCTTACACATTTTCTGAGCGAAGCCTCTTTGGACCACGCTCAGCTGCTTCCGGATCCCCAACTTATTTGCCGCTGGTGCCCACGCTGCTGCTGCGTACAGGATGATTGGCTCCACCGCTGCCACATAGATAGTCCTAATGATTTCTGGGTTTATACCCCAGTTTACTCGAGCGGCTCTGCAGAGCATCTTGTAAATACCAATGGCCTTTCTACAGGTATTCGAGACGTGGCTGTTGAAGGTCAGTTTTGCGTCTATGGTTAGCCCGAGGATCTTCACTTCGTTTACCATTTCGATGCTGACGCCCCCCATGCTCAGGCGTGGCGTGTCGTACTTCAGCTTGTTTGTTATCACCATTGCATTGGTCTTGTGTGGTGCAAACCTAAGCTTATTCTCGACACCCCACTCCCGAACACGTTCGAGGACGGCATTTGCCTGTTCTTCGATCTCCCGGGCTGCCGTGCCATCGAACACCAGGACTACGTCATCTGCAAAGGCCTGGCAGTATACTTCCAGATCCTCCAACCGTCTCAAGAGGGGGTCTAGCAGTAGATTCCATAGGATTGGCCCACCTATAGATCCTTGGACGCATCCTTTTTCGGTCTCTCTCTTGTATGCCTCCCCTGCATACCTGACCTCCACGGATCTGTCGCTGAGGTAGCTGCAGATGACCCGTCTCAAGTTTGTTGGACACCTTTCTTCTGCCAGTCTGGCTTTTATCGCCGGCCACCAGGCGCTGTCGAAGGCGCCCTCGATGTCTAGCGATACGAGTGTGACTAGTTTCTTATCAGCTAGTTTTGCCCGTATGCGCTGCATGAGCGCAACGAGGGCGTCTTCGGTGCTCTTCTGCGGCATAAAGCCATACTGGTTTGCACTCATTCTGGGTAAGATGTGAAACTTGAGACGGTTCACCAGCATTTTCTCATAGATCTTCCCCAGCACAGGCAAAAGTCCGATAGGTCGGTAGGATTTGGGAGCGACGTATGAGTCTTTGCCCGGCTTTCTTAGTACGACCACTACTGCCTCCTTCCATACTTTCGGGAAGTAGTGGTACGCCAGGCATTTATTTAGGAGAGCCAAGAAGTAATCGGGTGCTGCTCTTATCGCATGAGTGCATATATCCGCGGTGAAACCCTCCACACCGGGTGCCTTTTTCGGGTTAAAGGAATTTGCTGCAGCATTTAGTTCCTCGCGTGTAAACGGTGGGTCATGTCTGTCACCATGTCCCTCTCCGTTTTCCGCTTCGGCAGCTATTCTAATTTTGTGATGCTCAGCATTTTCTCCCTCTCTCTCGTCCTCAGGGTAGAAGGTCTCGGCCAGATACTTTGCGGAATCAGTCGCGCTCAGTGTTTCTCCCTCTTTTATTAGCGGAAGATCCTCCTCCCTTTTGGTGGTCCGTTTTATCACCCTGTAGATTCCCTCCCACATTCCTTCCCTGTCTTGCCTTTCACAGAACCCCTTCCAACTTTCCGTTATCGCTTCCGTTACAGCTAGCTCATATTTTTCTTTTTGTTCTAGGTAGGTTTTTACCACCATCGGTCTTCGGTGTGGAGCTGCGTTTCGGATTCTTCGCTTTTTGGTGGCGACTTCCTTCTTCAGGGCTGCCAACTGCTCGGACCACCACGGCATGGTAAGTGTGTGTTTTTTCTTTATTAGTGGAATTGTCTGTGTACATGTGTTTGTGATGATTGTGTTTAGTTTTACTATGGTGTTTTCAAGTTTTGTGTTGTTGTTTATTTCTGTTAATTTGTCTTCTGTAATATTTTCCTCCAGCATGAGCTGGGGCAATTTCTCATGAAATTGCTCCCAGTTTGCTTTTTTTGTGTTATAAATTCTAGTGGTTCGTTCTATTTTACATCCTGTTGATTTTTGAAGATTTATGTTGAAAATTATGCCGTTGTGGTCCGAGCTCGTTAGTCCCTCTTCCACCCGCCATCCTCCTATTGATCCAAGTATATCCTCCGTACAAGCTGTGATGTCCACATGGCTGCTGTAGCGTTTCCCGCCTCTTATGGTGTCGAAGGTTGGGGTCCTGCCTGTGTTAAGGATGTGGAGGTTTAATTCTGTAAGGGTGCCACAGAGTTGTTCACCTCTTTGGTCCTCGCTCGTACTGCCCCACCATATGCTTTTCGCATTTGAGTCGCCCCCAATGATTAACTTCGTGGATCCCAATTTTTTGGTAATGTCGGAAACTACTTTAAGGTGTTGGTCCATTGGTTCATCTGGTTCGAAGTAAAAGGATACCAGTGCGACAGTCCAGTCCTTTGTACTGATTTTCAAAGCGACAACGTTTTTTGTGGTATATTCTGGGATCTGTTCTATGTCTAAGTGGTCGTTGAAGACTAGTATTGCCGCTTTGACTGTCCCTTGATCAGCCTCTGAGTCCTGGTATACTCTGACGCCCTGGTATCCCTTTACTTTCTTTGTGGCTCCCACGTACGGTTCTTGGAGGAGAGCTACGGCTGCTTTTTGTTTCATGCCCTCTAGTAATAGCTCGTTTGTTGCAAGCTGACTTCGCTGTAGGTTTGCCTGTAGTATTTTATAGCTATGATTCTTTGGCGCAACTTTAGCAATACGCTATAGATGCGCGGGCTATCGCATCCCACCTCTTGCGTACTGGGCATTCATGACTGAAGGCGTTGTGCTTGTTGTCTGCCCTTTCGGCCTTAGTACAGTTCCGGCATGCTGGTGGTACTCCCACTTGTTGGTCCGGACAGTTGGCTCTAAGGTGTGGACCTGCGCAGTGGCTGCATAGATCAGCCGGTTCCTTACAGAACCGTCGTCCATGTCCATAGCCCAGGCATCGTGTGCATTGCACCAAGGGCGTTTGATCCTCCACCGTGATCCTTTGGAGATCGATTCTGATCTTTTCCTCATCGATCGCTCTTCTCCAGATTTTCGGGGAGACGGTGAGGACAATATGACAGTTGTGGGGGTTTCGGGCATTCTTTCGGTATTTTACCGCTATTTTCGCATCCTCTCCTTCGAGGCCGCGAAAAACGTGCCGATTCTGATTCTCAAAGGCTCTAATTAGTTCTTCGTCCGTGTGGATTTTCAGCACGTCTTTGAGGATCAGAAGCGGATCTTTGTTTTTAACGTCCTCGACGACGAGGTGCTCTCCTGCTGCTTCTAACCTTTCTCTGATTTTCCTTCTGTCCTGCTCGTTTTGGCATCCCATCACGACCTTTCTATCCTTTGCTTTTCGCACCCTTTCTACCTGAATCCATCCTTCTTTAGCATCCATCGCTTTTCTTATCTTCTCCAGCACTTCCTCTCCCGTTTCCTCTTCTTTGGTGGATGAGACAACCACGGAGTGGAGTGCAGTCTTCGTGGTGTTTTTCGTTTCTTGCACACCTTTGGCTGCTACTGCTGCGTAGGTTGTCTTCTCCATCAGTATTTCCATGCTCTTTTGCAATTCCTCTATTTTGGTGTTGCTTTCTCTGAGGAGTCGGGCGTTTTCATCTATTTTTTCTATAATTATTTGGGCGTGCTCTCCCTCGTCCCTCTTTTCCTGGGGGGGCTTTTCTTCCCCGCTTTTACCCTTTTTTGCCTCCGCCTCGGCTTCCTTTACCAGTTTGTAGAGTCGGTCCAGGCTGTCAATCACATCATTCTTGATGTCGGACTTGGTGTTTCTGCTGGAATTTATGCTAGATTTTGCCTTGTCGTGACAAAATCTTGCCTCTGCTGTTCTGCTGACAAAGGTTCTGCTTTGTGCGGGGCTTGAAGCCTTTTTTATCGGCTGTATTTTTGGCTTTGCAGGACCTGCCTGCGTCGTCTGGGTGGAGGTTGGTTGCAGAGGAGTGGGGGGCTTTCCCGACTCCCATTCTCCGATGCTGAGCCTCACGTTGGAGGTAGATGCCATGGGCTCACTCTGGCTTTTAGATGTCGTCGACTCGGTTGAAGCGTCGGTGCTCGGTCCTTTGGACGACGCGTTGGTCGGTGTCCTTATACCTGGCGCAAACATCTTGATATTTTTGGAATTTCACCTGTAGAGGGAGTGTCAATTCCACAAAGCAAGAAAATGTAGTCGTTTTTAAGAAATTTCTTAAAATAAAAGATTTGCACCTGTAAAAGGGGTGTCAGTTCCACAATAAGGAATAATTCTTTGAGTCGGGTAATATAGAAGTATAATTTGCACCTGTAAAGGGGGTGTCAGTTCTACAAAACGAAGAAAAGATAATGTAGAGTCGTATAAAATAGTGGATATTGTATGGAGTCACAGACTCTAGTCTCTTATTGCCTAACTTATACAATAGTTTGAGAAAAACTTGAAAAAATTTTTTGGCTCAACCTAGAGTCAAAATTCGTCCACTAATAGATAGCTCTCCTTGAGCCCTTTCAAACGAGCCCAAACACGGCCCACTTAATGCCAATGGGGGCGAAGCTATGGCAATCCAAAATTTACCGGTAAATGGTACGGTGAAAATCGGTTGAACCGCTAATTGCCGTATCTTCGGAACCACTTGGCCTACGGAGCCGCGGTTTGGCTCAAACTTCAGGGCTCGATGGGCTCTACGTGCAGAGTGCGGTTTCGGCCTGAAAAAGTTTCAGGTTTTTTCAGTTCCTGAACAGCTCGGAGGGGTTGCACAAATAGCAGTTTCAGGTAGCCTGCCCCAAGCCCTATACTCCTGTCAAAACCCCAGTCCTCTACGAGCTACCGTTTGGAAGTTATGGCTGTTTAAAAATTTCCAAGATGGCGGCGCAACTGTCAAAACCCAATTTCAAATTGTGATTGCGCCGCTTCTGGAAGTCGTAGAAGAACGCGGTTTCCACTATTATGGGTATATGCTATGTGCTCTATCCCTCAGGACTGTTTTCAGAAACCTGAAATTTGGTGTCTCCAATACGGTTGTCAGTGGGGGGGATATGTAGGTGGTAGCTCCCTATGGACCACGTCAAAATTCCCAGGTCGCTGCGACTCCTGGTTTTAAAGTTACACCGTTCTGAAGAAAACCAAGATGGCGGCCGAACTGTCAAAGGCCGACTTTAAGAGGCTGTATCTCCGGATCTATGAGTCCTACAAGACTGCGGTTTTCTTTGGACAGTTCGGCTCGGTCTAATCTTTTATATAAATTTGGTTTCAGGCCGAAAACGAGACACGAAAATATTTTTTGCGATTTCCGGAAAACCGGCAATTTTTTGTTTGGCACTCGTAGGCGAGTGATTTTCACGGTTACTGCCGGTTTTTCGGTCCTCCTAGGGCGAAGGGTTTCTGAGATATTCAATTTCTAATTTTCACTGAAAAACCGGTAAATTTGGAAAACTTTTGTTTCTAGAGTTAGAAACCTGGTCCTTGGGCTTAATAAAGTTGAAATATACGTACTGAGGCTAAATATGAAAGAAAATTTTGAATTTTTCTAATATTTTTGGATTTATTACGAAAAATCTTTAAAATTAAATATCTCCGGAACCAGTAACCCAAAAATTACACAAAAAACGGTAAAAAACAGCTTAAATACACAGTTATATATACAAAGTAAAATAGTCACACACGTTGAAAGAAAATTTTTCAGGAAACCCAAAAAACGATAATTTTACAATTTTTGAAAATTTTTGCATAAATAAATTGTCCAAAATTTTGAGTTTTTGCAGGCTCGTAGAACTTCTTAGCGCGCACCGGAATCACTTTTAAAAACTGTATAGTCTGACTGAAGATTTCGAGATATTTTAAGTCCAAAATTGAAGTTTCTAATGTAAATTAATAAAAAACTAAAAGTCCAAAAATTTTTCTGAATGTACCGTTTGGGTCCAGGCGTTGTAATGCTTCTTTCTGCTAAGTGTAGTGGTCCTAGCTGCACTCCTTCTGGAAACACGTGGCCACGTGCGACTTGTTTTTCTGGCGATCCTTCTTCGCTCGATGGTCGCCTGCTGCGCCTCGATAGCTCGTTGTAAAGAACTCGCAAAGGCGCTTCCGATGATGTATCGCACTTGATAGTTTTCGCTTCTTAACACGCACTTTTTTCACTTTGAAAAATTTTTTAACCACAAATTTCACTTTTTTGACACTTTTCCAATTCACTGTCACTTTTGCGGCTGAAACTGACAACTCAGACAGATGGGGGACGTTAGCGCGCAACTTTTGGTACTTGGAACGTCGACACACCTGGGGGACACAATGGTCGTTGGGACCTATTTTTCGCCAAACAGGAGCCTCACCGAGTTCGAGTCCTTTCTTGACGAGGTGGGTTCCCTGTTTGGCGAAAATCGCCCTGTGCAGCTGCTGGTCGCTGGAGACTTCAACGCTAAGTCCACGGCGTGGGGATCTCCAGCGACTGACGCGCGAGGGCAGGCGCTGGAGGAATGGGCGGTCGAAGTGGGGCTGCTGATCCTCAACAGGGGGTCAACGAACACGTGCGTGCGACAGCGGGGAGGCTCAATTGTGGACTTAACATTGGCCAGCCCCGCCCTCGCACGACGTGTTTCAGGCTGGAAAGTGAGGACGGACGTGGAGACGCTCTCGGACCATCGCTACATCCGTTTCGAGGTCTCCACGTTCCCCCTCACCCCAAGGAGCGTGAACCGACCCCCTGCAGGGGAAGGGCCGCGGTGGCGGCTGGGGCAACTGGACAGGGAGATGGCCCAAGAGGCAGTCCTAGTGGAGTCGTGGCAGGTCGGAGCTGGGCCCATAGGCGACATTGATGTCGAGACGGAGCAGCAGGTTGCCGCCACGCACCGGATTTGCGATGCCGCTATGCCCCGCGCGAGGCCAACTCCGCCTCGTCGTCGCGTGTACTGGTGGCGCGAGGAGATCCGCATCTCACGGAGCGAGTGCACGGCGGCGCGCCGCCAGTACACCAGGAGCAGGCGGAGAAGGGTGCGCGACCCAGCCAGGGAGGAGGCGCTATACGCTGCCTACCGGGAAAAATGCCACCAGCTCCAGGCGGACATCGCACGGGCGAAGGAGGCCGCGTGGAAGGAGTGGCTGGAGACGCTGGACTTGCACCCATGGGGGCGCCCTTACAAAACTGTAAGGGCAAAACTCCGGCCATGGGCCCCCCCGCTGACCAGTAGTCTCGAGCCTTTCCTCCTAGAGCGGGTCCTCTCCGGCCTGTTCCCCGAAAGAGAGGCATGGCGTCCACCGGCGATGGGTGGAAACCCGGCGAGAGGCGAGGACGTAGTGCCTCCTGTGACAGAGGCAGAGCTTGGGGCCGCAATAGCCAGGCTCAAACTAAAAAACGGCGCCCCCGGACCCGATGGCGTGCCTGGGCGCATCGTGGTGATCGCGCTTGCGGCAGAAGAGCTGGAGGAGAGGGTGAGGACCCTCTTTAGCGCATGCCTCGACCGAGGTCAGTTCCCGCGAAGCTGGAAGACGGGTAAGCTCGTCCTCCTCCAGAAGGACGGGCGCCCAGCAGAGTCGCCGTCGGCCTACCGCCCCATCGTCCTGCTTGACGAGATGGGCAAGCTTTTCGAACGGGTTATCGCTGCCCGTCTCGTCAAGCACCTCGAGGAGGTAGGACCCGACCTACACGACTGCCAGTACGGCTTCCGGCGGGAAAGGTCGACGATAGACGCGATTGCGCAACTGAGGGTCCTCGCCGAGGAGGCTGTCTCGCAGGGCGGAGTGATGTTGGCCGTGTCGCTTGACATAGCGAATGCCTTCAACACCCTGCCCTTTGAGACAGTCAAGGCAGCGCTGCAGTACCACGGAGTGCCCCAGTACCTGCAGAATATAGTAGGGGATTACTTCCGGGACCGGGCCATTACTTATCCGACCCAAAACGGATGGGGAAATCGGAGGGTCACATGCGGTGTTCCACAGGGGTCGGTCCTCGGACCACTCCTGTGGAACATCGGATACGACTGGGTGCTCCGCGGTACCAACCTGCGGGGCGTCGGCGTACTCTGCTACGCCGACGACACTCTCGTCACCGCAACCGGGAGCACCCATAGACAAGCCGTGCTCCTTGGCACAGCGGGGGTTGCCCACGTGGTGAGCCGTATTAGGGCCTTGGGGCTCGAGGTGGCCTTAAACAAGTCGGAGGCCCTCTTCTTCCATGGGCCTCGAAACGCACCGCCTCCCGGCCTGGCGATCGTCATAGGGGGCACCTCCATCGCCATCGAGTCGACGCTGCGATACCTAGGTATTGTCCTCGATGGGCGATGGAGCTTCACAGAGCACTTCTCCCGCAAGGCGCCAAAGCTGGTGGCTGCAGCCGGAGCACTCGGGGGGCTGCTCCCGAATATCGGAGGGCCGGGCAGCACATGCCGCCGCCTGTACCAGGGGGTTGTACGCTCTATGGCGATGTACGGGGCTCCCATATGGGCGGAGGCCCTGAACGCTCGGAACGTGGCCCAGTTGCGCAGACCCCAACGGGTGATAGCGACCAGGGCCATCCGAGCGTACAGGACGGTCTCGTTTGAAGCGGCAACCCTGCTGGCAGGTAGCCCGCCGTGGGACCTCGAAGCCGAGGTCCTTGCGGCGGTATACTGGCAAGTAGCAGCAGTGCGAGCGGAGGGCAATCGTCCACTTCCGGAGGAGATCAAGCTCTGGAGGGACGAGGCCAGGGGTGATCTCCTCAGGAAGTGGGACGAAAGGCTGCAGGCCCCAAGCGCAAGCCGGGAGGTGGTGGGCGCCATACGTCCGGTCCTCAGGGACTGGCTGGGCCGCGATTTCGGCGAGACGACTTTCCACCTGACACAGATACTCACCGGGCACGGATGCTTCGGCAAATACCTGTGTCAGGTGGCCCGCCGCGAGGACACCACAGTGTGCAAACACTGCACGGGTGGAGATGAGGACACGGCGCAGCACACCCGCTCCGTGTGCCCCGCATGGCAAGCACCGCGATCACAACTGATCGCGGCCATCGGGGCGGACCTCTCACTGCCAGTCATTGTCAGGGAAATGACACGCAGCAGGGACGCGTGGGAGGCGGTGGTTGCATTCTGCAACGCCGTCATGTCCCAAAAGGAGGCGGCGGAGAGGGAGCGAGAGGATGACCCGCTCGCACTACCTACCCGCCGAAGGAGAGTAGGGCGAAGGCGGGCCGCCTATGACCGCCAAATACCGCCCTAACCGGGACCTCGGGCAGCTGATCGGGAGATTGGTTGCCCGACGAGAAAACGTCCCGAGGTGGAAAGGTGGCCTTGGGTGAGGTCCCCTGTAGGCGAGAGGGAGTGGGCTCAGAAGCCCGCAGAGCCGGGCCCAAAAAGGGCAAGACGCCGCAAGTGGGTGCCGCGGTAAGCGCCAAGCGTCCCCGTAGCCCCACACCAGGCGGAGAGAGGTCAGACCGAGGGGTTTTAGTGGGTAGACTGGAGACCAGGAGTCCCACATACCCGTCCTTATGACAACACCTCAAGGACGGGATGCGTAACGCATTTCCCCTCGTAAAAAAAAAAAAAAAAAAAAAAAAAAAAAAAAAAAAAAAAAAAAAGGTTAGGTTAGGTTAGGTTAGGTTAGGTTAGGTTAGGTTAGGTTAGGTTAGGTTAGGTTAGGTTTCCCCCCCGACGTGCTGCCACCTTGCCGTGGTGGGGGGGCTTGCGTGCTCCTGTGATCCCCGAGGCTATACCGGACAGGGCTACCCATACCGGAAAGGCGAGGGGGGAGGGGCCAGACAAAGAGCGGTACAGGAGGAGTGCGCCCAGTTGCGCAGGGAGGCTTCGGCCCCGGAGGGACTCTCCGCGCGTCCCTCTGAGCAGCAGAGGGCGCAGTGGACGAGCTGTGAGGAGGAGTGGTGGGACGGTTGTCCCCGGGAGGGTTCTCCGCGCGTCCCTCTGAGTAGCAGAGGGCGCAGTGGAGGAACCAAGGGAGGGCGGGCCCGGCGAGCACTAACCATGCCGTCGGGCAGGCGCCGGGGGGCTTATCCTGCCCGCGCCACCGCCGGACCCGTAACCTCGTTTCGAGTGTCGTGGTCACGTCTCGCGGCTTGGAACGGGAACGGAGGTCTTGCCTTCATTGGCCGGACCGCGAGGAGACAACCTCTATAAAAAATCCCCAATTCCCGACGCTGCGGTACATGGCGTCGGGAAACTCGACGGAGGGGGTCAACAGGACCGGGCTTTTGCGCGCGTAGCCTGGGCAGGGTTCGTCCACCCTGACACTTAGAGTCTGCCCGAGTGGCCCCTCGTGTGCTGCGGATGTGAGCAGCCTCTGGACCGGCGAACCTTCCACCCGCCAGGCACTGCTCTTTGAACTGGGGTAGATTGCGTCCTCCCATTTCATGAGCAAATGGAGGGCGCGTATAATCTCCCTAGTTCGGGATCAGTGTCGGGGGAGTGGGGGAATCGTTGTCCTGGAGGTTGCACAGATCCTGGGCACAGCGAGGGTTCCACTTGGGTGGGCTTGTGTTTGGGCGGGGGGTCTTGCCTGGTCTGGGTGTGCCAGGGCCCGTGCCTGTTGTCACCCTCTGAGAGTGGCTGGAGGGTAATCCAGCCGCTAGTGGCCAACCATGGGAGACTGCCCGACCTCCCAGTGGTATTAGGGTTACCCAGGTACAGGGGGCACTGCCTGGGTGGACTGCTCTTCCCCCACACTCGTGGGATCAAAATTAGAAAGTTTAAAAAGGATAACGGACAAGGACCTGATAACGCTCAAAGATTGGATTTAGTTGATACAGCGGTGGAAGCGGGCGCCCTGATGGCGCGCGCCGAAGCCTACAACCCTGGCGCGGACAGAAGGCTGGACGCAAGGGACGAGGAGGAGATTTTCCGCCCTCAGAGGTCCCTAGCACGGTCACCGAGGAGAGGGGATGGAGTCGATCTCGCTCAAAAACATCCCGCTGTCTTGCTAGAGCGTGGATGTGTCGAGAGATATCTCGAGGAGCGGAAGAAGGCTGCGTCGGTGTCGGACGCCAGTATAGAGACGGTGAGGAACAACGGATCCGAATCGCCTCCTGGGTCAGACCGTCGGCCCGGGTTCGAGACTGCAGTCTCCTCTGACTCAGACGCGCCTAACATAGAGGGCCGGAAGATAGCTGTGGATGAAGGTAAAGGGACGTCGGGTGTAAAAAGGTCTCGGAACGCGTTAAGCTCCGACGGCGACGATGAGGAGTCTGCCCCGAGTAAAGGTGCTAAAATGAGCTCCTCCCGTAGAGGCCGCCTCCACATAGCAAGAGGTGGCGCTGGAAAGGGGCACCAAACCGGCATAGCCGTGGCAAAAGCCCAGCTTGAGGCCCTAGAGGTGGAGGAAGGGGTGGCGGAGGGTGGCTCCCACTGCGGTGCTACCATCAAGACGCACAAAAAGAAGGGGTCTCCTCTCGGATCAAGAGACGGTTGTCCAAGTGACAGGTCCGTGGCAGGCTACGTAGACTACTATGAGGTAGTCCGAAAGGCGGCCACAACGGTGCTGGACGAGGCGAGGAAGTCCGGTCACCTCAGCGGAAAGGTGTGGGGTCGCATGAACCAGGCGTGTCGCGACATTATTGTAGCTGCGGACATTCTAGAGGACAGACGCGAGGAGGACGAAGTGCGCGCCCTGAAGGCGGATAACAAGCGCATGAGAGAACAACTTGAGCAGCTCCGAAAGGAAACAAAGGCGCTTAGGACGGCCTTTTCGGAGAGGAACATGCGCCCAGCACCGGACGCCCCTGCAGACCTGGCCACAGGGCTGGCTGCACTTAGGGAGGACCTAAAGCGGGATCTCACTCAGTCGCTGGGTGAGATGATAAACGTCCGAGTCGGGGAAGTAAGGAAGCTGCTCCCTTCGGAGCCGATTCTCCGCCCCCCATTAGCGGCGGACAATACTCGTTCGGCCAGACAGTTGGCGCCAGCTACGCAACAGGACACGACCAGAGCATCAGTTGACAAGGCTCCTAAGCCTATCCCCGCTCCTAGAGCGCGGAAGTCAGCTCCTCCGCCGAAAACACGCACAACTGCGCCCAGGCAAGCCTCTACTTCTGCGGGTTCGACGCGTCGGACCGGGAAGAGGACAACCGCAGAAGTTGCTGCACAGCCGGCTCCCGCTCAAACGTCGCAGATCACCGGAGAGTCGGCCAACGCCCAGCCAAGGGAGAACCAGCCTCCGTCCCCTGCTCCTAGCGCCTGGACTCAGGTGGTTAAAAAGGGCAAAAAGAAGGCTGCACCATCTTCTGCGCTGCCTCCGAAACCAAAACCCAAACCGAAGCAATTCACCGCCCCAAAATCTACGGCGGTCGTCATCACGCTCAAACCGGGGGTTGAGGCTGACTACAAGTCGGTCATGGGGACGGTCACGACAATTAAGCTTGCGGAATTGGGCCTTGGGCCTGTAAAAGTGAGAAGCACAGCTGCTGGCGCCCGCTTAATTGAAGTCCCTGGGGCAAACAGTGGACCTATGGCGGACAACCTAGCCGACAAGATTCGTAGCCTTGTCGGCGAAGTGGCCGACGTCCACCTACCCTTTAAGACGGCCGATATCCGGATTTCCGGATTTGATGAGACGGTGACAACAGAAGCCGTCCAGGCGGCAATAGCAGAAAAAGGGGGCTGCCCACCGGGACAGATCCGCGTGGGGAGGATCCGCATGGCGCCGTCAAATCACACTGGGTCTGTCATCGCGATCTGCCCCGTAACAGCGGCCAACACCGTCATCGCTGCCGGACGGTTATTGTTAGGGTGGACATCTGCTAGAGTGGAGGCCATGGACCCGCGGCCCATGAGGTGCTACAGGTGCTTGGGGACGGGACATACCAGAGCGCTCTGTCCCTCACCTGTAGACAGGAGTGGCCTCTGCTACCGGTGCGGTAAATCTGGCCACATGAGCAGGGAGTGTGAGGCAGACAACCCGTGGTGCGCGGTATGCCACCACGCCAAGTTACCAGCCGAGCATGTGATGGGGGGACCATCGTGCACCCCCCCACGCACAAGAGGAAGAATGGTTCCCGCCAAGACCCAGGTAGCTGCCAGAACTGAGGAAGTTCCCCGAGACGAAGCGCCCCAGGCGAACAATGAGGAGCAAAACACGGCCCATTGATGCCAGCACAGCATACACAACCCACCCACGAAGTGTTGCAGTGCAATTTGAACCACTCCGCCAGAGCACAAGACCTGCTGATGCAGCACATGGCGGAATGGGGCATTAATGCAGCAGCGGTGTCGGAACCGTATTTTGTGCCACCCCAGCCCAACTGGGTCGGGGACGCGGACGAGTCGGTTGCGGTGGTAACACCACCAGTGGGCAACCACCCCCCGCTCTCGAAAATTGAGTGCGGGCCGGGGTACGCTGCCGCCAAATGGGGAGACTTAGTACTGGTAGCAGTGTACTTCTCCCCCAATCGGCCGCTCAGAGAATTTGAGCAGTACCTCATCAGGCTCGGGGAGGTGGTCAGCAGAGCGGCACCTTCGCCAGTAATGGTCCTCGGGGACCTTAACGCCAAGGGCAGGGCGTGGGGTTCCCCATCAACGGATCCCAAGGGCGCGGCCCTCTGGGAATGGACGGTGCGAACTGGCCTTGTGGTCTTGAACCGGGGCACCGACCACACCTGCGTGCGCCAGCAAGGGGGGTCCATCGTAGACATCACCTTCGCGACCCCCGCCCTTGCAAGGCGAACGTCCGACTGGAGGGTCCTGGTGGACACGGAGACCCTCTCCGACCACAAGTATATCAGGATGAGGGTCTCCAAGTCGCTGACAGCCCCGGTGCCAGGTCCGAGGGAGCCAAGAAGCCGGGACCGATTCCCAAGATGGAGCCTCGCCACTCTGGACACGGACATGGCGGAGGAGGCGGCGATGGTGGAGGTGTGGCGGGCCCCCCCACCAGACCGGGCCACGGACGTGGAAGAGAGGGCAGTACAGTTTCGGGCGTCACTCACCTCGGTGTGTGACGCCGCCATGCGCAGGGCGGGGCGGCCGCCTGCGAAGACCCGGGTGTACTGGTGGACGGAGGAGGTTGCGGCCCTCCGCCTCACCAGTAACAAGGCCAGACGGGCATACACCCGATGCAGGCGGCGACGGAGCCATACTACGGAGGAGGAGGAGCTCCTGTACGAGGCCCTCAAACAGGCCAAGGCGGCCCTCTCCGCAGCAATCGCGAAGGCGAAGGACTCCGCGTACGAGGAGTTCCTAGCAACACTGGACAGGGACCCATGGGGACGGCCGTACAAAGCCGTCCGTAATAAGTTACGCCGCGGCCCCGGCATGGACTCCCTGGACCCGGAACTCCTCGGCAGAGTGGTGGAGGGCCTATTTCCACCGGCACCGGACTTCACTCCCCCCTGCATGGCCGTTCCCCCGGAGGAGCTAACAGAACCGGTCGTTGCGTCACCGATTACTGACGGTGAGATGGGGTGCGCGATTCACCGCCTGCAGGGCTGTAAAAAGGCCCCTGGCCCGGACGGCGTGCCCGGCCGCATCTTGCCGGTGGCACTGACGCACCTCGGGGACCGCCTCAAAGACCTCTATGACGACTGTCTGGAGGTGGGGCGGTTCCCGAGATGTTGGAAAGAAGGCAGGCTCTGCCTCCTCCGCAAGGAGAATCGGCCGGCGGACTCCCCTTCGGGATGGAGGCCGATAGTCCTGCTGGATGAGACCGGGAAGATGTTCGAGCGCATTATCGCTTCCCGGATCATCCAGCATCTAGAAGGACCGGGGCCGAATCTGTCGGACCGCCAGTTTGGTTTCCGAAGGGGACTGTCAACGATAGACGCCCTGGGTGCCCTACGGGCCTTCCATCAATATGCTGCAGGGCGTGGGGAGGGAGTTGTGGCGGTGTCCCTCGACATAGCCAACGCCTTTGGCTCCCTCCCGTACACGGTGATCGTGGAGGCTCTCCGTTACCACGGGGTGCCCCTCTATTTAATGCGGATCATAGAGCACTACCTCACGCAGAGAGTAGTGCTATACGAAGAGCGGGGCGAGCGGCGGTGTGAGCGGCCGATGGCATGCGGAGTCCCCCAAGGCTCTGTACTCGGGCCCCTCTTATGGAACATTGGGTTCGACTGGGCGATAAGAGGGGTCCTGCTCCCTAGGATGGCCGTCATTTGTTATGCGGATGACACAATGGTGGCCGTCCGGGGAGCGGAAGTGGAGGAGGCTCTGCGGAGGGCGGCAGTCGCGGCGGACCTGATGGTCACCCGCATAGAGCTGCTGGGGCTGCGGGTGGCCCTGTCCAAGACGGAAGCCATTATTTTCGGGGGCAGAGGCTGGCGGCCGCCCGCCGCGACCGTCATCCCCGTGGGTGGAGAAGCGGTCCAGGTGAAGGCCCACATCAAATATTTGGGCCTCCACCTGGACCGCAGGTGGAATTTCGAGGAGCACTTCCGCCAGCTTGCTCCCCGAATTGTCGCGGCAGCGTCAGCGCTTGGCAGGCTGTTGCCCAACGTGGGGGGGCCCAATGCGACATGCCGCCGCCTGTACGCGGGGGTAACCCGCAGCATGGCCCTATATGGTGCGCCGATCTGGGCCGATCGGCTCAATGCCGCCAATAGGGCCCAACTCAGAAGGCCGCAAAGAGTGGTGGCCATCCGTGTAGTAAGGGCCTACTGCACGGTGGCGTGGGCGGCGGCGTGTGCCTTGGCGGGCACCGCGCCCTGGGAGTTGGATGCTCAGGTGCTCGCGGAGGCGCACAGGGAGCGGGTAAGGCGCAGGGTCCTAAACGAGATCCCCACCCCCGAAGAGCTGAGGGAGGAGCGTAGCCAAGCGCAACGGCGAATGAGGGACCGGTGGAAAAACGACCTGGAGGACTCCCCCTATGGACTCCGCACCATAGGGGCACTCCTCCCGTCGTTTGACCACTGGCTGGAGAGGGCGCACGGGAGCGTTGGCTTCAGGATGGCGCAGGTAATGACCGGACACGGGTGCTTCGGTCATTACCTGCACAGAATCGGGCGGGAGGCCAGCTCGGCCTGCCACGAGTGCGGCGACCCAGACGATACCGCCCAGCACACCCTAGAGGTGTGCGATCGCTGGGTCGAGGAACGCCGTAATTTGGTCGGCGCCCTCGGAGTGGGTGATCTCTCGCTCCACAACGTCGTGGCGGCCATGCTGAGGAGCGAGAGATCCTGGGAGGCAATGGCCTCTTTCTGCGAGTCCGTCATCGCACAGAAGGAGGCCTCGGAACGGGAGCGCGAAGAGAGGGCAGATGCGCTCCCGATCCGGCGCAGACGTGTGGGGAGGAGGCGAGCCCAATTTGCTGCTCGCCAAATCCCCTAGTGGAGTTCGTGGGTGAGGGGCCCACAACTACAGACTCCACACGGCTGGGGGAGGGATCCTAGCGTCTTCCCTCCCTCCTTTGGCGCGGGAGCCCTTGGGCAGGCCGGGGGGTGTCGTGGTAGAATGCTCGCGACCCCATGGCACCCCCCCTAACGGCAGTGACGACATATCGTGGTAGGTTTTAGTCGGTGCGAGTCCGACATAACCCGTCCTCACCCCCTGAGAGGACGGGTATGCATAAGGCATTTCCCCCACGTAAAAAAAAAAAAAAAAAAAAAAAAAAAGGTTAGGTTAGGTTTCAGGGGGGTTTCCGGCTTCTGACGGCCTCTGCGGGGGCCGAGTTTCTGGGATTCGCGTGGGACGGGACATCCGTCGGCACCTGGGGAGGGAACCCACGGGGTAGGGGCTTTTGTCCTCCCGTGGTTGGGTGAGGGGTAGGGGCGTTTGTCCTCCCGTGGCGGGCCGAGGGGTAGGGGCGTTTGTCCTCCCTTGGCGTGGAGAGGGGGTCGTGGGGTAGGGGCGTTTGTCCTCCCACGGCCGGCTGTGGGGTAGGGGCTTTTGTCCTCCCGTGGCCAGGAGGCTGGGACCGAAGCACCGTGTGTCGGTGGCGGTCCTAGCTTCCAGAGGGTCCCTCAGCGTGGCTCTGCAGCAGCAGAGTCCACGACTGATGTGGGACGTGGAGAGGGGGTCGTGGGGTAGGGGCTTTTGTCCTCCCATGGCCAGCTGAGGGGTAGGGGCTTTTGTCCTCCCTCAGCAAGGAGGGTGGGACCGCAGCACCGTGTGTCGGTGGCGGTCCCCGCTTCCTGGGGGCTTGGGGAAGCAGGTGAGGGTTAGGCACACTGCTATGCTACAGTGTGTCTGTCGGCGAGGGTTCGCCTTAGGGCGAAAGTGCCGGTGGTGTCGTGGTGACATGTTCGCGATCCCATGGCGCCACCACTACGGCACAGGTTGGCAGCATCCCAGAGTTTTAGTGGGTAGGCTAGTCCTTCTGACTAGAGAGCCCCACATAACCAATGCGTAATGTCTGACTCTCCCCCCGAGGGTCTCATATTACGTAGTGGTATGCAAGTCAATGCATTTCTCTGGGTCAAAAAAAAAAAAAAAAAAAAAAAAAAAAAAAAAAAAAAAAAAAAAAAAAAAAAAAAAAAAAAAAAAAAAAAAAAAGGTTAGGTTAGGTTAGGTTAGGTTAGGTTAGGTTAGGTTCCACGGACCTGCTCGGTTGTCCGAGTGGGCGGGGAGGTGAACCCCGACGTGGCGCGTCCCCAGGTGGTGGATAGGGGAACGCCCCGGCTGCTGACGTCGAGCCGGGGTAGGACATAGTCCCGCGAACCAAACACCGGGGGGGAAACGGGGGGGCTACGGCCCGGGAGGGACTCTCCGCGCGTCCCTCTGAATAGCAGAGGGCGCAGTGGATGAGTCGAGAGGAGGAGCCGTGCTAAGCCTCGTTCTGTCGAGGTCTTAGGTGGTGTCAATCGGGTCACTGCATTGGTCCGCGCGCAACGCAGTTCCTTGATTGACACCCTGAGGAGTGGCCGAGTAGTTAGTGGCCCTTGTGATTCCCGGGGCTATGCCGTATAGGGCCTCCCATAACGATCAGGCCCGGGGAGAAGGGCCAGACTATCGTGGCACACGGCGGGCGGCTCCGCGTGTCCCTCTGAGTAGCAGAGGGCACAGTGTGAGCCGCAATGTCCCTGCTGGGATGGTGGTTGAGCCCATTTGGGTTGGACTGTGAAGGAGGGTGTGGCTCCGGCCACGAGGCGCGGCGGGTTCGTCTCGCGGTCTGCAGACGGACGTTGGTTTCGGCCACCGCCGGGCAACCCGTAACCCTCACTGAGTGGGCCGGGGGTTTCCCTCACTGAGAGGGAAATCACGTGGAAGAAAACCACTATAAAAATCACCCCAATCCCAAGGCGTGTCTGGCGTGCTGAGGGGATGCGTGGCTGGAGGGAGTCCAGTCCCTAATGTCAGGGAGGGGCAAACCTCCTTAAACATAGCAAACATGAGTGGAAACGAAATTGTAAAACTACCCCAGGAGGTTTCAATCCTCCATGTCACCACAGGACGGGTAAGTGCCCGTGCTGTGGAGACATGCCGCCTTCCGTATTCTGGGGGGGCAAACCACTCGCGATCCGAAATCGACGACTTTGGCGAATGCATAATGGACACCGATGTACACAATGACTTGGTTTTGAGGTTGAACGGAGGGGGCAACGAGGAGGATGGCTGTCCGGCAGGGGCAGATGCGTCGACTACGCCCCCAAATAATGGGTTCCGGCCCCTACGTGATGCCCAGGGGCGCTTTGTGCGCCACGTTGGAGACGTGCCCACTGGAACGGCCTCGGACTTGTCGCACTCCCCACTCGACACAACGAAGGTGCTTAGTGAGAGGCGTAAAGCCGTCGTGGTATTGGAGAGGTTGACAGAAAGGGTCCCTTCTCTCGGCAGGGAGGAGTTCTTCTCCCCCAGGAGAATAGACGCGGGTGACCTGCCTGGAGGCGGGGAATTTTTCTCTCCGGAGCCAACCGACGCGGAAACTGCCGAATCCGACGTTTCCATGCCTGCTCAGGCCACTCAAACGGCTGATAGGCGGAAAAGGCAGCGTAGCGGGGGGAGTGAGACGGAAGCACCAGGGAGCGACGAGACTTCCGATGCCACGGAGCGAGGGAAATCTACCTCGGCACCTTCCAAGCGAGGAAGAGGCCGCCCTCTATCCAAGGCACACCACGTAGGGCTCTCCAAGGCCAAAGCCGAGCTACAGGAGCTGAAGCAGCAGGAGCTCGAGCTTCAGGCCGAAGAAGAGCTGAGGATAACGTCGCACAGACTGGCAAAGAGGCGCCTGGCCCTTAGGCCGGAACTCCTGAGAACGCCATGTGGATCTGACGATGAGGGCACCCGCACAGCCCTGGCCCTAAAGGAACAGGTGCGCGATAGTCTGGGGCTCATCACGGACGTGGCTACGAAGTCGCGAAACTTGAAGGGCACATTCCAACGTGCCCTGAAGGAGGCTGTGGCCGCGATCCGGGATGTGGTCTCCGAGCTGGGGGACCGTACTGTCTCTGATGAGACGAGGAGGTTAGCTGCCGAGAACGCACGCCTAAAGGCCGAAATGGCCGATCTCCGTAAGGAGATGGGCGAGCTGCGTGCCAGTCTCGGGCGGCGCCCCGAAGATGCACCTGAAGAGGCAAGGACGATGGAGCGCAGTATCGTGGACCAGGTAAGTGCCATGATGGAAGCAAGGATGAGCGCCTGGGAGGAAAGACTGCTCCCACAGCAGACGACCCAGGCACCTGCGCCGGCAAAGGAAGGGAGGACCGTCCAGTCAAGACCCTCGGTCACTGGAAGCTCCCCCCCTGGTCGCACCACGGCTACTACCATCTCACCGAGTGCGAAACGAAAAAAGGGGCAAAAGAAAAAGGAATCCAAGAAACCTCCTAAGACTCGCCCTGGCCCCGCTTCCCAATCCCAGCAGCCTCAGCCCCCAGGGCCCGCGACTGGGAATGATTGGTCGACTGTGGTCAAGTGGGGCAAGAAGAAGAAGATCCTGGTTCCGTCCACCGGCACAGAGGCGACTGGCAAGCCCCCACAGCCAGCGATGCCGCAGGGAGCAAAAGGGGGGAAGGGCCAGAAGAAAATGGCAGCGCTGCGCGCCCCACGGTCAGCAGCCGTCGTCCTGACCCTCCAGGAGGGAGCGGAGGAGAGAGGCATCACCTACGGAACGGTGATTACCGAGGCCAAAGCCAAAATCTCCCTGGACGTACTCGGTATCACCGGTCTAAGGTTCCGCAGAGCGGTGACGGGGGCAGCGATCCTGGAAATCCCGGGCCCGGGCACCTCTAGCGGCGAGAAAGCGGACTCCCTTGCTGCTAAGCTGAAGGAGACGCTAAAGGAGGCCGATGTCCGTATCTCCAGGCCGGTAAAGTGCGCGGAGATGCGTATTTCTGGCCTGGATGACTCGGTCACAGAAGGCGAACTCGCCGCTGCTGTGGCGCAATGTGGAGGCTGTGCCCTAGAGGCGGTGAAAGTTGGCCGGATCTCCCGCACGCCAACAGGCCTGGGTACGGCGTGGGTTCGCTGCCCCGTAGCAGCCGCCAAGAAAGTGGCTGAGGGGCGGCTACTGGTTGGCTGGGCTTCGGCGCAGGTAAAACTGTTGGAGGCCCGCCCTCTGAGGTGCTACCGATGCCTGATGCCTGGCCATGTCAGGAAGGGGTGCACATCGGAAATTGACCGCAGTGACCAATGCTACCGCTGCGGTCAAACCGGCCACCTGGCCAGAGACTGCATGGCCACGCCTCACTGCTCTCTGTGCGCAGCAGCGGGCAAACCTGCAGACCATAGCGCCGGCAGTGGCAACTGCACGACGGGGGCCAAAGCCCCGAGACGTGTGCCTTGGAAGATGGCCGGCAGAGCAGACACCCCTAGAGCGTCATCGCTTCCGGCTGCACAAGAGGGCCCGACTGACACTGCGCCAACATGACGCCTGTTAGTCGGGTCCTCCAGGCGAACATCAACCACTGCGCCGGGGCTCAAGATCTCCTCCTGCAGTCCATGGCGCAGTGGTCGATAGATGCTGCCGTGGTCGCCGAGCCATACTATGTCCCTCCTAGGGATAACTGGGCTGCGGATCTGGACGGATTGGTGGCCATCATTTTAAAAGTGGGGGCAGAAGGCACATTGCCCCCCTACATCGTGTCGAGGGGTCAAGGCTACGTGGCGGTCCTCTGGGGAGAAATAACCTTGATCGGGGTATACTTCTCCCCCAACAGAAGTGTCCCCGAGTTTGAAGCCTTCCTTGGCCAGCTAGGGGCCCTCATTGGGCAGACCCTACCGCGCCCGGTGGTTGTCGCGGGCGACCTAAATGCCAAATCCATGGCTTGGGGCTGTCCCGCGACCGACACTCGTGGAGACCTTCTCGAGGAGTGGGCGACGATGACCGGCCTGTCGGTGTTGAACCGAGGGTCGGCCAGCACCTGCGTGCGCTGGCAGGGGGAGTCCATCGTGGACGTAACGTTCGCGACCTCTGCCCTTGCGCCGCGTGTCCAAGACTGGAGAGTCCTGGAGAAGGTGGAGACATTATCAGACCATATGTATATCCGGTTTGATGTCTCCACCTCCTCCGAAGTCACATTGGACACGGATCGTCGTCCGAATGGCCGTGCTGCGACCCCGTCCCCCAGATGGGCCTTAAGCAGCCTGGATCGAGAAGCGGTGGAGATAGCGTCCCTCGTCCAGGCCTGGACAACATCTTCCGGGCCTGTGGAGGTCGAGGAAGAGGCAGCCAGGTTCCAGGACGCCATGTCACAAGTTTGTGACGCAGGCATGTCCCGAGCCAAGCCTCGGCCTCCGAAGCGACAAGTGTACTGGTGGTCTCGTGATATCGAAGAACTTCG
Organism: Apotomis capreana; assembly: GCA_947623375.1. Taxonomy (NCBI): domain Eukaryota; kingdom Metazoa; phylum Arthropoda; class Insecta; order Lepidoptera; family Tortricidae; genus Apotomis; species Apotomis capreana. Next base: position 26,731 of record OX392512.1, on the reverse strand, counting down.
ATCCCGCTGCGGCAGGGCGAGACGCCAGTACACACGGTCGCGCCGACGCAGGCAGACCCGAGACATTGACGAGGAGACGCAGCTGTACAGCGCCTATAGAGAGGCGGTCAAGGCGCTGCAGCTCTCCATCTGCGAGGCGAAGGCGAGCGCCAGAGCGGAGCTTCTCGAGACTCTAAACCGAGATCCATGGGGGAGGCCGTACAAGGCGGTCAGGGGTAAGCTACGCCCCTGGGCCCCCCCCTTGACGGAGAGTCTCGAGCCTCGACTGCTGGGGGCCGTTGTCTCCAATCTGTTCCCGAACAGACCGGAACACCGGCCTCCGGAAATGGCACCACCCCGTCAGCACGTCGGGTATGAGGGCGCGGAAGTCGAGGTGCCTCCGGTAACGGAGGCAGAGCTAGACGCGGCCGTGCTGAGGCTTAAAGCCAAAAACACGGCACCGGGGCCAGATGGGATCCCGGGACGCGTCCTGGCTCTGGCGCTGCAGGCCCTGGGGGAGAGATTCCGCGGGCTACTGGACGCCTGTCTTCAGTCCGGCCGATTTCCGACCATATGGAAAACCGGCCGGCTCGTCCTACTTAAAAAAGACGGGCGTCCCGCGGAATCTCCATCAGCCTACCGTCCAATCGTGCTGCTCGATGAGGCGGACAAGCTGTTCGAGCGTATCATCTGTTGTCGCCTCGTCGAGCACCTCCGGGAGGTGGGTCCCGACTTATCCGAACATCAGTTTGGATTCCGAGAGGGCAGGTCGACCGTGGATGCGGTCGCGCGCATTAAAGCCCTCTCGGATGAGGCGGTCGACCGCGGTGGGGTGCTCCTGGCGGTATCGCTAGATATCGCCAACGCATTCAACACTCTGCCGTGGTCATGCGTTAGGGAGGCGCTGAAACACCACAAGGTGCCTCCCTACCTATGCCAAATAGTCGGGGCCTACCTCTCGGAACGGTGTGTGGAGTACCCGGTCCAGGACGGTGGGCTGACAAGGTGGGAGATGTCGTGCGGTGTTCCACAGGGCTCGGTCTTAGGGCCGCTCCTGTGGAACATCGGGTACGACTGGGTGCTGCGGGGGGAGCTTCTCTCGGGATCGAGCGTGACCTGCTACGCAGACGACACGCTAGTCACGTCCCGGGGGACCTCGTACCGGGAGGCAGCACGCCTCGCTACCGTGACAGTAGCACTGGTGGTAAGGCGCATAACGATGCTGGGGCTGGAGGTGGCGCTACACAAGTCCGAAGCGATTTGCTTCCACGCCGCCCGGAAGGCGCCACCTGCAGGATCCAGCATCGTCGTCGGTGGCACTCGAATCGAGGTCAAGTCCGACATGAAGTATCTTGGACTTGTCCTCGATTCCCGCTGGAGCTTCCGCCAACACTTCACCCGCCTGACCCCCCGATTGATGGCAGCATCGGGCGCATTGAAGCGGCTGATGCCCAACGTCGGGGGGCCAGAGAGTGCGAGCCGCCGCCTGTATATGGGGGTGGTGCGATCGATGGCCCTGTACGGGGCCCCGATCTGGGCGGTAAACCTGGCGGCCCGCAATGTCGCCCTGCTGAGGAAGGCTCAGAGGGCGATGGCCGTCAGCGTTGTACGCGGGTACCGCACCACCTCATACGATGCGGCGTGCTTACTGGCGGGAACGCCTCCCTGGGACCTGGAGGCGGAGGCCCAAGCGTCTCTGTACCAGTGGCGAAGGGACCTCCGGCTTCAGGAGTACCATCCTGCGCCCGGGGAGGTAGAAGAGCAGAAGCTCCTCCTCCGACAGTCCATTGTCCTTCAATGGGAGGAGCGACTAGCTAGAGTCGAGGGGGGACATAGGACTGTCGAGGCGGTTCGGCCGGTCCTACGAGACTGGCTGGAGAGAGAGCGGGGTTCGCTGACCTTCCGGTTGGTGCAGGTGCTCACGGGGCATGGCTGCTTTGGGAGCTACCTGCACCGGTTCGCCAGACGGGAGGTGACGGCCGGGTGCCACCAGTGCAGCAGCGACGAGGACACGGCGCAGCATACCCTGGAGGAATGCCCAGCTTGGGCGGGGCAGCGCCGCGACCTCGTGGCAGTGGTGGGGGACGACCTCTCCTTGCCGGCCGTAGTCAAGGCTATGGTCGCCGACGAGAGGTCGTGGAAAGCGGTCCTCTCCTTCTGCGAGGATGTGATGTCGCAGAAGGAGAATGCGGAGAGGGAGCGGGAGGCTGACCCAGCATCGCACCCGATCCGCCGCAAGCGCGCGGGGGCCCGGAGAAGGGCGTACGCCCACCTCATCCCCCCCACCTAGCGAGGCCTGGGCAGTGGCGCGGGGGCGTCGCTGCCCGTAACATAAGCCTCGCCGAGAAGGCGCGCGTGGTGTGTCCACGCGCCTTCGGAGGAGGCAGGGGTAGAAGTTCCTCTCTACCCCTCCCAGAGAAGGGCCCGCTGCGTGTGCTAGCGGCGGGCGGCGCCGGCGTGGTCGCGGTTGCGTACTTAGGAGATCCCGTGGCCACGCCCCACTGGTGGCGCGCAGACACAACGTTGGTTTTTTAGTGGGTAGCGGCGGCTTTTTTGCCGAGTCCCACATAACCCGCATCTCCTCCCCCGAGGGTGCGGGTATGCATAAAGCATTTTTCCAACGAAAAAAAAAAAAAAAAAAAAAAAAAGGTTAGGTTAGGTTCCCCCTAAATTACGGCCCTGGGCGCCTCCGTTGACCCAGACGCTCCAGCCTGAATTCGTGACCCGCGTGGTTGAGTCACTCTTTCCGGACAGAGTATCCCAGGATCCGCCAGTAATGGCACCACGAACGGCGATGGTAAGGGTGGAGGACAACGTTCCGCCGGTTAGTGCTGGAGAGCTTGGTTGGGCAGTCTCACGGCTCCGTGCCAAAAACACCGCCCCAGGGCCTGACGGCATTCCGGGTCGTGCCTGGGTCTTGGCCATGGAAGCTTTGGAGCCGAGGGTGCTGCGTCTCTTGACTGCGTGCCTGGAACAGGGATGCTTCCCGAAAGAGTGGAAGTCCGGGAAGCTGGTTCTACTTCGGAAGGAAGGTCGGCCAGCCGAGTCCCCATCTGGCTATCGCCCTATAGTCCTGCTTGATGAAGCGGCTAAGCTCTTTGAGCGTATAATTGCAGCTCGCATCATCAAGCACCTGGAAGGAGAGGGGCCCGATTTAGCTGATTGTCAATTTGGCTTTCGTGGCGGCCGTTCAACAGTCGATGCTATCCAGCGGGTAAAGTCGATGGCACAGGAGGCTGTGTCCCGTGGCGAAACCGTCCTGGCGGTCTCACTTGATATTGCGAACGCTTTTAACACCCTGCCCTGGGAGGCCATAAAAGAGGCGCTTCGCTATCACCGGGTTCCCCTACACCTGCTCCGCATCGTACAAGCCTACCTCAGTGAGAGGTTTGTCACCTGGCCTGGACATCAGGAGTGGGGAAGAAAGGAGATGGCATGCGGAGTTCCACAGGGGTCGGTCCTAGGTCCACTCCTGTGGAATATTGGATACGATCGGGTGATCCGGGGAGCTCTTTTGCACGGTGTCAACATATACTGTTACGCTGATGACACGCTAGTGACGGCTCAGGGACCGAGCTACCGTGACGCAGCGATCCTGGCAACGGCAGGCGTCGCACACTGCGTTAGCAGAATTCGGCGGCTGGGTTTGGAAGTGGCTCTGACAAAGTCAGAGGCAATTTGTTTTCACGGGGCGCGAAGAGCACCTCCAGCTGGTTCGGAGATTGTGGTGGGAGGAGTCCCAATTGCTGTCAAGCCAACTCTGCTTTACCTTGGCGTTGTGCTTGACAGCAAATGGAACTTTAAAGCGCACTTTGAACGTTTGGCGCCCAGACTACTCGGTAGCGCAGCTGCGTTTGGACGCATATTGCCGAACTTGGGAGGGCCAAATGCGTCATGTCGACGCCTATATACAGGGGTGGTGCGCTCCATAGCGCTTTATGGTGCCCCAGTATGGGCGGAAGCACTCAGCGGGGACAATATTGCTCAATTGCGGCGGCCACAGAGGGCAATGGCTCAGAGAGTGATACGAGGGTACCGAACAATAAGCACGGATGCTGCGTGTGTGCTGGCGGGATCGCTACCATGGGATCTGAATGCGAGGGTTCTTGCGTCACTATACTGGTGGCGCAAAGAGGCGCAAGAACATGGTAACTTTCCAGCACCTCGTGAAGTTAAGGAGCGCCAAAAGGAGCTCATGCAGCAGGCGGTACAGATGTGGGGGCAACGGTTGGAACAGCCGAGAGCCGGCACCCGCACTATAGAGGCGGTCCGCCCAGTCCTCAAGGAATGGGTGGATAGACAGTCCGGGGTTTTAACATTCCGGCTGACGCAGGTACTGTCGGGGCACGGTTGCTTCGGCAGCTACCTGCACAAAATAGCGCGAAGAGAGCCAACCCCGGAGTGTCATGAATGCGGAGCCGGCACAGACACAGCCCAGCATACCTTTGCTGAGTGTCCGGCGTGGAGCGACGAGCGGCAAGAACTGTTCGGCCGATTAGGACAAGATCTTTCACTGGAGGCTGTGGTAGAAAAGATGGTCTCGAGTGAAACGGCCTGGCGGACGGTGCTCAAATACTGCGAGCATGTCTTATCCGAGAAGGAGAAGGCGGAGCGCGAAAGGGAGATCTGGGTCGACGCCGACCCGATGCGCGCCCGCCGTGTTGGTCGCAGGCGTGCTGCGCACGATCGCCGCCTGCCTCCATAATTTTGACCTCCGGGTGGCAGACACGGGGGCATCTGCTACCCATAGGACAGAGGTCCCCGAGGCGGAGAGTGTGTCTTGTGTTCGGGCACACTCCCAAGAAAGATGTTAAAGGGACTATAATCCCCAGAGATGGGCCCAAACGGGCAACTGTTGGCGGAGTCGCGGATGTGTGCAAGAGCGTTCCCGTGGCTCCACCCTGATGCAGAAACGAAGAACACCCCAGGTTTTTAGTCAGTAGAAATCTGACATATCCACTGCGTCTCCCCCGAGGCGCAGTGTCGAATCTATGAAGATTTTCCTGGGTTAAAAAAAAAAAAAAAAAGGTTAGGTTCCCCTTCGTAGTGCTGTCACCTTGCCGTGGTGAAGGGGCTTGCGTGCCCCAATGACCCTCAGGGCTATGCCGGACAGGGCCTCCCAAACCGGACAGGCCTGAGGAGAGGGGCCAGACAAAGAACAGCACCCCGACGTGTGGCTCCGCGTGTCCCTCTGAAACCAGCAGAGGGCACAGTGTGAGACGCCAGGTCCCTCGGGACGGAGCTGGAGCTCGGCCTCACGGGCGATAGTGGCTTCGGCCACCGGCGCGACGTTGTGGCTACGGCCACCGGCGGGCAACCCGTAACCTGCACTGAGCAGACCGGGGACCTTCCTCACTGAGAGGCGGGTCACGTGGAGTAAACCACTATAAAAATCCCCAATCCTAAGGTGTGACTGGCGTGCCGATGGGATGCATGGCTGGGGGGAGCCCAGCCCCTAACGTCAGAGAGGGGGGGCATACCTCCTTTAAACAATAGCAAATATGAGTGGCCTAAAACGTAAGAAACTACCCCAGGAGGTTCCAATCCTCCGTGTCACCACAGAACGGGCAAGCGCCCGCGCTGTGGAGACACGCCGCCCTTCGTATTCTGGGGGGGCACACCACTCTGGACTGGAAAGCAAAGACGACTCTGGCAAACGTTTAATGGACACCGATGCGCATGGATTGGCTCTAAGGATACGCGGAGGAGGGGACAGGGAGGACGAGAAGGCAGCTGCTGCGCCACCCTCTCCAACCTTCCCAACGGTGGAGAACGAGGAGGAAATTTTCCGCCCTCACATGTCCCTCGCGCGGTCACCGCTGCGAGGGGTCGGCCAGGATAGTCCATGCATAGACCTGGACTCCGCCGCGATCCAGATCCCGGCGAGGAAGGAGGGCGGTGGCCCAGCGCGCGGCCGCCATGGCCGTTTCGTGCGGCGTAACAAGGCGATAGAGGAGCCTATGAAGGTCGCGCAGGTCCTTCTCACACGGCTGGATGAGGGGATCCTTGCACGTGGGGATTCCGCACCGGATACTGACGACAGTATGCACACGGTGCGGTCCACCTTCTCGTCGCCAGCGACCTCCCCAAGTCGCCAGAAGAAGGACCTGCCGACGCAGAGGGCTGGCCCGGGGGGGAAGGGAAAGGCGCGCTCACGGACGCAGACTCCCTTCAAGCCTGGAGATGTAGCGGGGGGACGCAAATCACCGAGCTCCCCGACGCAACATAGCGACAAGGAGGAGGCACTGGGGCATAGGGACGAAGGCGCAGAGGCGTACCCGACCAACACCGAAAAGGAGCTAGTTCCTTCCGGCACGGCTAGCCCTGCAAAAAGCGGTCGCATGTGGCGGAACCCCCGTAAGAGGCCACGGTTCCACACCAGTCCCCAGTCGGGATCCAGCGGGGATGATGGAGACGAGTCCTGCCCGTCCGCCACAAGCGAAGGCTCGTCTCAGACATCAAAAGGACGAGGACGAGGTCGGCCCCCTTCTACCGGGAAATATGTTGGCCTGGCCAAAGCGAAAGAGGCCTACAAACGGGCCATGCATGAAGAGATGCGCCTCGAGGCGGAGAGAGACGTGCAGGAGATGCAAATCAGAACCCGGCAAGGGTACTCGAAGTGCACTCCTTCGCCGCCTGCGCTGAATCCCGAGGAGGCCGCTGCCAACACAGAACTTGGGCAGCAGGTCGCAGACAGTGTGGCTGTCATTGAGAAAGTAGCGGCCACCTCTAAAAACCTGAAGGGTGGGTACATCCGGTGCCTTAAAGATGCCGCGTCCGCTATATCGGATGCGTTTGCCGTACTCAGCAAACGCACCGTTTCCGAGGAAACGGCGCGGCTTCAAGCAGACAACAGCCGGCTAAGGTCAGAAATGGCCGGCTTACGAAAAGAGATGGCCGAAATCAAGGCCCAACTGGAGGGGCTGCGGAAGCAGGGAAATCCTACACCCTCCCCAACCCGACGTAACGAGAAGGAGCGGCCCCCCGCGCTGCCCTCTACCAGCGAACGGACAGACGGTCGTGCCAATGCCACCCCTTCTATCCCTTTAACAGAGGAGATCTGTCGAGTGGTCATGGCCCAGGTCGGGACGTATTTGGACGCCCGCATGGCCGCAATCAGCGACAGACTCCTCCCGGAGAAGAGGGCGCGGCCTCCGCTGGCAAACCGAGACAAAACTGGGGGAGCAGAGCCGGAGTCTGGCGTGGCCCCCGCTTCCGCTTCCGCTTCCGTAGGTGGAGCGTCCTACGCGGGCGCTGTGAAGCGGTCAAAAAGACGAAAAGGCAAGGGAGTTTCTTCCGGGAGGGTCCCAGCCCCGGGAGAGTCGGGTCGGGAAGCAACAGCGCCTGCGCCTGCGCCTGCAGCGTTGGAAGAGCCCTGGACGACGGTAAAGGGCAAAAAAACAACAAGGAAGAAGCAGAGGGACGGCCCTACAAGCCAGGCAGCCCCAAAAAAGAAGGCCCGGAGGCTGCGCCTCCCCCGGTCAACGGCGGTAGTGTTTACGCTAGTGGAGCCCAAGGCGGACACTAGCGAAAGAGATAGCTACGCGTCCATCATCGGGGAGGCCAAAAAGCGGGTAGACCTCGATGCGCTGGGAATCTCGGGTGTTCGGGTCCGACGTACCGCGACGAATGCCCGTATATTCGAGATTCCCGGCGGCGAGAGTGGCGAAAAGGCCGACGCCCTTGCCCAAAAACTCAGGGAGGTGATGGATCCCGCCGTGGTCCGGATCTCCAGGCCCACTAGATGTGCGGAGATGCGCATCTCGGGCCTGGATGACTCGGTGACATCTCCGGAGGTGGTCGCGGCGGTTGCACGAGAGGGCGGTTGCGCGGCGGAAGACGTCAAGGCTGGCGAAGTGACGCTTGGCCCCTCGGGACTGGGCACTGTGTGGCTGCGATGCCCTATTGCGGCTGCAAAAAAGGTGGCTCAGGCCGGACGTCTCCGCGTGGGGTGGGTGTCGGCGCAGGTGACGTTGCTCGACGCCCGGCCCATACGATGCTTCCGATGCATGGAAGTGGGGCACGTGCGCGCCGCGTGCAAGTCTGAGGTAGACCGCAGCCTCCTTTGCTATCGGTGCAGCGGGTCGGGCCATATCGCCCGCGATTGCAACGCTGCCGCACATTGCGCGCTGTGCGCGGAGGCGGGCGCCCCCGCGGGCCACAGGGTGGGAAGCGTTTCATGCAACCCACCCAAAAGAAAGAGGACTGCTGCCGACAGGTCCGAAGCCACATCGCAGCCTAGTCACCCACCTGAACCCAGGGTCGAGGAGGATCGGATGGCCACTGACTAGTAATGGCCACCCAATACCTACAGGCGAACATAAACCACTCCGCCAGAGCTCAGGACCTTCTGCTCCAGAGCATGGCGGAGTGGTTGATACAAATCGCAGTCGTGGCCGAGCCGTACTCAGTCCCCTCCAGGGAAAACTGGGTGGGGGATAGAGACGGACTGGTGGCAGTGGTCACGCAGCCGCAAGCAGGATCCGCGCCCCACCGAGACGTCACCAAGGGGCGTGGTTTTGTGTCGACACACCTGGGGGACACAATGGTCGTTGGGACCTATTTTTCGCCAAACAGGAGCCTCACCGAGTTCGAGTCCTTTCTTGACGAGGTGGGTTCCCTGTTTGGCGAAAATCGCCCTGTGCAGCTGCTGGTCGCTGGAGACTTCAACGCTAAGTCCACGGCGTGGGGATCTCCAGCGACTGACGCGCGAGGGCAGGCGCTGGAGGAATGGGCGGTCGAAGTGGGGCTGCTGATCCTCAACAGGGGGTCAACGAACACGTGCGTGCGACAGCGGGGAGGCTCAATTGTGGACATAACATTGGCCAGCCCCGCCCTCGCACGACGTGTTTCAGGCTGGAAAGTGATGACGGACGTGGAGACGCTCTCGGACCATCGCTACATCCGTTTCGAGGTCTCCACGTTCCCCCTCACCCCAAGGAGCGAGAACCGACCCCCTGCAGGGGAAGGGCCGCGGTGGCGGCTGGGGCAACTGGACAGGGAGATGGCCCAAGAGGCAGTCCTGGTGGAGTCGTGGCAGGTCGGAGCTGGGCCCATAGGCGACATCGATGTCGAGACGGAGCAGCAGGTTGCCGCCACGCACCGGATTTGCGATGCCGCTATGCCCCGCGCGAGGCCAGCCCCGCCTCGTCGTCGCGTGTACTGGTGGCGCGAGGAGATCCGCGTCTCACGGAGCGAGTGCACGGCGGCGCGCCGCCAGTACACCAGGAGCAGGCGGAGAAGGATGCGCGACCCCGTCAGGGAGGAGGCGCTTTACGCTGCCTACCGAGAAAAATGCCACCAGCTCCAGGCGGACATTGCACGGGCGAAGGAGGCCGCGTGGAAGGAGTGGCTGGAGACGCTGGACTTACACCCATGGGGGCGCCCTTACAAAACTGTAAGGGCAAAACTCCGGCCATGGGCCCCCCCGCTGACCAGTAGTCTCGAGCCCCTCCTCCTAGAGCGGGTCCTCTCCGGCCTGTTCCCCGAGAGAGAGGCATGGCGTCCACCGGCGATGGGTGGAAACCCGGCGAGAAGCGAGGACGTAGTGCCTCCTGTGACAGAGGCAGAGCTTGGGGCCGCAATAGCCAGGCTCAAACTGAAAAACGGCGCTCCCGGACCCGATGGCGTGCCTGGGCGCATCGTGGTGCTCGCGCTTGCGGCAGAAGAGCTGGAGGAGAGGGTGAGGACCCTCTTTAGCGCATGTCTCGACCGAGGTCAGTTCCCGCGAAGCTGGAAGACGGGTAAGCTCGTCCTCCTTCAGAAGGACGGGCGCCCGGCAGAGTCGCCGTCGGCCTACCGCCCCATCGTCCTGCTTGACGAGATGGGCAAGCTTTTCGAACGGGTTATCGCTGCCCGTCTCGTCAAGCACCTCGAGGAGGTAGGACCCGACCTGCACGACTGCCAGTACGGCTTCCGGCGGGAAAGGTCGACGATAGACGCAATTGCGCAACTGAGGGTCCTCGCCGAGGAGGCTGTCTCGCAGGGCGGAGTGATGTTGGCCGTGTCGCTTGACATAGCGAATGCCTTCAACACCCTGCCCTTTGAGACAGTCAAGGCAGCGCTGCAGTACCACGGAGTGCCCCGGTACCTGCAGAACATAGTAGGGGACTACTTCCGGGACCGGGCCATCATCTATCCGGTCCAAAACGGATGGGGAAATCGGAGGGTCACATGCGGTGTTCCACAGGGGTCGGTCCTTGGACCACTCCTGTGGAACATCGGATACGACTGGGTGCTCCGCGGTACCAACCTGCGGGGCGTCGGCGTAATCTGCTACGCTGACGACACTCTCGTCACCGCAAACGGGAGCACCCACAGACAAGCCGTGCTCCTTGCCACAGCGGGGGTTGCCCACGTGGTGAGCCGTATTAGGGCCCTGGGGCTCGAAGTGGCCCTAAACAAGTCGGAGGCCCTCTTCTTCCATGGGCCTCGAAACGCGCCGCCTCCCGGTATGGCGATCGTCATAGGGGGCACCTCCATCGCCATCGAGTCGACGCTGCGATACCTAGGTATTGTCCTCGATGGGCGATGGAGCTTCACGGAGCATTTCTCCCGCAAAGCGCCAAAGCTGGTGGCCGCAGCCGGAGCACTCGGGGGGCTACTCCCGAATATCGGAGGGCCGGGCAGCACATGCCGCCGCCTGTACCAGGGGGTTGTACGCTCTATGGCGATGTACGGGGCTCCCATATGGGCGGAGGCCCTGAACGCTCGGAACGTGGCCCAGTTGCGCAGACCCCAACGGGTAATAGCGACCAGGGCCATCCGAGCGTACAGGACGGTCTCGTTTGAAGCGGCAACCCTGCTGGCAGGTAGCCCGCCGTGGGACCTCGAAGCCGAGGTCCTTGCGGCGGTATACTGGCAAGTAGCAGCAGTGCGAGCGGAGGGCAATCGTCCACTTCCGGAGGAGATCAAGCTCTGGAGGGACGAAGCCAGGGGTGATCTCCTCAGGAAGTGGGATGAAAGGCTGCAGGCCCCAAGCGCAAGCCGGGAGGTGGTGGGCGCCATACGTCCGGTCCTCAGGGACTGGCTGGGCCGCGATTTCGGCGAGACGACTTTCCACCTGACACAGATACTCACCGGGCACGGATGCTTCGGCAAATACCTGTGTCAGGTGGCCCGCCGCGAGGACACCACAGTGTGCAAACACTGCACGGGTGGAGATGAGGACACGGCGCAGCACACCCGCGCCGTGTGCCCCGCATGGCAAGTACCGCGATCACAACTGATCGCGGCCATCGGGGCGGACCTCTCGCTGCCAGTCATGGTCGGGGTAATGACACGCAGCAGGGACGCGTGGGAGGCGGTGGTTGCATTCTGCAACGCCGTCATGTCCCAAAAGGAGGCGGCGGAGAGGGAGCGAGAGGACGACCCCCTCGCACCACCCACTCGCCGAAGGAGAGTAGGGCGAAGGCGGGCCGCCTATGACCGCCGCCAAATACCGCCCTAACCGGGACCTCGGGCAGCTGATCGGGAGATTGGTTGCCCGACGAGAAAACGTCCCGAGGTGGAAAGGTGGCCTTGGGTGAGGTCCCCTGTAGGCGAGAGGGAGCGGGCTCAGAAGCCCGCAGAGCCGGGCCCAAAAAGGGCAAGACGCCGCACGTGGGTGCCGCGGTAAGCGCCAAGCGTCCCCGTAGCCCCACACCAGGCGGAGCGAGGTCAGACCGAGGGGTTTTAGTGGGTAGACTGGAGACCAGGAGTCCCACATACCCGTCCTTATTGCAACACCTCAAGGACGGGATGCGTAACGCATTTCCCCTCGTAAAAAAAAAAAAAAAAAAAAAAAAAGGTTAGGTTAGGTTAGGTTAGGTTAGGTTAGGTTGAGGTTTTTGAAAGGGTGCTTTTGTGAGGATAATAGTGAAATTTGGAACGTAAATAGAAACGAATTTTTGCTATCTTATACTGACTTGCTTTCTTCAATAAACTCGCGACTTGGCTTTCATTTTTGGATTTTTTGATTTTGGCTTCTTGAACTTTTTAACGTTTAAATTTTCGGTTTCTTGTTTAATTTGTATCTTCCTTGTTTTTCGTCTTTTTCTGTTTTTCTTTCTTTAATAAATTTCTTCTCAGCGTTTTCTTCCTTTTGCTTTTTGTTCCATAATTTTTGGACGTTTCGTTAGAAAGTTATTGAACAAAAAGTAATTTTGGGTTTTAAGCGTAGGGAGTTTGGAGATTTATTAAAAAAAGTTTAAATCTTTTGTAACTTTCTTTTTTGCTTTTAAATTTCTTTCTCTTCTTGTTGTATAAATTTGCCTATTCTCTGTTCTTTCCTTTTCTTTTTGTTCCATATCTCTAGGACCTTCTGTTCTAGAGATATTAGATTTGTATCCAATTGCTATTAATTTTCATCAGGCACACTTACTACCGTTTTTAAGTTTGTAAATTTTTTCAAAATTCAGTGTGCCTGTTCCTTGCGTGTTTTGGGTTGTTTTTTGGTGACGTTCTGTAGAGGGCAGTTAGGCCTATCTAACGACACCTCGTACAGAATTTTAGCTACCATAGGGGGGAAGGCCAAGTGCGAAAAGTGAGCATTTTCGTAACTTTGTAAAAATTGGCACGACTCGCACTTGACCGTTACACTTTTGTAACTTTTGTAACTTCTGGGAACTGGTCTAGGGACGTCCTAGGAAGTTCCGGATATGGGGGATACAGACCCTGACGACTCTGGGGGGGGGGGGAAGAGTAAGGTAGGTCAAAAAACCTCGGGGGCGATGACTTTACGCTACAGGGATGTAGTCGTGGTTTCTTCCAAGAAAGAAGAGACCCGAAAGGCAGGCAAGCCTCAACGGGGGGGCAAGGGGGGGGGAAAGAAAGGAAAGGGGGGGAAATCTGCCTCAGTGGACTCTGACTCTTCTGAAGCAGAGACGTTCGATGGAGAGGACGAGACGGTAGTCCCGTCCATGGAAGTGGCTCAGGACGAGGAGAAAGAGGCGGGTACGGGCCTCAAGAGGACCAGAAGTCGTCGGTCTTCAGAAGACGACGACGAGTTGGCTCGCGGTAAAGGAGCCAGAGTCGGTTCCAACAACAGGGGCGGCCACACAGGGCCGAAGGGCGCGTACGCAGGGCTGAGCTCGGCCAAGGCGAGGCTCAAGGAATTCGAGCTTGCCGACTACGAAAGGGATGCAGACGGGGCCTCGGCATATCTGAAGGATCCCCCATCCCGCACCCTGCGATCGCAGCAGTCGAAGGACAGCTATAGGGAGAGGAGCCCGCTGCTGGGATCCCCCAGTGACTCGGCGGATGACTACGCCGAGGTTATTAAGAGGTGTGCCATGGCAGTTCTAGCGGAGGCCAAAAAGTCAGGCAACCTGAAGGGGGAGGTGCAAGGCCGTATGAACGCGGCCTGCTACGAGATCCTAGAGGTCGCGGATCTGTTGAGGACCCCCAGAGAGGCGGAGGAGATCCGGAAATTGAAAGCGGATAACAAGCGGATGCGCGAAGAGCTGGCCGGCCTTAAAACGGAGGCCAAAGCACTGCGCACAGCCTTCTCGACGCGGAAAACCTCGCCACAAGCACCGCAGGCGGAGGCCACCCAGGATATGAATATGGCGGAGCTCTTTGAAGAGCTGAAAAGGGACCTATTCATATCACTGGGTGACATGGTCAATGTGCGGATCAGCGAGCTCGAGCGCCGCATCCCGGCGGAACCAATCCTCCGTCCCCCACTGGCGGGAGACAAAAAGGCTGCGGCGGCCGCTGCCGCAGCTGCTGCTGCTGCGACGGCTGCTGCTGCGGCCGTCACTGCGGATCCCCCTGCAGCAAGCAGCCGAACCATGAGGAGCTCGAAGGAGCAACGCGTGGCTAAGCCCCAACAGGCTCCGGTGCCGGCACCACGAGTGACCCCGGTCAAATCCCTGCCGCCGCGTTCGGCCGGGAAGAACCCGGGAGCACCGGCGAATGAGGTGGCCCAGCACATGCCCCTGGCCCAGCCCGTCATCCCTGACCCAAATACGTGGTCACAGGTGGTGAGGAAGGGGAAAGGGAGGAAGACCACTGCACCACAGGTGACGGCCACCCCGAAGGCATCTCCCGCTCCGCTCCCGAAGCCGAGGGTATTCGCCGCGCCCCAGTCCGCCGCGGTTGTGGTGACCCTCAAAGAAGGGACGGAGACGGACTACAAGACGGTGATGGGGAAGGCCACCACCATTAAACTTGCGGAGCTGGGTCTACAGACTGTGAAAGTGAGGAGCACAGCGGCCGGGGCTCGCCTCATTGAAGTCCCAGGAGTAAATAGTGGGGCAATGGCCGACAACCTGGCCGAGAAGCTGAGGAGCCTTATCGGGGACGTGGCGGACGTTCATCGACCCATCAAGACGGCAGAGATAAGAATCTCCGGATTTGATGAAGCTGTGGCCCCGGAAACCGTCCAGGCGGCCATTGCCGAGAAGGGGGCGTGCCCAGCAAGTCAAATTCGGATGGGCAGGATTCGGCTGGCACCAAACCAGACCGGGTCCGTTATAGCCGTATGCCCGGTAGCGGCAGCCAACGCTGTGGTGGCCGCTGGGCGGCTGCAGGTAGGGTGGACCTCTGCCCGAGTGGAGGCCCTGGACCCGCTACCTATGAGGTGCTACAGGTGCATGGGAACTGGGCACACCCGTGCACTCTGTCCCTCTCCGGTAGATAGGAGCGGGCTATGCTACCGATGTGGCAAAACCGGCCACACAACGAGAGAGTGTGAGGCGGAGAAAGCGTGGTGTGCCGTGTGCCACCACGCCAAACTGCCGGCTGGCCATGTGATGGGGGGACCCTCGTGCACCCCCCCATTCACAAGGGGGAAAATGGCCACTGCCAGGCCCCAGGCAACTGGAAAACCCCAGACTGCCCCGCCGAAAGACACAATGAGGTCAAATGGGGAGGGACTAAATAAAATGGACCACTAATGCCAGCACAACCTCAACAAAAAATTTGGGAAGTGCTGCAGAGCAACCTGAACCACTCCGCCCGAGCTCAAGATTTACTCTTGCAGCACATGGCGGAGTGGGGCATTAGTGTTGCCATCATTGCGGAACCATATTTTGTTCCTCCCCAGCCCAACTGGGTCGGGGACGCGGACGGGCTGGTGGCGATGGTGGCCCCACCCATGGGAGACCACCCCCCTCTTGCCAAAACCGAGGGCGGCTCCGGCTACGCAGCGGCCAAATGGGGAGACACGGTACTCGTGGCAGTGTACTTCTCCCCTAACAGGCCGCTGGCGGATTTCGAGCGCTACCTCGGTAGGCTCACGGGGGTGGTCGCAAGAGCGGCGCCGTCACCGGTGGTGGTGTTGGGGGACCTTAACGCCAAATGCAGAGCGTGGGGTTCCCCGGCCACAGACCCCAGGGGCCAGGCCCTCTGGGAGTGGACGGTGCGGTCCGGACTGGTGGCAATGAACAGGGGCACCGAGCACACTTGTGTCCGCCGGCAGGGGGGGTCTATAGTGGACATCACTTTCGCCTCCCCTGCGATTGCGGACAGGTTGTCCGACTGGCGGGTCCTGGTGGACACGGAGACCCTCTCCGACCACAGGTACATTCGGATGAGGGTCTCCAAGTCGATGACAGCTCCGGCGCAGGACCCTGCGGTGCCAGTGGGACGTGCTCGGTTCCCCAGGTGGAGCCTCGCCACCTTGGACCGAGACATGGCCGAGGAGACGGCGATGGTCGAGGCTTGGCGAGCACCCCCACCGGACCGGACCGCGGATATTGAGGGGAGGGCTGTGCAATTTCGGGCGTCACTCACCTCGGTGTGTGACGCCGCCATGCGCAGGGTGGGGCGGCCGCCTGCAAAGAACCGAGTCTACTGGTGGACGGGGGAGGTTGCGGCCCTCCGTCTCGCCTGTAACACGGCCAGACGGGCGTACACTCGGTGCAGGCGGCGTAGAAACCACACGGCAGAGGAGGAGGAACTCCTACATGGGGCCCTCCGACAGGCGAAGGAGGCGCTGTCGACGGCCATCGCCAAGGCCAAAGACTCTGCCTACGAGGAGTTCCTAGCGACGCTGGACAGGGATCCTTGGGGGCGACCATACAAAATGGTGCGCAACAAAATGCGCCACGCCCCCGGCTTGGATTCCCTGGAGCCGGAACTCCTCGGCAGAGTGGTGGAGGGCCTTTTCCCGGCAGCGCCGGACTTTGCCCCGCCCTGCATGGTGGGCCCCCAGGAGGAGCAGTTGGAACCCGAAGCAGTCCCGCCGGTGACGGACGGTGAGATGGGATTTGCTATCCACCGTCTGCGGGGCTGCAAGAAGGCACCCGGTCCGGATGGCGTCCCCGGACGCATACTACCGGTGGCGTTGAAACACCTCGGAGACCGCCTGAAAGACCTCTATGACGATTGTCTAGAGGCAGGGCGGTTTCCGAGGATCTGGAAAGAGGGGAGGCTGTGCCTCCTCCGAAAAGACAACCGGCCGGCGGACTCCCCTTCGGGGTGGAGGCCCATTGTGCTGTTGGACGAATCCGGGAAGATGTTAGAGCGCATTATCGCTTCCCGGATCGTCCAGCACCTGGAGGGCACAGGGCCGAACGTGTCGGACCGCCAGTTCGGATTCCGAACGGGGCGGTCGACGATGGGTGCGTTGGGGGCCCTACGGGCGTTCTGTGGATATGCCGCGGAACGGGGGGAGGGAGTGGTGGCGGTGTCGCTCGACATCGCCAACGCGTTTGGCTCCCTCCCATACACGGTGATAATGGAGGCACTCCGCTACCATGGAGTGCCTCCCTATCTGAGGCGGACAATAGAGCACTACCTCTCACACAGGGTAGTGCTCTATGTAGGGCAGGATGGGCAGCGCCGCGAAAGGGAGATGGCGTGCGGAGTCCCTCAAGGCTCCGTGCTTGGACCCCTCTTGTGGAATGTCGGTTTCGACTGGGCCATTAGAGGGGTCCTGCTCCCCCGGATGACTGTCATCTGCTACGCAGATGACACGATGGTGGCTATCCGGGGAGCGGAGCTAGAGGAGGCTCTGCGGAGGGCGGCGGTCGCGGCGGACCTTATGGTCACAAGGATCGGAATGCTGGGGCTGAGGGTGGCGCTGCCCAAGACAGACGCAATCCTCTTCGGCGGAAGGGGCTGGCGCCCGCCGGCGGGGCTGGCAATACCGGTAGGCGGAGAAGCGGTCCGGGTGAAAGCCAGCATAAAGTACCTGGGAATTCACCTGGACCGCAAATGGGATTTCGGGGAGCATTTCCGCCAACTTGCTCCCCGAATAGTGGCGGCGGCGTCGGCCCTGGGCAGGCTTCTGCCCAACGTGGGGGGTCCGAAGGCGGCGTGCCGCAAGCTCTACGCCGGGGTGGCCCGGAGTATGGCGTTGTATGGTGCGCCGATCTGGGCCGATCGGCTCAGCGCCGCCAACAAGGCCCGCCTCCGGGCACCGCAGAGGGTGGTTGCGACCCGTATGATCCGCGGGTACTGCACGGTGTCGTGGGCGGCGGCGTGCGCCTTAGCGAGCACCACGCCCTGGGAACTGGATGCCCAGGTGCTCGCAGAGGCGCACAGGGAGCGGGAGAGGCGCAGGGCGCTCAGCGAGTTCCCCGCTCTCGAGGATCTGCGAGAGGAGCGCCGCCAGGCGCAACGCCGTGCGCGGGATCGATGGAGAGAGGACCTGGAGGGGTCCCCCTATGGGGTCCGCACCATAGGGGCACTCCTCCCGTCATTCTCCGAATGGCTGGAGAGGGCGCACGGCAGCATCGGGTTCCGGCTGGCGCAGGTAATGACCGGACACGGGTGTTTCGGCCATTACCTGCACCGAATAGGGAGGGAAGCCAGCCCGGTGTGCCACGAGTGCGGCGACCCGGACGACACCGCCCAGCACACCCTTGAGGTGTGCAGTCGCTGGGACGGTGAGCGCCGCACTCTGGTGCGCGCTCTCGGAGTGGGGGATCTCTCGCTCCATAGCGTCGTGGCGGCGATGCTGGGGAGCGAGAGATCATGGGAGGCGGTGGCCTCCTTCTGTGAGTCAATTATCGCACAGAAGGAGGCCTCGGAGCGGGAGCGCGAAGAAAGGGCAGATGCGCTCCCGCTCCGGCGTAGACGTTTGGGGCGGAGGCGGGCACAGTACGCTGCCCGCCAAAACCCCTAGTGGAGTTCGTGGGTTAGGGGCCCACGAAAAAAGACTCCACACGTCTGAGGGAGGGATCGTAGCGTATTCCGATCCCTCCCTCCTTTGGCGCGGGAGCCCTGGCAGCAGCCAGGGCAGCCGGGGGGCGTCGTGGTAGAATGTTCGCGACCCCATGGCGCCCCCACAAACGGCAGTGCGGAGAAACGCCGGTGTGGTTTTAGTGGGTATGCCCCTCCTTATGAGGGGTGAGTCCCACATAACCCCCCACCTTGGCTTCCCTAGCCTCGGGGGGTATGCGTAATGCATTTCCACACCGTCAAAAAAAAAAAAAAAAAAAAAAGGTTAGGTTAGGTTAGGTTAGGTTAGGTTAGGTTAGGTTAGGTTAGGTTAGGTTAGGTTAGGTTAGGTTAGGTTAGGTTAGGTTAGGTTAGGTTAGGTTAGGTTAGGTTAGGTTAGGTTAGGTTAGGTTAGGTTAGGTTAGGTTAGGTTAGGTTCCCCCCCGACGGTGTCCACCTTGTCGTGGTGGGGGGGCTCAGTAACTGCGGTTGGGCGCCGCAGCGAAGCCAAGAGACACCAGGGGAGGGGCCTACGGGCCAAGACGGGAGAGGAGGAGACCGAGAGGGAGGACTGGCGGGGCATTACTCGGGTGGGCGCCTCGGCGTTTGTGCTTCACACAATTACTGCGGTATTGTGGGGGAGGGACACCCCCGCCAGTGGAGGAGACCGAGGAGGAGGCTGACGGGATCATGACTCGGGTGGGCATTTTCGGTGCTTGTGCTGTGACTGCACTCCCGTCGGCACTTGGGGAGGGAACCCACGGGGTAGGGGCTTTTGTCCTCCCGTGGTTCGGCGAGGGTGTCACGGGGTAGGGGCGTTTGTCCTCCCGTGGCAGGTTGAGGGGGTAGGGGCATTTGTCCTCCCGTAGTGGGTGGAGGGGGTAGGGGCTTTTGTCCTCCCCTCGTATGGAGAGGGTGCCATGGGGTAGGGGCGTTTGTCCTCCCGTGGCATAGCGAGGGGGTAGGGGCGTTTGTCCTCCCGTAGCGGGTGGAGGGGGTAGGGGCTTTTGTCCTCCCCTCGTATGGAGAGGGTGCCATGGGGTAGGGGCGTTTGTCCTCCCGTGGCATAGTGAGGGGGTAGGGGCGTTTGTCCTCCCACGGAGGGTCGAGGGGGTAGGGGCTTTTGTCCTCCCTTCGCATGGAGAGGGGGTCATGGGGTAGGGGCTTTTGTCCTCCCGTGGCCAGGAGGCTGGGACCGAAGCACCGTGTGTCGGTGGCGGTCCTGGCTTCCAGAGGGCCCCTCAGCGTGGCTCTGTAGCAACAGTCCACGTCTGAATATGGGGCGGGTGTAGTGGTGGCGTAGCTGGAGGGGACGTGTTCCCTGAAGGCATCCCCACTACACGCAGGACCTGAGAGGGCGATCACGGGGTCGTTCGCCGCTCTCCCGGCGTGGAGGTCCTCGGTGAGGGTACGTCGGATGCGTGAGGTGTCGCCCTGCATGCGTCTGACGCGGTGGGGCTTTTTGGCCTTCCACCAGGGAGGGGACGGCTTCGGCTGTCAGCGGCAGGGGGTGTTCGCGGTGACATGTTCGCGATCCCGTGTCACCCCCACAACGCCGCGAGTGGGCATACCATGGAGTTTTAGTCGGTAGGCTACTGCTTCTCAGTAGAGTCCGACATACCCACGCTCTTCCCCGTAGAGCGGGGATCCGATGAGGATTTCTCCATGTAAAAAAAAAAAAAAAAAAAAAAAAAAAAAAAAAAGGTTAGGTTAGGTTAGGTTAGGTTAGGTTAGGTTAGGTTAGGTTAGGTTAGGTTAGGTTAGGTTAGGTTAGGTTAGGTTAGGTTAGGTTAGGTTAGGTTAGGTTAGGTTAGGTTAGGTTAGGTTAGGTTAGGTTAGGTTAGGTTAGGTTAGGTTAGGTTAGGTTAGGTTAGGTTAGGTTAGGTTAGGTTAGGTTAGGTTAGGTTAGGTTAGGTTAGGTTAGGTTAGGTTAGGTTAGGTTAGGTTAGGTTAGGTTAGGTTAGGTTAGGTTAGGTTAGGTTAGGTTAGGTTAGGTTAGGTTAGGTTAGGTTAGGTTAGGTTAGGTTAGGTTAGGTTAGGTTAGGTTAGGTTAGGTTAGGTTAGGTTAGGTTAGGTTAGGTTAGGTTAGGTTAGGTTAGGTTAGGTTAGGTTAGGTTAGGTTAGGTTAGGTTAGGTTAGGTTAGGTTAGGTTAGGTTAGGTTAGGTTAGGTTAGGTTAGGTTAGGTTAGGTTAGGTTAGGTTAGGTTAGGTTAGGTTAGGTTAGGTTAGGTTAGGTTAGGTTAGGTTAGGTTAGGTTAGGTTAGGTTAGGTTAGGTTAGGTTAGGTTAGGTTAGGTTAGGTTAGGTTAGGTTAGGTTAGGTTAGGTTAGGTTAGGTTAGGTTAGGTTAGGTTAGGTTAGGTTAGGTTAGGTTAGGTTAGGTTAGGTTAGGTTAGGTTAGGTTAGGTTAGGTTAGGTTAGGTTAGGTTAGGTTAGGTTAGGTTAGGTTAGGTTAGGTTAGGTTAGGTTAGGTTAGGTTAGGTTAGGTTAGGTTAGGTTAGGTTAGGTTAGGTTAGGTTAGGTTAGGTTAGGTTAGGTTAGGTTAGGTTAGGTTAGGTTAGGTTAGGTTAGGTTAGGTTAGGTTAGGTTAGGTTAGGTTAGGTTAGGTTAGGTTAGGTTAGGTTAGGTTAGGTTAGGTTAGGTTAGGTTAGGTTAGGTTAGGTTAGGTTAGGTTAGGTTAGGTTAGGTTAGGTTAGGTTAGGTTAGGTTAGGTTAGGTTAGGTTAGGTTAGGTTAGGTTAGGTTAGGTTAGGTTAGGTTAGGTTAGGTTAGGTTAGGTTAGGTTAGGTTAGGTTAGGTTAGGTTAGGTTAGGTTAGGTTAGGTTAGGTTAGGTTAGGTTAGGTTAGGTTAGGTTAGGTTAGGTTAGGTTAGGTTAGGTTAGGTTAGGTTAGGTTAGGTTAGGTTAGGTTAGGTTAGGTTAGGTTAGGTTAGGTTAGGTTAGGTTAGGTTAGGTTAGGTTAGGTTAGGTTAGGTTAGGTTAGGTTAGGTTAGGTTAGGTTAGGTTAGGTTAGGTTAGGTTAGGTTAGGTTAGGTTAGGTTAGGTTAGGTTAGGTTAGGTTAGGTTAGGTTAGGTTAGGTTAGGTTAGGTTAGGTTAGGTTAGGTTAGGTTAGGTTAGGTTAGGTTAGGTTAGGTTAGGTTAGGTTAGGTTAGGTTAGGTTAGGTTAGGTTAGGTTAGGTTAGGTTAGGTTAGGTTAGGTTAGGTTAGGTTAGGTTAGGTTAGGTTAGGTTAGGTTAGGTTAGGTTAGGTTAGGTTAGGTTAGGTTAGGTTAGGTTAGGTTAGGTTAGGTTAGGTTAGGTTAGGTTAGGTTAGGTTAGGTTAGGTTAGGTTAGGTTAGGTTAGGTTAGGTTAGGTTAGGTTAGGTTAGGTTAGGTTAGGTTAGGTTAGGTTAGGTTAGGTTAGGTTAGGTTAGGTTAGGTTAGGTTAGGTTAGGTTAGGTTAGGTTAGGTTAGGTTAGGTTAGGTTAGGTTAGGTTAGGTTAGGTTAGGTTAGGTTAGGTTAGGTTAGGTTAGGTTAGGTTAGGTTAGGTTAGGTTAGGTTAGGTTAGGTTAGGTTAGGTTAGGTTAGGTTAGGTTAGGTTAGGTTAGGTTAGGTTAGGTTAGGTTAGGTTAGGTTAGGTTAGGTTAGGTTAGGTTAGGTTAGGTTAGGTTAGGTTAGGTTAGGTTAGGTTAGGTTAGGTTAGGTTAGGTTAGGTTAGGTTAGGTTAGGTTAGGTTAGGTTAGGTTAGGTTAGGTTAGGTTAGGTTAGGTTAGGTTAGGTTAGGTTAGGTTAGGTTAGGTTAGGTTAGGTTAGGTTAGGTTAGGTTAGGTTAGGTTAGGTTAGGTTAGGTTAGGTTAGGTTAGGTTAGGTTAGGTTAGGTTAGGTTAGGTTAGGTTAGGTTAGGTTAGGTTAGGTTAGGTTAGGTTAGGTTAGGTTAGGTTAGGTTAGGTTAGGTTAGGTTAGGTTAGGTTAGGTTAGGTTAGGTTAGGTTAGGTTAGGTTAGGTTAGGTTAGGTTAGGTTAGGTTAGGTTAGGTTAGGTTAGGTTAGGTTAGGTTAGGTTAGGTTAGGTTAGGTTAGGTTAGGTTAGGTTAGGTTAGGTTAGGTTAGGTTAGGTTAGGTTAGGTTAGGTTAGGTTAGGTTAGGTTAGGTTAGGTTAGGTTAGGTTAGGTTAGGTTAGGTTAGGTTAGGTTAGGTTAGGTTAGGTTAGGTTAGGTTAGGTTAGGTTAGGTTAGGTTAGGTTAGGTTAGGTTAGGTTAGGTTAGGTTAGGTTAGGTTAGGTTAGGTTAGGTTAGGTTAGGTTAGGTTAGGTTAGGTTAGGTTAGGTTAGGTTAGGTTAGGTTAGGTTAGGTTAGGTTAGGTTAGGTTAGGTTAGGTTAGGTTAGGTTAGGTTAGGTTAGGTTAGGTTAGGTTAGGTTAGGTTAGGTTAGGTTAGGTTAGGTTAGGTTAGGTTAGGTTAGGTTAGGTTAGGTTAGGTTAGGTTAGGTTAGGTTAGGTTAGGTTAGGTTAGGTTAGGTTAGGTTAGGTTAGGTTAGGTTAGGTTAGGTTAGGTTAGGTTAGGTTAGGTTAGGTTAGGTTAGGTTAGGTTAGGTTAGGTTAGGTTAGGTTAGGTTAGGTTAGGTTAGGTTAGGTTAGGTTAGGTTAGGTTAGGTTAGGTTAGGTTAGGTTAGGTTAGGTTAGGTTAGGTTAGGTTAGGTTAGGTTAGGTTAGGTTAGGTTAGGTTAGGTTAGGTTAGGTTAGGTTAGGTTAGGTTAGGTTAGGTTAGGTTAGGTTAGGTTAGGTTAGGTTAGGTTAGGTTAGGTTAGGTTAGGTTAGGTTAGGTTAGGTTAGGTTAGGTTAGGTTAGGTTAGGTTAGGTTAGGTTAGGTTAGGTTAGGTTAGGTTAGGTTAGGTTAGGTTAGGTTAGGTTAGGTTAGGTTAGGTTAGGTTAGGTTAGGTTAGGTTAGGTTAGGTTAGGTTAGGTTAGGTTAGGTTAGGTTAGGTTAGGTTAGGTTAGGTTAGGTTAGGTTAGGTTAGGTTAGGTTAGGTTAGGTTAGGTTAGGTTAGGTTAGGTTAGGTTAGGTTAGGTTAGGTTAGGTTAGGTTAGGTTAGGTTAGGTTAGGTTAGGTTAGGTTAGGTTAGGTTAGGTTAGGTTAGGTTAGGTTAGGTTAGGTTAGGTTAGGTTAGGTTAGGTTAGGTTAGGTTAGGTTAGGTTAGGTTAGGTTAGGTTAGGTTAGGTTAGGTTAGGTTAGGTTAGGTTAGGTTAGGTTAGGTTAGGTTAGGTTAGGTTAGGTTAGGTTAGGTTAGGTTAGGTTAGGTTAGGTTAGGTTAGGTTAGGTTAGGTTAGGTTAGGTTAGGTTAGGTTAGGTTAGGTTAGGTTAGGTTAGGTTAGGTTAGGTTAGGTTAGGTTAGGTTAGGTTAGGTTAGGTTAGGTTAGGTTAGGTTAGGTTAGGTTAGGTTAGGTTAGGTTAGGTTAGGTTAGGTTAGGTTAGGTTAGGTTAGGTTAGGTTAGGTTAGGTTAGGTTAGGTTAGGTTAGGTTAGGTTAGGTTAGGTTAGGTTAGGTTAGGTTAGGTTAGGTTAGGTTAGGTTAGGTTAGGTTAGGTTAGGTTAGGTTAGGTTAGGTTAGGTTAGGTTAGGTTAGGTTAGGTTAGGTTAGGTTAGGTTAGGTTAGGTTAGGTTAGGTTAGGTTAGGTTAGGTTAGGTTAGGTTAGGTTAGGTTAGGTTAGGTTAGGTTAGGTTAGGTTAGGTTAGGTTAGGTTAGGTTAGGTTAGGTTAGGTTAGGTTAGGTTAGGTTAGGTTAGGTTAGGTTAGGTTAGGTTAGGTTAGGTTAGGTTAGGTTAGGTTAGGTTAGGTTAGGTTAGGTTAGGTTAGGTTAGGTTAGGTTAGGTTAGGTTAGGTTAGGTTAGGTTAGGTTAGGTTAGGTTAGGTTAGGTTAGGTTAGGTTAGGTTAGGTTAGGTTAGGTTAGGTTAGGTTAGGTTAGGTTAGGTTAGGTTAGGTTAGGTTAGGTTAGGTTAGGTTAGGTTAGGTTAGGTTAGGTTAGGTTAGGTTAGGTTAGGTTAGGTTAGGTTAGGTTAGGTTAGGTTAGGTTAGGTTAGGTTAGGTTAGGTTAGGTTAGGTTAGGTTAGGTTAGGTTAGGTTAGGTTAGGTTAGGTTAGGTTAGGTTAGGTTAGGTTAGGTTAGGTTAGGTTAGGTTAGGTTAGGTTAGGTTAGGTTAGGTTAGGTTAGGTTAGGTTAGGTTAGGTTAGGTTAGGTTAGGTTAGGTTAGGTTAGGTTAGGTTAGGTTAGGTTAGGTTAGGTTAGGTTAGGTTAGGTTAGGTTAGGTTAGGTTAGGTTAGGTTAGGTTAGGTTAGGTTAGGTTAGGTTAGGTTAGGTTAGGTTAGGTTAGGTTAGGTTAGGTTAGGTTAGGTTAGGTTAGGTTAGGTTAGGTTAGGTTAGGTTAGGTTAGGTTAGGTTAGGTTAGGTTAGGTTAGGTTAGGTTAGGTTAGGTTAGGTTAGGTTAGGTTAGGTTAGGTTAGGTTAGGTTAGGTTAGGTTAGGTTAGGTTAGGTTAGGTTAGGTTAGGTTAGGTTAGGTTAGGTTAGGTTAGGTTAGGTTAGGTTAGGTTAGGTTAGGTTAGGTTAGGTTAGGTTAGGTTAGGTTAGGTTAGGTTAGGTTAGGTTAGGTTAGGTTAGGTTAGGTTAGGTTAGGTTAGGTTAGGTTAGGTTAGGTTAGGTTAGGTTAGGTTAGGTTAGGTTAGGTTAGGTTAGGTTAGGTTAGGTTAGGTTAGGTTAGGTTAGGTTAGGTTAGGTTAGGTTAGGTTAGGTTAGGTTAGGTTAGGTTAGGTTAGGTTAGGTTAGGTTAGGTTAGGTTAGGTTAGGTTAGGTTAGGTTAGGTTAGGTTAGGTTAGGTTAGGTTAGGTTAGGTTAGGTTAGGTTAGGTTAGGTTAGGTTAGGTTAGGTTAGGTTAGGTTAGGTTAGGTTAGGTTAGGTTAGGTTAGGTTAGGTTAGGTTAGGTTAGGTTAGGTTAGGTTAGGTTAGGTTAGGTTAGGTTAGGTTAGGTTAGGTTAGGTTAGGTTAGGTTAGGTTAGGTTAGGTTAGGTTAGGTTAGGTTAGGTTAGGTTAGGTTAGGTTAGGTTAGGTTAGGTTAGGTTAGGTTAGGTTAGGTTAGGTTAGGTTAGGTTAGGTTAGGTTAGGTTAGGTTAGGTTAGGTTAGGTTAGGTTAGGTTAGGTTAGGTTAGGTTAGGTTAGGTTAGGTTAGGTTAGGTTAGGTTAGGTTAGGTTAGGTTAGGTTAGGTTAGGTTAGGTTAGGTTAGGTTAGGTTAGGTTAGGTTAGGTTAGGTTAGGTTAGGTTAGGTTAGGTTAGGTTAGGTTAGGTTAGGTTAGGTTAGGTTAGGTTAGGTTAGGTTAGGTTAGGTTAGGTTAGGTTAGGTTAGGTTAGGTTAGGTTAGGTTAGGTTAGGTTAGGTTAGGTTAGGTTAGGTTAGGTTAGGTTAGGTTAGGTTAGGTTAGGTTAGGTTAGGTTAGGTTAGGTTAGGTTAGGTTAGGTTAGGTTAGGTTAGGTTAGGTTAGGTTAGGTTAGGTTAGGTTAGGTTAGGTTAGGTTAGGTTAGGTTAGGTTAGGTTAGGTTAGGTTAGGTTAGGTTAGGTTAGGTTAGGTTAGGTTAGGTTAGGTTAGGTTAGGTTAGGTTAGGTTAGGTTAGGTTAGGTTAGGTTAGGTTAGGTTAGGTTAGGTTAGGTTAGGTTAGGTTAGGTTAGGTTAGGTTAGGTTAGGTTAGGTTAGGTTAGGTTAGGTTAGGTTAGGTTAGGTTAGGTTAGGTTAGGTTAGGTTAGGTTAGGTTAGGTTAGGTTAGGTTAGGTTAGGTTAGGTTAGGTTAGGTTAGGTTAGGTTAGGTTAGGTTAGGTTAGGTTAGGTTAGGTTAGGTTAGGTTAGGTTAGGTTAGGTTAGGTTAGGTTAGGTTAGGTTAGGTTAGGTTAGGTTAGGTTAGGTTAGGTTAGGTTAGGTTAGGTTAGGTTAGGTTAGGTTAGGTTAGGTTAGGTTAGGTTAGGTTAGGTTAGGTTAGGTTAGGTTAGGTTAGGTTAGGTTAGGTTAGGTTAGGTTAGGTTAGGTTAGGTTAGGTTAGGTTAGGTTAGGTTAGGTTAGGTTAGGTTAGGTTAGGTTAGGTTAGGTTAGGTTAGGTTAGGTTAGGTTAGGTTAGGTTAGGTTAGGTTAGGTTAGGTTAGGTTAGGTTAGGTTAGGTTAGGTTAGGTTAGGTTAGGTTAGGTTAGGTTAGGTTAGGTTAGGTTAGGTTAGGTTAGGTTAGGTTAGGTTAGGTTAGGTTAGGTTAGGTTAGGTTAGGTTAGGTTAGGTTAGGTTAGGTTAGGTTAGGTTAGGTTAGGTTAGGTTAGGTTAGGTTAGGTTAGGTTAGGTTAGGTTAGGTTAGGTTAGGTTAGGTTAGGTTAGGTTAGGTTAGGTTAGGTTAGGTTAGGTTAGGTTAGGTTAGGTTAGGTTAGGTTAGGTTAGGTTAGGTTAGGTTAGGTTAGGTTAGGTTAGGTTAGGTTAGGTTAGGTTAGGTTAGGTTAGGTTAGGTTAGGTTAGGTTAGGTTAGGTTAGGTTAGGTTAGGTTAGGTTAGGTTAGGTTAGGTTAGGTTAGGTTAGGTTAGGTTAGGTTAGGTTAGGTTAGGTTAGGTTAGGTTAGGTTAGGTTAGGTTAGGTTAGGTTAGGTTAGGTTAGGTTAGGTTAGGTTAGGTTAGGTT